>SKFK01000002.1:1262784-1894176 GCA_004919595.1 Kodamaea ohmeri
TCCAACCAACGCAACTAACTCGCGCTGCACAAGTGGAGTTCTTGTCGCACCACCATTGAGAACAACTGAATCCAACTTGTCAAGTGGAATAACTCCCTCAAGAGCGCTTACGAGTGCCTTAGTCACATCAACCTGAACTCCGTTGACTTTAGCAAAGGCCTGCTCAAAATCGTCTCTGTTCACAGTAGTCTTGAAATCGCGGTCATCGTACAAGGATTCAAGCAGGACGTGGTAATCGCTGTTAGTAGATAAAATCAACTTGGCCTTCTCGGCAGCTTCCATGAGCTTTGCCTGTAATTTTGGAGTCACTTCCTCGATACCAACATTCTTGATGGCATCTTCGACAATGAGCTTATAGATAGCTTCCGTCATCTGGCGGCCACCAACTTGAGTGTCAACCGCAGCGTTTTCGATCTCCAAGAGTATCGTACCGTTGGAAAATGGAGTCAATGAGAACACAGTAGCCTTTGTAGACCCTGCACCCATGTCAAATATAGCGTGGTATTGCGTAATGTCATTGTAGTCGCTCTTTTCGTACTTTCTATTAGAAGCGTAGTTGAGTGCGGCTGCAGTACCTTCATCGACAAGACCCAACACATTTGTGAACCCTGCCAACTTCAAAGCATCCAAGTATGACTGCTTCGTGTAGACACTTGCAAGAGGTGGAACAGTGATGGTAACGTCGTCGACGAGTGCCACGGCTGAATCCCCACTGTTTTTGACCTCGTTCAATGCACGTTGCTTAATGACGTCCAATTTCATAGCGAGTACTTCCTCGACGGTGAACTGGTAAGATTGGTTCTTGAAGCCGAGATCAAACCTGATAGCACCACCACGGGAATCGTCACCAATGACTTTGACGCCAAGGTGCTGCTCGAGCCAAGCAGCAGTAGTTGGATCTGAGGCCGACGCACCAACTAATGGTTTAACGTCGAGCAAACAAGATTGTGGGAAACGTGTACAGAGAGATCCCGTTTGTGAACCGTAGAATCTCTCAATTTGGTGGCCAAATGGCCTTATAGACACGGCAGAGAGATCTTTCCGCTTGCCTTCGTCGGTAACTACCATTTCAAAGTGAAGACCAGGGGCCAATACGACCGCCTTTGTGAATTGCTGGCCGTAGTCCAACCCCAAGATGGCTCCGAGGGCGGACGCCACGAGGGTGAGGATGATTATTGGTTTCATGGTGTGTTGTTCAAAAGACAAAAAAAGAGTGGAAAGTAAAGGAAAACGATAGAAAATCTATGGAAAATGGTTTGAAAGTAGTGAAAGAATAGAAGTACAGAATGAGAAAAAGAAGTAGTGGTAATAAAGAATGAGTCAAAAAGTTCAAGAAATAGGAATTGCATATGAATAGGTAAAGAAGAGTATATTAATAGGGTGTAAAGATCATTTTAATAGTGTATGAATAAAGGCGAAGGAATATTGATAAATAAGAGTGTAAAGTATTGTGTAAGAGCAGAGAGAGTTCTTCAAGTGATAGTAAACCGTATACAATAAAGATAGTTCGAAATTTTGACTAATGCATCATTAGTATTATTAGTAGGTGAAAGCACACGGCGGACATGATTGAAAAAATTGCGGGGTTGAGTTCGCCAAGATCAAGAATAAAGGAGGGGAACTAAAAAGTGAAAAAGTGAAAAAAGTGAAAAGTTCGTTAAAAGTGATGATAGTGGTGTAGTGAAATGATTGTGGGATTTTAGTGAAGTGATAGTGGTGTAGTGAAGTGATAGTGGGATTTTAATGAAAGTAAGTAGAAGGCTTTTGCTGTGAAACTTAAAATCAATCTTAAATTGGATACAACCATATCTTGGTATTATGAAAAGTTATGTAGCGAACTACTAGAGTTGTGGTGAGTAGCACCAACCACTAATGACGCTGAATTATCATCTCACTGCTAAGCAATGGTATCTACGCTTTGACAATTCACAGCACAATGATATCTGGATTCATTGATCACTCATGGCATCTGAAAATCATAGTACTAAGGGTATATCAAGTGATATCCGAAAATCACATTACACATATTTTATATCCGAATCAGCGCATAACATCCATATTCTTCGTGTGTGGTCTTCTTTGTGTTCTTATGTTGGCTGCAATTGAAGATTTGTCAGGTATTAGGTAAGTCATCGATTTGAGAAGGTCGGATGACAGATGGACATACTTCCGTTGAGTGTTTCAATGATATTGTGGTGAATAGCACAGTTAGAAGCTACAAGGGTTATTCATCGAGGGAGGAGTTATGGTAAGTGGAATTAATAGTATTAACGTTTACTATGGAATTTGACGTCAGATGACTATCAGCCGCATCGTCTTCATCGTACTTTCATTCATAAATACTATCTTATGGAATATCTTAATAATATATCCTTATTCCATAATGCTGACCATGTTCACCTCGATTTCCTAATCTATTTACCCTCGAGTATTGCTTTGAGTCATCTAGATGTCAACTCAATTTGTGCAGCATGCAGCGCGATTCTAGAAGAATAGACAAGCAGAGATGAAACTTAGGGTAGAGTATGAGCCTACACAGCTAGTCCGATGATAATATCAAGCATTATTAAGTGTTTGGATTGCTCTTCCTTATCATCAGAGTTCTTCATTGTGATCCGCGGAGATGCCGATACCATTCCATCACGGGTGCGAAAAAAATTTCCTATAGTAGCCAAGATATATAAAGGCGAATTCCTACACGCAAAGAAAACAGTATAAACAACCAACATGTCTGAGCCCGAAAAGATGTACATCTCTTACAACAACATCCACCAGTTGTGTCAAGAGACAGCTGACAAGATCAAGTCCTTCAAGCCCGACTTGATCATTGCCATTGGTGGTGGTGGTTTCATCCCCGCGAGAATGTTGCGCTCGTTCTTGAAGGAACCTGGTCAGCCAAATGTTCGTGTGATGGCCATCATCCTTTCTCTTTACGAGGAGATTGAAGGTGCCGCTGGCGTTGAACAGGTTGGTACTCAGGTTGTGAGAACCCAGTGGATTGACTACAACCAAAGCAAGGTTAACCTTGTTGGTAAGAACGTCTTGATCATCGATGAGGTCGATGACACCAGAACCACTTTGCACTACGCTGTTTCTGAGTTGAAAAAGGACGTTGCTGAGCAGTGTGCTGCTCTGGGTGCCAACCCATCTGACACCAAGTTTGGTATCTTCGTCTTGCACGACAAGCAGAAGCCAAAGAGAGCTGATTTGCCTGAGGACATCATGAATGGCAACTACTACGCTGCCAGAACCGTCCCAGACGTGTGGATTGCATACCCATGGGAATCTACGGACATTGTTTACCACACCAAGATGGCCATGGAGCAGGGCAACGATGTGTTCTTGCCTTCTACCACTGAGCAGTAAAGAGTGGAAAAATGCTGGGGATGTTAATGCTGGGACAGTTGTTTCTGTTCAACAGATTAGAGTAGGATAGACGTGTTAGTGAAACGAGATAATAGAAGTGTAAGAAGGTTCACTTTGGATTTAGATGTCCCTTACAAGATCTACTATTCAGTTATCATAACTACGGAGTCATGATAACCAATATAAATTTTTATTCTTTATATCTCTCCTCTACCTATACATCTCCCTCTACTTCTCTAGTCTGCTCATCGCCAAGAATCCATTTTCGACCACAAACAGGGCCATCGTTCTTGGCGGTGGTCTCGTGATCAGAAAACGTCATGTTCATGACACAATGTCATACCCACAAGTTACAGCCCTACGAAAGAAAAGGCAACTGTTCATAGTACTTCTGCTTCTTTCCTTCTCTGCTTCTTCCCGTCTCTGCTTCTTCCCGTCTCTGCTTCTTCCCGTCTCTGCTTCTTCCCGTCTCTGCTTCTTCTTTTCTCCTCTTTCTCTCTTACCTCATCTACAATCTAATCCCTGCATCCCTAATCATCAATCTCTATGTAGTCTGGGCTCCGTGAGTGGTTCTTTAACGAAGGGTGTCCTGTGTTCTTCTCCTTGCGTTTCTTGCTCTGTCTCAACGATTGACCTTCGCCTGAAAATACGTTCGTTGTTTGTTGTTCTTCGGTCTCCTGCTCCGCTGGTGGCTGGACCGGGAATCCGAAGAAGAGTTGGTTTACTGGTAATGGGAGCGGAACTGCAGGTGCATTTGGATCCAAGTCGTCGATATGGAACTCTTTGCGGTCCACTTCCACAGACTTACCCGATACCTTACTACCTGTACCATGGAATTTAGGTCCAGTCTGTGAAGCCTCACCAACAATGTTGGCATAGTTGATCGATTTAGCCATAGTGGCAGCTCCAGCGCCACGACTCACAGCGCCAGCCGGTTTAATTGCTGTTGGTTTGTATTCTGGTTCGACATACCCAACAGGAGGGGCAAAATCTGTCTCAAGGTCTGTTTCCACCACACAAATTCCGTTTGCGGGTTTGGCCTCCAAGACCCGTATGCCGTATATAGTGTCGTTATAGTTGATTTCGATCACATCGTCCACGCTCAACGTGGAGAAGTTGCGTAATACATTCTCCAACACCGCTTTTGGATCCAGGATTTCCAAGAAGTCCACACTTTGCGGTTCGATTTTGACAAACGACCCAAGTGGAAGGTCGCAATTGCTCACCTTGAGCAACATACCAGGATTGATCTCAAGGGTATTCATCATCCATTGTGGGAGATATACACGGCCCTCTTCTGCTACAAACTCCAAAACACCACTATGAGTCTGTTTCTTGGCAGCATCATTGCTGAGCTCAAAGAGCATGGGGTATCGAATGTGAAGCATGGTCAACTTGCTCAATGCTGAGGGAGGCAAGAAGATTTTGCCACCGAAATTGGCATCGTCCTTGCGAATGTTGTCGGGCATCATTGCCACGGGGTAGCACCGGAAGTACTCCTCGAATTTGTTGTTTGGGCGGTCAAACCCAAACACTCCTGATCCGAATCCTGAAAACATGTCTGGTCAAGAGTTGAAAGTATGGAGAAAAGATACTGTAAAAAAGATTAGATGTAGGGAAAAGTTAAGCACATATGAAGATGATTGTGAAACAATCTAATATTCACCACATATATGATAGAGAAGCTGGGGGGAATTACAAGTTATTGATTTGAAAGTACTCTTGATCAAGAACCTATTCACAACCATTATATCAACAACCACTATACCAACAGTTATATCAACCACTATACCAACAGTCCACCACTATACCAACAGTTATATCAACACACCATCATTCCCATCTTCTACATCTCATCACCGAATATACATTTCGAACTAAATGAAAGAACCACTGAAGCACCGACAACCTACTTACGACAATGTTCCAGTGGTTTGGAGTATGACCTATTGATTGGAGACTGTGGAGCTAAAACCTCCATATCAGCCAAAATCATTGACCAATTCCGATTACGAATTTTGCATAGGATAGATGTTCTATTGCGTTAACCACAGCAAACTGGGTCCCCCATAGTTTAGATTTGGTACTCTTGTTGGCCTCGTTAATTCCTGTTTCACTTCTAAACTGGTTGATTAACATCGCTTCATTTCACCACTCGCTCCCTCATCTTGTTGATGTTGTTTTGCTTTCCACTATTACCAGTGTCCAGGAAGGAGTGTGTATGATAGAGTCTTGCAAAGCTTCAGCTGTAATCTGCGAGTTGTTGATAGCTGGAGGCACACGTTTGATGGAATACCCTACCCTATTACCCTCTGGTCGCTTATTTGCGGCTAATGTGTGTGGTTGTGCAAATTTCACGTTCAAATAATTCCCTGTCCAATTGCTTGGATTGCTAAACTCTGGTAGAGACTTCGTCAAGTCTGAGCTCGTCAACGCGCGAATTGTGCTGGTTGTTACCGTAGTAGCACTATATCCGTTCAAAGAGGAATGTTTGCCATAACTGGAGGGAATAATGACTTCACTTTGTACTGTGGGGAGAGTTGTTTCACTTTCACCATCAGTAGCTCCAGAAGTATGAGCATTTTCTGAATTGCTAGATGGGTGAGATCCATCTAAACTGTGTTCGTGCCCTATACTAGGTGGCGTAAATCCCTCGGCAGACCCAGTGGACACACCGTGTGTTTGAGATCCAGATGCATCAGAGATTAATGCGCTAGGAATTGATGTATGGCCGTCATTGTTAATGGGAACATGTGTTGATGAGGTTTTAAAATCACCTTGTTCCCTCATTGGAGTTCCAAGAGCAGTGTTCAGAGTTATACCATTGGATTTCATGCCAGAATTTCCAGCGTTTATCTCTTCATTGATGGTGTTTCTTGATTGTGTTTCTGAATTGCTTTCGCCATTATTTGATGTAACTCTGTTACCAGTATTGGCATCAAGAGTCATAGTGTTGGTATTAACATTATCTGCGGTAACAGCAATATTTGGAGCGATGTTGGTGTTTGCGTTGCCCACATTAGTGTTGGAAAGCGCGATAGTTGGAGTGTCAGTGTTGGCGTTGACATCCGTGTTACCAGCATTGATGGCGATATCAGGAGTGTCACCATTAATATCAACATTTACATTGCCAACATTAGTGTTGGGATTCACAATATTAGGAGCATTCATGTTGACATTACTGTTGACATTTGCATTTCCATTTGCACTGTTCTCATCTGTGTTAAGGTTATTAGTACTACCAATACTATCTTGATCGACACCTCCTTGATTGGCTCCACCTTGTGTACTTCCTTGATTGGCTCCACCTTGTGTTCCTTGATTCACGCTGCCTTGTATTTCATTACCTTGACTTCCACTTGGACTCTCTTCATTTGAATCCAGATTGCCTTCATTGGGATTTCCATTACTACCAGTGTCGTAACCCTGTTCACTAGTGTCGCTATTGCTGTTGTATGATCCATGAGAATTTGAAGTGACAGGATCGGTAACAGGCTCAGTACTACCATCATTATTGGTTTCCTGAGAATCATTTCCAACATCAGAATTTGTTTCTTGCGAGCTGCTTCCAGTATTATAATTGGAATCGACTATATTGGGATTCTCTACTTCATTTGGATCATTAGATGCATCGTTGGGACCCATAGCTGTGTATGTGTTAGCGCTGTTTCCTGGAGTATTACCTTCAGACCCAAAATTTTCTTGTCCACTACCATTACTGTATGCTTCTGCATTACTGGATACACCAGGACTATGATCACCTATAATCGTTGAATTGGTGATAGGATAGTGAGTAGGTGATAATGGTAATATTGTTGCAGAGGCGCTCCTATGGACACTTTTTGTGTTATTTGAATGCACTCCACTTAGAGAGCTCCGATTTGATGCAAAAGACGAAATTCCCCCGTCAAGCGCCCATTCTGAGGATGTTAGACATTTTGAAGATACTGGACCTCTTCCATTGAAAAGAATGGCAGATGTATTCAGAAGCATCACCGTTGTTTTGTTGACAACTTGAGGAACAGTCATTGGATCGATGAACCCCGCACTTGAATTACTTTCAGACCTTGTTGAATAAGAAGTTGTCAAAGATATGGGAATATTTCTCGAATCCAGAGGGAAATGTGAGTCGTTACTAATGCCCGAGGAATGGGATGCACTTCTGTCGGTTGTTGTTTTGGGGATTGAAATGAGTGATCTAGTTGGCTGTTCAGATGCTCGTTCAGAAGGATCAACAGTAATCGACATACTTGAAGATATTGAAGATGGATTGCTTGATGAAACTTTTGGACTCAATTCAACATCAATATGTGTGGAAAGTAGCAATTTGGATGAATTCTGAGTTTGCGGTTCTCCAGGTATTTGTGGAGTGTGGTCTCCTAAGGAATTCACCTTCGAATTATTCGACTGTGAGATATAACCTTCTTTGCTTGTCTTGGAATGTGAAATCTCAAAATTGGTCTCATTGGATGCTTTACTTGTAAAGGAAAGTTCATTTGTGGTCTTTGATGGGACATTTGAGCTGTACCTACTCACTGTTGTCGTAGCAACAAAAACACCATCTGCAGAATATCTCACTGAATTTGAAATTGAATCAAATCCACTATTTCTCCTTGTTGTGGTCTCACTGATCTCTGTTTGGTTTCTCAATTCCAAGGGAAATAAGGTACTCTCGTTAGTCCCCGTTAAAGGTACCTTGCTTGGGCTTTGTGCCAGAGGCTTCAGAGGTCTTGTTGAACTGACCACTTCTTCCTGCGTGCTACTTGAAAAATTATACGTTCTGTCGTGCAAAGAACTAGTGACTGTTTTATTTGAGACGCTCTCTGAAACTTCAATATCTCGTGTTCGGGAGAAGTTTTGAATTGCTCTAAGTGTTTCATTCACTGGTTGATATGTGACAGTAATATCAGGCTTAGCAGTTGGAGTAGAAGGAAGGAAAGATCTTGATGGAGCTGCCTTCACAGAGTGAGCTGTGTCAAACGATGAATGTATCAGTGACGAAGCCACTTTGGATGAGACGTTTTGGAGAGTAGTGAAAGAGTTGTCAAATGATTCCCCACTGAAGTAGCTTATTGCAGAATTATTAGTTGACCTTCTGTCCCCTGATATGGACATATTCACGGCTGTTCTTGAGAGATTCATGTCAAGGTGACTAGAATAGTGTATTGTTGGGTCAGAGGTCAGTTTACCTGACAAAGTTCTGTTCAGATTTGATTTCGACCAATTCTTCACCAGCGTGTTTTTTGAAGGGCTTCCTGTTGTGTTCGCATTTGAAAAAGGATGCGGAACATTCAAAGAGCTTCTTTGTGATGTCGGACTTTCTTCTAACGCGTCCAAAAGGTTAATTTGTGTGCTTGGTGTAAAATACAGAATTGTTGAGTTCACCTTGAGATGTCTACTCAACTTACTGACCGAGGTGGAAAAAGAAAACGCAGTTATTCCGACATCAGTACTAGAATGATTGGCAACGTTTGTCACTGGTGTTTCAACTGCGTTCAGCGGCAATTCAAAGGACATTTCAGAGCTATTAAATCTCGGCAACCGGACTTCACCTGTTGACTGGATGGAGGCAGGTTTTGTGATATTTCTCGGGGGCAAATATGAACTTGGAGTCGGATTTGAAGTGCTTCGTGGCGGTAACTTAGAAATTGTTGTCCTATGGATAACTCCTCTAGAGCTCGAATTGCCTGACGTTATTTTTGCAGGAGTGAAGTTGCTCGTTGTCTGAAGTGAGGAAATGAGGATCGGTTGGTTCACATTCTTGGAAGTATCTGAAGATGAGTTACTTGTATGAACACAAGAGAAATTTGACCCACTTGCGATCCATGGATCTGTGCTATGTGGTGTGCTTAATATCTCGTGAGTCCAAAGGCTTGTTGAATTTGTGCTGCCCGTAATATTTATCCGAATAGGTATATTATCGGAATCAGGCAACGATATACTTTTGGAATAGTTCTGAACTTTCAGAATAGTAGAACTAGTCCACGAAGAATTGAAATCTACCCAGGTCGTTAAACTTCCAGAACTGGTGTGCGCCAACAAAGAGCTCGTCTCAGTTGTTGAAGCAAGAACACTGTTCAAAGTGGTAGCATGAGAACTCATCTTTTTAGTTGATGTTGTTACATTGAGGCTTGTCCTCTTTGCCCATTGTGAGCTTGTCCGTGTGGTCGAAGCGTTTCTCTCATGAATTGTCGTATTGAGACTTGGTCTATTCGATGGGTCTCGCGATAAAATTGTTGTGTGTGGAATCTTCTGGGTAGTCGATGCATTAGTTGTTTTAAGATTTGTTATCGACATATCCAGCCTCGACGATATAAATGAGTTGTTAACAGAAGATTTGAGACTCGAAGTGCGAGTCGAAGTTATATTGATTACGCCACTATAAGATTTGGAAGTGCGAGTTGAAGTCACATTGACTGGACCAGTATAATTCGAAGTCTTATTAAGTGGGTCAGCATAAGATTTGAGACTTGTTTGGTATGTCGAATATTGGAGGCTCAAAGATATATTGGGGGAAGTCGAAATACTCGGATCTAAAGTAGCAGATGTATTGAGACTCAGCTTATTGAGAAATCTCGTTGCAGAAGACTCGTTGAAGGTCGTCATGGTGGGTGTTGAAGACATATTGAGTGAGCTTAATCGTAAAGGCTTTTTTGGGAATGTCGAAGTACTTAGTGGATCCGTGTTGAATGAACTTGCGTTCGACATATTGATACTAGCAGTGCGTGTCAATGAAAGATTTAGTCGGAGAGGCATACTGGGTAAAGTTGAATTTGGTGGATCCCACGAGATATTAAGTGGACTTGGTGCATGCGACGTATTGATACTCGCAGTGTGTGAGATATTGAATGATTTGTCTGCAGTGATACTGTTCAGAGTTGTCGCCACATAATTATTAAATGGAGTTGTCTCTATAACGTCAACTGTGGTTGGTATCGAGATAAATGTTGTTACCAGTGTGAAACGGGAGCTGCTTTCAGAAAGTGTTGAAGACCATTTGAATGACAGCACGGAACTCGACAGTGATTGCAAAGGGCTGATCTCGTCAGACGTACTTGCCGCAGAACTCAACAGTGACAGCGAAGAGCTGATCTCGACAGACATACTCGTTGCAAAACTCAACAGTGACAGAAGTGAGCTGACTATTGGTGGGGGTGATGGGATTGAAGGTACTTCTGGGCAGACACTACAGGAAGATGGTATCTGGTCGTTGACATCTCCGTTGTATTTAACACCAGCATATGGGACCACATTTCCATTTCCATAATCTGCCTCACCCACAGTGAATAGCGAGAGATCGTACCCCCTACCAATGTAAAAGGACTGGCTACCTTGCAATGAGTATAGGGTCAAATATCCCAGTATCATATCATAGAAGAATGGCTCACCGAAGAAGATGAGACTATCGCCCAATCCAATCATGTTTCCGTTTCCGAAGCCCAGAACTGAATAGGACTGCAAACCATAGGGGAAGCTGACGTGTATACTCGAGCTGGAAGTTTCCAAGTGAATGTATTGGTCAAATCTCAGGGTGCTACTCGAAATGTGCAAATTGGACCCGTATCCAACGCTAACACATCCATTGCCTGTCACTTGAGTATTTTGCACATATTCCTGGTTGTAAAGGCAGATTATACCATTGTTGGTCATTTGACCGAGAGAGACAGTACCACTTGCCCTAGTTGATTGCCAAAATGAAAGCGTACCTGCATTTGTGATAGACAGAGAGGTAATACTCATGGTGCCACCATTTTGGCCATCTGCCGCGAAGAACATCTCACCATTGTTGATAAAAGACTCGCCCTGTATTGAAAACGAAGGTGAGATTGTCGACCCAACGGAGTTGAAGGCCACCGTACCGCTATTTTGTACAATGCTCAGTGACCCATCCACATCTACCACCAATGAAAAATCGTCGCTATCAGAGGTGATGTATAGAGCTCCACCTTGATCTACATCGAGGTTCCCCTGTAAGTCGTTGATGTGGTTGTTCAAAATAGACCAGAATACACCAGAGGCTATTTCGACGTTGTCAGATCCGAAGTCAAAGTCTCCCGAAGTGAAGGTATTTTCCGAGATAGTGAAAGCAGTTGTTTGCACCGTTACGAATGCAGCAAGCACTAGAGTGAAAACACGCATTTTCCTGTGGAAAGATAATGGACAGGCTTCGATATTTAATTTAAGTACTGCACCTATTTGCAGTCGACGATGAGCTGTTTCTAGACTAGGGTGGTGAAAAATTCCGCAATTTTAGTTCTGGAACTTGGGGAGGCTTATGCTCCGATCCTTGACTATAATCGGAGACAGGGTCTGCCCTCAAGCACTCTAAAGGAACGGCACGATGAGTTGATATCTATCTGCTGATGAAGCATAGTGAGCTTTCGCGGAGAACGAACATTTTTGCCGATCGTATCGAGCTATTCCAAGATGTACAAACAGAGATAACTTGTTTGTGGAGATCCCAAGCTATCTATCAGATCAATATTTCATGCTTGCAGTTCAAATTCGGCAATTCCTGCTGTGATTCGTAGATCCTCCCGTTACACGGCAACTCTTGCTTGAAAGAACGTTAACGATTAGTCGACCACTAGTACAGGGGGTGTGGAGTTGATCTCGGAATTGTCGCTCATAATTCAAGAAGCCAAAAGAAATTTGCACCTGAACTGCGTCGTTGGTTCTGTCGTCGCTCTCTAGTCCCATTTTTTACCAGAATTGGATGGCATTTACGATTATTAACAAGAAACTAGAGAATAACTTGATTATCGTTAAGAATATCAACTGGTCGTCGGTTTCTTAACGGTTTAGCATCATCTACGCGCAAGTCTTGCAGCCATAATGAGCCGCCTCAGCACCCCAACCTCCTTCTGCTGATCGCCATAGTAACTCTCATAGGGGTGCTACTAAATTCCACGCAGGTATGATACCAGGACCGAGTCAAAGGGATGAAATTCACCTATTGGCGAGACCTTGTGTTCATGCGTGTATGAAAATGATGCGCTTTGGAAGTTTCATGTGGATGGGTATTTTTTACCAAAGGATTGGCTTATGCGGTAGCGAGGTAGATTTCTGCGCAGCGGAAAAGTACATCGTGCATGTATCTGCAGGTGCAATAGCACAATGAGACACTCTGGGGAACTAGATGGAAGAATAAGCGAGTGGGAACATACGGAAATATTGGTAAGTTGTGCTGGTCTTAGCTCAATGAGCCCACGAGAGTGCAACGAGCTGGTGGTCGCAATTGATGGGGTGCTCTACAGTGGCTGAGATTAGAAAGACCCCATCAAATCTTGATCGTATGAGATCTCGGTCATTAGCAATGAAAATCGAAAATCGCTCAGAAGGAGGATAAGGAGGATAAGGAGGATAAGGAGGATAAGATAAGGAAGATAAACGAAGGTGTGATGAGGATATGAGGGGAAATGAAGGAAGAAAAATGGAGGAAGAAGTACAAAAGAGGAAGGATCGAGTCTCGAGGATGAAAAATTTCAGTTAAACCAAAGAATGTCCTATTTTCGAATACAAGCCAGTGGCTGATATTTGGTCGTCATTTCCTGGTCATAGTCTTCATTTTTCAATTCTTACAGCTTTCTGATCTTCCAAATCATCCCGCCTATTTTCGAATTTCTTCATCACCTTCTCTCTCCCAACTTCCCTCCAACATTCTTTTACATCCAACTCCCCATACTTCCCCAACTCCTGACTGTTACTACTATCCATTCTCTTACTCTTATTTGTCTTTCTGTATTATATTCTACGATGTCTTTTTCTTCTAAGTCCTATTTTCTTCCTCCACTGCTCTTATTTTCTTCTAGATCCCTTCTTTGTTCTACTATCCTCTAGTACTGTCTTCTCACTCTATCCTCTCGTGATGTTGATTAACTGCGTCAACAATTCCGCGTGCTCTGGTTCGATGCCACCAAAGAGCGCTTCATACTTGGCCGTGTCTTGCTGCTGCATAGCTACGACGGTATTGCTAAGCACTTGGAACACATTTGTCTCGTCTATGGGTGTCACTTCCAAAGCTTCTAACTCGGCCTCGTCGTCCTCATCATCCCATTCGTACTCATCGTAAGCACCCTCGTCATCGGAATCAGCGTTCTTGGCACGCTCGGCCGCAACCTGGAACGCACTCTGGTCCTTAGCCAAGAGATCAGCCTTCTTCTTGATAGCACCTGGCAATGCCGCTACGGTAGTCATCAAGATGTTGATGGTCTCACCTACCAAGTCCTCTGGGAGAGCTCCAACCGCCTGCGTACTCACCAAAGACAAAGACGCCAATATCTGTAACTTGCACCCATAAACACTCTGGAAGTCGTCAGCATGCTTAACCCACAAAGTGAAGAATGGCGCAGTGAAGCCCTTGGAGGCGACCACACCCATGGTAGCCACCGGGTCGACGTAGAATGCGGCGAAAAACACCTTCAAAACCGAAAGGCGGTGCAACATGTAACCATCGAACGATCCTGTGGCCTCGAGGTGTGCGTAGATGTCATACAACTCTGAGAGGAAACGCGGCAATGCAGCGCGACCACGGTCGCTCAAGGCCAAGATAGCTAACTCGAGCATCTGCAATGCGGAGGATGCAAAGAGCGGGTCAAGTGCATCCAGCTTCAAAACACCAAAGCACATCTCGAAAAACTGTTGGACATGAGGAGTTTCGATAGAGATCTGTGCAGAGGTGAATCCATAGTTGATGATACCCTCGTAGAAGGGCTGGAAACTGCTCATGTACTCGTAGGCATATGTGTCGAAGGCGGAGTTACAAGTCTCAAAGATCAGCCACATGGCAGGAGAGACCGAACGGGTTGCGTACAAGATCAGCTCGACAAGTTCCAAAGCATCAGTCAAGAAGGAAACCACGGCATTATCGAGAACGCAACGAACCATGTCGACAACGACGGCCTCCAAGGATGACACGACGTGAGGCGACGAGGTCATGGCCATTACTAAAGTGGTCAAGGTGTTGATGATACCACTACCCTTATTCTCCTTCTCGACATTGACGGTGTCGGAATCTAACATTTCCTGGGCTAATGCCATGAATTGCTCGGTGAGCGACACAGCCAACTGCGCGGCAAATGGCTCCAAGTTGGAAGCGAACCGCTCGACAAATGTCTCCATGATTGTGGTGAGTGCATCGGACTCATACTTCTTAGACATTTCCAAAAGGAAGCCCATGAGCTGTGGTACTTGTTCTGCGATACGCTCAGACACCACATCTTCTTCAATCAACGTGCTCAACGCCTGCACTGCAGCCATCTGCACAGGGAACTGTTCCTCGTTGGCAATACATGTGGTGATGGCACGGAAGATATCATCCAACACACGCTCGTCACGGAACAGCACGGCCAGCATGGCGATCGTGTCACATGCACGAGCTGTGAGCCACGGGTAAGTGGCAGCAGTCTCACCCACGAGGAATGGGTAAACCGTGCTGTGGAGGAATGAATCCTCAGCGCCATTCACAGGCGAATACTTACTCTTAAGTTTATGACCAACTGTCAGAAGCACACGGAGTGCACCCTCAGCACGCATGGCATGATCGAGACTTGGGGCACCCTGCTCCAACACACGTTGAACCATCTGCAAGATCGTGGCGAGAGACTCACGCGAACGATGAGATACAAGACGGAAGACAAAGTCAACAGCACCAAGATCCGCACGGCTTGTCTCAGCATAAGTGTCGAAGTAACGACGAGCATATTCCTCAGGCTCATCTTCATATAACTCGATACTCTCACGAGTAGCCACCAATAACGGCATGATGACATGCTCGAGAATAGCCTCTAAACGCTCGAAAACTAATGGCCATCTAACAGTTGTAGTCACATGAGCGAAGAAAGCGACCAAGTGGTGGAGAGCACCTGCGCTGAGCCAGAGAGAGCCCGCAGCCCAACTTTCGACGACACGCCAGTACTCGTTGAGGATCTGAGGGACGAAGTCTGTGAGGAACATTTCTGCGAAAGGAGAAGGAGGATTTGTAGTTGGTTTCAATGGGTTTGTGTTGACCTGGTTTTGGCCATGTCTATGAAGAAGGCGAGCCAAATTTGCGAAACACCATTTGACGGCCTTTACACGAGGATATTGAGCACGTTGGTCTGCATCATCTTCATCAAGAACTGCCTTTGGGAGTGGTTTGTTGATCACAAGCAACTGAAGACGACACCACGTGCCGAGATGTGAAGCATCCTGAAGGTATTCTGGAAGGTAACTGAAGGTAGCGTATTTGAAAGTTTTAACTATCATATAAATGAAGTCATCATTTGTACGCAGATCATCATCTGCTACTGCACGCTCGAGAATCTCCTCCAATTTTGGGAAGAGTTCCGATGCCACCTCCTCCAAGATTGGGTTGGACGAACCCTTTGACTCGAAGCGTACCCACCTATACTGCAACGTATACTTCTGGAGGCAGAGGAGACCGACAAACACGTGGTCGTGTTGTGAGTAATCTGCGAGGAGTGTGCGGATGATGGGCACTAATTCATCCCATTTATCGTGGTCGAGGATGTTGTAGAGTGCATCCAGGAGTTGAGAACGAAGCTGAGACTGAGTGTAGGTTCTGAGGAGAGTCTCGATCAACTTAGTCTTGATGGAAGGCTTTTCAGCTTCGGTGATATAACGTGAAGCATTCTTCGACGACTCAGGTTGTTCCCAATAATGACCAACACGGTTTTTAAAGAGGATGGCCGCGGAGATTTGGATGCCGAGTGTTACATCCGCTTCCACCATCAAATCGAGGAGATATGCCGTGAATCCCGGTTGTTGCTCGAACACAGCGAGTTGTTGCTCACTATGCTTACGCACTTGTTTGTTTGCGTCCAAAGTCCCGGAAAGGGCCCCGAGAAGAGTTTCTTTGTCCATGAGAAAAGAAAGAAAGTTGTAAGTTGCAAAAAGTACTAAAAGATTTCACTAACTATAAAGATTCTAATCTAATCTAATCTTATACTAATAAACTTCTACCAATCTACATCATCGTTAACTTTTAACTTATCATTGTTTTCTTTCAACTTTTCACGCTTTTCTTCCCTTTCACTCGTCCTTTTCACTCTTTTCTCTTACCTCTTCTCATCTTTTTTTTTCATCCGACAGTGGTGATGATTAAATCATTAAATATTAGAGTGAGATTTAATGATTTGGTTAACAAGATCATTCATAATATGATGGTATCCCTGATGAAAATTCCTAATCACCTTTGGAAAAATCCAAAATAGTATCACCTTTGGATTTACTCATTCAACTCTATGATCTAATATCTATAGGTCAAATAACGTTCTTAACCTCTCTTCTTCTTACTCTCTCTTCTTCTTTACCTCTCTTCTTCTTTCTCTTCTTTACCTCTCTTCTTCTTTCTCTTCTTTACCTCTCTTCTCCTTTCTCTTCTTTACCTCTCTTCTCCTTTCTCTTCTTTTCTGGTCTCTTTCCTCTCCTTTCTTTTCTTCTTCCCTTTCTCCCTTTCTTCCTTTTCTTCGTTTTCTCACCTTTTCTCTTTTCTCTTCCCTTTTCTTTTCCCTCATGTCTGAAATCAAAGGCTTCGGGGTCCTCCCCGTTCAAGTCGCCACGACCAAACACTACATCTACTTCAAGAAACATGAGTCTAAGGCATCTACTGCCTCTCGCTCGCTTTTCTTGTGCAATCTCCCGCTTCAAACATCCCATACCACCATCAAAAAGTTCCTCCAGAACACCGCCATCGGTGCCACTGTCGCAGCCTTTGTACCTAGTGCCCTCACAGATTCCGCCGAAGACGTCTATATCGACTTAGTGTCCTTGACCACCGACCCAGATATCGCAAAAAACCTCCCACAACCTGATGAAGGTACGCGTTTACCTAAGAATTGCGGTGTTGTGACCTTTGTTGATACCGCGGCCCAACAGCTCGCCTTAGCACTGTTGAAGAAGTTGGCTACAGCACAGAAAACTTCACAGTGGCCACTTAATGATGATCCTACATCGGTACGTTATGTCGATGCGCTCCATCGCCGTGTTTGTGACCCAGAAAAGCTCTCTGAAGAGGTAGCACTGGCATTAGCTAACTTTGATCGTGCTGAACAGGATGCAAAGGATAACTTGCAAGCTCAGACAATGGTTGATGAGGATGGTTTCACTTTGGTGGTCGGTAGTAACAGAAAGACTAAGCTGGACATCTTGGGCCGCCAAAAAGCCGTGCAAGAAGAGCTGCAAAAGGCTGCGAAGAAGATGAAGAAGAAGGAAAAGGCAGACTTTTACAGATTCCAGTTGCGTCAACAGAAGAAGGAGGAGATGAACGAATTGTTGATGAAGTTCAAGGCCGACCAGGAGAAGGTCAGGGTGATGAGGGAGCGCAAGCGTTTCCGTCCATATTAGAGGGATAGAAGAAACGAAGAGAAAGAAAAGAAAAGAAACGAAACGAGAGGAAATAGAATGTGAAAGGAGGTGAGAGGAGGCAAGAGGAGGTAAGAGAAGGCAAGAAGAGGTAAGAGAAGGCAAGAGGAGATAAGATAAAGACTAGTTTGTGTTAAACAGACTAAGAATTGGAGTTAAAGAGAATTGGAGTTAAAGAGAATTGGAGTTAAAGAGAATTGGAGTTAAAGAGAATTGGAGTTAAAGAGAATTGGAGTTAAAGAGAATTGGAGTTAAAGAGAATTGGAGTTAAAGAGAATTGGAGTTAAAGAGAAGTTTTGAGGAAAGAATAAAAACAATCTTAATGGGAGCAAAATGTTGGAGGATGAAGGATGACTGTGGCTTCAGCAGTGTATAGAAATTGAGCAGCCTTTATAGATAATAGAATGAGTCCAAAAATAGTAGTATAAAGGATGAGTGTATGAAGTCAAATCTGCTGAAGGAATAGTCTTATCTGAGTTAATCTTATCAACTCGATCATTTCCTTATACTTCATCATATTACTCTACATCCTCATTCTATTCTTTGTTTTTACCTTTTCCTTTCCTCCTCTTTTCCTTTCCTCCTCTTTTCCTTTCCTCCTCTTTTCCTTTCTTCCTCTTTTCTTCCACTCTTTATTTCTCTTCCTTCTTATGAACCAGCTTCAATTGCGGTACACCAACGAGGCCTTTCCCAAAGATCCTCTCTCCTTTGAGGTTCTCTCGACCATTCGGTACGATCCCCATATCGAGAATGGTCCATTTTGGCTCATCGATGAGCACTATGCACGGCTTGTCTACACGCTTAAATACTTCAGCCTTCAATTCTACGGCTCCGACGTCAAGTTCGACCTCCCCAAAGACTTCCTCATCAACAAACTCCACGCTGCTGTTGCGGATTCCGGAAATCCTCTTGACTCGCCCTATAAAGTGAGGTTGTTGGTGCGTTTGGATGGTCATGTGGGGATTGAGATCCACGAAACCACTGCAAGGGCCGATTTATTGGGAGGATTTCATTCGGATGACGGCCTCTTTGACGTGTATGTTGATACAGTGGGAACTCTCATGTCACCATTCACTTCGTTCAAAACTACCAAACGTGATATCTACAGCTCTGCCCGTGCTCGTGCTCTCCCAGGAACCGCTCCAGGTCGTGAGGAGGTTGTGCTTGTGAATTCGAGTGGGCAGGTGATGGAGGGTTCCATTACCAATGTGGCCGTGAAAATTGGTGACTCATGGATCACCCCAGGTTTGAGTACAGGCTGCTTGTGCGGGGTGACTCGGAGCTATTTGTTAAAGAGGAACTTGATCCAGGAGGGAGACGTGCCTGTGAGTGAATTGCGCGCAGGAACCGAGGTGTTATTGTTCAATGGAGTTATGGGAGTCGTACGAGGGAGAGTGAGAGAAGGTGAGAAGTGAGAAGTGAAAAGAGGTGATAGGAAATGAAAAGATATAAATGAGAATATAACGGTTAACGAATGAGAGATGAATGGAGAAACGGACAAAACCCAAATGAATAGTGTAGTTATACATTGAAGATTCGAGATGTTTATAACTACTGAAATCAGGTTCTTATCATCTTCATACTTTACTCTACCTCATACTAAATCATACAATCCCATTCCCCTATTCTACTGCATATTCTAGCCTCACTTTATTTCATTCTATCTTCTATTCTAATATTTTCAGACTTCATCTCTCTTCATTCCACCATTATATGCTCGCATCTCTATCTTCTTTCCCTCTTCTCCTTCTTTCTTCTCTTTCCCTCTTCTCTTTCCCTCTTCTCTTTCCCTCTTCTCCTTCTTTCTTCTCTTTCCCTCTTCTCTTTCCCTCTTCTCCTTCTCTCTTCTCCTTCTTTCTTCTCTTTCCCTCTTCTCCATCTCTCTATTTTCTTCCCCCCACCATATACAAGATATCCTCCAAAGTATCACTGTTGAGGGACGCTGGAGCCTGTGCACGTACCGTTGGTTTGGCATTCCATGCAACACCAAATCCTGCGGCCTGCATCATTGGCAAATCGTTTGCACCGTCACCAACAGCAACGGCTCTCTTTGGGTCAAGGCCATGCTTCTCTGCAATCTCCTGTAACAACGCAGCCTTGCGAGCACCGTTGACAATAGGTCCCACAGTTGTGCCGTCCAACTTGTTGTCTTCATCCACACCCAACATGTTGGCATAGGCATAATCTAAGCCCAACTGCTCCTTAACGTACTCAGCAAGAGGAATGAAACCTCCAGAGCACACTGCCATCACCACGCCTTGCTCCTTCAATTTAGCACACAACTCACGAGCACCCTTGGTGATACGGATCTGTTCCTTCAATGTGTCCCAGAGTGTAGTGGCATCAATTCCCTTGAGAAGCTGCACACGTGCACGTAACGACTCATTGAAGTCAAGTTCACCGTTCATTGCACGCTCAGTGATCTCAGCCACTTGAGGCTCGATGTCCGCCTGGGCTGCGATGAGCTCGATGACCTCCTGGTAGATCAATGTAGAATCCATGTCGAACACAAAGAGCTGTTTGTTGTGACGGGATTCGACGTCTTGGAGAACTACGTCGTAGTTGTCCTTGGAGTTGGAAAACGTGCGTACTGAATCCAAGGTTGGCGCATCCGCAACGAGGTAGTCGACAGCGCGATCCGAGACGGGTACGCGCTTGTATTCGACGTTCCCGAGAAAGGTACGAACCTCCGCCTCTATGGCGTCGCTGAGTTTATCGTGGGCGATGACGGTGATGGAATGCATGGTGAGAAGAATGCAGAAGATCAAGAGTCATAGATCACGGGAAAAGTCACGGGACATATCACGGGAAAAAAGTCACGGGAAAAGACGTCCAGACAAAGAGGACAAAGAGGACAAAGAGAGTAACCTAGGGAAAGATATCTAGATGATTAATGAGAAGCTTCCTAATCTTCTGAATCACTTTGATCTTTTACCTCTGACCTTAGTTTGACCTCAGTCTGATTTTTCATTTTATCTTTGATACAGTTTTTGCCAAAAATCTATAAGAATTGAACCACAATATCGGTAGTGTTAGTATTAGTAAGCTACACATCATGATACGTCTTTCCTATGGCAATATCTATTCTCTAATCTAATGGACGTCATCTAATAGACGTCATGACTTCACATATAAGCACTTTAAGAACTCCATATAAACACTCCTCTCATACACATCCTCCTTGTTCTTCAAGCTTGTTCGTCATGTTTGTTTTGCGACATCCCTTTTCTTTGTACCCTTCTTTCCATTCCCCCCCTCTACTCCTTTTCTTTCGACTCCTTCTCTGGCATCCTCAAGTCATATTCGCTCATGGCGAGTTTTCCACCCAAGCGCTCAAAGTTCTTCATGTACAATTCCCTGCGCGCATCACCAATACGGTTCATCTCTGGCCAGTACACATCGTGGACATACTCAAAGTCCAAGAGGCCGTTGAACTCCTTGTCGAGCTGTTCCTTAGGCACAAAGTTCTCGAAAGGCTGGTCGTAAATCGTTTTCAGACGCGTGTATGGGTCGATGAACGGCTCGGCTAACTTGAAAAAAGTATACCCGATCCACGGGATGTTCGTAAACAATCCGCGGCCCAACCGCTCCGGGTAGTGGTTCTGTAAAATACCGAGAACCTGCTTGGAAATGGAGATCAGCGGGAATGTAGGAGGCTTCAAGTTCATCTCTTTGGGAGCACCTTTGAAGTCAATCAAGAGCGCAAGTGTATCTTGTCCAGGTGGCATGAACTGGATCACTCTCTCCAACATAAACACGAGAAATTGCACCTGTCTCAACAGTGCTGCTGTGTTCTGGTAACCATTACGTAAGTAAAGACATGGTCTGTTGTCGTTGTCGTATCCGACGATCAAATGCTTGCCGGTCTCGTTTTCCACGCTTACTAAGTCGGCACTGAGTACCTTCTCGGGATCCGTATGTCCAGGTACATTGACAACACCAAAAGTCCGTCTCCATATAATGCTTTCTTCGATCCGCTTGATACACGCGTCCACTTTCCACTTGGTGGCACGGAGATAGCGGAGAAAGCATTCTTTGGTGAGCCATGCGATCTCTTCTGGGAGGATTGGGTGCGTAGCCGCGTTCTTAGAGTCGTTAACAGGAATATCTTTGCGTTTGATGTACTCCGTAAAGTGTTGAACTACCTCGTCATACTTGGCGGTCTGTTCGGCAGTAAGGTCAAAGACCGGTGGCTTTATGGGACCCATTGGTTCCTCAAACGGAGTCTGGCATTTGACGAGGTTTTTCTTCGACGATGCTTTCGACAGTATCGACGACGTTTCCGAGTCGCCGTCGCTTTTCTTCCGTAAGAAGTTCATGGGGAAAACAAATAAATCTGAAAACGAATCAATGTCTGAGAACGAAATCCCTAATCAGTCCATCTCCAGTGATAGTCACTCGATTCACAATCAGTCCACATCCAGTGAGAGTCACTCCATTCCCAATGATTCCCTTCCAAATCAGACCATTCCTAGTGATAGTCAATCTATCTCTGATGGTCAGGGAGATGGTGAAACTTCCCAATTGAGCCATGACGAGGCTTCGCATCCCCCAACTCGCCCTCCAAATCGGTCTTCTCCAACAGAGAACCTCGTTGCCACAGTCATGAACACAGAGCCACGCAAGTCCATTAGTGAGACTGTTGAAATTACCACCACACGGACCAACAGCGCCACAGGCATCAACGAGGTCATTAACAGAAAGGGCAGCATCACGGGTGTCGAGCCAGAAAAGATAAAGGAAGAGGAAAAAGACAATAGGGAAGAGAGCATAAAGGAGGAAGAGAATACAAAGGAGGAAGAGACTACAAAGGAAGGAGAGACCATAAAGAAGGAAGAGAAGATAAAAAGAGATGAAGAAAGCAATCCAGCAATTGAGAAATCTCTGGACCTGACTAAAGAGGATGTCTCTACTTCTGACGTTTCTCCAACTGCTCTTCCTAAATCAGTTACTTCTGACGTTTCTCCAGGTACTGCTCCTAAATCAGTTACTTCTGTCTCTCCAACTGCTGTTCCTAAACCAGCTTCTTCGGATGCTTATGTTTCGCCAACAGCTCTTTCTCCGACCGCATTACCAACTTACACCAACTCTTCAGAGTCCTCCAAGCCGTCTGTTGTTGCCATCAGCTCGTCATCCTCTGAACCACCGGTGTCTGTATCAGCTCTCACGAAGATGCTCGAGGAGAATGCCGCAGACCTTGCCTTAAACCCGAAGCAGACGGTCCAGAAGGCGGTTCTTCCGCTGTTGGCCACCAAGTCCTCCAAGCACAAGTTCGCGGTTCAAACTACCACAGTGCCGGCGCAGGGTGCCGCAGGTGCGACCGCCAGCTTGGGAGCTGTATGGGATGCTCAGAACGACGGATACGCCTCCTTCAGTGTGGGAAACGTCTACGTGACTGTGATTTGGATATATGTTGGATAAAGAGTAAACGTTTTGTAGTATGCGAGATCTGTATATTTTCCAACTCAAGCGTCCAAACCTCTACACCTCCAAATCTTATTCCAATAATTCGACCGTCTATATAATCCTCTTTATATCGATGTTCCCAAGAATCTCCTTTATTTGACCTTCTAAATAATCACCTTTACTTCTCTAATATATCTCTAATATACTTTAACCAATTGCTCTCCTTAAACCCCATCTAACATCCCCATCACAACCTCCATCTGCGAATTCAATTCGGCTAATCCACTCGTACTTTCTCCCAAACTCTTCAAATGCCGCGAGATCTTCTCCAACACCTCATTACACTCACTGTCCTTATTTGGGTCAAACCCAGAAATAGACCCATTCACACCTTTTACTATGGCCTTCTTTTCTCCTAAACCTACCTCGGCCTCTTTCCTTTCCCTCTCACTCCTCATTTTCTTGGTATCGATGTCCACTGTCTTGCGCATTTCAGCCAAATACTGCCTGTCCAGCTCACACATCGCATGTAGTTCGCTCTTATGGCGCTTGAGCTCTTCTAACTGCCGAAGTTCTGCCAGGAGATATGTCTCCAAGAAACGTTTTCTACGTGTGACCTGGTCGAAGTCAAGAACATCGCGCACATTATGGGCACCAGCAATCAGAGCCAGTGGTGCCATTGTCTTCGCTAGTGGTACCTTGGTAGCCACTAACCTTTCACGAAACGACTCTGTATCATTGCTCATCCACTCATTGAAGAGGAAAGACAGCGCCTGCGCCATCTTGTCTGGAGTTTGTACGAGTCCTTCCACACACCGATTGAGACTCATATCAAGGATTCGGTCGAGTGACCGTACTGCATTGTCATTGAGTGGCTCCCATGTTGTCTCGATGATACGTCCGGGCACTCGCCTTTTACTGGTTTGGGGAATGAGTGATGTAGCGGCCGATCTTTTATTAGAAGGATTGGGTTGGGAATCATTGGGTTGGGAATCATTGGGTTGGGAATCATTCGGTTGGGAATCATTGGGTTGGGTAGTTTGGATTTTGTCTGATTGAATTGTCTGGTTTGATTGATCTGTTTGGTCTATATGGTTTGATTGGCGTTGTTGGTTTGGGCTTTGTTGATCTTTATCTTGATCCTGTTTATCTTGATCTTGTTGTTTATCTTGATCTTGTTGTTGTTTATCTTGATCTTGTTGTTCTTGTTGTTCTTGTCGCTCTTGTTGATCTTGTTGTTCTTGTCGCTCTTGTTTCTCTTGTTGTCTTTGTTCTTCTTGATCTTGAACGTGTTGTTCTTGGTTGGTCAGACTCATCTTCCCAATCTCTATATCTTGTTTATCTTTTCTCCATCGCGTTTTTCAAGACCAATATCAATACAACACCTACCTCCTCATATATTTTGTAGTCGCTCTCTCATATATAGATACTTCCTTGATAGATACAAACCTTCTCTTACCATTCTCTCTCTCAAACCTTATCTTCTCAATTCTCACCTTATCATACTCTTTACTCATCGCTCATCTTTTATCTTTTCCCACCTTTTCCATGTCGCAGGCGTACCGACGTGGCCCTGTGTGCGGTACAGACAACTGTGAATCACGTCGGTACCGTGCCCTAGATGGTCGTACCTTCTGTGAGTATGGTCATGTCGTGGAAGGAGAGTTTGAATATGTCGATGATGATGACTTTACGGGTCCCACTACCAAACGTATCACTCAAGTCACCTACGATGATAATGGCCAGTTACGCACTTCAAAACAGGCAGAACGAAGAGAAAAGCCTTCAAAAGTATATGGTCTGGCTGCAAAGGACTTGTATTATAAGTGTCTCCAGATCCTTCTCAAGCATATGCTCTCTTCGCTAGACATTCCACATTCTGCCAAATCAACCTTGGAACAAGTGGTCAAAATTAACTGGGCAAGTGCCCTCACATCATGCTACAAACCGTCCAAATACTCGTCATCAGCAGTCCAAATATACACCATCGACTTGCTCGCCATAATCTATATCTCACTAGTACAAGTACGCCATCATCCCATCTACGCTACAGACCTTCTTCACGACGTGAAAAACGGTAAAATACCGTACTTCCGCTGCTTGCATCTCATCCCTCAGAGACTCTTGAATCGACTCCCGGCAATCTACCATTCACTGCTCCAGCCCTATAGACTCCCACTGTACACACTCTTCTATGAGCATGTCGCACAAAATGTCGCGAGGATTGCACCTGGAGAAGAGCTCAAGATCCCCCTTAACTACTACTACCCATTCGTGATGCGAACATTAACAGAGACTTTGGTACTTCCACGTGCCCTCGATGCGTTCGTGGTGATTGCACGTATGAACCATCACATGGCCACGGAAATCGTACTTCCGCAGCGCAATGTGCATGATACACCTGAAGTGAGGCTTCTCGGCCAAATAATGTTTGTGGTAAGGGCCCTTTTTTGCCAACGCGAGAATGGAGAAAAAGAAAAGACAAAAGGAGGTCTGTCCATAGGAGCGGGGGAAACTCTAAGAGAGAACCACAATGTATCTCCGCAGTTCGATAATCTGGCATCAAGCGCATCGAATGCCATTAACGGGTTTAATGAGAATGTAAACGATAATGTCATTTTCAATAATAGTGATACCTTCAATAAACCCAATGTCATCGGCAATGAGACTTTCAATCGCCGACACTGCGGTAACTTGCCTCAAAACTCCGATGCCGAAATGGCCTCATCGGCTTCTGGCCGTACCGCCGACATTTTTGCTCCCGCTTTTGTCGGACACACAAATGCCCCAGATTTGTCAGCTGGCGGTGATACGCTCAAATTCCCCACCACGATGACCAAACCCGGTGAAGCCGTTGATCATCAAGGGTCCATGTCCACCATGCGAGACACCTCTCAAAGCGCATCTTCCTCATCTCAGGGTGCACATGAAGAATTGCGACAGTCAATCGCCGAGTCTGGTCGCGCAAATCTTCTCAGTGATGACTTTCATCTGGCTCCTCATGGCGGTACAACTCCGAAGGACGCACAAAATCACATCAGCTCGCTGGTATGGGCGGCAGTTATGGCCCGTGAACCTGGCGGGCCGTCATCGAGCATTATTGATTGGAACGACGATACCATCAACAGTTACTGCGATTGGATATATGAACGCGTCGTGCCTCACTCATCTGACAACATCTCCACTCGGCGGCTCTACCAGATATTCGATCCTGCAGAGTGCCCCAAACATGTTGCAAAATCCGAATCGCTATCGACGGTGATTAGAAAGATGCTCGATGAAACGTCGTCCGCACGCAACAGGGCTCTGACCACCGTTTCTTTTAAATCGATGGAGGAAAGACTACACGAGATATTCTGCACGGTGTTTAGTGTCGCCGAGGAAACGCTTTCGCGGAGCTACGGTGCGTGTGAAGCTCAGGTGCAGTGTCTAACAAACGGCAGGAGTTAAGCACCATTTTTTTGCAGTGCGGGCCCGGGCTCACGTGCATCTCGTTTGAATTGAGATGTGGAGAAGGAATATGCCGAACCGAGGAGTGCACATATCAGGGTTTCACTATGGTAAAAGATTGGTATAGTAGAAATTAATGACGATTCAGGGTGATTGAACTAGATGTTTGCTCCACAACAGGCAAACTTGGGTGTATTTTTTTCTGGGGTCATCGTGGTTTTTAGCCCACCTTAATTAGGTACCCCATTTTGTGTGTATGACAGCTTTTTTGTACCTCTTTTTCGCCCTTCCCCTCCTTGGCGCTTAACCGCGAAATCCAAAATTGCTCTCCTCACGGTTTTTCGCAGCATATAAAAGGGGCCCGTGCGCGGCCCCAATTGCTCCTCATTAGTAATTCAATCAATTGAATATGTTTAAGTCTATCTCCAAATCAACAGGAGCCATCTCAATGGCCTCCAAGATGACCAGAGCAAACTGGTTGAGGTTCGTCTCCACTAACATCACCTTGCCAGATGGTGTTACTTACGAGCAGCCAACTGGTCTTTTCATCAATAACGAATTTGTCAAGTCGCAAGCTGGCAAGAAGTTCGAGGTCATCTCGCCTTCTACTGAGGAGGAGATTACCCAGGTTTACGAGGCAGAAGAGGCCGACATTGACATTGCTGTCGAAGCCGCTTACAATGCCTTCCACAACACCGACTGGCCACTTGTCGACCCTGTTGCCCGTGTTAAGGTTTTGTCCAAGCTCGCCGAATTGGTCGAACGTGATGCTGACATCATTGCCCACATTGAGTCTTTGGACAATGGTAAGTCCTTGCTTAACGCTCGTGGTGATGTTGCTCTTGCAGCCGCTTACTTCCGTTCTTGTGCAGGCTGGGCCGACAAGCTCAAGGGTAACTTGATTGAGACCGGTAACACTCACTTCAACTACACCAGAAGAGAGCCAATTGGTGTTTGTGGTCAAATCATTCCTTGGAACTTCCCATTGTTGATGGCTTCTTGGAAGTTGGGTCCAGTTTTGGCCACTGGTTGTACCACCATTTTGAAGACTGCTGAATCTACCCCACTTTCTGCTTTGTACCTCGCCAAGTTGATCAAGGAGGCTGGTGTCCCAGCTGGTGTTATTAACATTGTCTCTGGTTTCGGTAAGACTGCTGGTAACCACATCGCTGCCCACCCAAAGATCAAGAAGATTGCCTTCACTGGTTCCACTGCTACTGGTAAACACATCATGACCACCGCCGCCAACTCCAACTTGAAGAAGGTCACTTTGGAATTGGGTGGTAAGTCCCCATCTATTGTGTTCAACGACGCCGATGTTAACAAGACTGTCCAGAACTTGATTGCCGGTATTTTCTACAACACCGGTGAGGTTTGCTGCGCTGGTTCTAGAATCTACGTTCAGGAGGGTATTTACGACGAGATTGCTGCTGCTTTCAAGGACGCTACTGAGAAGATCAAGATCGGTTCTCCTTTCGAGGAGGGTGTTTTCATGGGTGCCCAGGTCTCCAAGGCTCAGTATGAAAAGATTATGAACTACATCGGCATTGGTAAGGGCGAGGGTGCTAACATCGTTACTGGTGGTGAGAGATACGGTGACAAGGGTTACTTCATTAAGCCAACTATCTTCTCTGACGTCAAGGAGGGTATGCAGATTGTCAAGGAGGAGATCTTCGGTCCTGTTGTTACCTTGCACAAGTTCAAGACTGTTGATGAGGTCGTTGCCTTGGCTAACAACTCCGAGTACGGTTTGGCTGCTGGTGTCCACACTGAGAACGTCAACACCGCCATCGATGTCTCCGCTAGATTGCACGCTGGTACCATCTGGGTCAACACCTACAACGACTTCCACCCAATGGTTCCATTCGGTGGTTACAGTCAGTCTGGTATTGGCAGAGAGATGGGTGAAGAGGCTTTCGACAACTACACTCAGGTTAAGGCTGTCAGAATCGCTCTCTCCAAAAAGTAATTATGACCAATATTTAAGCTCCATATGATGCACATGTAATTGATATGATCATAGGTGTAGATTTAATGCAACCTAGCGGCCCAGTACCAGATGTAAATAATATGATTATGAGTGTAGGTTTGATGCAACCTTGCTGGTGATATAAAATTATAAGGATGCATTAAATGAAACATGGAAGAGGTAGATGGCGAGTGGTGACGATCGCACGTGGATCGTCACCATTGCTCACACTTTGTTATCGGTGAATGTCCGAATGTGGCTGTAGTACAAAACAACCAAACGGCGTCAAGATTGGAGACACAATGCGGGGATCTTGGGCTGTTGGCCGAACATTCTCGGAGTTCGTATGTCACGTGTAATATTGAATATTAGGGCTGTGGCCCTTTTTTCGATCAGAAAAAACTCAAACATAAATTACACAATAATGTTAGGTCACGTGCACATCATTCTCTTATTGTGCACTCCTCGCTCACTGTATGGCACTACGGTGGAAAATTTTCAGGCTGGAAAAATTTTAATAAAATCCTGTTTCTAAAAAGTTTTAATACATCACCACCTTAGAATATCGTCAAGATGGTACGTACATCTAATATATAACGACAGAGGCGTGCCATACCATCACAACATGTCATAATCACAACCACTATGAATGGACAGCAACCACGCGGAAAACTATCACGTCTCATTATGTCGATGACTGCTGAACTTATACTAACGTTTTAGAGCGCTGTTACTATTAGAACTCGTAAGGTTATCTCCAACCCATTGTTGGCCAGAAAGCAATTCGTCCTCGACGTCTTGCACCCAAACTTGGCTAACGTCTCCAAGGACGAGCTCCGTGAGAAGTTGGCTGAGATCTACAAGGCTGAGAAGGACGCTGTTTCCGTCTTCGGTCTCAGAACCAAGTTCGGTGGTGGTAAGTCCACTGGTTTCGGTTTGATCTACGAGTCTGTCGCCGACGCCAAGAGATTCGAGCCAACCTACAGATTGGTCAGATACGGTTTGGCTGAGAAGGTCGAGAAGACTTCCAGACAACAGAGAAAGCAGAAGAAGAACAGAGACAAGAAGATCTTTGGTACTCACAAGAGAGCTGCCAAGAGAGCTGCCAGAAGAAATGCTGATTAAGTGTGACCTTGTAGTGGTCGGAGATCCAAAATACACATATATCATAGTACTCTTGTATTTCTTAGCAACAACACGTTATTAATGTCGAAAATGTAGCTTTGGTTAAGAGGTGAAAAGTCTAAAGGATGTGAGTCTGAACGTCTCCTCTGAAAGTGTTCTGAAAACCTGAACATTCAATAGTTTGACAAGATCTGAATATACTGAAAGTCTATAGACTAAAATATGAATACTAAAATCTGAATAGACTGAAAATCTAACCTCTGTTGAAGTCTGTTGAAAGTTCAAGATGGATCCAAAGCTCTAAATGACAGACTTATAGAATACTTTGTTAAGTATTCAACTCTATGTTTGGGGTGATCCAACTAATTTTTACTAAGCTTTCTACGCGGCTTCAAAAATCTCCTCGACAAAATCTCCCCACATAGTAACTAAAACCCATCAGCATGTCCGAACGAAAGGCCATAAACAAATGGTATCCCCCGGACTACGACCCTAGTCTTGTTCCGAAAGCAAAAAAGAAGCGGAGTGGAAACTTAACTATCAAGATCCGAATGATGACTCCATATTCGATGCGATGCCTTAAATGCAACGAATATATAGCACAACGGCGTTCATTCAATGCAAAGAAGGAAACACTCCCAGAAAAGTACCTTAATACGCGTATAATCCGCTTTCATATCACATGTCCAGCATGTAACAACCCGATCACATTCAAGACAAACCCACAGACTGCTGGTTATACTCCAGAGAATGGAGCGGTACGCAACTTTGAATCAAGTGCTACATCCAGTGCGGGTTCACGCTTGGCTAATTCCAAGAAGACAGCTGAAGAGACTGAGGACGAGATCCTTGAACGCCTTGTTCGTGAAGAAGAAGAAAATGAAAAGTACCAGATGCTAAAGGAGAAACGCAAGAAGAACCCGTTTTGGAACAAAAATGAAAAGTCTACAGATAAGGACGTTTTCGAGAGTCTCCAAGAGAAGTTAAAGCTGCAGCAGAGGCAGCAACAATTGGAGGATCATTTGGAAGAGGTGCAAGCCAATAGGGAAAAGATAGGTACAGTAGGTGAATCTGAATTGATACGACGTGCACAAAAGACAATTCAGGAGAATGAAGAGAGAGACAATGAGGCTGTGAAGGAGGCGTTCAAGAGAAAGAGAGGGGAGGTTGAGCGCAAGACGATCAGTGCAGTGATTAATGTGAAGAAAAGAAAGAATACCACTGATGTTAATGTGAACAGGAAAAAGGATGACGGAGAAAACTCTGACAGCGCGGAAAAGGTTCAAAAAGATAGCACTGATGAGGTTGAAAGTGGTGTTAGCATTGAAAAAGACATCAGAAGCGGCAGTGTAGGAAATGAGGAGCTAGGTGACGATAGTACGCAGCAGCAGAATCTGGAAACACGTGCCACCAATACCAAACCTCAAAATGATCACAAGCCGCAAAACCTCTCGGCCATTGTCTCTGGGTATTCTTCAGAGTCAGAATCAGAGTAAGAAAAGTCGGTATAAACGAAGGTAAAGGTTATAGAATCATAGACAACAAGAATCAGGGTTATCATGTTGGTAGAAATATGTACGATATTCATGGGTAACGAAGGAGTTGATTGAGCTTGAAATCATATGGAAACCCTCATTTTGAGCATTGCTCCAGTCCTTTATGTTGAATAACTGCGAGAATTCCCTCGATTGGCTCACTCAAAATTAGCGCAATGGCTGCGAAAAATGCCGCATTCATATAAACTTGAACGGCCATACACAACAAGGACTTAAACAACAGTGCCTTTTTAATGATTAGAACCCTCCAGATATCTCCAGATCCTCATAACTATCACAACATATGCGTTCATGGACCTCATGATCAGTACATGCTTGTCAAAGCGTGCATGGATAGAAAGAACGATATTGACCTCTACTGGTCGCAAGCCTATGTATTGCGTCATCATGATCAAGACGTGGCATATATATATTTCGCGTCTTTAGGAAACGAAGGATTTGTGAGCTTTAACAATGACCCTTATCTTGAACTGCTAATGCAAAAACTTCTGCGGTGGATTGGTAGAAGAAACCGGCCATGCTCCGATTGCCCAAAAGTACATGATGAGAAGATTTACATGTCAACAAAGCTCACGAATACACTTCATGAATTCAAGTTCACAAGCAGGTCAGTGGACGGTACTTTGGAGAAAAAGGTTTACAGATGGAGTCAAACCGGTGAATTAAGAAGGTTTGATAAAGCATCTTATAAGCAAGGTGAACTCATAGCAAGAATAGTAGATGTACATGGGAAGTATGATTACTCCTTACAAATGTCTATTGATGTGCTCCCTGAAGTTGTCTTATGCACGTCAATTGTGTTTATGGACGGTCAATCCTAATGAAATGAACAGTTGTGCAATCAACATAAATATCTTTATTTATCCTACATCCATGATTTCAATTGTATCAGATAGCATTATCCATCTTTTCTGTTCCTTTTCCATCCATGTACTCCCTTTTGATCTTTTTGGTTATAGTTCACAGCTTGCCTATGTAAAAGAAAAATCCGTCAAGGTTCCCACGGGAATCTGTGGAGGCTCATTGTTGACATGATAATCACGCTGTATCTTGACCAATTTGTCCACCATATTGTTTACTTCAGCTTTTTCTAAGTCTTTTCTGCAGTAGCAAATACCACGAACAAACTCTACCGAGCAGTAGTAGAACATAGGCAACACTTCATTTTCCCACATGTGAGGAATAAACTCCAATGGGTTGTCCATCGTAGCCATCACACCGCAGAATTCCAAAGCGTTCAAACTACTATATAAGTACTCGCGGTCTTTTGCAGTGAGAAGGCCCTCTAAGGACGAATAGAAGAGCGAAATGTCCCTATTGATCGCCTCACTAAATGATTTGTATTTCTTCACAGCTGTGGCATCAATCTTTTTGGCATCTCCTTGCAAGATATTGGTGTACCCAATCTTCAAGTATGACAGAATGAAAGTGTCCAACAATACGTTGAACGTCACCTGGTAAATGTCGTACGAAGCGTACATTCTAATCTCTGACATGTACTCTCCAATGGTTTCGACAATTCTCTGTGAGTCCCGCACGTCATCACCGCCCCGCGGTGCCTTGTCCTCGTACCAGCTCTTGGTGAACGTAGACGAGAGAGCAGGATACAAATCATTGACGATGATGTCAACAACATACCGCACAACTTGTGAGATAATCTCTGTACTTGGTCCCAATGTGTCCTCAAATGCACGCTCTATACGTCCATGGTACAGAGGGTGCGTCTTGTCTTTGTACGTAGGCAAGAACTTATCCTGAAGGCGATCTGTGTTGATCTCATAAGTGTTTGCCAATGCAATCAAGTACTCAATTAAACCCTGTGGAGAAATTGCTTGCAACTCATCATTTGTCATATTCTCCACGTCAATCGGCTCAAGATTCTTGTCCTTCTTGCGGAAGATACGCTTCATCATGCTCTGGTGCACCAAAAATTGCTCATTGTTGAAACACAACATATAGCGCTCAAACTCATCCTCGATGATGATACGGTAGTTCTCGGTACGTTCGTTATATACCTTAGCCCAGTGTTCAATAACTCCAACTAAGATCTTCGAGTAACCCAGGTCTGCACTCACGTCAGCCTGTTCCTTCAACATGGTCAAAGGAATTTTGAAATCAGGGAGTACATACACCATAGCGTCGATTTCAAGCATCGCAAGCTCTTGGTCGTTTATATAGTCTTCAAACACCTGGTGGTAATTGTAGCTATGTGGAGCAGTCCCATCATTTCTCGTGGTGAAGACTCGTTTCTCCTGGTTCATTAAGTTAGTGTTCCATTCGTCCATCTTAGTTGTGATGATCTTAAGATAATCTTCGAGTACTTCACCCTTCAAGTCCTCGCCGATGATAGAAGGTACCTTCTTCTTGTCGTCAAGGGAGCCCACAAGCTTGGTGTAATGCAGATCGTAAGACAAGATCCGTAAAAGGTCTTCAGCAGGGGGGTCTGTCTTGATAATACTCATGGTGAATTTGTGGAGCTGTTCGTGGTAAACATTTTGGATAAATGTACTGATCCCCCACTGAGCAGGGAAAAGGCCTGCAAATGTCTCAGAAACAAAACGAAGCTCATCTTCAAGCCAGTCCAAGTTATCGTATACCAACATCTTGTCATGACTGAAGTGTTCCACACACTGCTGGAAGGTCTCTATCAAGGACTCCTCCAACTTGTCGTTAAAGAACTTTTTATAACCCCTACGACTGTTCCTGAACGTCTCGTACGCTATCGTTCTTGTATCTTTCGATCCCAACCCCAACTGTTGCATCAACGCAAACTTCAAGTCTTCGCTGTTTTCGAATTCAATGATTTTAACCACCTTGTAAGCTAATGCGGTATTCCCATCCTTCACAGCTTCTGTGAGCGATGTGATCGCTTCAGCTAACAATTCATCGAAAAGCTTAACCGAAGCTCTTAAAGGTGACACAATTTTGTACACTATACTCTTCAAGTCGTCGGATAAACGCAATGAGTCCAACTGGAGGAAATCTGCAAAATTGCGCGCTTGGTTGAGCAAAAAGTGAATCTCGAAGATATTGGGGAGTGGATAGCCCAAATCTGACTTCATTGTGTTAAGTTCACGCTCTGTCTTGGTGTTAAGATGCTGGAGATATGCTTTGAAGCCCGCAATGTCATGATATAACGCTTCAACTTGGCCAAGGAACTGATTCACTGTAGTCATTGTGCTAATAGCACTGTAATCCTTGATCTTAGTGATAGAGTCATCATGCACCTGGTTGACTTTGTTGATATTTGCCTTGATTGTGTTGAGTTTGACGGCAGCTGAATTGAGTTTGGACAAGTTGGTCATGATGGAATCGATCTGAAGCTGTGACATAGTAGAGAGCTTTGAGTCAACGGACGCCTTTTCCTTGACAAACTGCAGTCGCAATTGGGAGATCTTCACGAGGTCCTCCTCAGACTTGATGAGGCCTGCGATCTTGGAAAGCGCAACGTCCGTCATCACCGGAATAAATTTAGAGCTAAGTCAGAACAAATGAATTTCAGCGAAACTAAACACAACGAAACAGTTGGCAGAACCAACACAAATTAAGAAACCAGAATTCGAAATGAAATGAGTTCAGGGCTAATCATACTACAAATAGCTAATAAACATTGTAGATAGACTCTCATATCCTAACGACCACACTATAAACAAACAACGTAAACAAATAATATAAACGAACAACAATCCGCACAACAAAACTGACACTGAACCACACTCAATTCTTCTTCTCTCATCTTCTTATTTTCTTTCATTTTCTCATCTTCTCTCATAGTCTCATCCTCTCTCATCTCCGAACTTACCATTAGCTATGTTTAACTACATTTTAATATCTTGTTTTCTTGCTACTTATCTGCTTCTTTCCTCCTTTCTTTTTGCCCTAAACTCTCCAACCTCCTTCTCTTCATCCTACCTCTTCTGATACCGCCTTCCATACCCATATCCCATCGCTACGTTCGCATTCACCGGACTGCCACCTCCACTTGGAGGACCATATCCCACAAACGCTGGGGGCATGAACCCCTCACCATACATAGATTGACCAGGGTACTGGTACATCATTGCATGGAATTGCTGCTGCTGCAAGTGTGCCATTGCAGCCTGCTGTGGCAGTTGCTGTGGCAGTAAGTGCGATGGCTGCGGTGACATAGGGAACTTGCCTCCGGCTGGCATCATCGGACTGGGAACAAATGGCGTACCTGGCATCATCATTGGTGGTACTGGCATCATTGCCACCCCATACCCCTTCAATTCTGGGAACAACTCGTCGTGCGATTGATCGACAGTCAGGTCCCAGGTAGGAGGAGTCTGGAAAGTGCGCACAGGGTGCGCTCCACCATTTTTCGCAGTTACAAAAAGACTGAACGCAAACTGGAATTCCTTGGCTTTGTCCTTCTGAGACTCCGCAGTTGGAATCTTTCCTCCAAAGAACTCGCTCGCCAGGATCTGGTGATGCTTCTTGAACAGTGTTGACAGCCCGTTCGAAGATGCATACGCACGCGAGTTTGGTACACGAGGCAGTCCATTCGCAGTTCCCGCACGGTAGTTAGGTGGTGGAGTTGGCGAGAGTTTCGACGGTGTGAACGAGGCAGCCTTGGGGTTGAGTTTGAAAGCAGGCTTGCTGGGATCCATCTTCTTCTTGGGCTGCAGCTTCTTCAAAATCTCGTCCTGTTTGATCTTGTCCTTTGCGAGAATCGGCAATAAGTCGTTCGGCATCTTGTGCGGAATCTTGAAGTTCGCGCTGAATTCACGAAGAGAGTTGATTTCACTCTGTGCATTGAGCCGGAACGCATCCTTTGGCTTGTCTGTCTCGGGCTTGTTTGGAATTGAGTCTGGCTTCACAGATTCCTTCTTCTTCTCCGGTCTCTTTGTCGTCACAATCGCAGGGTCGTAGTTAGCCCCACGGTTACGCGGTGGCACATAGCGAGGGTTTCCAGGGGCTGCTCCAGGGAGCCCCTTAAGTGCAGCCATTAATTCGATTCCACGTTGGTCGGCAGCGTTGTTCGAACTGCTGGTTTGCTTGGAATGCTTCTCGGTGTTTGCGTCTCTGTCAACTCCAGAATACTTGTCTTCTTCATCAACTCCAGAATCATCTGCAAGTCCACGCTCTTCAAGCACATGACGGTTCAGTGAACTCTGGCTCTCAATTTCTCTAGCCAATTTATCGGCACGTGCCACACGCTCAGCGTAGTCTGGTGCGGACGTGTCGATACGCGTTGTATACAAATGTTCGTCGTAAGTCGATTCCACACCGAACTTCTCCTTATTGGCCTTGAACTGATCCCATTCACCATCATCACTTTCGAGAGAGAGAAGAGCTACGTCAGGTTCCTCATCAGGAACCCATCTTTGCAACTCTCGTTCACGAATTTGCCGTCCACCACTAATATCAGTGTCGGTCTTGAAGGATGGCTTGGAAGTGGATGTCGACGATGGTGGATTAGAAGTCGGATTAGATTGCGAGTTCGACCTTGACAATGCCGAATTGGTAGATGAGTCCGAGTTCGATGAATTGGCCGACGTTGGATTACCTCCACCACTCCCCTTTTTCCGCTCAGGACTTGCGCTCTTCTTGATAGAAGCTGCCAACGCATCGGCCATGGTGAGGGATTTGGCGGCTTTGGCTGGCCCAGTTCGTGCGGGCCCGCTGGCCGTCCCTCCGTTGGGTTTGCGGTTGCTGTGACCCTTCATTGGGATAAGGAGTGCTGTAAATTTTTTGAAAGGTGGCGCAAAAAAAGAGAATGAAAACAGACCCAGATCAGGAGGTGGGCATAACAAATAATCGACTTCAATGACCATTCGTTCTATAAATACAAGAAGTCATGAATAAATATGGAGATTTAGTTCATGAGAGCAAATTCTGAGCCAATTAACTAATGAATAATGACCTTTACCTGTCTACTTGAATTGGTGCACTTCTAGATGATACGAAAGGCTACCTACAATCAATGGTCAACTGATAAAACATCCCCAAATTGCCACATCCTGCAGTTGACTTATATTACATTCTAGAATTGTCTCATATCACTTTTTTATCACTTTACTGGAGTCATCTTCCTCTATTATGTGGTTGGAACGGTTATCACGGATTTACATGTCGCGTGCCTTGAAACTTATCACTGACACGTCGAAGTGAAATTATTTATATGTACTGAAAACAATATTTCAAATGTCTATATTAACCGAGTTTCTCCCACTATCGCTGTCTCGACCCAGAAAATACCTCCTAGAAGTTTCAAGAACTAAATGACGTTATGGATTGTAGCGTAGGGTCATTGGAAAATAACATTTGAATCAGCGTTAATAGATGAATCGGAAAACTATAGTTTACAAGACTTTGGATAACACATCGATACTAAACGGTGATTATCTTCCCATTCATTATACAGAAATATTGAGAATCTGTCATTCACGAATAGTATTGTCATGAATTTCCGTCCAATTCCGCGTGTCCTTCAGCCTTCTCCACCTTTCTACACTCGCACGACTTGTCTGGCTCACAACCAAGATAAAGTATTTAAGAGTATTGGTGTGAACGATGAGGCAAAATACTATATACGATCTGATTAGGCCAATTCCCTCAATGTAGAGTATTTACATTAGCGTTGAAGCTTCCTCAGAGAGTCTCTACCTCGGGACTATTAAACCTAAACTTCTATCACTTACTGAGAAACTCATTATTATTTGATATTATCTGATACTATCTTCTGAATGTTATCTTCTGAATGTTATCTTCTGAATGTCATCTTCTGAATGTCATCTTCTGAATGTCATCTTCTGAATGTCATCTTCTGAATGTCATCTTCTGAATGTTATCTTCTGAATGTCATCTTCTGAATGTTATCTTCTGAATGTTATCTTCTGAATGTCATCTTCTGAATGTCATCTTCTGTATTTCATCTTCTGAACGTTTTCTGAATATTCTTATGACCACTCTCACTAGCAACAAATGCTTCCAACTCCAATGCTCACTCCAGAAACCTCTTTCCAGTATAAGACAGTGAAATTCTGTACAAATACCCAATCCTGATGTGAGTATGGGTCCAATCCCATGTCTGCCAAATCACGATAGGTCAACTCTAACTCCAGCGAACCATGTTGTTCGTCAATCACCTCTTTCACAACAAAAATGTACCGAGAAGTACGTCTGTGGAAACTACCCACTAAATTGACCAATTGCATGAGATCGACAGACCTAACAATGTTTCCATCGATCATTAATGGATCTGACTTCAGTGCTGCCCCTGCGCTTGCAAACCACAGAAAAGCGTTCCAAAACAGCCCAGACCACAGCCTCAGCTCAGTCGACTCAGCCCACCATACGGGCTCGCCAATGAGGTTCCCACATCCCTGAGATGCTGCTGTCGATACAGAATATGTGGTGTGTAAGGAAAGATCGTCGGTCGAAATGTTCAGGTGATTGGTTAAACCCCCTGAGGGACCCGCACGCCCAAATAACTCACGGTATAACGTCTTGAAGTTAGCATAATCCGTCTGCGTTGCACGTATAATATTTCCCTGTGAATCCCTAATCTCCACGCCTTGCTGATTCTCGTGAAGAACAATCGCAATGTCGTAGAGATCTTTCTGCTCCAATAATATGTCATCGTTAGTCAGAGCAATGTACCCCTTAGTGTGTATCAAATCCAGCAGCATGTCCGGCAAGCCGATGGTATATATGGGGAAACTATCAAAAGTATGGGGCAGATCGTTTAAGTCACTATTTTTGGGGATACTCGCAAGGAGAGCCAATACGTATGTAAACGCATTTACGGCAAAGTAGTCCGTATTCTTATTGGAAATGAGGATTCGCTTCCGTAAAAGCGCCTGCTTGTGTGCCACGAATACCAAGGGTCCAAGAATCGTGAAGAAATCGGCCAATTTCGTGAGAAGGTGGTTGTGGATATTGGTCAGTTGATTCTGTGGCAATTCGGCAAAGGTACGCTCAAAGATGCTAAAGTCGCCAAACTTCTCTGTATCGAGGAATTCATTCAATCTTGCGTCCAAGAAGTCAATGTACTCCCATCCATTGTTGGAGTACTCATTGGGTCGCCAATCACTATGAACAGGTTCACAGAGAATACCCAACGAATACATTTGCACGTCTTTTCTGTCGATCTGTTCACCCTCCACATGCTTTCCAACGATGTGCTGGCGGAACCGACCAAGACCGTAGTATAAAGTACCTTTGTCAAGGTGGCTCACCATCACTGTCGTTGCGGAAAAGTTGTGTATACCCGAGGGGAGCAATTTGTAGTCGAGGCCATCCAAAGAAATGTCTGCTGTAGTATGCGACCATACGAGCTCGTAGCCACTACGAATGTCGAAGTGGATGAGAAAAAGTGCCACTACTTTAGGCGCCATGTCCGCAGTGCTTTACAAAATGTAATATGTGATGATATATTTATTATGTACTTTTTTGTCTTGATACCTCCTAGGCTCTTATACGCAAAACAAAGTTGACGACGACGGCTACCAACAAGAAGATGCACAACATAGTAGGACCGAATCTGTCATCATATGGACCAGAACCTCTTAATCTGATAGCCTTTGCTCTCCAGTGGTAGGTGACCAATGCGTAAACCATGGTCAACATGGCGATAAAGGTGAACAACCCCGCGGAGATTCTACCAACATTATCACCGAAGTTGAGCAAACCAACTCCGAGAGATCCCAAGATGACAGTGAAGTTGAGCCATGAGAGAAAAGTTCTTTCGTTGGCGAAAAACACCTTGGGCTCAACACGAGCTGGAAGCGCGATTCTCTTCTGGGTTGGCAACATGTATTGCTGTAAAAGTTGTGGGAAGATTCGTATTATAAATGTAGGTGTATGCAGGAGTCATTGGCACACGTGGGAGATAAAACCAGGAAATAAATTACTTCGATGATATCCAATGTCGTGTGAGCAGAAGGGTTTAGTTTCATGGTAATTATTACCATGGTACATGCAAGTATAAGAGTATTATCTAACTAGCCCCCAACTTGATTGTTAAACCCATTACATCCATTGCATCTATTGCATCAATACGTCAAAAAAATTGGTAAAAATAGATGATGCTTAATTAGTTGACTCTACAGCTTGAAAAGAGTAGCCTCCCAAAATGTAAAATTGATGAAGAGTTTGAAACAATATGCAATGGATATTGGAAGATGATGAATAAATCCAGTGATGAGGGGAATTTAACAATTGTTCCTAGATTCAGTGAATCTATTATCTAGTTTTTCAACAATAATTTAGAAGAACCCTGAATGATGACCACTTTTAAATACTTTTAAATTATACGATAAAAACATCATACCAGCTAGAACCTAAGACTTAGATGAACCCCCAAAGGTCAATTATCCTAATCAGCATAGTCCCATATCATAATTTCAATTTTTTTTGAGGCAAGGAATGTATATCGATTCTCCATCATGAGTTCTCCAATATTCAACGACAATCAAGAAATTGCTTCACTAGCTCAGTTGGCAGAGCGTCAGTCTCATATTCATCCGAGTGTGTAATCTGAAGGTCGACAGTTCGAACCTGCCGTGGAGCATTTCTTTTTTAAAGTTTTTTTATTATCCAAAGATTATTTATTTTGACTAGGAAAGGTACTACATACCCATAACAGATTAGATGTATGATATAAACGCCCAATATCGGTTACAACGGCTCGTCTTTCTTCTTTTTTTCCACCTTTTATTCTCAAACGCTTTTCGTTCTTAATACTTCCCTTCATCTTTTTTTCGCGTCGTACACAAAAAACTCTATCACAACAACAACACTCCATGAACCAACAATGTCATTCAACCATATAACGTCCCCCCGGGACAAAGACCGAGGTCTGCCTATACATCGTTCGAGTCATAGCACCAAAAGGCATTTTACTGAAGAGGATAACACTTTTCTTCCACCTGCATTATCGTCATATAGCATAGCGCTTCTTAATAGAGAGCCTCCCTCTACCGACAAAAACCTTGACGTGATTGGCGTGTACGAATTAGACTTCCCACAAGGGAAGCGTCGTAGTAGCAATCTCAAGAATAGGCTTTCAGTCCATTTCCGCAAGGAAGAAGAAGAGAGATCTTTTGACCGTTCAGATTTTAATGACAAACGACTCGAGAAGGAACCTGTGGAAATTGAAAAATCAATTGACGAGGACAACGTAATGGCAGATGATCACGCACCTAGCACAGCTGTGACTACAACCTCATCGCTGCCAGCTTCGAAAGCATCAACTACACCAGGCAGTGTACATACTGTCAAAAGAATGCGCGGGTCCAGAAGGTTTGGTAAGATTTTGGGACCTCCTAAGAGAACTTCGCGGATTAGTGACACACATGAGAAGATGGAAGATGATGAGGAACATAATACATCATCGAGTGCATTTATGAGAGCTTTGATCGAGAAAAGGTCTCCGACCAAACCCGATGAAATCGAAGGCATATTTGGAAAAGATCGTGAGACAGAGTTCCAAACAAGAGTAATGGAGGAGATGAGGTTGCAGAAGGAAGGGAAAACTAAAAACGACCACGAAATTAAACATGATATGAAGAGGTTTTCCCACGATTGGACATCTTCAATACAGCAGCCACAGTCCCAAGTGAGCAACAATGATAAGTCTCCAAATGAGAACAACTACGAATTAAGAGATAATAGAAGTAATGATATGCAGCGTTCTACAAAACAAGACGCCGAGACTTCAGCCAGGCATTCAAGCTTGGACATGAAACCCTCTATGAATCAGGGAAGGTCACCTTTTCATCCAGATATTAAAACCGCATTCCAACAAGACTTAAAATCATTGCAGAAGGACTTGAATACTTTTCAGAAGTCATTGGAGGCTTCTCACACATCCGATCCAGGAAGAACTTTTGGTATGCCTATTCCATCGAGGAATAAAGAAACCCCTGTTCGTCTGAAGTTTGAGAATGAGAATCATCGTGTTCCTTTGAGTAACCTTCCCGTCAACAGCGAGGCATTTTTTCGCAAACCAAAGGCGGCGAAGTTGGAGGATCGTTTCAATCTGGGTTCTTTCAATCCTAGAGATGAAAATGACGTCAAGAATGTCAGCATGGTGAATGTTGAAGTACCAAAAAATCCACCAGGAAACACACCAGCAAGCATGGAATCTGTCATTGCACACTCCCACTCTGACTCTGCATCTGCTCATCAAAAATCGAAAATAGAACCAGCTCAACCTAATCCAATTCCTTCTAATGCACCCCATGCGAATATGGCGACATCCATCGAATCTACCCCTAAAGACGAACTGCGCCGCAAGACCATTACAATAAACGGTAGACAGTATGAAAAACTCGAGCTCTTGGGTCGTGGAGGTACCTCAAAGGTATACAAGGTTAAGGCACTTGCGAACTCGCGACTCTATGCGATTAAGAAGGTGACCTTTGACCAATTTGAGGACTCTTGTTTTCAAGGATTCAAAGGAGAAATCGATCTTTTACAGCGTTTACGAAAGTCTGAACGGGTTGTAAAGCTCGTGGACCATGCAATTGGCGAAGGGTCTATTTATTTGGTCATGGAATGTGGAGACCTAGACTTGGCACATGTTCTCCAAACCAAGCTCAGCTCACTGAAACTTGACTTGGGCTTTGTGAAGTACCATGCGATAGAAGTCTTCAAGTGTGTAGAGACAGTTCACATGGCTGAAATTGTACACAGTGACTTGAAACCGGCAAACTTCCTTTTTGTACGGGGAATACTCAAGATCATTGATTTTGGAATAGCGAACGCAGTTCCAGAACATACTGCTAACATTTATCGTGAGTCACAGATAGGTACCCCGAACTACATGGCACCAGAAGCTCTTGTGGAGCTTCTGTCATTACCTGGCAAGTACACGTGGAAAGTTGGAAAACCGTCTGATGTATGGTCTTGCGGGTGCATTGTATACCAGATGATATACGGGAAACCCCCATACGGCGGATATAGTGGGAACCAACGTATCATGGCAATTATGAACCCTCAGGTTAAAATTACATTTCCTAACAAGGGTATTGGAGGCGTGGAGGTTCCACAGAGTGCAATTGAACTAATGCTGAATTGCCTTGCAAGGGACCCACTGGAACGGTGGACTGTTGAGCAGTGCTTAAAATGCGATTTTTTAAAGCCTAAGATAGTGAGTGAGGCATTTATTCGGGATTTGGTTCATCTGGCGGTGAATTATGGATATAATAAGAGAAACTCTAGTGAAGGGCCAATGAGTGCTGATGTTTATGATGCGTTGGTCGAATCTGTCTTGAAGCAGATTGAGAATTTGAATTATGCATAGATATGGGAATAATAATAGGAAACGAAGACAAGTGAAATAGAAGAGTATAAAGTAAAAGGAGTAAAGGCAATTATTGCTGAACTCGTAGTAGTCCTACACATTTATTCATTTCATTTTACTACTAGAATCTACTGTAGGCTATTTTTCGCGGCCACTAACATTTCAACCGATGGGCTGAAGAATGCATCAAGCCAGACTTCAGTCCATGTTATAGCTTCCCTCAAGCTTGATAACTAATTTGAGGCTTAGTGCTTACCAAGTCTATCAAAAGCTCCAGGTTACCTCACTGCACAATTTTTCGAATGGACTTATCTTGGTCCCAACTTTGCCAAAACTCTTGGACCCTGTTCTTCCCACTCCTGCTTTGTGACCCACATGTGCTCCTTGTCAGCCATGATATTTGCCAAGACAGCACCACCAATGAAAACCATGTGTCTTCTTCTTGGAGGGTCTTCGATTCTAACCTTGAATTTGTCCAATCTTGAGGCATCGCCATGTAAGACCTTTGTCAACCATAACTGCTTCAATTCTCTCTCCAAACGGGATGGCAAGCCAGGGTACATTGATGAACCACCGGAAAGAACAATAGCCTTAAACAACGACGACCTCACATCCATATCTGCGCTCTGAATGGTATTGAAAAGTGTTTCTCCAACACCTGGTTGCTCTACATCCACCAAGTGTGGTTGGAAGAGACATTCTGGAGCCTCAAAACGCTCGGAACCAACACGGATCACACGACCATCAGGCAATTCATAAGACTCAACCAATGTGGTGGTCTCCTGTGCTAACTTTGCATCAAGGTCCAAGTCGTAGGAAACATAACATAACTTTTCTTTGATTTGCCTCACCGTCTCAAAATCAGCAGTTCTGTTGAAGGCATATCCACGTCTCAACAAGAGGTTGATCAAGTTACGTGTGACATCTCTTCCTGCAACATCCAAACGTCTTGTCAAGTGGTTAAGGACGACAGACTCGTAGACTGGAACAATGTGAGTGACACCATCACCCAGATCCACAACCACACCAGAACTCAATCCCTGCGCATACAATGCAAGGACAGCCTGAATAGCCACATAAACTCCGTTAAACTGGTACTTTTCAAACATCACATCACACATGGTCTCTCTGTTCTTCAATGGGTTCATTGGAGGTTCGGTGAGCAAGATCTTTTCACCTTGAGTAGGCTGCTTGAGCTTCTCATAGAATGCATAATCCCACAAGTGCTCCATGTCTTCCCAGTTCTTGATGATACCGTTCTCCATTGGGTAGCTGATTTGAAGTAAGGAGCGTACATCACTAGCTTCGTTACCGCACATGATGTCCTTTAACTGAACGTCGGGGGGAAGAAGGATGTTACGCTCTTCGGCACGCAAAATGGGACGGCCGACGATCGATGGGAAGGTATAGTCGGGGAAGTTTGTACCGGCACGGCCAATCTTGACGAAACCGGTACCTTGATCGAGGACAATTGGAGTGTTCATGTTGTTGTTGAGTTAGAAAAGCAAAAGAAAAGGAGAAAATAGATTTGAGCCAACGTAGTACGGAGTTATGTGGAAAGGAAAAAGACATAATGAAGTGTCGATATGAAGTATTGTTGAAGAGAAGGATAAGTTTAGAACTTGTAAGCGATTAGATCAAAGTCAATTTACATAGAATTGGGGTTGTGTTTCCTACTAAAATGAAAATGCTTGAAATTGCTGGAAATTGCTTGAAATATGCCAAGTCGTTGCTATGAAGTCATAATTGGAAGGAAGTCACGGAATCATCATAATGGGCATATCATAAAATAATGTATTCTAAAGCATCTCAGAACGATCAGTATACTATAAGCAAAACTAACAACATAGATAGGTTTTGAAAAGGCACACGGTGTTAGACAAAATATTACCGATTTTGCGGATCACCAAAAAGAGAGATTTCACTATTGGGTGCAAAGTTCCAGTTCTACGGTCAAATCTATTATCACTTTTCAATTCTTCTATATCTCAAGTATCTATTATTTGAAAGTCTCTATTAAAGAGTTTAGACACATCCTCCATTATTGAACATCAGCTTTCTTAGAAGGAATCTTGTAAGCAAATGTCAAGTATGAAGTGTGTGATTTCACCTCGGTCTCAATCTTGGTTACATTTCTCCATTGGTACAAATCATCTCCTTCACGAATCCTCAAGCCTCTTCCAAAAGGATTGAATCCACGTGCCTTCTTGTTTTCAGGTTCAATCTTGTCTTTGCTTCCAGAGTCAGGCTTTGACTTGCTTTCTGGTTCAATCTTTGCTTTCTTGGCAGGAGAAGACGAATCACCGGAACCAGAAGTTCTTGCAAGCGCAGATTTTATCTCTGATGTGATCTCAGCAACATCGATTGGGTTCTCAGAAGTCGAAATTACCTCGACATTATCGGCCTCTTTTTCTTCCATTTTCGGTACTTTATCATCAACAATCTCCTTCTCTTCCACCTTCTTTTCTTCCACCTTCTTTTCTTCCACCTTCTTTTCTTCCACCTTCTTTTCTTCATCTGCTTCTCTCTTTTCGATCATTCTAACATGTCTTGTGCTCTCGATTCCCCAGTTCTTTCTGCTCTGTATATCCTTCAAACGTCCCACGACATCATCTAAACTTCTCACCATATCTTTACGAGCTTCCCATCTGCGGCCTGCCACTTCCACCATCTCTATGCTGGTCCATCCCTCATCTTGTAAAGCAGTGATAGTCTTTTCCACCTGCTCGATACACGGTGAAAAACAGCAGATTCCAACACGGCTATCACTAGAAATAACCTTGTCTAAATGCTGGATTGCGGTCCATGGAGATGGTAAGTCCAAAAATACAACATCAGCGTTGATTTGTTCTCCATTAACTTCAAACCCATCATTGCAAACATCTCTGTGGGTTATCACAGTATTCACATTCAAAAGACCATGCTGCTCCAACTCGTCCTTGGCAGCAACATACCGAGGCTCATGGAATTCATAGGTATACAACTTTCCCTCAGAACCCACAGTTCTTGCAAAACTATGTGTGAAGGAAGCTGATCCAGTACCGGCTTCGATGACTCGTGTACCACTCGTAACTCCCAATCTCTGCATAACATAAGATGAATCTGGTGTGTAGACAATCTGTGTTCTATGAGGGAGTGATACCGTCCATAACTCTGGTGTTGGATGGAGCAAGTGTACGAATCCATAACCTTTGGAGCCTGCCATCTGTGAACCATATTTCAATCCAATCATCTTGTCGTGTTCGAAGTTACCATATCTGGTGTTGAGTTGACTCCCCTTCTTGACAGTGAGAGGCTTGATATTGCCCCTGCTGATGAATGCAAGCACGAGGTCACCCTCGGAAATGGTATCCTTGTAGGTGTAGAAGGACATCGATGCGTAAAAATACCTTCGCGCTACCACAAGAAAACGAAGAGATGCGCTTCCAAAATGATGCGAGCGCTACCAAAAATGGAATTCAAGGCTGGGGTACTGCCAACATAAAACATTCGTACTATTCACAGTGTGGTATGCAAATAAGATGATTATGTATATAAGATAATCATGTATATAAGATGATCTATATTCAATGAAAGATCAGTCACTACTAAAGAATTGAAACTACTAGAGGTTCCAGAGATTTCACATATTGGAAAATTGGAATTACCAGGAATTACTAGAGAATTGGAATTACCAGGAATTACTAGAGAATTGGGATTAATAAAATTATTGCCAATTCAAAATCATCTCCTTACATCTGATACACCATCTCCTGAAGTTGAAACATTATACGCAAATTGGTTTCGTGTTTTGCAGCTTTTGCTTTTTGTGCGCTACCAAAGTGCCATATCAAAAAGGATTCAAGCCATTTGAAGCTAATTGATTGCTGATTCAATATACTTTGGCTTCGTTCGATACTACTATCAAATAGGTCGTTACTACCCTTCATACCTTCTGCACCAGGTTCGATAATCTTTGCAGCTTGGGTGAGGTTGGATTCTTTTTTCGTGTCTTCACCAACAATTTTTTCTCAACATCATGGCCTCGCCTATACCCGCACAACAACAGTTGGCGCCGGAAAGCAGCGGCCCCAATGTCGAGGACTTGTACCTCGAATCATATGCATTCACAACTGCGGCTGCTCTTGTTGGGTCGGTCGATCGCAAGATCTTCGTGCTTCTTAGAGATGGCCGCAAGATCTTTGGTGTTTTGCGCACCTTTGACCAGTTTGCCAATCTTCTTTTACAAGACTCCATAGAACGCATCTACCTCAACGAAGGCGACCAGGTAGTAAAGTTTGGTGAGACATACCGTGGTGTTTTCATGGTGAGAGGTGAAAATGTTGTGATGATGGGTGAGCTTGACATCGACAGAGAGGACGACCACTTGGAGCAATTGCAACAAATCAGCTTCCAAGAGGCAGAAGCAGTATTCAAGGCAAATGAGAAGAAACAAATCGCCGAGGAGAAGATTAGGAAAAAGAAGTTGGCGGCGAAGGGGTTGGTGAGTGACTTTGCTGAGCAGAGGTACTAGTAAGGGGAATAAATGCACAGGGAAGGAATAGATGTAGGGGAAAACTAGGAGAAACTAGAAGACTAGAAGAAACCAAGAAACCAAGAAACTAGAAGGAACTAGAAGGAACTAGAAGGAACTAGAAGAAACCAATTTCTTGAAGGAGAGCAAGTTTAATTGGGTATGGAGGGAAGCGAACAGTCATAGCTGGACTAGGATTTCAAGAAACTTTGGTTAAACTTAAAGGATTCTCACAAGGCAGATAATTAAGCACTTATCATTTACTTATCATTTGTTTTGAATGTCCTCCATTGCTTCAATGAAATCCAGTTCTTACGGGCTCTTGAAAAGTAGATTAAACATCAGAAGTTAAACCGTACTCGGAAAAACTGGGTCAATACGAGCGGTTTCTAGAATAACCGATTTTCATTCTCTTAACATCGTGTTGGTATAAACTGAATGCCATCTTATCATTCTACTTGGTTGTACATGATAGTCTAGAATGGTGCTTTCTTATACTATTAACCCATATCTTGTACTATTAACCCGTATCTTGTACTAACCCATATCTTGTACTATTAACCCATATCTTGTACTATTAACCCATATCTTGTACTATTAAACCTGTGTAGCCACACGTTCTTATGCTTATGCAAGAAAACCGTTTTCCTCGGATTTCATTACTGTCAGTGAGCACGCAACTTATAAGGGGCTTCATAATTATATCATCACAAAGCAATCATAGTTGAAACTGTCCATTATTGGCATGCTAAAAACTCTCAACGGTGCCCAAAGAGGAAAAAATCCGTGCATAAACTCCGAGGTAATGCAGTGTACAAATACTCCTTTACTAAGCAAGTCTCAATTGACAGCAGGGAGGCTGACTTGGACATTGCGCAGAGTACACATGGATAGGCTTTGAATAGGTTGTTTATCTGCTTTCAAAAACCCCTTCCAACATGTTATTCATTTCTATTTCAATAGATTAAGTGGTAAAAACCGCCAACCTGAGTTATGTTCTATATGATTCTACAAGATTCCCCCATTCCACAACCCTGAATGTCTAGAAAGTAACGCAAGATGCGCAGAATAGTATAAATATCCTTACATTTCCGGGATTTTTATAAAGTCTACATTAAGAATGGTTAAAGCAATTATCGCAGTCACATCATACAACGAAGTATTCTACGCAGATGGCGTAAGAACAGGCTTATTCGTCACTGAGGCCCTTCACCCATATCGTTATTTCGTGGAACAAGGCATTGACGTCGACTTTGTTTCCGAAACAGGTACTTATGGAGTTGATGGCCATTCTTTAGCTCCAGACTTCTTACTGGGTCAAGACAAGAAGGATTTTGAAGATAAGCAATCAGGTTTCAATGTCGGTCTTTCAAACATCAAGAAGGCTTCTGATGTTGATGCTAGCCAGTATGACATTTTCTTCGCATCTGCTGGCCATGCTTGTATGTTTGACTACCCTACTGCTACTGCCTTGCACAAAATCGCCTTGGATGTATGGGCACGGGGTGGTGTTGTTGCCGCAGTTTGCCATGGACCAAGTATCTTTGAGAATTTGATTGACCCAAAGACTAAGGACTACCTCATTAAGGGTAAGACCATCACTGGTTTCACCGATGTGGGTGAAGAAATTCTTCAGGTTGATAGTCTCATGAAGGAGAAGGGATTAATTACAATCCAAGACATTGCTAAAAAGAGAGGTGCTAAGTTTGTTGAACCTGAGGGACCATGGGCTGACTTCTCGCTTACTGACGGAAAGTTAGTCACCGGTGTTAACCCACAATCTGCCACTTCTACTGCTCAGAAAGCTGTTGCTGCATTGAAGAACTGATCTAACAATGAGTAACGGTGAGAATGTATCTACTCTATTCCTACGAGAAATAAGAAATGATGAAGTACATAACGAATAAAATGAATGAAAGTATCCAAAGTAGTGTACCCGTTCTTTTGCTGCTCTCCCAAAAAGATTGAGATATTTGAGCTACCGATCTATACAATTCATAGTCTTTAACGTTTATTGCTTCTCTGGTTTCTCTTTATAACTTTGCTACCTTCTCCTGATACTCTGCATGTTTTTTGAAGTACTCATCAGCAGCACCAGCCTTCTTGGCCTCATTTCTACCCAATTGACCTAAGTGAGCTTCATCAGGACCATCAGCAATTCTCAAAGTTCTGTTCATCGCGTACATGTAGGCCAACTCGGTGTCCTGAGATACACCCTCTGCACCCCACATTTGGATACACCAGTCGATGATACGCACAACAGTGCGGGGAGTCTCGATCTTAGCCATGGCAATCTCTCTTTGAGCTGCCTTTGGGTTACTGATGTCAATCTTGTGCGCAGCATTGAGCACAAGCAAACGGCACTTCTCAAGGTCGATCTTGTGTTGTGCGTAGTTGGTAAGATACAGTTCACGCTTTGCCAAAGGCTTACCAAAAATGTCTCTGTGGTTAGCTCTAAGCTGAGTACGCAACAATGCGAATTCACCCGCACCAATAAGTCTCATACAGTGGTGGATACGACCTGGACCCAAACGCAGCTGGATCAACTCAAATCCACGACCTTCACCGGCCAACTCGACGTTCTCCATCTCATCTGGTTGAACTTCGTAGTTCTGGAAGTCAATCTCACAATGGCCATGAGGAGCATCATCATAGCCAAATACATGGAGGGGTCTAACTAACTTTGCTTTTCCACTGGCCAATGCTCTTTTAGCGTCAAGTACCAAAAGAGTATGGTTGAAATATGGCACGTCCTTGTTATCGCCTGTTTTACACATGACAAGCCAGACATTACAACGGGGGTCACCTGCACCAGAGGCAAACCATTTAACACCATTTAAAACGTAGTTTCCCTTGTCATTCTTCTTTGCACTGACCGAGATGTTAAGTGCGTTAGAGGAAGACGTACCTTTCTCTGTCATTAAGAAAGCAGATCTCGTCTCACCTGCTAACAATGGCTTCAAGTAGCGTTCTTTGTGGAAGTCATTACCGTATCTCGCAAGAAGCTCCATATTACCAGTATCTGGGGCATTTGTATTAGTAGCTTCGGGACCAGTGAGAGATCTGCCCAAATACATAGCCATCAATCCGTACTCCAAGTTCGTGTAACCTGCACCCTCAGCGTAGCGTTTTGATAAGAACATGTTCCAGAGTCCGAGCTCCTTGGCCTTGACCTTAAGCTTCTTGACAACTTCTGGTGTGGTAGTCCACCGTTTCGCAGGGTCTTTCAGGACTTGCTGCTCAAAAATGTGGTCAGCTGGAGAACACCATTGTTCAACAAAGTCCTTTGTTTTCTGGATGGCCTCCATACCACGAGGGGACAATTTGTCCAAGAATATGGCAGGGATGTCGTCTTTGAAACTCATAATACTAAATTGAGACAGATAAGTGGTAAGATAGATATCACTTAAAAATTACAGGGATCCCGTGCTTTTAAATCTTTCTCCCCGCATTTGAGCCGAGCATGTCTTTTTTCAAATGCATAATGAGCCGATGCAGAATGTGGGGTCGGTGTTAAATCGGCATGCTACTTAACGAACATTAGGACAGCTTTCATGGGACTTGTATATATATCTATAGTTAAGGTTGTATGAGTATATGAGTGTGTGTAAAATTGATTCAATACATGAGAATACGTCAATTTCTCGAGAAGTACAAAACACTGGAATTTTGAAGTGTACAAAAACACCGGAAGTGCTCCATAGACGTTAACCGATATTAAACCCTTGCACATCGACGACACTGCCACTTATCCATGGTTAAGGGTCTTTCATTACGCACGTGATACAGTAACACGTGACCAAATAACAGGACAGTATTCGAGATTTCCTGCACGTGAGAACTACGAAAATAACTTTTGCCTCCCACCATGGAATACCAATCAGACACACCAAACATCCCCGACCACCGCTTGTCGGAGAAGCAGTTCCTCTTGCAGGATGGGGCTGTGGCGAGTGTGGTTCCCCGTGCACAATTGTTCAAGGAAATCGTGGAAATCATTGAGGAAAGTGACATGGCCCCATACTACAAATACCTTCTGGAGCAGATCGAGGACTTCCCCTTCGACGAGAAGAAATACGCCAAGATGGCGGCATCAAACGAGAGCAAAATTGCTGAATTACAGAAGGACGTGAGCAGTGCTGAGGATGAAGAAGAAACTGAGTTGGATGTGTTGGCTACGACTATCAAACTCGCTGAATACTACACCAAAATTGTGGACAGGTCAAATGCTGTCGCTACATATAAAAAGGCCTTTGAGTTGCCTCAAAGCACCGGGTCTAAAATCGACCTTCTTCTTGCGTTGACTAGAATCGACTTTTTCTTCTCAGACTACCCTGGTGTTGGCAAGTTGTTGGACCAAATCAAGGGCTTGATCGACAAGGGTGGAGACTGGGAACGCCGTAACCGTTACAAGACATACCACGGAATTTACTTATTGGCGACCAGACAGTTTTCAGAGGCCGGCAAGTTGTTGATTGATCTGTTGGCAACCTTTACCTCGACAGAGTTATGCACATATGAACAGGTCGCCCAGTATGCGATTACGGCAGGTGTTCTTACATTAGATCGTGTGGACCTCAAGGATAAGATTATTGACTCACCAGAGATCTTGTCTATCCAACTGTCAGCGTCGCAACACTTAGACCCATTGCTCAACTTGACCAACTCTTTGTACACCTGCCAGTACAATTGCTTTTTCCTGCACTTGCTCGAACTGAACGATAAGTTGTTTTTGACAAACAAGTACTTGTACCGCCATGCTGCGTACTTCTTACGTGAGATGAGATGCAAGGCTTACGGACAGTTGTTGGAGAGTTACAAGTCGTTGTCAGTTAAGTCTATGGCACACAACTTCAACATCTCGGAGGACTTTTTGGATAAGGATTTGTGCAACTTTATCCCAAACAAGAAGTTGAACTGCACTATTGACAAGGTGAATGGCATCATAGAGACGAACCGCCCAGACAGCAAGAACAATCAGTATCACTTGTTGATCAAACAGGGTGACAACTTGTTGACCAAATTGCAGAAATATGGTGCTGCGGTGAAGTTGAGTGGTGCTGAGAGGGTGTAATGAAAAGATGAATAGATCTAAGTAAGAGCTGTAGAGTAGAAAGTGTTCAACATAGATAACGATAAATACGACGAAAGTCGATTGAGTTGCGAAATTGTAGATTAAAAGTCATGAAAGAACTGAAGTTTTAATACAACTGCTAATAGAGGGTTCATCTCAATTGACAGATATTCTATAATTATATAACCATAGATTAGATTCTATTGATTCCCATATATTAATTCTATAGTTTATTTAAATTTCCTCCTGGATATTTCTGCCGTTCTCGTCATCGATTTTGTTCTCATCAGTATCTTTTTTGTCTTCACAACTTTTCTCTAGCATGTACAAAAAACCCGTCACCACACTGGTGGTCTATATCGGCCTGGTTCCTTACGAATGGGACGAGGCAGCTGTCAGAGCTGTAGTATGTGGCACAGGGAAGGTTGTTGCCGTACGTATGGGGTTTGATTATGTTGGTAAAAACAAAGGATTCTGTTTCGTCGAATATCTCAACCCTGGTGAGGCTGAGCGGGCTATCCCCCTCTTAAATGCCATCAAAATCGTCAACCCGAGCACGAATCAGATCAAGCGTTTGCGCATAGAGGCATCTAAAGAACCCTTCAAACAAGGTGCAACAGAAAAGGCCGTATTGCCCTTTGATCGCAGCCGTTTGCCCCCAAATGTTCAATTACCACCAGAGATAAACAATACATACAGTACAGCATCAACACAAAGCAATCAGCAAATGCCCGCAAAGTTTACAGGAGCATCAAAAGTGCTTCCCCAGCCTGCTCAAATCCCGTTGGGGGTGCCTGACAAGATTAGCGAAACCTTGAGTAAAATTCCACCTGCACAACTCATAGAGCTCATTGCCACATTGAAGAATATCTTAAGTGGACCAGAAGCGCTGCGTGCATACGAGGTATTTCTGCTTCTGCCCGACTTGGCAACTTGCGCGGCTCAGGCACTTTTGGTGATGGGATTCATAGATGAAGAGGTGATTAGTGAGAGTATGAAACTGGCACAACAGATACCACAAAAGGCTACACCAACACCGCCACCATCTATTCCACAACCTCCTCAGTTTCAGCAATATCCTAATCAATACCAGGGCCAACAGTTTCAAAACAACCAACAATTCCAGAACCAACCACCACAATTCCAAAACAAGCCCTATGCACAGCAGTTTCAAAAACCACAGTATGGATTTGGAAACTTTGGCGGATCCGGGTCCAAGTGGCCTCATTTGCCACAGGCTACTCAGGCCAAGTTGCAAGCCATGGCACCTGACCAAGCAGAGTTGGTTGCGCAGGTGTTATCACTTCCTGCTGACCAAATAAGTACATTACCTCCGGATCAACAGTCGATGGTGACGAACTTGCGTGCACAGTACTTATAGGGGATTGAATGGGATGAGTAATGGATAAACAATGGTGAATAAAGTTGTGGATCATGCGACAAATGGAGGACTATCAGAAGATAGGAGTCAAAGAGGATAGGAATGAGGAGGAGGAAAGGATAGGTGTGAATAAGGATCCGAAGTATAGAGGCAGGATGAACGAAAACAAGGATAAGAGGGTAGATCTAGTCAAATACGAGAAGGTCGGTATAATCAAAAACGTGAAATATCATCAGGGGAAGAGATAAATACGAGAACTAAGATATTGGGGAAATGATGAAATTAGGAGGTGACGGACAGAATCACGCAACGAATGCACAGAACATTGGTGAGATAGTTACAAGAATAAACAGATTATAAGTGTAAAAGGGGCGTCAAGACTTGCAGTATTAAGTTGTGGTGTAATTTAGTGCAAGAAATTGTAAGAATAGTGTGATAACTACTATACCTCATGAGAAGTGTTTACTAAGAGAGTTATTTACACCAGTAGAGTCACCATTCACCAGTAGTTCTTGTTAACAAGGTTGGCATATTTTGTAGATTTTCCTAGTATATGTCATTCCGCCATCGGATACGAGGTATAAATCCGGAGTGATAAAAAAGCTGCATCTGAGCGCGTTATTCCAGCATAATTTAATGGAAATGGACTCAAATAGAGATGAAGAATATAGTATATTAAGTGGAGCATCATGTAAAAGCACCACAATTTATGTAGTATGCCCACTTCATAACGTGAATTATTGCCTATTTCCACTAAATTTCATCTCCACTGCCGCCTTTCCGTACCTCCCGACCCCATTTTATTTTTCATAGGGTGCAAAGCACCACTTGAATGAACGTTTGTAACGTAGAGAAGAATACGCGTATCGTAGCTTGTATGGGGGTATTAGACACTATACCTGAGGTACCGAAAGGATTGACACCTCTGGTCCCTATTCCATGGGTTAACGGATATCGGACCACTCGGTGCTCCATGCAGATGACGTAATTGGATTACGAACACCTCGGGGATAGCAATACCTTCGAGGTTGATGGCAAAGACATCAGGTATTGGAAAAGAAACAAGTTCCACCTCGACCGCAGGTGAAGATGATCCCCAGGCTGGCGAGATCTTCTAGAAGAGCCGCTGATGGCAAACTTCGTGCATTTGGTGACCTTTCAGGTCTCACGCCGCGGGCTCGTAACACTAACGATAATTTTGGCGCGAACTTCTCAATAAAAAAACGTAGTACTCCCAGAGAGAACAGCATAGAGGAATTTACTGACAAAGACAATCAATACGTGAAAACACACAAGACACTGGAAACAACAGTGATACAATAGCATCAAGAGACAAGAGAAGAAAGTTTATTACACCGACTAATATTTTGAGTAAGCAAGCTAGAGCTTAGCGCGAGATCTAAGTCTGAGCGTTAGATTTACAACGGCAAAAACAATACACCTGTGGTCTTAGTTCTCGAGCCATTGGTGATTTACATCCAATATACAAGGAGATATACAACAAGGGACATTCAACAGTTGAAATAAGTACGTTATATCCCTTCGCTACTACAAATTTACTTAGATAACTACTACATTCACTAACAAAGTATCAACCTTCAGCACACATGAACGCATTATTCGGAGACTCAGACGCAGAAGGACTCCCAGCATGGTTACGTGAAGTTATGGCCCGTGGATTCAACTCGGGGTTTTCACGGAAACTGGCCTCGGAGGCCGCTATAGAAAGCTTAACATTTGTTGATAAGGTATTGGAGAAAGAATGCCCTATCTGCTATGAAAAGTACGAGCAGCGCAAACCCACAGAGACTGTGAAACCACATGAAGAGTCAAAATGTATACGTACCGACATCGAGGATCTTTTGAACGAAAACGCCACTATCGTGGAAAATACGCTGGCCGAGACCATGCGACTGGCACTGCGTTTTAATGACCCTTCGATATTCATGCCAACAGATGAAAGCGCAGTTCTCTACCAACAGATGCCACAGCGTAGTTTTCACACGCTTGAACCGGCAACTTTGGAACAGGTGTTTCCAGGGTATGGCGATGATGACGAACTGAAAGAGAAGGAGAGGGAGCAAAAACAAAAGGAATTACAGATGGAAGGACACATCGCTGTGAAGATGCCGAACTGCAAACACGTATTTGGCAAGTCGTGCATCATTGAGTGGCTTAAAAACAATGTCAGTTGTCCATTATGCCGCGAAGAGGTCGAGGCTACTGTGCCTGGTCGACTGGATCCACGTAAGCGGAAGTTGAATGATATTCGTAGTAATATCTTCCATCGGTTCAACGATAGTGAAGCCATGACAACACATCTCATTAACAATCTGACAGATGTGTTCCAGCCATACTCGAGACCGTTCAATCCGCGGATCACACCACTCACAGAGCTGTTCATGCCCTCAGAGTGGGCCGGTGGTCGCCACCATACCGGTCATGTCACGCCTACCCCGGACCCCGACTTGATGATGCCCGGAAGATACCCATTTCCACACAGTGTGATTCCACGCCGCATGCCTACACGCAGTAGAAGACGGTCTGTTGTCTCGGATGGAACTCCGATGGATGACGCTGATACCGCAAATGATGACGAAGAACGCGCGACGCGAGTTCACTTTTCACCACACACAACGACGATCGGGGATCTCAATACCAGTGCCTCAGATGAGAGCCCAGAAGAGGAAGAAACAACACATATACCCTCGCCGTCAATAAATAACAATCCGTTAGGTAGCCCAGGCATACCCGGAAATAGTCCAGGTGTATCCGGAAGTACCCAAGGGGCAGGTGGCCCTGAACGTTCACGTCGAGGAGGTAACAGAACGCACCCTTACGTCAGAAATGGGTCAGCTGAACCGTAGGTCAGGCTTGCTGTCTTTTTTTTTTAGTGTGTACAAATCGGGAAATGTTGCTACTCGGGTGCAAAATTGATTGCTACAAGGAGGATATAAAAGGAACGTTATTTACAATTGAGTGGGGACAACACAAAGAACATGTTTCGCCAGGTGACTAAACAAACTGCATTGAAGACAACTGCCTCCATTAACCAGAGGTCGCTTGCCACTACGAACAGACTTCAATACGGGGTGGTAGACTCTGCTAAGGAGGCGTTGAAGAAGGCCAACAAGGTTGTTGGTGAGTACGCTGCTAGTGGAATTGATGCTGCACAGAAGGCAGGAGAGAAGGCCCCATCACCAACCGATGTTGCTGATAAGGCTAACAAGAAGACTGGTAAAGTTTTAGCTGATGGCATGCAGACTGTCGAGGACGTAAAGCCCGTCGATGCTGTTAAAAATGCTGCTGAGACTATCAATAAGAAAACTGGTGAAGTTTTGGCAGATGGCATGCAAACCGTTGAGGACGTGAAGCCAGTTGATGCTGTCAAAAGTGCAGCTGATACTGTGAACAAGAAGACCGGTAAGGTTTTGGCAGACGGAATGGAGAAAGCTCAGAAGCTCGATGTTAACGCCACTACTGATGACATTAAAAGTGCAGCCGAGAAGACTGCTCGTAATGTTGGGGATGCTGCTGGTAAGGCGAGCAATGAGGTTGATGATGTGATTGATGAAGGAAAGAAAGCTTATGAGAGATCTAAGTAAAATGCATAATGAAGGATAAGATGAGCGAACTGTAAAGATTAAGTGATTTCTAAGGAGTAGGCAAAAAGGTGTGGTTACATCCCACTTTTTTTACAATCTGTGGAACACATGGGCTGCAAAAAATTGTGAGCTAATATGGGCCATAATTACGGATAGCAGAGTTTCTTTTTTCGAGCTAATTGATTGAAGCTTATTCAGATACATGTCTACCAAACGTTCCATTTCCTAGTGTATTCTCTTGTCTATTTATTGATACTGATGTGAATGCAAGGCAGTAAACTGCTTATCAAATGAGTTGGCGTCTAGGACACTCAGGGATCGATTATGCCCAGAAACCTAATGTTCTTTCACCATTGAGGCGATTGTGTCCAGAAACATGATGGATTTCTATGAAGACTTCATACTTATCTCAGTAAAATCCCTTCGATAAAACTCGTTATCTATCTTGTCGGTACACCATTAAAATGAACGCCTCAATTTCTCATATCGTAGCTTTTTCAGTTTTTGAACTTTTCGAACTCCTCCACTTCGATCTTTTTTGGTGCGCCAGGCACCTTGTCAGTTCTTCTTTCAATGACCTGCAAGAAGTTCGATGGTACGTATCCCACTTTACCCAGTCTCAGTCTTACCTTCCACCACTTACTCTCATTACCTACTGGGTCGAGTTTTGACAATATAGCCACCAACTCGCCCTCTTTCAATTCGATTTCCATGGTTGGGTTCTCTGGGTTAAATTCGTACATGGCCTTGGCAAACTGGAGGTTTGCTGGATCGAGACTGCCTCCAGGAGCAGGTTGTCCTCCTACAAGACCACGATTCCTCTGGTTCTGCTCGTTGAGTTTCTGGATCGCCTTGCTCAACAAGTACGGGAAGCCAATAGATGCAGCGAGGAAAAGCAAAAGTGGCTTGAATGAGATACGCGGCTTCTTAGACTGCAGTCTCTTCAAGTTCTCTTCGAGCTTCTTTTGGCTCTTCTCAAACTTGGCGAACTCTTTAACATTCAACCCATAGTTGTAGGTCTGGCCAGTGATCTTGTAGAAAATCTTCTTGACAAATTTTATCAAGGCAAAAATTCCAAGTAGCGACCCAAGTGCATTCTTCAAATTACCAAACTGCTCTGCAAGAGACACCATCGTGAAAAATGACGAGTGTGTAGCCATGTATGTAGCTTCCAACATTTGTGCAAACCCTCCAACAGCACCGATAATAGACTCGATGAGCTGGAACGTAGCCTGCGTACCTTCACCTAACCCTCCTGGGCCATACATTCCACCTTGATTATATCCTCCCATACCATAACCACCACCCATTCCATATCCTCCCATACCGTAACCACCCATGCCATAGCTACCCATGCCGCCATACGAGCCGTATCCACCACCCATACCGTAGCCGGAACCATATCCCGTACCATAACCGCTACCGTACATCAGTGAACCAAGACCCGAACCGTAAGATCCCATACCCCCCATACCGTATCGTGAGGTTCCATAGGAGCTTGTGCCGTAAGGACTCGAAGTCGCCATCGAGTTGATGTCTGACGTTAAAGATGTCGGTCTCTCTGGAATTTCTGTAGTTGCACTTGGTGCAGATGCTTGTGTAGTGTCGCCCGAGGCAACTGCCGCAGATGTGCCGGAGGAAACCTCCCATGGTTTCGTTCTAGGTGTCGACATGTGGTTTGTGTTGGAACTTTCGATACAACTTTTTTTTTTGCCTTAGTCACTTGTGTGTGCACGTGATGCGGGGTTGATGAGAACCGAGGGAAATATGAGCAAGGAGATGACAAACGAACTTTGTTCAATGAGGACTATAACTTGAATAGAAGAGTCGATACAAAAAGACTTACTATTAAGTATGACTGAACTGACTTCACCAGTCAGTTCGTTTGATGAGTGTAAATAATTGTGTCATGTGAAAAGAACATGCTTAAAATGATTGATGATGCAAGAAAACCGCAAACAGAATGGCGGGGAGGAAAATATCATAACATTACGAGATCATTTATGGCTCCTTCAAAAGAATCATATCAATTGATATAAAATGTAGTACTAGTATATAACGGGCACTCATCTTGATTGTAACATCCTCTCCAACTACTTTCCAGCATTCATAGGACCATGAAATTTGCAGCAATACTACTATACTCTTCCTCATAACCATTCATTTTTATACACCGTATTCAAAGCTTACAATCTTCCCCAACATTCATAAATAGGATTTCGTGTCGAATTATGGGAGTGGCTCCAGAGAGCTACTCAACCTATTCAAATGCAAATAAACATCTGTTCCGTAACCTTCCATTGAAATCAACTTCAAGTCACCACCAAAGTACTGTGCATACAATCTCAGGATTGGTAAACCATAACCAAATCCAGCCATAGGTGCTCTGAAGCTTTGGTTCTGGTCGGAATCTAAGACTGGTCTTTCACTCACAGTAGTGTATAAATAAGTCCAAATCAATGGGATTTCACTACGGGGAATACCACCACCTTCATCACTGATTTTGATAGCAATGTCCTCGGTACCTTCCAGAATAATGACTTTGATTGGCGGAAATTTCAAATCGTTGATATCAATCTTGTCTTCCTCAAGGGAAGGATCTTTTGCCATCAATTCCTTCTTGAGTTTGGGGAGGTGGAACTCAATGGTTGCACGTAAAGAATTCTTCAATGTTTCAAACAACATGTGGATCAAGTGTCCTGGTACATACATGAAGTTGATTTCATTCAGTGGAGCAATAAGTTGGATCTCTGGAGCTTCAAAGAGTCCATAGTACTCTTCACAGATATATTGAGCAGTGTCGATGGCATCTTGTGCGATCTCCGCTACGTTACAGTCAGTACAAATAACACCAACGTAGTTGCTTCTAGTCGAAGTTGGAGTTCCATTTTGACCGCGCAATAAAGTGTTGAGTCTTTGCTTTGTTGGAGATGCTTGTGCCATGTTGAGTGCTACCTGTTGGCCAATCAACATACGAATTCCGATGCGTGACATGTAGAAGCGGTCCAAAAACGTTTGTATCTGAGAATTCACAGAGTATGTTTTCGTCTGTGCCTTCCATTCCTGTACACCCTGTGCCATTGTTGCCACTGTTGCATCATGACGCTTTTTGATCTTTTGAAGTGCTTCGCACACACTTTTGTTATAGTCATAAACTTCCTTAGGCCACACAATATTTGCCTGACAAGGGGTATAGTATCGTTTCCCATAAGTTGGAGATGCATCTGGTGGTGGTGTAGCAGTTTGCGATTTGTCATTCCTGTCATGTCTGTCGTGCTTGTCATGCAGCGATTTTGAATCATGGTGTCTAACAACAATTCCGTCATCAGCAAAGAGGTTATGGACTGAAGGACTCTTGGATTCGATTCTCGCGATATTTTCGCTTGGGGTATCGGTCTTTGCTTGACCATTTGGCGCCAATAATTTCTTAAGGTGGTCGGATATCTCTGGCTTCGGTAACTCGACGAGCTCTTGGAAACTCTGTGCGTACCAATCACGTACTTTTTGTGTCAGTGGCATATCATTAAGGCCGAAAGGCGCTTCTTCTAAATCCTTCACCTTGAATGCCAATCTAATGGGGAGTTCTTCGACAATGAACTGCAGCGCGAGAAAGATCGACCCTGGACTTGGGCTCAGGCCAAACTGCACCATTTGTCGGAGTGAGAGAGATGTCTGTTTATACAGCGCATAACGGTGTATTTGCGCACGTAGAGCCGCTGTATATTCCCAGCCGGCCATATTGAAGTAGTTTGTGGAAAAAGGTGACAAGGAAATGATAAAGTGGAAAAAACGAAGCGGTCTACATGACTCAAAAATACAAACCCCAGAATTTGATTGCACGTGCACTACGATCTATGAGATAACAAGTATGGGATAAGTAGAAGAGTATCAAGGTATCAAGTTGTGAGCAATTATTGTTGTATGTAATCGGCGGCAAGGAATATGAATCGGGCATTCAATCCCGCTAAAAGGTAGACTATAATGGTTTCAGCAAGGACATCGGTGTTTGAATTTTGCGCTCCCAATCACGCCAGAACCCCACATGCATCGAACGAGTACCGGCTATCCGGAGTTTTTTCTGCTTCACACGACCTGATTTTCCCTGTGCCCGAAAAGGGGCTGCGCAATGATTGGATGCGCACGACCGGGAACGCAAAATTCGTCGACCGAGGAATGGTGATACGGAAATACGGAGGATTATGTAATCCATAGTAAATAGTATCATGCGACGGCTGAAGATTACGTGATGACAGATATTTTCTCAGCTGCCGTTACTCCGAATGACTCAAGCAAAGATTTCGGCCGCGGATACTGGGAGTCATAATCCGGGGCAAAATATAAAAAGGGCGCTCCCACCCAATTTAACAACCATTAATTTAATCACATACACTCTACATAATGGCTAAGATCTTCAACATATCCACTTTCAAGACTGCTTCCCGCTGCTGGATACCTGCAAACCAGTCTTTAAAGACTTCATTACCAAGACACTTCTCGTCGAGACAACGCTGCATTAACTTCAACAATGTGAGCGAGGCTAACTTGGTTTCTAACGATGATGTTATGGCTAGTGCCCCATCTCCTAGTATCTCTGAGGAGGTGTTTGAGCCTACAATCCACTCACACGACGAGATCACTACCCCAGGTACTTACAACAAGCCATGAACATTCTTTTGCTAAACCGCGCTAGCGTGGTTCTTATATATATACATATTGACCTAGTGTCCTTCAGTTCTAAATGATGAATATACGATTTTAAAGAGAACTTTGATGTAGACAGCGATCTCGAGATGCCCATATGATACTGTGAAAGTTATTGTGCATGTGACTTATTTGGAATTTCATGACTGCAAGAGGAAGACTCCAAGACATCCATTCATGTTCCGATGTTGAAGGTAATTGAGCGATCACCATGGTGAAAGGGGCATATGGATTCACTGGATTTTCAATTTGCCCCGTTGGTTTCTACCCTTATCGCCACTGAGGCTATACTGTTCCTTGCCCATGTGGTAGATTGTACACAGGACATCAGGGGTTCTTTATCAGTGAAAAAAATAAAAAAAATGTGATGAATGGAGAGATGCAAATCTTGAGGGGAGAGAGGAGTGACAAAGAGGGGATTGAACAAGAGGAACAGATAATAAATGAGAGGAGAATTGAGGGGAATACATTGTAAGTGTTTTCAAGGTATCTAATGTAGTCAATTGGCAAATTTTAGGAAGTCTAGCAAATATTAGGAAATCTAGCAAATATTAGGAATATGCGCCTGTGCTTTAAATTCGGACTTTCAAGTACTCCGTAAGCGCAACAAGAAAACGGGTATAAAGCCACAAAATTTAATGGAGAATAAGATCCGAGCGAGGTAACAATAGGCGTTACCGCAAAGTATCCCTTAATTTTAGGGGCTTTGAGCAAACCGCACTCGTTTGAAATATGCTCAACCGTACTTCTAGAAATTTTTGTGATTTTGTGACATAGTCAAAGTGATTGTGGCGATGTCAAGAATTGTGAAAAATGAGTCGAATAGAAGGTCTCAACGAGAATATAACCCGAAAGTCTAAATCAATACTTAAGCCAACTTATTCAAATCATTGATGAAACACTGTAACCTTTCAACATAGAGATATCAAAAGGACAACATCATATACTTGGTTATAATCAATGACTTCTTCTAGTGGGGAGATACTCATTATGGGTAGATACTGGGAGATGTTCACTATGGATGACACAAATTATGGGTAGATACTAGCAGATTCTCATTAATCTCCAGTATCACAAATCAAGTCATTAAAATCGATCTCATAACCTCGTACGAATTTCGTTATCTTTTTTTCCTCATATCATGTTGCGTGTTGCCGTTGGTCAGCTCTGCTCCTCTGCCAATCTCAGGCACAATGCATCTACTGTGAACAAGCTCATTGCACGGGCCATTGATGCTCGTGCTGAGGTTCTTTTTCTTCCCGAGGCTACCGACTACTTAGCAAAAGATGCCGCCACACTGGTTCGTTTGGCGGCAACAACCCAAACAGACTTTCTCAATGTGATTGCTTCAGAGTTGAAACGGGTTCAAAGCTCATTATATGTTGCAGTTGGCATCCATCTTCCCTCTAATGATGGTCAAAAGGTGAGAAACTGCCAAGTCTTACTCGATCCACATGGGAAAGTGATTTACGAGTATCAAAAGATTCATTTATTTGACGTAGATGTACCCAATGGTCCCATTCTTCGTGAATCCAACTCAGTTGAGGCAGGTCCATCAACAATCCAACCACCTATAAGTATATTTAACCCATTCAAGATCGGTTTTGCAACTTGTTATGACATTCGTTTCCCAGAACAGGCTATCAAATTACTGCAGTTAGGTGCAAATATCATTACATTCCCAAGTGCATTCACAGTGAAGACTGGTGAAGCTCATTGGGAGTTACTTGCGAGAGCCCGTGCAATAGACACACAGAGTTATGTGGTTATGGCAGCCCAGTGTGGCGAGCACGACGTGGGAATTACAGACCCAAGTAAAAAGAGAATTAGTTATGGTGAGAGCATTGTGGTTTCACCCTGGGGTGAAGTCCTCTTACGGTTAGAGAAACACAGTGACGAGTTAAAAAAGGATGTTGATGGTGACTACTATTCTTTGGGGTTGGCAGACTTGGACATTAGTAAGGTGGAGACAGTTCGGAAGAACATGCCGTTGGAGGACCATAGAAAAACAGCGAATATTTAGATAATCAAGCAAACATGACCTCAATAGGAAATAATGAATTCATTAGGGGTATGTGATGCACATAATCAAGTAGACAAAGTATGAAGTGTATGGGTAGTTCCGTGTTGGTCAGCAAAATAAAACTACTTCAAGTTTTCAAACGACTGTAGTGATGGTTTCAATTGAATACACTTATTTGAATGCGGTAGATAGTCAAATGAGCTGGGTGGTGTTAATGTGAGTGTCAATAGCCCTTCCCTACCTTCCAAAAAAGGCACCTATGAATCGATGGCTGCGAAAAAAGTTATTCAAAGCGAGTTTGCACAGCCAGAAAGACTCAGCCGAAGTAGTAATTATGATGTAATCTTTCATTTTAAAGGAGTCGGAGTATCGACAGCATCTTTGAAAACTGCGTGACTAGCCATTATCGATGATCTCATAGCCATTCCCCTCGTGATATCAAACATGCTATGTTTTGTATACGTGGACTTTCCTGTAGTGAGTCGTTCCCCTCAATATGTATAGAAGTGTCGGCTTTTGATTCCCCTCATTAGACAAGCCTTTGGTGTTTGTTCCCCTCTAAGCAATTGGTGTTGTTCCCCTCTACAAGCAATGTTTGTTCTCCTCTTGAAGAAATTAGTGTTTCCTCTACAAGCTATTGGTGTACCTATACGAGTGGTTCATACTCAACAATCATTGGTTGATTTTACCCCCAAATATCACTACATTAGAGTTCATACTACATTGTGTGCAGTCATAACCCCTACACCTCAGCTGGTAGCATAACTTCTATCTCTCCGAGATTTTTTGCTCAGTCACGGGTAGTCAAACTCATCGTCAATAATCTCTAGTTTAGCTATACAAGACCCCTTTTCAACTCCTATTCATTCAGAATACCAAAGGTCTTCACATTCCTTTTCCACCCTTATACGTTAATGTCTCCTTTTTCATCATCCCTTTTGGATCCTTTGGATCTTTTGGATCCCTGTGTATTACTTTTCTTCGCGCTTTCAACTTGCTATCTCTATTGTTGGCACGTTTTGCCATCATACAGTGTTAACTCTTTCGTCAGGAAAAACACGTTATTCTTTGCACCGCCTTGACAGGTCTGGGAGGGGAGGCCTAACATGCAAAAAAACCCAAAACACCTGGATTGCCTTTTTGAGAGCGGAGTAGGGAGGGGAGCGAAAAACCCAACTATACAAAGTGCGAAATTGAATACTGAGGAAAGCATTCATTGCTAAAGGGAAGTTCTGTGAGCTTCTCTTCTCAATAATACCTTGAATAAAAGAAACATTATAGCCATCCCTTGAAGCACTTAATTAGCAAGAGATCGCAAAGAATTGGTTACTCTAGGTTCTAACCTGTAAAAATTCGCACCCCGACTTGCAAAAGCACCAAAAGCTGAAGAGGGGAGTTGTAACATGTAAAAAACGCCTTCGTGGCGGTGCCACAATACAGAAACTGTAAATGCGTCGTTTAAAATTTTTCCGGAACGATGAGACCCAGAACACGTTTTCCTGCCACGGTGCTCTCATATGAGCTTGAAATAGGTGGCACGTTTCATGAGAGAGGAAGGAGATGAGTACTATATTGCCTATCAATCATAGGTAATATTTTGTGGGATATATTCTAAGGTGCTAGAACTTCCAGCCAGGTATCGGATTAAATGTTGAGTTCAATTCTTTCTCCTCCCAAACACTCCCCTCCTTGCTGCAAGATTTTTATGTACGCAAAAGGAAAAAAAGAAACTCTTATCTGGTCCCCTCTTGATGGCCGAATGTATAAATATGGTCCGCGATCGATAGATCAAACATCACCAATGTTAAGAAATATCTTCAGAACTAGCAAGTGGGCAGCTCCCAGCAAAACTTCCAGTATTTTGCCAGCTTCTCGCATAACTATTTACCACAACCCTTCTTGCAACCAATCCTCACAATTACTTCAGAAATTAAACAATTACGCCGCACTTCCATGTACCGCCAACAAATACAGCGGTAACACCATTGGTGCCCTGCTCCTGTCGAAGTTCAATATTGATGTCAAAAGCTCACAGCACTTATCTTTTGAAGACTATCAATTCATTGTTGACGAGTGTTTGGACATTCACCCAGACAACAAAATCATTGCATCCAAACTATTCAAAGAAGGTCAAGTCGACAAATACCTGCACCTTTCCGCGCAGGACTTTGTTAAACTTTGCAAGGATGCTATGTCTAAGTCTACAGTTATCATCGACTACTCCAATAGGTTGATTGCAAATGATGAAGCAACGTTTGACCGTATCATGGCTAACTATTTGAGCTGCGGTATCCAACATTCTTCAAATGGTAACATTCGCAACATTAGCAACACTCATCACATTGTAGCTCCAAAGACTGAACAACCTTTGCAGCACGCTTCTGCCGCCGCTGCTGCTGCTGCTGCAACTGCTTCGGAGTTCTACAAGTACACGAACATGGTTCACCCAAATGTGGCTGAATTTGCTGATTTGTTTTAATATAAGGGTTGGGAGCTGGCTTCCAGGGTATAGGATTCATCCAAGTTATAGAAGATGGAATTAATAATTAATTTGATAATAATTGCAATGTAGAAGGCATTAGGGTTTGTTATTGCATGGAAACAGTCAGACGATGATAGTATTTCCTCAACGTGGATAAAGGTTATGAACTCGAGAACAAAGATTAGCGATAAGATGATTCGGAGTTGTGAGGATAAGGCAAAATTACAATTGCTACACATGAAAGCATTCCACTTTATTTTGTTTCATATAAACTTGCTATTGTCATTATCTAGTAGTAATTAACTCCTTTTACTAACACCCTCTTGGTTGAATTCACCTCCTTGATAGTTTTTTCTTTTTTGGAAGAATTCCTGGGAAAACCTAACTATGTAAAATTAGACTGAAATATTCCCTCATCCCTTATGAATTTCTAGTTTGCTTCATTGGCATGTATCGAGGATTTAATAAATCTATTATCGAGAAAGATGCCTCGCCATGATAACGGAAAGACGCACCGGGAATTGCCAAAAACATCAATAAAATTATACACTAGTTTAGGACATTTCATGGTGTATCTTAATAATGCCCCTTTAGCTTAGTGGTAGAGCGTTGCACTTGTAATGCAAAGGTCGCTAGTTCAATTCTGGCAGGGGGCATTTTTTTGCAAAAATGAAAAAAGCGAAATTTTTTAGTGGTTACAATTCGCTGATTGAAAAGTACACACTGCAACTCAACATTCAGTCTTCCTCAATTGAAGTTTTCCTCAATTGATATCCTTCTCAATTGAAGTTTTCCTCAATTGATATCCTCCTCAATTGAAGTTTTCCTCAATTGATATCCTCCTCAATTGAAGTTTTCCTCAATTGATATCCTCCTCAATTGAAGTTTTCCTCAATTGATATCCTCCTCAATTGAAGTTCACTACTCAATACAATACTCATTTGAAATCATTGAATTTATACACCTGCAAGCAACTTGGAACACTTTCATAACAATCTATTCTTCTCTCCACCTATATACCCATTCTTTTGATCACATATTGCTGCGCGAGTACACCGATACTCAAGTCCAAGCCCTCTCTAATCCAGGTCTTGACCCAGTCAGCAGGGTTAATTTCATCCTCTTCACTGTTCACGGTAGCCTTTCCAGTCAACCATTCCGCCCACCTCAATGGGAATGCCTGAGTTCTTGTGATGATGGTAATATCATTTGTGATATCCTTGAGCATGATAGTGAATGAGAACGACTCTTGGTTATTGCTGTCGATCAAGGTGGCTTGCTCCTCACCCTTCTTGGGCTCTTGGCCTTCCAAACGAGTAGTGATAGGCTGAATAGAGACAAAGATGTTAGATTTATTGATCTCTTCGATGTCTTCCTCACTCTTTTCCTGAGCCGTCTCCACCTTAAGGTAGTCTTTAACCGCCGACTCGAGGTTTGCGAAACACAACTTCTCCCCGTCAATGATCTTACCGTAGAACATATTCAAGTCGACGTTGTCATTGTTGCCCTGACGATGGTTGAAATTGGTGACATTGACTCTAATACCACCTTCCACTTGCTCCATAACCTTACTGAAGTTGTGGTGGGTAATCTGGTCGATGTAACCTAAAGCGCTCATGTCGTACACCACGAGCACATTCAACAATTCGTCATCCTTACTGATAAGACCCTGTTTTATCTGATTGGACATTGTCACCAAGATGGAATTGAGCCTGTCGGAGATGTTATGGATCTGCTCGTCACCCTCCAAGTACTTGTGACGCTGCTCATTGATTTGGTTACTAGTCTGGGATGCCAACTGGTAGGTGGTTTCACCCAAAGTTTGTGCATTTGAGGCGATGGTTCCCCAAAGAGAAGTAACCTTCGACTGGCCTTCTGAAGACCACCAACTGGAAATTGAGGCTATTGGGTCGATTTCGATCTCCTTCTTTTCTGACGAGATTGAAGGGGAACCTGTGGGAGACGTCTGCTTAGATGGTTGAGCAGACGTTGTTGCCGATTGTTGAGGAGTAGCCTGTGCTGAAGCTTGGGAAGCCTGCTGGTCCTTTTTCTTAGGCTCAAACTTAGCCTTTTGCTCCTTCTTTGGGGGCGCCAGGTCCTTCTTCAGCGCAATTTCGTCCAAGAACTCCAAGATGTTTTCGCCGTCACCGGCATTCTCAGCTTTGCCATCAGAAGGCTTTGGAGTACCAGGCTTAGAGTCTGGCAAAGAGTTGATGAAGTCCAACACAAGGTCTTTGTCGGTTTTAGAGGTCATGTTGTGGAAAGAATTGTCACGTGTAAGGTTTAAAAAAAGACACTTAAATCATAGAGAGCGATCAGATGTCATACAACCAATATATACTTTTGAATTAGAACACATGTCGAAACCAACAACAGATGTGGAAGGTTTAAAAGAAAGACTGTATTGTCATTGATGTTATAGCAAAATGTTCAAAACTTGGCAAAACGTTCAATTAAGTGGAAGTTCATTCCACCCTCTAAGGAATTCCTGATCTATATGTCAAATTGATCGGGAATAGAATACCGGCTCTCCACGTTTCGATGGGGTGTTTCCATCGTTCAACTCAGTTTAACTTCTCTACTACACGTTGTTAGTATTTGGCCTAATTCTCCATATTCTCTAACTTACAGTTACCGTTATCATCAATTTATTCTGTAGCTTTCAACCCACCATCTTCTACATGTTCTGTAGTGTTTCTCTGCCGCGTTCTATCACGGCTCGTTTGCCACCTTTCCGGATGGCATAAAAAGAACTCGCCATGCGGAACAAATATATTGACACTTTTGCGGCTATTTAACACGACTGCTCGCCAACAATTCGAATTCGACAACAATGACTTTTGACTTTGCTGGAGCAGTTGCTCAACTTAAACGCCCTGAATGGGTTGATACTCCTGAGACCGTTTCTAAGGATGGTGAGGCATTTCTTCAATCATGCCTCGAGCTCAATGATCGTATTGCAGCACTCGAAAACCCCACACTTGAAAATGCACTTGCCCCATACGTGGACTTTTACAACACCAATGGATTCCGTATGAACCAGCTTGCATTCTACCAGTATGTATCACCAAACCAGGAAATGCGTTCGGTCTCGACTGATATCAGTGATAAGTTTCTGGAGCAGCTGATCGCACAGGGCTTGCGTGTGGACCTCTTCAAGGCCTTCTCAAAATTGGACGAATTGGCCAAGACCCTGGATCACGAAACGAAGAAGTTCTTACACGAGACTGTGCGCGACTTCAAACGCAATGGTTTGGACTTGGACGAGGCTGCTCGTGACGAAGTTAAGAAAATTGGTCTCGAGATCAGTAAGCTCCAATCGCAGTTTCTGACTAATCTCAACGAGGACAAGGCATTCTTGTTGTTCACCGAGGACGAATTGAATGGTATGCCCGAGGAAGTCGTCAAGGAGTTCGAAATCGTCGAAGAAAATGGTGTGTCCAAGCGCAAGGTGACTTTCAAATACCCTGACTATATTCCCCTCATGACATACGCTAAGAACCAGGCTACTCGTAAGGCTGCCTACGTTGCGCGTGAGAACAACATTGGTGAAAATGCTGATATTATCGAGAAAATCGTGCGTCTCCGCTACAAGTTGGCCAAGGTCTTGGGATATGACACCTTCTCCGACTTCATTTTGGAGACACGTATGGCCAAGAACCGCAAAACGGCATTGGACTTCTTGACCGACTTGAAACAGCGTTTCTTGCCCGTGGGAAAGAAAGACGCCGAGGAGTTAATCGCGCTCAAGAATGCTGACTTGGCTGCCGAAGGATTGCCACCTCAGAATGAGCTCTACTTCTGGGACTATCTGTTCTACAATGAGAAACTTCTTTCGACAAAGTACCTGGTGGATGACAATGTGGTCAAGGAGTACTTCCCATTGGATTCGACTATCGAGGGAATGTTCGAGGTGTATGAGACTTTGTTCGACATTAAGTTTGTGCGTACTGCAACTGATGAGAAGACTACATGGCACCCAGATGTCAGATTATTTGCTGTTTTCCAGGACATTCTGAAGGGTAAACCGGTATTCAAGGGTTGGATCTACTTGGACTTGCACCCACGCCAAGGTAAATACAGTCACGCTGCCAACTTTGGTAATGGTGAAGGGTATGTGCGCGCTGATGGTACACGTGAGCCAAGCATTACAATGTTGGTGTGTAACTTCACCAAGCCCACTGCCGACAAGCCGTCGTTGTTGCGCCACAGCGAAGTTGTGACCTTGTTCCACGAGTTGGGTCACGGTGTACACTCTTTACTTGCGGAAACGCGGCTTTCGATGTTGCACACCAAGGTCGAGCGCGACTTTGTCGAGGCACCTTCTCAGATGTTGGAGAACTGGTGTTGGTCGGGTCCAGTTTTGAAGAAGTTGTCAAAGCATTACAAGACCGGTGAGCCCATCAATGACAAGTTGATTTCGCAGATTGTGGCTTCGAAGAATGTCAATGGTGGATTATTTAACTTACGCCAGTTGTCATTCGGCTTGTTTGACTTACGTGTGCACTCACTCTCCACGCAGGAAGAGCTCGATGCATTTGACATGAGCAAGGTTTGGAACCAAACGCGTGCGGAGGTGACGATGAACTCATCTGATGGCATCAATACGCGTGGATACTCGAGTTTCGGTCACATTGCTGGTGGATATGAGAGTTCATACTACGGTTACTTGTATTCGTTGGTTTATGCCACCGACATGTTCTACACCTTGTTCAAGAAGGACCCCATGAACGTGACCAACGGTTTGAAGTACAGGGACATCATCTTGCGTAGAGGTGGTGCCTATGATTCCATGGATAACTTGAGGGATGTCTTGGGAAGAGAACCCAATTCCGAAGCTTTCTTCCAAGAGTTGTTCTCGGGGGCTGAAGCAAGGTTGTAAGAAATATATATAGGAGCATATGAGACTGATGTCTAAGAAAATAGGGAGAATGAAGAATAGAGAGAATTAGAAGTAGTTAGAGGGTAACTAGATGTGATCTCGGGCAGATTTGATATGTTGAAGAGAGTGGCTATTTATGCGGGTACTCAACAGCAGTTAAATTTCATCCAAAAAAGTTTGGGAGTAAGTTTGGGAGTAAGTTTGGGAGTAAGTTTGGGAGTAAGTTTGGGAGTAAGTTTGGGAGTAAGTTTGGGAGTAAGTTTGGGAGTAAGTTTGGGATCTAGTATAAGAGAATAAAAGTGATAGAGTTGTATGATTGTATTGGTGATTTTATCAACCTTTATTGTGTGATTTTCATCTAGATCGTTTCTTCTTTTTTCTCGTACCCACTAATGCACCCACAACTCGACAGAAACAGATTCCAGCAGTGCGAAGAGCTCATGGACGCCCTTGAGGCTTGTCACAGACAGGAGTTCCTCAAGCAGGCTCTTGGAATGTGCAACTTTGAAAAGAACGAGTTGACCAAGTGTTTGCACCACACCCGTGTGGAGGACTCTAAGGATAAGATCAGAGAGAGCAGAATGAAGCAGAAGAAGTTCGAGCAGATGAGAAAGAAGAATGAGGAGGAAATCTATGGAAAGAACTCATACTTGAAGAAAATGATCGAGAAAGAGGCCGAGAAGAAGTTAAGCAAAGAGTAAGAATAAGACAAAGCAGCAAGAATGTCATGAATGCTTTGAAAGAGATGCGGAAAAGGGAAATGTTGGCATGGAGGACAAAACTGGAAGGCTAAAGGCATGATGTTGAAAAAGATAGCATGCTTTGAAACGTCTCAGATTGACGTTGCTTGATATGTATATAATGCGTCCTTCAAATGTATATATGAATCTGGAATAAAAATGAATGAATTACGTTGACCAAGTCTAGCTTTTATTTCTACCGTCATCTCATTTTGTAGCTCATAAGTATTCGTTATCGTTATCATGATTTGGCGTCACCACTTTTTACTCCTTTCCATCAAGATCCTTTCCATCAAGATCCTTTCCATCAATATCCATTTTATATTCCTTTCCATCAATATCCACCTTATATTCCTTTCCATCAATATCCACCAATACTTCACCTGTTTTTATAATGATGGTAATGCACTTTTCAGCCATAGATAAGTCATAAAACTCTCCCATGTCATAGTGGTTGGCATACCTCTTAACATACCCATTTTTGATTTCGGGAACTTCTTTCACAATCATCTCCCATTGTGGAATCTTCCACTCACATCTAATGCAACTGTCCATCAGAGCTTGTATCAAGCTATCAGAACGCCCTATTACGGGAACCCTGAGCTGATTTGCATGCAAAAAGAGCAAACTCTTCGGTAACAGACCCAAATCAAGCACATTAAGCAGATTCCTGTCGATATTCAATTCGAGAATATGCAGGTATTTGAAGTCATCGCCAATGACTGCAATCTCGTTGCCCTCAACAAAGAGACAGTCCACATCAACTCTTGAGAGCGAAGTGAGTGAGTTCCCACTAAGGTCGAGTTTCTGTAGTATGGAACTCCATTTTACATCTGTGACCTGAGTGAAATTGCAGTTCCTTAAGTCCAAGACCGCTAACTTGGTCAAATAGCGGACATCCAAATCTTGGAATCTGCATCCAGGTAACTCCAATTGTATGAGTGTCTCTGGAAAATATGCCAGATCCACTTCGAAAGGTACATGCTCAAGACAAAGCCTGCGTATGTGGAGATTCTTCAAGTTTGATACTGGATTACACCCCGACCATATAAGAGACTTTAAGGAATTGCAATCATTAGAAGGAATAGCCCCATTAAGAGATATCGGATCACAAATTAGTTTCTGTTTTTCAGCATCATACCAAAAGCATTCCGAATTGTCCACTTGTAACTCCTTTAAAGATGAGGGAAACCTGAAGTATGCGAGATCAAAATATAGATTCAACACCCGAATTCTCAAAGTTTCAAGTCTTGGGGGTGGACAGAATCGCGCCACCTTAACCACACGCGAGCCCAACACTTGTCGATTTGGTGCGTCTGTAGCATTCACAAAGAAGGTTAAACTCTTGATAGTACTTGGAAAACTACTCTCGAGAAATTCTAGAGGAGCATTACATAGACTTAGGTCAAGGTTATCCAAGTCCAAACTGTGGAAGTCTATGATGGATCCGATAGTGGAATTACGCACTTCCAAGCTTTTCAACTGTAGAGGAAGAACAATATTCTCAATGTCCATAAACAGTAGTTGCAACCGTTGTAAGTTAATTAAGAACGAAAGATCGGAACTTGGAAGACTGAACAGAACTTTGAGATTCTTCAAAGTATGGGGAATGCTATCCAAAAGATCAAGGCTTGGTCGTGGAATATGAAGATCATGAAGGTTTGGGAAATTAAAGTTCAATCCTGTCCAGTCATTCATTACGACCAACGAGACCACCAGTGAAGGAAGCTCGTCAAAGTTCAAGTACTTCACGAGTAGACGGTTCAATTTTTTATCCATAAGAGAATCCAACTTGATGTTTTGCATGCCAGTTTGATGAAAGTTGACCTCGTCACAGCAGTTGAGTCCAATATGGGGTATTTGATCGGGAGCGAAGATCGTTAAAGAACTTACCTTAAGACCACAGTTAAGGAAATCCATTAGTGTTCTATAGTGCATCATTGGTTTTCTAGTAAACTTCGTAGGAATTTCTTGAAACCTCGTGGTAATATTGTTGTTGGTGTAGTCATAGCCGATTTCAACATGTTGATAAAGCTTCCTTATCACCATCTCCCTGAAAAAGGGATCCGAATAGAGAAAACGAATCTCAATTGGATCTAGGAAATGGAATACCCGGCCAATAATATCCCCTGGTAGCATCCCAAGGATGCCATACACCATTCCTAGGAGTTTAAAAATTAGTGTCTAGTAAAAGTGACATAAATATATTTTATAACTAGTCTGGTACCCCCATATTCCAAAACTCACTCACAGTATGATAATGACGAATTCCAGAATCAGACTTCTAGATAATCGGCTTATTTCTATACGCTCAAACCAGTAATCCTTCCTACATCGCTCAATCCACTGGATTTATTGACATCTAACTATATCCTTACTCCGGTCATCCTGTACGACCTCGCTAATCCTGGCGAGTACGCAATACTCTCTTCACAACTTTATCCTTCGTCACAATGTACACCACAGCACCCCAACCCGACAAAGCATCTCTGTCGACGGCGTTCAAGAGGGACTGACTGATGGTCTCGAACAAATCTTCAGGCTCGAGATCTGGCTCGTAGAGCGACTCACACATACCATACAACTGGTCTGTGGCGGTACCGCTCACTATGAAGTCTTTGGCGAAGTCAATGCATCCGATTAAGTCGAATCCACAGATGAAAGGCTTGTTAGTCTTGGACTCCAAGCCTGCCACGATAGGACCGACGAAAAACGGACCAAACCGCTTCTCATACAATGTGGAGCTGACCAAGTTGGCCAAGGTCTTGGGCTCAATCTGTCTCTCTTCGCGCAATGTGTACAAGTTGTTTTTGAATCTGAATGTCTCCTTGAGTGTCAAGACATCGGTGGCAAGGCCAGTGAGGCCCAAGAAGGTCTTGTCACCAAATTGGAAGACCTTCTCGAAGTTGTTGGCCAAACCGAGCGATTGATTGCCTAGACGCAAATCACACGCAATGGCTACACACTCCTTGCCTACCATGGCAACGGCAGAGCCTCCGTTGAGCGAACTGGGGTCAGACATGTTTTGGTGGCGTAAAAAAGATGTTGAGGTCGATCGAAAAAACGTACGTTTGCGCTACCAGGCGGTTGCAAAATCAGACGAACAGAATCAGAACTTATATCAACCCCAACTCATGAACTTACTTTCCAGCAACTCTCCTACACTCTGACATTATAATATTGTCCATACGCCTACTTTGCGCTTGCCTTCCTCGGGCTTGGCGCAACTATAAAAATTAACACAATCTAGAAATATACTGTAGAACCACGACCAAATCAGTACGGGACGACGGCTGCTCGGTTCTCTTGGGTATCCTAACTTATTGTGATCGGTACACTTGACCAATCATTTCAACACTTAGCACCAACATACATTCATCTGGCTATTCCCCATCTTCAGTTCTCCTACTTCTCGACAATTCTTCGTTTTCGTCTATTCTTCCGGCTCCTCCTCCTCCTTGATGGTGCTGGTGGAATATTCGCGGGCCTCTATTCCAATTTTCCCAGGCACAGAAGTCGCAGTGGTTTGTAACAACTGGTTGATTGGGGACTCTGTCTCGGAGAAGTGCGATAAGGTAAAGGTTTTCGGGGACTTCACCAAAGAGCCGTTTTCAAAGTCACCCTCAGGGATAACTGCCGGCACATGATCGACTTGATCATGCTCGGACTGTGACCCCTGCAGTTCAGGCACGTGCGGAAGATCCTTTTCAGTTTCGCGGAGCAATGCAGAGATGTTGTTAATTGACTTAGACGTCAGAAAGGTGGGAATGATGGTTGAGATATCCTTCATATTGTAGAACAACTTCCTGATTTCCGCCTTGACCAAAGTGGTTAACTCGTCATCCTCATAGACGGCACCTCCCTCAGCCTCGCGATCCAGGTCCTCCAAGTCGAAGCGCAACTGCAAACCGAAGCCCAAGATGATAAGGTAATTCTTGTACTTGGTCAAATCCGTCTTGTATTCTTGGATCTTCAGGTCGTAATTTCCAAGCACCTTGGTGTAGTTAGCACACGAATACTGCTTGGCTGGGAGGTTGTTTGTGAAGCGCAGTTTGAGTGTGGTGAAGTCATTGTACAACTTCTTCAAATGATTGTAGTAGTTTAAGGTCTTGACAAACTGTTTCATCATACCTTCGTGGTTCGCACGATCATTCAACGAAGGCGATACCACATAGTTACTCAAGTATACACCCTTAGGTAACGACTCCCACCGCATTACATGCTTCATCTTCTTGAATTGATCGCGCTTGTTGATCAAGCCGTCCAAGTTAGTCCACCCGTACTCAATCAGCGAGACACTCTCCTCGAGAGTGGGGATGGCAGTAATCTTAGCGGCCCAGAAGTTACATGTGTTGATGAACTCTAAAGCGATTTCCTTGGTACCCGCCTCGAAATAAAACTTCTTGGGCGCCTTCTTCAGAACCTTGGGGAAGGTCAATGACCAGAGGATGGTCTTCTTGTTCAGCGCAGCGTTGACGGTGGGTTTCTCTAACGAGGCGTATGTCGAGCACAAGTTGTAGTTACCGACATTGGCCGCATTCTTTAACCAGTTACCATCACCAACATCGCTTTCTGCGCTCAGACCAACCTCCTCGTCCTCCGCAATCGACGACAAGTACTTGCTCCTTTGCTTCTGAACAGCGGCTTGGTGCTTCTTGATCACCTTGGGGTCAAACGAGTATAACGACAACTCTCCCTTCGACACAACCACAAAGTTCTCGACGAATTTGGTCAGTGAAATCGCTCCCGATGAGTCGCGAGTTGTGTTGGGACGTGATCCTGCGCCACTCGCCGACTTGCTGAAGAAGGAGAAGAAGCGCAGACCCGACGTTGGCGGAGCGGTATCGGCAGCCGAGTCCACTTGGTCATTGTTGTGTACTTTCAACTTCAACAAGCCCTCCTTCAAATACGGTGAACCCTGTAACTCCAAGGTTAAGTCGTACCGGTCCTGATAATCGTCGACATTGAAGTCCTCGAGGTGCTGTTTCTCACCACCGTCGTCACAGTTCAAGTTCACTGTATCGAGCGAAAGCACCAGCACCGCATCATCTGTCGTGTTACCAACACCTTGTGATTCCTTCGACACGATCGAGCTGCGTGATGACCGCTTGTTCAAGCCATGTGCAGGCTTTTCGTGCAAGAGTGACGCCTCGGAGCGAGCACGCGCCGTCGATGCCAGAGCGTTCGATACCAGAGACCCGTTATAGTTCTTGTAGAACTGAGCATTCTTCTGCTCAGACAACAAGGCACGGGCGAAGCCACCACGCTTGTTGCGCGCCGCCTGGTGGTTAACGGTGTAGGTCGAGACCGTCAGTGTGGCCAGCGACATGCGCTTCATGGCCAACGACGACCTGCGCGTATTGGAAGTGCTGTCTGCGGACCAGAGTGAGTTATTGGATAACTGCCTCAGAAGCGTGTTGTTTTCGTGCAGGGGATCGACGGTGGCTTCATGGGCGTCATCGTCGGATTCGTCCTTCTTAACCATGTGGCGTGAGAGGCGCTTGGTGGCAGCTGACGAAGTCTCAAGTTTATCGACACTCTCGGAGTTCTTCAAATGCAACTCATTGTCGCGTAAGTCTTCGTAGTAGTTACTCAACTCGCGCTCAATGACGATCTTCTGCTTGATGGACAATTTCTTGGCCGACTTAGATGTGGTCTGTACAAATGTCGTAAAGGTGTTTTTAATATAGTCAGTTTGCGAGATCACCTTCTTGCGGTTGACTTCCGAGTTGTGCAACGCGGTATTCAACAAGATCAATGAGTAGATAATGATGTAGATCTTCTCAAAGTTGCGTGTCGCAAACAAGTTATCGGGGTGTTGTTTGAGGTACGACTTGGTAAACGATGAGAGAATGCGGTCAATTTCCTGCGACTCACCCTTGAGATATAACTTGGAGCAGAGTTTCCGTGTGGACTGAAGGAGATTGGCATCCCATTTGAAACAGTCCATGTAATAGGTACGGATTCTCAGCGACTCTTCGTCATTGGCAGCGAGAAATTGGGTGTATTCCTCGGGTTGGATCGAAACAAAGTCTTCATCATAGAGCTTTTTCGCGATCTCCCGATACTCCGAATCCTCATCGTCTGTCTGTGAAACATTACCAATGAGGTCTGAATCGGCGGACTCAGTAGCATTACCTCCCTGTTCATTTTCGCGTACTTTCTCTCCCTTATCGTTTGATTTCTCTACTTTATCATTTGGATGAGCATCTTCTTTTGGGTGAACATCTCTTCCACCTCTTGCATCTCTTGGCTGATTCTTATCCTTAGAGTGAGCTTTTGAGTGAGTCTCATCCTTTGATTGGGATCTTGAGTGAATCTCATCCTTTGATTGGGATCTTGAGTGAATCTCATCCTTTGATTGGGATCTTGAGTGAGTCTCATCCTTTGATTGGGATCTTGAGTGAGTCTCGTCCTTTGATTGGGATCTTGAGTGAGTCTCGTCCTTTGAATGGGACCCCTCCTTTTGGTAGCCCTTATCTGAGTGTTCTTTGTGCTTTTTTTGCTTTTCACTTGATTTATCACTATCGGTGCTAATGTTAGGATCGTTGTTCTTGGCCAGATCACCCTTGACTTTATTGATGCCACTTGTGACTGTTGTCTCTGGGAGTTTATCAGACACATCTTTGGTATTTTCCACGGTGGACTTAGCTTTTTTGACGTATAAATCACCTCCTGTCTCGCTAAGACCCTCTGCATGCATTTTGTCATCGGCATCTCGTGCAATATTCGAGCTCAGCTGAGGTGGCAGCTGTTCTGGGTATCCTCCGGGCGTTTGTGAGTAGCCTGTGTTGATATGACGCGTTTCTTGACCAGCCGTTTCGTTAGCCGCTTGTTGGTCCGTCAAGATCGGCTTTGTTTGATCATTTTTGTCGACTTGGTCCTTTGAGGCATCGTGGGTGCCGGTCGTGTCCCCTATCATAGTGGACACGGCTGTCATCATGCTGTTCAAAGTTCCCACTGAGGACATGCGCACACGAAAAGAAGTAAGGCAAAAGAACGTAAATATACACGAAATGAAAAACTATCGACTAATTCAGGAGCTCACCACGTCCATTTTTGTGTCAGGGGACATGCAAAAAAGATGCCCAATATCGGCTCCAAGCGACACCATGCAGGGCCGACATCCATAGCCCTGACATCACCCCCGACGTGTACTTGTTCACCATACAAACCCCCCTTCGTGGCCAAAAACCGCCTCGTCAATCGTGGTATCACGTGCATCTGGCGACGCGTTGCATGTGCAAGCTACTTTCGAGGCGGGCGAGAAAATCGCTGAAAGATCAACCTCGGTGGTGGCTATAAAGTGTGGTCAGATTACAGTTGCGATGTACATTCACGAGAGGTAAAGTTCCTAAAATGTAAACTCAAAAGCATACTCAAAGTAAAGCTCCTAAACGTAAAGCTCTTAAAAAGTACGCTCAAAAGAGTAACGCCCAAAATAGTAATTATATTAAGTTGATGACTTCATGAGACGTACACACATTAAACGTCGTCAAAATGGCCAATAAAGGTGATGATGGTAGCGAATACGTTTATTATACTTTGTATTTTAGTTTTGGTTTCAAGCTGATCACATCATTCCCGCTTGTATCAGAATTGGCTTTGCGCAACATGTGGAAAAAATAACGGCTAGAGCAGAGGCAATGCAATGTCATGAGATAAAGAATAAGAGACGAGAGCCAAAGTGACGAAGAGTTACAGCAGACAAAGAGAGATATAAGGGACAATAAAAGAGATGATATAAGGGACAATAAAAGAGAGATATAAGGGACAATAAGAGAGATGATATAAAGGACCATATAAGAGAGATATAAGAGATGATATAAACGAGATATTAGAGACGATAAAAGAGACGATTTAAGAGACAAACAGTTGAACACTTACTGGGGCCATCTCAAGGATAATACATCATTGATAATTCTCTAATTCTGGGTCATGAGTCTCTATAGGGGCAGTAGTTCATTCAAATCAACAATTACATCATTAATCATCAAGTTCATCAAATATACAGCATCACAGAAATAAATCGAATAAATCAACCAAATCAATCAATTCGTTCAACATAGTGAGAATTTCCACATTATATACGACATCTATTTGCCATGTCGACTAATATATCCCAACACCTCACTTCAGCTATCGACAACAATACTCCCGTCGACCCCAAAATCATCGATGCATTTCGCCCCCAAGATCAGACCGATCTCCTTCTGATTGTGGGTCCTGCTAATCATATTGTCTTCTCAGCTCCAGACCTCGATCCTACACGTGTGGTTCCAAAACTTCTTGAGCGTGTTTTGGCTGCTGTACTGTTCACAGAAGTGCTTGGTATCTTTCCTCCACAGTTTGTGAATGATAACTTGTCTAATATCGCTTCTGAGCCCGAAACCTCAGTGGCTATCCTCAAATTGGTACTGGAGAAGATCGATGATCCCACATGCGTACAGTTTCTCAAGGACAACAACGTCGCAAATAATGTAACGGAGCAATACCTCACTATTACAGATTTGCCTGTGATTGTTGTCTCACAAGTCGAACTGTTTTTACGCTACTACTTGGGTGCAAAGGCAGGTCCTGCTCCAATGCTCGATGGTCTCAACGCAATCAATGCTGATTCTACAGTTCGGTCGCGTTTCTTAGCATACACTCTAATATTAGCCGACTTCAACCTTTTCGTGTCACCAGATAAGTACTACTTTGACAAACGTCAGCTCGAGAATTTGGCCGAAGATGACCCACTCTTTGCCATTCTTTTGGTTCAATTCTGTGGTGATATATTTGTGCGAAACCTGCTGGTCCCTGCCAAACACTGGGAAATGCTCGACACGCTTTATCTGGCTGGACAGATGTCATTTGTGGGTCCAGAAGTGGCTAACCTCGTGGTGAAGATTTCTGGTGACCCCAAGTTCGAGAATTGGTGTCAAAAAGCATTGAAAGACACTTCACTGTTCCCTGAAGACCTTGTTTTACGTATTTTGGCACATGCTAATCCAAAGGTTCTCACAAACGTTCTGCTCGATTATCCTTTGCTTTCAAGCAAGTATTTTGCAATCTTACTCAATATTATTTCTGACGAGAACTTGTTCAAGCAGCATTTGGAATATTTTACCAGTGCAAGACTAGGTAGACTCACGGCAGATATGCTCTTTGCCCTTTTGCTTGTGATGTCTCAACACTCATTCACCCAAAGTTACCTTTTTGAGAATTTACCACAGGTCTTGAGTAACTTCCTCAGCGAAAGAGATGTGACGAACCCACAGTTGTTCGGTATCAAGATGGATGTGATCAAAAACCTCCTTGAATCGTCAGAGACTTCTCGTGAGCCATGGAAACCACAGTTGACATCCAGTTTACACCGTATGCAAAATGGTGACGGAGTGCCGCATGTGGATGTGATGTCAACTACGAGATAGAAACTGGGTAGGAGGTAAAGAGTAGGATGAGAAGAGGTAGGATGAGAAGAGGTAGGATGAGAAGAGGTAGGATGAGAAGAGGTAGGATGAGAAGGGGTAGGATGAGAAGGGGTAGGATGAGAAGGGGTAGGATGAGAAGATGTATGAAAAGGAGTAAGAAAATATAGGGTAATGACTTGGAATATATAATACGCCTCTGGATCTAACCAACAATATGAGACATGCATCATTACTTTAAACACATACGAAGAATCTTGTAGCTTCCTCTAAAAACAAAGCGAACATTTCAAACAAAATGCCCACTGCCGGAATCGAACCGGCGATCGCTCCATTACGAGTGGAGCGCCTTACCACTTGGCCAAGCGGGCAATTCTGCTACACGTGATGAAAAGTGCCTTTTTATCGAGTATAAATCGTTTCTACATATCATTACAAAGCCCGCGTAGCTTTCCATAAGGTGAGAAACATATAGAGTAGGTTAGAGAGACTTTACGTAGTTTTCTAAGGAGAGCTTTTGAAGAGGTTTTTTTTTGAATTTTGCTTACACAATACACAATAGGTTCATGAGATTTCCTCATGTACGTGCCGAAAATCTGGGGATTACAGTCTTTTTCTACTTCATGTTTCATTGACCTTGTTATAATACCTACTCTATCTATTGTTCCATCCTCATCTGTTATAATTTAGTAGTTTTCGAATGTTTTTCCTTTATGCTGTCCCTCTATCTTTCTTATTCTCTCCAAATCTTACCCACGGATTGCCGCAGATACACGCACGTTGAAACACCATAGTCCAGAGACCAACGGTGTTGGGCACTTCAAACACCTGCATATCAGAAAGAAGTGATACCGATCTGCACCGCGTACACTGTCTGAGGGGGATTTTCTCCATACCATTGCCAGGGAAAACGAGTATTTTTCTGAGTGCATCCACACTCGTGCCATCCAGGCTGAGAACACGAGGGATTACCTTCAAATACGAACCAATATTCATGATAGGGCCATCGTATCTCTTTTGTATCTTTTGGTTTACACCAATATTTAGCCACGTAGTGTCATAAAAGTACAACTCCGACACTTTCAAGTCACGGTTGATAGTCGCAGAGTGCCTATCAACCAAAGTGTGAGCAATCTGAAGCATATCGTCGTTCAAATCTCCCTGACACACAAGCTTTTGCTCATTACGAAGAGAGAGTCCCTTTTCCTTGTAGGCCAAACGCGAGGCAATCTCACGCTGGACCAAAGCATCGCACTCCTTCAAGTAGTTCTCGAAGAGACTCAAAGTCAACGGCGAGTTGTTAAGGATGGTGAAGCACCGATTAAGTGATTCCTTCATCGGTGTGAAAAGCTTATTTGACTCGACTAAATCCTTGTGAAGTTTCTTCAAAATCTCGTGGGTCTTGTTGATCAGTGAGAGTGCATACATCAAGAAAAGACGTGGGACCTTACTCAAGATCAATGGTAAGACCAAGGAGTTCTTCATGGTCAACTTACTCAGACCCGGGTTTTTCTTCTCGATTTGAAGTTGGAGGAGTTCCTGGTTCAAATACACCATGAGGTCAATCAACCACTTGATGTTACCAACGAGCGACACAATGCACTCACCGCGCGTGCTAGAGTCCTGCATGTTATCCTCGGTAGGCTTCTTCTTGGAAATCTGCCTATACATACTGGAAAGCAGGAACATGATACCGAAGCTCGCCGAACGTACATTGAGCACAATCCACGCAATGTCCACAATATTGTTTCCGGGGAAGAACTCGCGCAGAACATCGCCTAGAATCATCTGCAACGAGAGCAATTTCTGCAACGGAGGATTCGAGAGGAGCTTGTCGACAGACTCTTTGCTGAATGCATCCAACTGGAAGTTGATGGCCTTGTGCGACTCACACAAGACGGAATCCACAAACTTCTGCATGATAAGCTCCACCTTGGGACGCTTGGTATCAGCAACCAAAAGCCTGTACACACGGCTCAACTCCTTCTCCATGAGAACCACCAAGTCATCACAGCACGTATTCGTATAGCATGCATACGCGTGGCGGAAGGCAAATCCCACGGAAGTGAGAAGCAACTCGCGCGAAGACACCTTTGTCAGTTGGTTTTCCGCCACATTGACTCTGAGCTGCGTGCACAGTGGATCGAGGTAGACCAACGACGCTAAGTTCGGCGACACTGCAAGTACGGGCAACGGCCCAAGCCCGTCAACCTTCGGGAACTCAAATCCCACATCGAAGATACTAGAAACCGTCTTCGGAAGCCCGTCTTCCTCCCTTTCAGACCTATGGCTATCTTTGTTTTGATCTTCCTTGATACCCGTTTTGTGGTCTTTGCCATTGTTGACGACCTTCATGGAGCTCCTCTCGATGATATCAACCCTACCTGTCGTGTACTGCACCACGAAGAAAGATTCCGCTAGTGCTGAGGAGAGCGAGTGCATCACTCCCGGCCGCACGAGCTTGTCACGTATAACGAGTGCCTGTGCAGGTGGCTCATGCGGTACGACAGCCACATTCTTACGCATGCCCAACTGGGAAAACGCATCGGATACGATTTCCAGCTCGGGCTCTAAGTGGTAGCGGTATAAGGTGGAATATGTACCTGAGGGTGTGGTGGTAATATAGGAAATGAAAATGTCGGGCTTAGAGTCCGCGTCACCAGAAGCAGACACCACGTCCAATGATGCAAGGGAATGTGTATAGATAGTCTCAGAGTCGTCCTCATCATCCACGAAGCTTGTAACCGTGGAAAGTGGCAAAACTGCCTGGACTTTAGTGACAGTGAGACTAGGTGGCTTTTGTTGGTCGGATGGAGTGTGGTAATGAGGGTCCACCTTTTGTTTCTTAGCGGACTCTACCAAGAATCCCCAGTCGATCTTGACAGTATATACGAGAATTTTGCTACAAACAGCATCGTATGCAACCACAATGACGGTTTTGTCATTGCTGAAGCCAATCAGTGCATGTGTGAGAAGGAAGGGTGCACCGCTGCCATTTACTTTAGAACCATCAGGATTTCCGGCAGATTCAGTTCCATTAACAGGTCCATTGGTACCATTAGCACCTTCAGTTCCATTAGGTTCAGAGTTTTCTTGGTCCCTTTTTATCTGTGTGGATATTTTGTGGTACTCGACTTTGTGCTCACCCTGGTAGAACAAGTCCAAGGTTCCATTTTCACGCAATGCAAACGCTGCTTGTTTGGTCAGGATTGGGTGAGTAACTCCATGGGGTTGGTGTTGACCCACTGTATATGCGTATGAGGGTGATTGTCCTTCAACCAAAGTTGCGGGCTTATTGACGATGTGGGGTTTTTCGATGTCCAACCACTTAAACGCGACGATCTTACGGTCTGTTGCAACGTGTTGTACGGGATTTTCATCGACAAGATCGCGGAAGATCAACTCCATGTGGTTATAAGATGTGAGTTCATAACTTGGCGATTGAGCTGCGTTGGTCTCGTTTTGAGTGGTTTGAGCTGCTGATTTCGCGGCATCAAGCAAACCTACTCCTGCGAGCATAACGTAGAAGTTACCGTAGATATCTGCCACTGCGAGATCTGTTGAGAGATTACTCCATTCCACGAGGGCGAGCTCTGGCATATGGGTGTTGTCGGAGCGTAATTCCAAGCTTTGCGGCGGGGCGATCTGCCATTGACGACCATCGGTATTCTCCAAGTAGCTCATATGAAGGTTGTGGGAGCCATTATTATTGGCATATGCAATGAAGCCATTCTTAGACCAAGATATAAGGTTCAGAGGTCGGATGGCCCCGCGTCGAATCGAGTCGTTGGTCATGATGAAGAAAAGACAATAGAGAACAAAGAAAATGATAAAAAATGTTACTACTACAGAGAATTAGAGAAAAGAGAAAAGAATGAATAGAGGAAAGATAGGATAAGAATCCAATCAATCATGATTAGAATGAAGAATGGGAGAGTATGTGACAGAATGAATGAACATGAGTGTAGGTAGGTATGAAGTCTTCATTCAGACCTTTATATCTTCTCCTCTTATCCTATCGAAGGAACATCAATCTATTCTTATCTTCATCATCTATCCTTATCATCATCATCATCATCATCATCATCATCATCATCATCATCATCATCATCATCATCATCATCATCTTGTCTACACATTTCCTTTTAATTACATCTCATTCCTTACAAATCACCTGGAACTGGGTAGGATGCGGCCCACTCAGCAACCTCGTCAGCCAAAACCTTAACATCCTCACTGTTGTCGGCCAAACCCTTGAACAGAGCCAACAATTCCTTGGCCACAGTACCTTGCTCCTTCTCCTTCAAAGCAAGAGCAATGTCAACGGCTCTCTGGAAGTACAGAGCAACACGCTCGAATTCCTCAGGACCAAAGCCTCTGGTAGTCATGGCAGGAGTACCAACTCTCAAACCAGATGGGAACAACGCAGACTTGTCACCAGGAACAGTGTTCTTGTTGGCAGCGATGTTGGCTCTCTCCAAAACGGCCTCAACACGAGCACCGTCAATCTTCTTGGATCTCAAGTCAACCAAGATAAGGTGAGTGTCAGTACCACCAGAGACCAAGTCAAAGCCCTTAGCCTCCAATGCAGAAGCAAAAGACGCAGCATTGTCAATCACCTCCTGTTGGTATTGCTTGTACTCAGGGTACTGAGTCTGCTTCAATGCCACGGCCAATGCGGAAATAGTGTGGTTGTGTGGACCACCCTGGTGTGCTGGGAAGACAGAGAAGTTGATCTTGTTCTCCAAGTCGTACATGATTTGCTTACCCTTCTTAGTGGTCTTTCTCACACCCTTTCTGAAGAAGATCATAGCACCTCTTGGTCCACGCAAAGACTTGTGGGTGGTGGTGGTAACGATATCAGAGTATGGGAATGGCGAATCAGTGACTCCTGCACTCACCAAACCGGAAATGTGCGCCATGTCACTCAACAAGTAAGCACCAACCTTGTCGGCAATGGCTCTCATTCTCTTGTAGTCAATCACACGTGAGTAAGCAGATGCTCCGGCAACAATGACCTTTGGTCTGAAAAGCACAGCGTTCTTCTCAAGAGTGTCGTAGTCAATGATACCAGTCTCCTCGTTCAAGCGGTATGGCATGGTCTGGAAGTACTTGGAAATGTACGAGATCTTGGTCGATGGAGTCTGGTAACCGTGCGACAAGTGACCTCCATGTGGGAGATCCAAACCCATGATTCTGTCACCAACCTCCAAAATAGCAGAGTAGGCGTACAAGTTGGCAGGAGCTCCAGACAATGGCTGGACATTAACTCCCCATTCCTCTGGAGAAAGGTTGAAGGCCTCCAAAGCTCTGGTACGACAAAGAGACTCGGCCTTGTCGATGATTTCGTTACCACCATAGTATCTCTCACCAGGGTAACCTTCAGAGTACTTGTTCTGCATCTCTGAGCCAAGAAGGTCCATAACCGCCTTGGAGGTGAAGTTCTCAGATGGGATCAAGGTAATGGAGTTCTTCTGACGAGTCTTCTCCTGAGCGAGAATGTCGGCCATCTCGGGGTCCACAATCTTGACGGACTCCGACATGAGCTTCTGCGCATTGGCAGACAAAGCATAGGTTCTCGCAGGGAATCTGCGGAGGGTTCTGAGGGAACGGGAAAGCATGGTGATAAATTTTTCAATCCATCCGCTTGCCTTTTTGCTTGACTCACGTCACGTGGACAGAAGATTAAGAGCCCCACAGAGTCAAAAGGTTTTTCGCGGGGTAGCGCGAGTCAACGGGAAGAGTCAAAATGACGAGATAAGAAACAAGGTAGGATATAGTGCATGAATAGCGAAGTAAGAATAGGGGGAGTGTATTGGTTACGAGTCAATTGGAATGAAATACTGTTGTATGACAAAAAGGGGTTGAGGAAGGCTTTGAAACATGATTATGGGATGCTTTTTTTGGTACTCTGAAACGGTTTAGCGTCTGATGTGTGAATGAAAGTGGTGAAATATTGTAATGCTTGATAACCTCATGATATTTAGTAACCTTGCATGGTAAATATATATCGTAGTAGATACATTGCTACTCATTCTACCTCTATTTATTCTATAAATGCACCATATGCTAAATCAACATACCACAAATGACCACCACAAGTGACCACCACAAGTGACCACCACAAGTGACCACCACAAGTAACTGCCAGAATAGAGTTCCAGAGTACTTTCTGCATCAACTCTGTTTAAATTCGTGGTATATCCATCTTGTCTTCTCCATCTATCAGATCCTCTTTATAATCTTCATGATTTCTTCAAAATCATCCACTTCATAATCTTCATGATTCTCTATAATCTTCATTATTCTCTTTACTTTATGATTCTTCATGATCTGATGATCTTTATGATCTTTACGATCCTTTAATCTTCATGATCATTCATATGTTCTTCCATTCCAAGTCTCGTAAATTCATTCATCCCCCACAAAACCTCTATCGACGCACGCATCTTTGGGTCTGGCAATAGGAGAAGCTTTGTAATCTCTAACGCTTCATTTTCAGTCTTTTTCCCAACATTACCAAACGTCAATGGTCTCTGATGTTCACAGAACTCCTCATATTCCCGTACTTCAATATGGGCACGCTTCCATGGGTACTTCCTGTCGAGAAAATATACTAAAAGTATACCCAAAGACCATACGTCTGCCCTCATTCCATCATATCTGATCGCATTGAATTGTTCCGGTGCAGCGTACTCCGGAGACCCCACCAATCCCACACACTCTCTTTGATCACTCGATGTACACCAGTCAATCACTTTGACCAGTTTCATATCGGCTCCCAATACCAAGTTCAACATCTTAAGATCTCTATGACAGATCCCACGCCCATGAATATACCGCACCGCATCACAAACCTGTTTCCAATAACCAATAGCAGCCACACTGGAAACTGTCTCACTCCGGAGGATCTGGGCCATGTTCTGTACAGAACCTGCTTCTAATATTACCTGGAGTGAATTGTGTCGTGTAGTGTATGTGAGTGCTTTGATGATATTGGGGTGGTCAAGCTGTTGAAGCATGTTGTACTCATGAAGTACTCTTTTGTAGTAGTCTTCTGTAGATTCGTGTGACTCTCGTTCATGGTAGGTTTTAACCACATAAAGAAGCTTAGTTTTGCGTGAACGATAGAGCAACGCACTCCCTGACACTCCTTTACCGAGGGTCTGGAGCTGTTTGTCACGTCGTGACGGGAACGACGTCTTGAAGAGGGGCATAGAAAATGGAAAAACCTTTGATCGGCTATAAAATAAAACTAGGGGAACTGAGGGGAGATGTCATAATGGGGAGAGGTTAGGGTGACCTTTAAAGAGTGAAGATACGTGAGTAAACATACAAGAGTAACCATATGAAGATATGAGAATGGAAGTGGTCTTATAAGAGTCAAATTGGATATGAAGTAAAAGATGGAGTGCGGACCAAGGACCCTTCGTACTGACAGCTTGTGTGTTATCTGCACTCTCAATAATCTAAATATATCTACCATTGCTGTTTTTGCACCTCTCTTACCCCGCCAGTATCTCCTTTAAGCGAAACGTCATAGCATAGCCCCTAACCTTTCATTACTGTCTATTCTGCTTGACATTTGAGTGTCCGAATGGGGGGATGGAGAGGGAGATATCGGGTCAATTCCGTTCTCGCAGAAGAAGCGTTCAATACTACAAGTGAATATTCTGCATAGAGGGACTCGATTTGAATTCAATTGGTAATCAGGGATCAATTGAGGATGGTTTGAGGATGGTTTGAGCATCGGTTGATATAAGAATTTGATATCGATCAAGATGAATCTGATGTGATTGATTGATGGGAAAGAATTGATAACCACTTTAATATTACTATTGCGGAGCGGGTGTTCATCCCAATTGGGCCGTTTTTCCCTCTTTTCGTACAAGCAATTATCCCTTATCGGCCACCCCAGCATACGGCACTGTCTGCAGGACATACTGCATATGGTTTATCCTATATATGTGCACAAATTGCCACTTTCTTTCGTCACGCAATGAAGTTCTCAGCTGCTGCATTAGTAGCGGTTCTAGGTGCTACCAATGCACTTCACATCCCCAATCCATTGAATGGAGTACAGAGTCCATTCAAGTTCGATGAACAGTATGAACGTCTCGCATCGGCCGTTGGCAAGTACGGCGTCTTTGAATCGATTGCCAAGTTTGTAAACGAGCCCCTCGAAAAGATTCCTGCTGAAACTAAGCGCTTGTGGACAGACATGATGCTCGACTACCCAGAAGCAGTGAGCAAGTTGTCCTTCAAGACTAAGCCTAAGAAGGCTAAAGCCGAGAAGTCCAGCTTTGACTTCCATGTCGCCGACACTCGTGTTCCAAACCACAAATTGCGTGGTAAGTCAGTTCCTAAGAGTTTGGGTATCGACGATGTTAAGCAGTACTCGGGTTACCTCGATGTTGAGGATGAGGACAAGCACTTTTTCTACTGGTTCTTTGAGTCAAGAAACGACCCTAAGAATGACCCAATCATCTTGTGGTTGAACGGTGGTCCAGGTTGCTCTTCGTTGACTGGTTTGTTCTTCGAATTGGGCCCATCTTCTATCAGTCCTGAATTGAAGCCAGTGCGTAACCCATACTCGTGGAATAACAATGCTTCTGTTATCTTCCTCGACCAACCAGTTAACGTCGGTTTCTCTTACCTGTCGCAGCTGGTGTCCAACACCGTTTCCGCTGGTCAGGATGTGTACGCCTTCTTGGAGTTGTTCTTCAAGCAATTCCCTCAGTACTCTAAGTTGCCATTCCACATCACTGGTGAGTCATACGCTGGTCACTACATCCCTGTTTTCGCTTCTGAGATCTTGTCGCACGATGACCGCTCCTTTGACCTTACCTCCGTGTTGATTGGTAACGGTTTGACCGACCCATTGACCCAGTACTCGTACTACGAGCCAATGGCATGTGGTGAGGGTGGTGAGCCATCAGTCTTGGAACCAGACCAGTGTGAGGGTATGCTTGAGAGCTTGCCAAGATGCTTGTCACTCATCAACTCATGCTACAACACCGGCTCGATCTGGTCGTGTGTTCCAGCACTGATCTACTGTAACAACGGTCAGATGGGTCCATACCAGAAGACTGGCAGAAACGTCTACGACATCCGCACGATGTGTGAAGGCAGCAGCTTGTGTTACAAGGGATTGGAGTACATTGACGAGTACTTGAACCAGGAAGACGTCAAGGCTGCTCTTGGAGCCGAGGTTGAGGAGTACAAGTCCTGTAACTTTGACGTCAACGGTAACTTTGTCATGGCTGGTGACTGGATGAAGCCATACCACAAGAACGTTATCAACTTGTTGTCCCAGAAGATCCCAGTTTTGATCTATGCTGGTGACAAGGACTTTATCTGCAACTGGTTGGGTAACCAGGCTTGGTCCGACAAGTTGGAGTGGGAGCACCAGAAGGAGTTTGCCGAGCAGGAGATCAGAACCTGGAAGGTTGATGGTAAGCCTGCCGGTGAGGTCAAGAATTACAAGCACTTCACCTTCTTGAGAGTTTACGGCGGTGGTCACATGGTTCCATATGACCAGCCTGAAAACGCACTTGACATGCTCAACAGATGGTTGGATGGCGACTACAAATATTAAGTAGTTTAAGAAAAGAGTAACAACAAGTGTAGGTCAATAGCAGTTAAATGGAGGCTAGAACTAGGGACAGCTTATTGAAGGTAAATGGAGGCTACGACTAAGAGATTACTTATAGAAGGTTAATGAAGGTTACGATTAAAAGACTACTTATAGAATTTGAATGGAGAGCGGTTAGTTATAGAGGTGAATGGAGGCGAGACCGAAGAACTAATTAATAGGGAAGGTTTTTGCGAGACAGTTAACGGAATAGTGTGCGGGGGAATAGCCGAGACGGAACGTAACGACGAATACGCTGAGACGAATTATGGTTTTGTTGCCGAGGCGTGCATGGAGACGACGGTTGTCGCCTATTAAGATACTTTGGTTAATGTCTTGCCAGTGAACAAAAATGCGTTATGCCTTACTGGATCAGCACCTATGCTTTATTGAACAATCTCAATTAGTTCTTGGTTAGTGCTGATAGTCTGATTAGTGTCTTTTAAATCGACATCTACTTAAAGGATCTTGCAGATCACGTGGCGGCATCAATGAAGCGTTTATGCACATCGCCGCAGGTCGGGATCGTCTAATGATTACGCATCTGCGCGCAACAGCAAGTCAAAGAGGCTGCGACAGGCGGGACAAAGATGTTGCAATGGGTGGATCAAAGAGGATGCGTTGACGAAATATTCGAGGAGAGTAAGCGCATCTGCCCAGATCAAAACAAAAACAGTAGTCTGTAATTAATTAGTGGAAAATGATCCGACATGGGTTAGGGGGACCAATAGGATATAAGAGTTCAAGATGCAAGATATAAAGATGAAGATTGGATAGGACAGGGGATTGAGTAAAAAGATGTTTTATTGATGGATAGAAAGATTAAAGGTGTTGGATAATGTCTACTATTGACTTGTGAATTATGTAATTTTTTGGACACTTTCATTTCATATGACGCTTGGATGTTGTTCCTTACTACACCTGCAGAATCGGCATGAGAGCAACTGTAGGAATGATCTTGATGCCCATCAGTCAGCATATTTTCCATCTGGCGCAAAAAAGGTTGCAGAAAACTTCCTGATTTGGACAAAACGTCAACACAAGATTTTACAGAATAAACAAACATGCGTATGAGACCCTTGTACCACTGGGATTAGAGCAGGTGATAGTAGTTGTACCAGGGTGATTGGTGTTGCCTATACAACGTACAACACGAGTAAGTATTGCGGCTGTAGAAAGCCAACATATATATAATAGGGTGAGAACAGGAGTAAAACCAATTTTTTTGCGGCCAGTGCCTAACCAGCCCAGGCGTACACTTTGATTTGCAGTGAGATTTCAGTTGCGCACTGCATGTGGGCGAATAAATTCTAACCCAACTGCTTTCTTTCCAAACATAATGGGAATCTATACGGCGACCTTGGGTTGCCTCCTCTTTCTGAGCAGCTGTGCGCTAGCATCGATAGCAGTGTGGGCATACCACTTGCGGCACAGTACATTATTGCTCTTAGTGGGAATCAGCGGATACGGAATGGGAGTTCTGGCACTTGTCGGACTGGTTTGGGGCTCAGGCATATGGGTTATGGTGGAGATGTCGTTCGCCATATTCCACATGGTGGTGGGGCTAATGACCATAGTATCGATGGTGCGAAATCACATTACGGTACCTCATGGCATTGAAGTGGCACTTCCTGTATTGCTTATGGTCGATGTGATGATCTGGAGCAGTATGGCTACTACGAAATTGATCGGAGTGCAACAAAGACATGATGAAGAGATGTTACCTACTAACACTCAAGTGAGCATGACCCCCGACACAGCATTTGATCCAGAAACACCGCACCTGACATCGATGGCCGAGAAGCCATATGCTAATTCCGCAGCATTGCAGAAGTTCCCAACGACAATTGCACTCACAAAATACCCCACGGTTCTCTCAGTATCAAAGAAGGCATCTGACCAAACATTAATCAATGATGAAGAGTACGACAAAAGCTGGCTTGGCCGGAAAAGAAGCGTGCTGTTCGGCAAAGCCACCACAATCCCGAGGTTTCCTTCGATCTTGGGGCCTAACCGCACCATATTGAAGAAGAAACTGAGCTTACGCCAGGCTGCGAAGCAACCTGCAAAACCTATTGAGGTTTTGCCAGAGACTAATTCTAACGACATACCAGAGGTCAATTGGGACTCCAACGACGACTGGGCCACTGAGGGTAACTGGATGCAGCAGCAGGTCCACAAGAACTACAGCATCCCAAATACAAACCAAATTGCACGTTCGCAGTCAACAAGTTGCATCGGACCACGTGAGCGTGAGCACCGCAAAAAATCCTTGCACAATGAAAAGGTTCTTCTTTCTTCAGTGAACCCGGTGCTTCTCCCACCTGTGTTGAAGTCGGGCGAGTCTCCCATCATGTTGAGCAAGCGTCTCCAAGAGTTGACCAACAACAGTGATGAGGACTTGTCAAGCCCGCCGTTCAATGCGAAAATGGGAACCGCAAATGAAACAGACTACAATGAACGGAAAGTCTACGACGACCAGAATGAGTACAAACTGAGTGAGAAGTCGAGTGATCATGAACAAAATGAGCATAAAAAGGCTATTTATGAACAAAATGATCATAAGTCTACCTCTAAACCCAACCAATATAACTTGACTGCTTATCCATCTAATTACGATGTGAATCAATATGGGATGATTCCAACTCCAAACCAGTTCCATACAACTAGCTTGAGCCCTGTGGGTGAGGTTGTAACTCCAATTAATGACTATGTGGGGACTCCTTGGGTGTGCCAGGAGACGAATGGATTGGATGAAACTAATATGGATTCACAAGAGTTGGGAAGAAGCTCAATAGAATTGGGAAGGAGTTCGGTGGAGTTGGCAAATCCAAAGTTGAGAAACTCTCCAAAGTTGGGCAACTTCCCAGATTTGGCACCGCCTCACCAAGTAAAGTTAAGCAATCACCCTGACTTGGCACCAGACTCATCATTACCAAATAACTCAGCTGTATTATCGGAACCTTCCCACATGCATATGGAACATGGAAGTGCTCCCCTGATTACCAGCGTAGACTCAAGTTCACTTCCTTATGTCAATGAGTTCGGTGAGCCTGTGGACCAGGCAGCTTTCAGAGACTTCGACCTGGCATATGTGAGAGAACAGGAAGACAAAGTTACCGAAGAGAGCAGCAGAATCGGTAGTAGTCATAAAATCAGCGGTACTGATGACAGCAGTCATAGTACCAAAAACACCAGTCATAGCACAAAAAGAAGTCATAGCATCAAAAGCAGTCATAACTTGAAGCATAGCATCGATAATCATTTCGCCCTCGACAGTCACTATGACAGATACCCTGACTTGTCCGATGCATCTGTTTGCGGGAGCCCGAGTCGGCAAGACATCACACTCGATACGATCCGCTACAGTGCGGCATTCGACGACACAGTGCTTTACAACAATTCTGGAATTGAAAAGAGCAATCTCGACGAGCCTTTCTGGGAAGGAAAAGCATATGGACGGTATGGAGTAGTGAACGAGAGTCTGGACCCACAAGAGATACCTACAAAGCCCAGGCAATTGAACTTTGAAAAGCATCAGAAGCTGAGCTTTGATAAGCCTCAGCAGTTGAACTCTAACTCGCAACAGACTCTCTCTAACCCCCAACAGCCACTTCCTGGAAACCTTTCCACCAAGACTTCATTTGCCTCTGGGATCTACCTCTCGAAGATTCCAACGTGTGAGGAAAACATCGACGAGTACGACCGTGTACTTGAAGGACTCGAAAGTATCCCGCGAATCTCGAGACAGGCGAGCTGGGCTGCACAGCCAACCCACGGTAGTATCACCCCTCAACAATGGGACAAGAATAGAGATGTCTACCATGAGAACCGTACGCAACGACTTCTCAGTGGGAGCTTAAGGGTACCTTCAGCTCATCCTGACAATATCGATGACGTGAGTGACGTTGGGGCTGGAGAAGGTCTAGACCGGGATCACGACCACTTTAGCAATCGCGTTGATAGTGGTTTGAGACACTCGTCATACCTGGGAAGATCGCATAGTGCTCCTCTGCTTCACACGTTCCGAAAGCCAGAATCACGCAAGCCTTCGGACCGGCTGAATGAGTCAGATGAGTTTGGTGTGTACGATGAGGCGTTGTACACGACGACAGTTTTTCCTGGTGGGATTCCTGCGGCGTTTCTGGAGTTTTCTGCACCGTTCACGCCTTCTCAAGAGACAATGTCTCCGGTAGTAACGAGCGCAAGCTCGTCACCTGTGCGTAAATTTTTCCAGGAATCACCCAAACGTATCAGCAGCGTGTTCAGGCGCAAACAGAGCATTGATGAGATGCGTGGCAACAGGAGTCACAAGCACACGAATTCGGCGTACTCGAACCAGGTGTCACTCCTGTCGTCTGCGTCGAAGCTGACAGGGGGCTCTCCGCGGAAATCACTCCGATCATTTCTTACGAGTAAATCGCACAAGCACTCACAGCTGGTACCGTCAGCAACAGCGCCGGCATCGGCACTCACGTTCGTGGAAGGGTTGAACCTGGGAGTTCGCAAATTCAGTGTCGCACAATTGCGCAATGATGCGATTGACTTCTGGGACGTTCGTACGGCAAATAGCCTGGAACGCGAGCAACTGCGTGTGAGTAGTGTGCCTAGCGATGTGGTGGGTGAGTACGATAGGGAGAAATGGCGCACGTTACAGGCATTGAAGGAGCGTAGCGCATTGCATTTAGCATAGTAATGAATAACGAGTATGAAAAGAGTAGAATGAGGAGCGGAAGAAGAATAGAATGAGGAGCGGAAGAAGAATAGAATGAGGAGCGGAAGAAGAATAGAATGAGGAGCGGAAGAAGAATAGAATGAGGAGCGGAAGAAGAATAGAATGAGATGTAGATGGAAGAGTGGTAGAAACACTATGAAGAAGGTAGGTCAAGTGTAGGAAACTAGGAATAAAAAGTAGCGTACGGAAGATGATGAAGATGGTTATGTGCAGGATGCGATGAGATGAGAGATGGAGATTATAGATTTGCACAAGAAGATAAGATTGGGATGTAGGGATGAGATAATGATATGATATAAGACGTATGATGATATGGTATGGTGTTTTATGGTGTTTTATAGTATATGATTGTGTTTGACAATGTTTGATGACTTCTTGTAGTTTGATAATGACGGTTTCTGGTAGTTTTATGGAATTTTATGGTCTCTTGTCGTACTATGGTATCAGTAAAGTTCTGAAATATGGTGGTATGATCATATCTTCATGTATCAAGAAACTCGTCTGTATCCTTCTCCTCCCTCGTTTCTCATTTATTTCATTTCTCTCACTTCTCATTTATCTCATTTCTCTCACTTCTCATTTATCGCATTTCTCTCATTTTTCTCTTTTATTTTCTTTCACTTTTCATCATGGACACCGACGACCTCTTCGGCGTGTTCAACGAGACACCTGCGGAAGCTCCTCCCCAGCAAAGTGAAGATGCTCCAGTGGTGCCTCTGAAAGCTCTGAGCGTTTCAAAACGGAAGCCCGAGGCCCCGGCTCCATCTGCTCCTGCTAAAAAGCAGACAACCAAACCAAAAGACATCAAGCCTGTGGTGTTTGACTCGGTTGAAATCGAGGCATCGCGCGATGTCGCACGTTCTGATGGCTTAGAGACCAAACCTCAGGAAGCTGCTGACGAAAAGATCAAGTTGCGTCACCAAGTTCGTCATCAAGTGGCAGTTCCACCCGACTACCCTTATACACCGATTGGCCAACATAAGCGTACAAATGAGGCGCGTACTTACCCATTCGTTTTGGACCCATTCCAGGACACAGCAATCTCGTGTATTGACCGTAACGAAAGTGTGTTAGTGTCTGCGCACACTTCGGCGGGAAAAACCGTGGTGGCAGAGTATGCGATTGCACAGTCGTTACGTGAAAAACAGAGAGTGATCTACACGTCGCCAATCAAGGCATTGTCCAACCAAAAGTACAGAGAATTATTGGCGGAATTCGGAGATGTGGGGTTGATGACTGGTGATGTGACAATCAACCCAGATGCTGGGTGTTTGGTTATGACGACCGAAATTTTGCGGAGTATGTTGTACCGTGGTTCAGAAGTGATGCGTGAAGTTGCATGGGTTATCTTCGATGAAGTGCACTATATGCGTGACAAGTCTCGTGGTGTGGTGTGGGAAGAAACTATTATTTTGTTGCCCGATAAGGTGAGGTATGTGTTCCTTTCTGCTACAATTCCAAACGCCATGGAGTTCGCAGAGTGGATCGTCAAGATTCATGCGCAACCATGCCATGTCGTTTACACAGACTTCCGTCCAACACCGTTACAGCATTACCTTTTCCCTGCAGCTGGTGATGGTATTCACTTGGTTGTGGATGAAAAGGGAACTTTCCGTGAGGAGAACTTCCAGAAGGCAATGGCATCGATCAGTGACAGCACAGGTGATGACCCCGCTCTGGCTGAAAAGTCTAAGGGTAAGAAGGGTCAATCGTGGAAGGGTGGTAACAAGGATGGTACATCTGATATTTACAAGATCGTCAAGATGATCTACATGAAGAGGTACAACCCTGTGATTGTGTTTTCATTCTCGAAGCGTGACTGTGAGGCATTGGCGCTCAAGATGTCCAAATTGGACTTCAACACTGATGAAGAGCGTGAGGCATTGACCAAGATCTTTAACAACGCCGTGGACTTGCTTCCTGAGGCCGACAAGGAGTTGCCACAGATTAAAAACATCTTGCCGTTGTTGAAGCGTGGTATCGGTATCCACCACTCTGGACTTCTTCCAATCTTGAAGGAGATCATCGAGATTTTGTTCCAAGAGGGTTACCTTAAGGTGTTATTTGCGACAGAGACCTTTTCGATCGGATTGAACATGCCTGCAAAGACAGTTGTGTTTACATCTGTGCGTAAATGGGATGGTGTTGGCTTCCGTTGGGTCTCTGGTGGTGAATACATTCAGATGTCAGGTCGTGCTGGTCGTCGTGGATTGGATGACCGTGGTATTGTCATCATGATGATTGACGAGAAAATGGAGCCACAAGTGGCCAAGGGTATGGTTAAAGGTCAGGCCGATCGTTTGGACTCGGCGTTCCATTTGGGATACAATATGATTTTGAACTTGATGCGTGTTGAGGGTATCTCGCCCGAGTTTATGCTTCAGTCGTCGTTCTTCCAGTTCCAGAATGCAGCGAGTGTGCCTAAGTTGGAAGCTGAGGTTCAGGATCTCACGCTCCGTGCGAACCGCATTGAGGTCGAAGATGAGGCCTCACTCAAGGAGTACTTTGACTTAAAGAAGCAGTTGGATACTTACCGCCGCGATGTTCGCCTGGTGGTTACACACCCAGGTCATATCTTGCCTTACTTACAGGAGGGTAGATTGGTCAAGATTCAGGTGGGTAAGTTCGATTATGGATGGGGTATGGTGACATCATTCACGAAACGGTTGACTAAGCGTGCGACACAGGAGTTCACGCCACATGAGCTGTTTGTGGTGACTGTATTTGTTATCCTGATGTATGTCGATGCACCTGTCAACTTGATCAAGCCATTCAACCCTGACTTCCCTGAGGGTATCCGTCCTGCGCAATCAGGTGAGAAGTCGCGTGCTGAGTTCATTCCCGTGACTTTGGAGCTGATTGCCGAGATCAGTAGTGTGAGGTTGAAGGTTCCTGAAGACTTGAAGAGTTCTGCAGCCAAGAAGCAGTTGGTGAAGACGATCAAGTCATTGCCCAAGAAGGTTCCTGACGGTATAATCCCAATCATGGACCCCGTAGGTAGCATGCACATTGAGGACGCCGACTTCAAGTTATTATTGACCAAGATCAACGTGTTGAGTGACAAGCTCGCACAGCACGTACTCCATGGGTCGGTCAAGTTGCAGCAGTCATACCCGAAGTACGAGGAGAAGGTCGAGCTCGAGGCCAAGATTAAGACACTCCAGGAGAAGATTGTTGAGACTCAAGCAGTGATCCAATTGGATGACTTGAAGCACCGTAAACGTGTTTTGCGAAGATTGGGCTTCTGTACTGCTAATGATGTGATTGAGTTGAAGGGTCGTGTCGCATGTGAAATCAGTACTGGTGACGAACTTCTCTTGACGGAGTTGATTTTCAATGGTAACTTCAATGATTTGAACAGTGAGCAGTGTTGCGCCTTGTTATCGTGTTTTGTCTTCCAGGAGCGCGCTAAGGAGGTTCCAAAGCTTAAGCCTGAGTTACAGGAACCATTGAAGAGCATGCAGGACATGGCAAGCAAACTTGCCAAGGTGTACAAGGACTGTAAGGTTGAGTGCGTGGAAAAGGAATATGTGGAATCATTCCGCTCTGAGTTAATGGAGGTGACCTACTCGTGGTGTAAGGGTGCAAGCTTCACGCAAATTTGCAAGATGACCGACGTCTACGAGGGATCTTTGATCCGTATGTTCAAGCGTTTGGAGGAGTTGATCCGCCAGTTAGTCATGGCGGCCAAATCCATTGGAAACGCAGAGTTGGAGGAGAAGATGGAGAAGGCTTTGGAATTGGTACACAGGGACATCGTCAGCGCGGGAAGTTTGTATCTCTAGGTACACGGTTATAGAAATAGGTACAGAAATGGCATGAGTATAGAGAGTAGAAATAATGTAATTGGGGGAAGGTCAATGGAAGAGATTGAACTAAATAAAATTGAACTTGGTAGAGATTACGTCAGAGTGAATTCGATTCTGATGTGTTGTACCTTATGCTCTCCTTGTACCTCATGTACTCCTTGTACCTCATGTACTCCTTGTACCTCATGTACTCCTTGTACCTCATGTACTCCTTGTACCTCATGTACTCCTTGTACCTCATGCTCTCCTTGTACCTCATGTACTCCTTGTACCTCATGTACTCCTTGTACCTCATGTACTCCTCGTACCTCATGTACTCCTCGTACCTTATGCTCTCTTTGAATATACTTCTGCGCTCTATACTTGTTCTACTACATGCTGCAACTTGAACTTTTCGCAGCCATTCAATGCATAACTACCAGCCGCATCACACTAGTACCACCACACATTCCAATCATCCTACCACCACTTCCAACATTCCTGGAATAGACCGAATGATTTCAGTCTTCCCAACGATTTCAGTCCTACCCCTTCAAAGTCATGCCGAACTGGTCATCCATGTGGCTGAGTATTTTGCCGCATGCAAGGTTCTTTTTTGCCCCCAGGTGAACTCAATGGTTGAACCAGTTTGATTGGGATACTTTACTTTTATGGTCTACTTTTATCCTCTTAAATGACATACCTGTTCTTTCCACTTCACTCTCTTCTATTCCATCTTCGTCACTCTACCCATCAACTACGATATTTCCGCCATTTTCATTCATCATTGATTTCATTCATAGTTCTTCACACCTCATGTTTATTATTCATACCCCCTCTCCAATCTCTTCATTCTTCGTGTCTTCATCTTCACTCTTTTCATTCTTTTTATTCATTCATCATCACTCATTTCATCACTCTTGCATTACTCTTTACTTTTCCTATATATACCACAAAATCCCACTTTTCGCAGGGGTAAAGCAACTATGGCCACCAGAATCTTAATGCTGACGGAGGTGGAATTGATCTACTCTAGGTCCAAGGTGTATCTACACCCATCTAAACATAAGGCCGACAACATCCCTGGCTTCCTCACCCTTCAAAAAGGTCCCAATTGTACTAATAAAGACATCAAGCTCGTATTCGTACCAGAATCACAACTCCTGGGAAAACAGTTACAGACATATGAAGCTGTGGATTTAGCTGGGTATCAAGAGAGAAGTACTGAAAGGAAAGCGTTGACTAAGAACATTATCCCAAAGCCCCAGGAGCTGGTCTTGTCGGGGTATTGCTTCAGTATTGCACTCTCCTATATCTATTCGATCCAAGTACGCAAACCTAGTCCAGGATTCTGGCACGGGTCGATTGTGGTCAATACGAAGGATGGCGAGAAGCTCCCAATCATGTTTTTCCATGACTCGGAATCACCACTGCACAAGAAGCAGGAGAAGATCCGTAACCAAAATATGGACCCATTCACCGAAGACGGAGACGTCATCTGGGGTGGCTCAGACTTCATGGCAGCGGTGAAGAAATGCATCAATGTCGAGAAATCTACGTTGGAGCCATCAACTTACTTGGTCAACCCTGATCTGGCGGATTTGAGGAACTTCTCCCCACTCCCCGCAAAAAAGGAGCCCGATGCCATTAAGCTCCCAGATTTGGGCAAGTTCCTAGCAACTACCAAATGGAAAGTGTTGGAGACAGTGGCTACGTTGACAGCACGCACAAAGACCCACGTTATGGATATGGTTGAAGATCATGCTCCACCCCAAATCAAGCAGGTCATCGCCAAACCCGAAGTTCAGCGTATAGGTGATGAGTTCGATAGTGCGCGTGTTTACTTGGCTAAATGGGCTCAGCAAGTGAAAGAGGAAGCCGAAAAGAGTCTGAAACAGTTTATCTTGGATTACGATGTCTACAGTAAGATCAACAAGGAGCTTGGATCCAGTGAACTCCTCACACAAGAGGAAATCAACGCTACTTCACGCCGCAATGAAATCTCTCAGGAGGAGTGGGCAAGCTTCTTTGACTACAGTGGCCGGCTTTCGCTCACTGTTGAGGAGGTAAAGTCCCGTATCTTCCACGGTGGGTTACATGACTCTGTGCGGAAAGAGGCATGGTTGTTCCTTTTGGAGGTATATCCGTGGACTTCGTCGCGTGAAGAGCGTGAGGTGCTTTTCAAGAGCTATGAGTCTGCTTACCATGACTTGAAGCTCCATTGGGTGGGTGACGATGCAAAGCGTGCTACTGATTTTTGGATCGATCAGAAGCACAGAATTGAGAAGGATATCAACAGAACAGATAGGCATTTGGATATTTTCAAGAATGCGAAGAAGAAAGCGACGAAAGATGCGGAAGGAGAACCTAGTGGAGAACCTAGTAGAGAAGGTTCAGGAGGTTCTGGAGAAGTATCTGGAGAAGGTTCTAGAGGTTCTGGAGAAGTATCTGGAGAAGGTCCTGGAAGTTCTGGCGAAGCTTCTGGGGAAGCTTTATCACGGCCATCATCACCTGAAACTCCCGACGAAGACGACGAGTTTGATATCTCCAACATTCAGAACCCTCACTTGTATCGGATGCGTGAGATTCTCCTCACGTATAACGAGCACAATGTCAACCTTGGCTACGTGCAAGGAATGACAGACTTGCTTTCTCCATTGTATGTCAAGTTCCAGGATGAGGTGTTGACATTCTGGGCTTTCTCCAAGTTTATGGAGCGCATGGAGCGCAACTATGTGAGGGACCAAAGTGGGATGAAGTTGCAGATGAGTACGTTGAACAAGTTGTTGCAATTCATGTTGCCAGACTTATACAAGCATCTCGAGAAGTGTGAGTCTGTGGACTTGTTCTTCTTTTTCAGAATGCTCCTCGTGTGGTTCAAGCGCGAGATGGAGTGGGACCAAGTCATGCGTCTTTGGGAGATTTTGTGGACCGATTACTACAGTTCGCAGTATCATTTGTTTGTGGCCCTTGCGGTTTTGAGCGACAACGAGCGCATCATCATCCAGAACTTACGTCAGTTCGACGAGGTCTTGAAGTATATGAATGACTTGTCGATGAAACTCCACTTGGAACCATTACTCATTCGCAGTGAGCTCTTGTTCTTGAAGTTCAAGCGCATGATTGACATTATTGACCGTGAGAACTCCATAGTAGCAGGTGGTCGTGCTCAGTCCGGCGGCGTGCTTTCAACAGGACAGAAGGTCGAAGTAGGCGACGAATTGAGGACGTTATTGAGCAAGAAGATTGTCATTCAGAAAGAAGTTGAGAGACCAGAGGGTGTAGGGGGTGGTTAAGCTGTCATTCACAAGTTGTGACTAGAGGGTGTGATGACATTCAAAGATTGAGACTAGAGGGTGTGATGATATTGTGATCAGAGGGTGTGATGATATTGTGATCAGAGGGTGTGATGACATTCAAATATTGATACCTGAGAGTGTGAGTGACTAAGCATGACAATTGGGAACAAAGGGGTGTTACTGAATAGCTATTATTTCGTAGAGATATACCTTGAGAGGATCTTTTCAATATACCATACGTAAAGGCACATCTACCTGAATTTACAATTTTTGTGATGCTTTTGCTTGGCAAACCATTCAACGTCAGCTCTAGACATCTTCTTGACAGCCCACAATGTAAATAGAGGTTTCTTGCTGGTTTGAGTATAAAACACTGGTTATAACAGTGGTAATATCTTGAAATTACCTTTGTATCTTACCCTTTGTATGCTCATCCGTAACTGCCGCATAGGAGCCTCGCTAGCTCTTGCAATATGGTGGTTACGATATGCAGGATGTTTTGGTAAAGTTTAAAAGCCCATGTGCGTCTAATTGATAGTCCAGCGCGAAACTACTCACGCACACTAATGAGCGAGACAACGCCACTAAATAACAACCCCAAGAGCTATACTGAAGAGGAGTACGAAGAATACGAGGAGTTCTCACTTAGCCCACGTGGTCGAGCAGTTGCATACTCCATCGGTGGGTTACTTATACTCGGTTCTTTGTACTTCTTCTGCATCTTTCTCCCTGCTTACTTTATTCCACAGCTGGTTGAGTTGGAAGGGATCGTGAAGTTATCTCAATTAGATGTGACTTTGGAGCCATTAAGTGCTGAAAGAGTTTCCGAATTGGGCTTACCAGAGCATGGCGATGTTCCAGACATATTAGAGAGTGCACTTGCCACCAAACCTGACACCAAGAAAAAGGTTGAGAGGATCATCATGGTTGGTGATATTCACGGCCATTATGACGAGTTCATGAAGCTTCTCAAGAAGGTCAAGTATAGTAAAAAGAATGACCATTTGTTGGTATTGGGTGATTTCATAACCAAGGGTCCAGATTCGATGAAAGTCTTGGATTACTTGATTGAGCATGATATTGACTGTATTTTGGGAAACCACGAGTATTATGTGTTGCAGAATTACGCTAACTTCCATCGTTTGCGTGCGCCATTCTTTGCTAACTCAACTGAATCTGCTCAATCACCTGTCCATGCAAAGTCCGATTTCAATGATGACCCAGAGTTCCTTCTAGCAAAGAAATTACACCCACACCAGGTGGGATACATCAACCACTGCTCGATTATCAAAGAATTGGGACCAATGCCCCTTCATAAGTCTAAGTCGAATGCCTCGTATAAGTCAGCACAGGGCGTCGCTGTCCATGCTGGGTTAAGATGGGATTTGGCATTAGAGGAGCAGAATCCAGAGGAAAACTTGGAGTTGCGTTCTTACATTGGACCATATTACAATGAGACTACGAATGACCCATTTCAAAAGCATGCAGTGTCTTGGTCAAAAATCTTTAATGGTAAACAGAAAGAAGCCTCGAATGACGAGGCTTTGATCGTCTACTACGGACACGATGCTCGCCGTGGATTAAATTTGAAAAAGTTCACCAAGGGCTTGGATTCAGGCTGTGACAGAGGTGATCAATTATCAGCAATGGTGGTTTGGAATGAGGTTGATTCAAAGGGAAGAACGTTGTATAGAGACGAGGTGTACCAGGTAAACTGTTAACACCAATATTCTTATCACTTTAATAAATATGCGCTTGTAATAGTATAATGTTGAGATATATGATAGATGTAACCATGATGGTGGAATGTAATTGTTGATAGTGTAGATGATGGAATCTAGTAAATGATGTTATTCGATTTTGGAAAAAAAAAATCTCCGATACCGGGAGTCGAACCCGGGTCTGCTCGGTGAAAGCGAACCGTGCTAGCCGTTACACTATATCGGAATATTGTATATTATTAAGCATTCCAGGGTTAGTAGTAGAGACAATAGAGGTGGCCGAAATGAAGGTTCCGGCCGATCTAGCAACAAAAATATGTATATGACCACTACAACTTAGATCAAAGTTCCCTATATTGAAGTTGCTTTTATTGAAGGTCCTTATATTGAAGGTCCTTATATTCCTTATTTTGAAGTTCCTTAACAGAATTGTTCTCTAAGACTCCTTAATATCAAGTCACTACCTTACAATGTAGTCACGTTTCCTATCTGTTTTTTTTATGCATCAGTTGGCTGCAAAAAGGCTTATCGAGCACGTTGCGCGACACGTTCCTCAATAACCGCAAAAATATAAATATGTCACGGAGCAAACACAAACACTAAAGGTGGTTGTAAACATGTGGTTAAAGGAACACAGAAAGATGCTTTGGTTCGGTGAGAAAGCTTTTGTTTGTGCTATGGAGCATGGCTATCAAACCAATTTCAACCTCACGGTTCAATATCGCAATAAATTCTCAAAAGCACAACTATCACAAGCATTTCGCAGGCTCATATTCAAACATCCGATTTTTGCCTACACATACTTCCGTGAAGGGACGTCTCAGGACGATGAACGTACAAATGGAAACAACTTAGAGAAGCGTCCTTTTGAAATGCTCTGTTTTGATGACGTTTTCGTATTTATTAAGTTAGATGCACCTTTGGGTGTAGATGAGCTTCAAGACATCAACACTATAAAGTTCCATGTCAACAGTGGCAAACCAACATATAGAATCGTGGTTCACGAGTTTGGAGACATACAATATTTATCTTTTGTTTCAGATCATGCGATGCGTGATGGGAACTCTTCAGTATACTTCCATCAAGATTTCCTTGCTGAGATCAGAAAAGATGATGATGAAGAGTTCTGTCAAATACTTTTCAGTTACCATAATGATATTGAGAAAATGAAACCAATCTACCCACCATTGGACCGGCTTTCTCCAGTGTTTATGTTGCCGTTATCATTACCGTGGGCTATCTGGAAATTGATGGTTGGATTTTTCTACCTGTTTTTTACATTTGCACCCAAATTTCATGTGGAGCCCATCACCACGAATTATCGTTGCAAGTTCAAGCATTTTAATATTCCACAATGGCAGCTAGAAAGAATCCTTCAGTTTGTGAAGGCTAACAACGCCACACTAACACCATATATCACAGCTGTTGGGCATAGGGCATTACAAGATAATGTGGTTGCAGAATTTGGAGAATTTTCTAGCAATGTGAGGATCTCAATTAATGCACGCAGGTACTTCCCAAAACTCCAGGAAGAGTTAAGATATTCTATTTGCGTGGCTTCTCATAACACAACATTTCCTCCGGACCCACGGCCCATTATGGACAATTTACACACAGTGCAACACCAATTGCAACAAACGCTTGCGACACCACTTTTTTTTGCAGAAAGATCACTCCTACAGTTGGTAAATATCTGGAAGTTTCTCAAAGGTGTCGAGGGTACAACAAACTTTCTCGAAAACTTTTGTGTTTCTAACATTGGAATGATACAGAATGATGACATTGTTAACCTGTGGTTTAGCCAGGATAGCAATGCATTTGCAAATATGGTAATATCAGTGGTTTCCACTCCACAAGGTGGACTCAATATCGTAACCAGTTACCATGAGAACTTAGATGTTAATGGGTCGATAGATAATTTTTTGGTACAGTTTAGAGGAGACCTATTGAGGGTAGCTGGTATTCAACTTTAGACATCTAGACTTATGTGAATTTATGACATATAAATTTCGGATATAGTGATGGTGCGATAGAGTTTTTGATGTTGGTGGTATTGTATTATATCGCAGTGTAAATATTCTCCCCCGACTAATTACAATTTTTAGCTCCATTTTTACGAAAGTAAAGGAGCATGGACTTGATTAAGATGATTTAAAGTATGATGGCTAAGGTTAACAATTCTGGCCCTATAGATCGGATTGCTATGTTCATTCTCGCCTTGAACTGGTAACTTGTAGTGGAATCTTATTATCTGCAGTCTGCTTATCATTACCTGCAATCACGACCAATCCCCTCTACCAGTACCTTTGATCTTTACCAATATCTTCCAACCCTACCATACATTCTTATCAATACCTTTGATATCAGTCCTTCTTCTTTCCTTTGGCAACTAGGTGCAATTTCTCTGTTCCAATAACTCCTTATTTCTACATGTTCTAGACATCTTTAAGGAATTTGGCGTAGATGCCGAAGGCCGCAAGATCTAAATTTGGCAATACTAAAAATCTCCTGTTGCGCACTTCCCACGGAACTAAATCTCTTAAGTTCAATAAGATTTTCATATACAGTTGTCTCACGGAATATAACAAAAATTGAGACTGAGAGAGTCTTTACATATACAAGGTTATATATCTTTGCCAGAGACGACTCTATTCTCATGCACACGAATCAGCTGTAAATTACGTTTTTCGGTTCGATAAAAAATTACCATGACGTTTGCAACAAGAAGACGGGAATTGAGGAAACAGATTGAAACAGAAGGGCCCGAGGAAGTAGCAGTTCAACCAGAAACCAAAGATGAAAACGTCGATCAAGAACTCAGAGATCAACAAAATGCTCAGGATCTTACGATTCAAGAAAACCTTGCAGAACAAGCCACCAAACGATTAAAGCTCGACCAAGAGACGGCCAGTCTTATCATAAGGTGCCCACAATGTGATCTAGTATTTGACAATTCTACAAATTTCAAGAACCACCGCAGCTCACATGCCAAATTCCCCCGTATGTTCAAGTGTACAAAATGTCCCAAGGCATATACACGGAAACAGGGACTTGTATACCATGAAAATACCATCCATAGTAATGGTCATGATTCTACAGAAACAAGGGTTTTTCACTGCACAGGTCATAGATGCTCGAAGACATTTCCTACAAGAGCAGAACGTGATGAACATCAACGTACAGACCATGATATCATCAATGGTAAACCAACCGACACTTCTATTTACCACAATCGTCCCACAGTGTTTAAGTGTTCAGTTTGTGAGAAGACATTTGCATTTTTAAGAGACCATACTCGCCATATGAGGACTCATAGCGACGAAAGGCCATTCAAGTGCTCTGTATGTGAAAAAGCATTCAAACAGAGAGCACATTTAACAACTCATACTAGGCGACACACAGGAGATAGACCATTTAAATGTGCTGAGTGTCCAGCAACATTCATACAGCAACATTCGCTCACAGTGCATATGAGGACCCATACGGGTGAAAAACCCTTTCTGTGTGACTTCTGTGGGAAGCTGTTTGCAAGTTCTGCAATGTTAAAGACACACGTTTTTATGACACACCCAAAGAATTAAGTAGTCGCAATGTGAGTTAACATGAGAAAGTGTCATAAGATGCAGAAAGTTTCGAACATGAAGAGGGTGTCAGCTAAGATCATTAGGAACTGGTTCAAGAAATATTAACAAATTGATGAACATTATTGCATGATAGTCATTTCATAGATACCACTGGTGAAGCCACTACCAGGACAGAGAACAAGACATGAACAATTATTGAAGAAACCATAAGAATTATTTGAGATACGAGAAGAGAAGTTCTTGGAGTTGAGCAGGAATGAAGTTATGAAGTGATGAAGGAAGCATGAACGGGATATTGGTAGCATTAAACATTGTAGTTAGTCCAATTAGCATAAAAGTGAAGTGAAGAAAACTAACAGTAGGAACTTTCTATAGAACTTATCTCGATACATGGTGTAGATTTTTGTTATCCCAGGGGAAGAGAGCTACAAATCCGGAGATTTTTTGTACAGTTTCCAATTAGATCTATGTCGGCACTCATAGTAGTAGACCTCCAACACGACTTCTTGAAAGGTAGCTTGGCAGTTGCTGAAGCTGAAACTATAGTTCCTACCATCAACAAACTACTTTCATACAAATGGGATTATGTTGTAGCCACAAGGGATTGGCATCCTTTTGACCATACTTCGTTTGCAGCTCAGCACAAGGTTGATCCATTCACAGCAGTAACTTTTGAGCACCCAACAGGTGAAAAAGGACCTGATGGTAAGGTTATCAAAAAAGAACAGGTGACGTGGCCTGTTCATTGTGTTCAAGACACCGAAGGTGCTCAACTTGACCATCTGTTTAAGGAGGCGTTTGATAAATTGAAGACTCCCAAATCGGTGGTGGATAAGGGTAAACTTCGGGACAGAGAGTATTATTCTTGCTTTCAGGATGTTTGGGGTCTCCATAAGACAGGATTGAATGAACAACTTAAATCACACGGGATTACTGAGGTGGTGTTCGTGGGCTTGGCTTTTGATTATTGTGTGCTGCTGTCGGCAATTGATTGTGCTAAACTTGGTTACAAAACGATAATGTTAACGGATGGGAGTAAATCAGTGAACCCCAGTAACTATCACGAGGTAGAGAAGAGATTAAGGGATGTGAATGTGGAGTTAATGACACTGGACGAATTTAAAAATGGGAAGTCTCTAGGCAAATGAGAGACCTTCAGTTGAAGAGAAACTGTCAGTAAAGAAGGGAATTATAGGAAAGAATGGAATTAAGGAAGGAAACATAGGTTAATGTAATTTTAAGGATTAATATATAATCGAGAATAGAGCTTAGGGTAAGGAATTGAGAAAGTACAATGATTATCATTAAGTACCTGGGCTTCCATAACTCTATAATTACAAAGTAGGGCTGTTTGATCCAAGTATAATATCCCCTTCTACAGTTAGATGATCCTATAATTAACTCTTCCTAGAGTATTCATATGCTAGCATTCTATGTATTCCATTACTCATTTTTGAGCATTGTTCATCCCCAACCTATTCATTAACTCTTTTTTCTTCCTGTCCACTAACCACTGATTGACATCGGTATTACTTGGTAAATTCTGTGGTATTTCATCAACAACGACCTTTTTATCGTCTCTTTTCAATTGCTGCAAAAGCTCACCTCCACGTCGCCTTTCAAACTCCAAAAGTTCATCTTCATCTTCCTCTTCGGATTCGCCAAGGTCAATCTCCTCATTAAACTTTTCAGATATCTTTTTAATAGAGTCGATTTCATCCAGTGAGTATATTTTGGTGCTTATTTTCACATCATCGAAACCATAGTACAGAGGATCAAATTCCTTTGGCTTCTCTATCTTTTCTATAGGCTTCTCTACCTCTTCATTCTTCAAAAGCTTAACAACATCAGGTAGCTCTTTAGCACGACCAAAATACCGGTATCCTTTGATGGTATTTTCAGGATCATTCACAAGTAAACCAGTTGCTTGAAGCAGACCTCCCAGAAGTAGATAATCATTACCACCCAAAGACTTAATGTGATATTCCCATGCTCTCTTTTCACGAAAGAGCTTATTAAGCTCATCATTCAACTCACGTAGTTGGAAATCACTCAATGTAGGGTCCTGGATCCTTGTGAGCCGCACAGAGATCTCGGTCATCACCACAGACCGCCATTTTTCGGCTTGTGGGAGCGAATCGACTTTTTGAACATAAGTCGGCCGAAGCAGTGGATTGGACTCAAGTACTCCAGCCTGTTGGTTCTTGTATTGTTGAAATCGATTGAGAGCTGACTGAGCTTTCTCTTTGTTCCGTGACATGAGAAAAGAAAATTAAATGTAGGACCGCGCAGTTAATCAGCACTTGAATCCATGAAAAGGTCGCTTTGTAGAAAGAGTTTAGTACAAAAACAAATGATGAGACCAAGATGCATCGCAAAAAAGAATGCGCAAGCCCGGAATCGAACCGGGGGCCCAACGATGGCAACGTTGGATTTTACCACTAAACCACTTGCGCTGGAAAGCTCCGCGACGGGGAATTGAACCCCGGTCTACCGCGCGACAAGCGGTAATTCTAGCCACTAAACTATCACGGATTTTCTTGTTTAACTGCGGATGATTCTTAATCTCATGTAGTGGTATATACAAGATATTCTATATAGACTGAAATTAAGGTAAACGGAGGTAGTTGTTAAAGGGCCACACCAGCGACTACTATAGTTTGTCTATTTTGGCCGTGTATTACTTTCACTCAAGTACACCTTGAAGTTGTCAATAATCACTCATCTATAGAGGACATTGTATACATTCAATAAAACCACCGGGAAAAGGTACTAAGAGTACCAAGAGAAATCCCTACCCTCAAAGTCGAACTACCTTTACTTCTTATCTACATCTTTTCACTATTCCTTATTATCTATAAATGCTTACATGCCACGGAATGCATTCCTGGACGCAATTCTACGACCCTGGAATCTCTGCTTGGTCCTACCCTTCTTCGCTTCATTGTCACTTCCATCTTCCTCTTGAGCCTTGAACTTAACTTGTTGTTTCTTCTCGCTCTTTGGAACAAATGTCAACTCGGCCTCACCTCTAGCATGGCGACGTAATCTCGAATCCAGTGAGTTCTTTGTAACCTTCGACACCTTCTTCAACTGTGATCCAAATGACTCCGCGTGCTTTTGTTTAGGACCTTCAGAGGCCACAGCCTTCATCTCGTTCATGAACTTAGAAGCCTTCTTTTGCTCTTCCTTCTTTCTGCGAACCCTCTCTAATTCCTTCTGGAACTTCTTTTCATTAGCGATCTTGGTCTCTTCATCTTCTGACTCTTCGGATTCGTCTTCGTCGTCTTCACCACTGGACTCTTCATCAGAGTCCATCTTTCTACGTGTGAGCTTTTCTTCCTCTTCTTCCTCGGCAGCAGTCAAACCACGAGAACGCTCAGAAGTTGTGATATCCTTCTTAGGTCTAACCGAGTAGAGCTGCTTGTACTCATGAGACTGGTCATCAATAGCGAACTCTGGGTTCTCGAACATCTCCTTGAAACGCTCATCGTTAACAACCGACTCGGCTGCATTAGAACCATTAGAAGTCTCCAATTTGGAGGCAAAGTCTTTGTTGACCTTGATTTTTGTGTTCGTGATCGCACCCGTCGATCTGATTCTCGACTCTCTCTCCTTTTCAATCTTGTTTCTGATCTCTCTTTCTCTCTGGTCTCTGTAAGAGTCAGGGTTAGCGATCAAGTTCACCTTATCGTACAATTCGTTGTCGATAAAGAAACCATGCATATAAGAGTGCAACACCTTGGTACCGACCAAATGTGCCAAATTCAACTTCCTCACATCTTCTCTCGTGATGAACCTGTAATTCGAGAAAACAGTGTCCGATGGCTTCTCCTCCAATTCTTCTGTCACATTATCCAAGAACGAACACCACTTTGGTGCTGGTCCCAAGTTTGGAATATAATATGTGTGCATAGGCATACCATCGTTGGCTAAAAAGAACATACCAGATTGAGGAATGTACTCAACATCATTAATATCAACACTAGGTTCCATTGATGCGAATGGTTTACCACTGTGTCTGTCCCAGAGTTTCACAATTCTCTTATCAGCAGTCATTATCTTGTCCGAGTCGGAATCATTATTGTCCAAAAAGCTGATCTTCTTGATTTCAAATCCATAACCTTGGTCCTTGACAATAGAGGGCACAGACGTTCTCAAATCATAGATGAGAGATTTACCAGACGATGTACCACACGCAAAGTTCAACCCATCATTTCTGTAGCTTGTGGCAGTGACCTGTCCACCTTCACCCAATTGATCGGTCACGAAGAGCTTTGCTGCTCTTTGCCTACTACGAGGGTCCCAAAATTCAACGGCACCGTCCTCCAAACCGGCACAAATGAGCCCATGAACTGGGTTCACAGCCACGGAGTTGACTCCTTGTTCGGTGTCCAAGACATATGGGTTCAAAAATCTACCCTGGTCAAGGTTCAATCTGTATAACTCGTTCCCACTGGCACCAATGAGCAAGTCACAACTAGTCTCGTTGTAGGCAATACTTCTTCCAAACTTGGGTATTCTGGATCTATAGTGAATTCCTCCTTTAGTTTGAAACTCAATAGATCTATCGTTTTGCAAGTGTACAGACTTGGTCCAGTCAGAGGACAATATCACAAAGTCCACGTTCTCACAATCAGTGTGACGATCAAACTTTAACGACAAGTTCGCAAAGTCATAGACATGGATTTGTGGCTTGTATGTACCTGTGGCCATCGCAAACTGGCCATCGGGAGTGACTTTGATTTTGTTCGATGCTTCACTGAACTCAAAATCCTGGATGAGCTCGATTCTAGTCTGATACTCTAAGTCTCTTTTAAGTGCCTGCTTTCTCTTCTTCGCTATCCAGTCAGGTAATGAACGCGACACGTTCGTACCTGCAACCTGGTAAACCGACACATTGCCTGCTGTCGTAGATTTCAAAACCATGCTGATGGTGTATAGAAAAAAAAAGCGTAGCTTATTCTTGAGATGAGATGTCTACTGTCACGTGGAAAATAAAATAAAATCAATAGTAAAGACTATGGGGCGCTAAATTCACTAACGTGCATACTATGTCTCAATGGCAGCAAAGGGTTTGGACTACTTTTCAAACTGATCAACATGGACACTCTGCTCCCTCGTCGAATTGGTTGTGTATCCGAACTTGCTAGCTGAGGTGGTTCCATCACACTCATCCAGAATAAACACAACGGGTACCTTGGTTTCCACATACAAGTACCGGTAGTCATTAACAGACACATCAACAAGAGGAACGTCAATTATGTGTCCATAGAGGTCTAATGTGCCGAACTCCGCCTCTTTTGATCTGTCCGGTTCTCTTTCCACTCCAAGCAAGGAAACATGGTACTTGGATTTGAATTGCATATATACGCAATTCATATCAGGGCGGCAGCTGCAATCCACAGTGCATTCAAGGAGCAGATATAATAAGGGAAAGTACTGGATATGCGTTGAACAGCTTTCATCTGCCAATTTGATCAAACATCTTTTGGAGATTTCACCATCTCCAACATGACGCATCAAGGAGATGATGATTTCCTCGCACGCTGATTTGATTGTTTCCCGTGAAGAGGGGATATGCTTACCAAAGAACACTAAAGCCAAAGTTGACACCATTGAAGAGAAGACTATGTTCAAAACATTACAAATCATCTGCGTACTGATTGAACTAGGGGTACCACTTGGGCCCTCAAGAGCGGCAAGTTCTGCCAATGCAATATCTGCAATAATTGTCAAACAGTGACGGCTGATAAGTAGAATCTTTTCAAAAGTGCGCTCTTGAACATCAAAAGTCGACAAGTATTTACGCGGTTCTGGAACGTCCGAGAGTAATTTCGAACATGGCAATGGTGGCAAATCAAAAAACTTGAAGCTGTCCCTTATGGCTTCTGGAAGATGAGGGTATTCAAAATACCTTAAGGCATCCTGGCAAACCAAATAGTTGACATACAGGATGATAGATAAAAGCAGTATCCTGCATTTAGAACTGTTAAAATCCTTATACAAGGCAAGTCGATCTCTAAAGGCAAGGTTTTCCATGGCTATTGCCAATTTTTCAATCAATTCCGGGGTCTCGCAATATCTTTTCTTGCTTCCTTGGTCTAGCAATTCTAGAACAAACTGAACACTTGCAGTGCATTGGTCTCGACCCTGGGATCCAAGAAAGTCATGGACTTCGCATTCGGGGTATGATTCCTGGTCATGGTTGGCGTCACTGTGGGTATTCCGTGTGATTACTAGCTTGTTATGTAAGGTAGAATTGCGCGACTCAAGATCATGCAAGTTTTCGTGCGTTTCTGTACGGGGTTCTTGGTCACCCCCGCATCGTTGCACTCCTTTGTGTTCATTATTCGTCGGGGTGCATACATCGTCAGTACAAGCTGCATCAATACAAGTTCCTTCGTGACTCTCCATTTGGCCGATGTGGATTTGTGAATCAGTCGACTTTTCCGCTTTGATACCGCCGTATGCGCCGTGGTAAACCCTCTGATATTTCGGAATAAGCACTCCTTCGATGGTATCCCACATCATGTTGGAGATTTCGTTGTCAATCTGGCCATTTCTTTGCAAATCTTGGAAACAGGTCAAGATCTCTTTCTCGTCGACAAGCAAAAGTACCACCAAGTCAAGCTTTTTGTTATCACTAAAGAGATTCAACATGATGTCCGTCCATTTCTCCGTATCAGCTTTGGTCATGCTGCCCCCCGCATTGAGCTGCTTTTGAGAAGACACATATTTCCGGTTCGTAAAGCTGACTGTTTCTGAACTGGGATGTGCTTTTTTGACTCTTTTTAATGAATTAACCGTCGTGAGCATTGATGCAAATATGTGATGGCCATGCGTCTTGAAAATAGTGTCGATTTCCTTTTGACCTCTTCTGTCGAGTCTCATAAAAGCAATATTGTTGAATATTTCATGACCAAGGTTGTCGTTATTTTGCATAATAGCGCGGATAGTATCATACGGTTCATATTCTGCAAGCATTTCAAACATAGACTTGCGTTGACCTAACCGTCTTGAAGTTGGAACGGATGGTGTTAGACTGCAGCGTCTTGAAGTAACACTGAAGCATCCTGAAGTTGGAGCAAAGCATCTTAACGTTAGAGCTCTCCAAGCAAAACTGCAGAACTCAATAATTAAGTTATCTCTTTCAGGAGGAAGAGATAATGTAATTAGTTTGAGTAATGGGGTGAGGACATCTACATCGACATCGATGCTCATTTCGTCTTCGATCAGTGTGATATTCTCTAGTACCTTCTTCAAGACAGTGAGGTTTTTAGCCAAGATTCCAGGATGAGTAGCAGTCTGTTGTACTATTTTGTTCAATTGGCATTCTATGTTGTTCCTAGCCAACTCCACTTTGTCGGCAGGTACTTTTGGGTCGCTCATACGGTTGCGCTCGGTCTTGTCACCTTTAGTGATGTCGGACTGGCGTACCATGTGTAACTTTTTTGTTGCAAATGAACCATCGGATATGTACACCACTTACATAAGCGCGTTTCTAGAAGAAGGGGTCCAAGGCGGCACTTAGAATACGAGATATGTCTGGGTATTGGTTATGAAGTAACGTTGGTTATGAAGACTGGCGGATATCGATAGAGAGGTGAGTGGCTTTGGTAGAATGAGAGTTTCTTTTGATGATGATTGCGATATGGCGGTTGCAAAAGCTGCGGGACCTTCGGCTACAACTTAAAGGTGGCCGATCATGTCTTATGGAAAGAGAGTTTTAATACCCGCGGAACATTCATAACAAAGTACATGACAAGGCAGCAATCGTTCTGGTCACAGTGACTCGCCCAGGTTTTCTTTTGATTTGCGCCCAAAAACAGAACCTTCTCTGATCTTGAATCGCCTGAAAATGATATCCGAGGTGGTTCGCCAGTTAGATTACATTGCGGGAGTATGTTCGTTGTGAATGGTGAATGTGTACTATGGTATATCACAGTTGATAATATTGCGGAAGTTTGCGTGAATAGGCTTATTCGTGCACGAGACTGCTTGAGTTTGTCTTGTCAGGTGTTTCATAAATTTCCTGTTTCAGCGTTTGGTGAAGTTTCGTTTTCTGTCACAAAGCCATCCGTCTATGGAGAGACGCAATATCTGGAACAGAGATGGGGTCTATATATAGACAACAAAGTCTCGCTGAATCCACTCTTCAAGTATAGTCATGGCAAATACCCACAAGAGATCGGATTCTGTTCACCTTAGGCGGCTGAAAAGTATCGCTTCAATCTTCAGTGCACCAGATAACATACCAACATCACCTACATCTACAAATACAGGAGGTTCATATGGAAAGAAGATTGACTTGGATCAAGTTACCTTGGAGTCGGAGAGATTGCAGAAGCATTTTTCGCAGGTTCCTCAACACTCAACAGTTGAAGATGATAACCAAAATTGGTGGGGGGATGTTTTTAGTTCGGACCAAGATGACTATACATACCGTAGTCGTGTGCAGTCACGCGAATCTTTGGCCGAGATTGCAAACAAGTTACCAGAACTGCTGGTTGCACTTATAGAACGGTTCATGGAGAAGAATGATAGTGAAAAACCTCTGGAAATGCCACAAAATATGAATAAAGAGCTGCTTTGGGGGAAGGTGGAAAGACGTCTGCCTTTGGGGCGTGTTTTTCATGTGTTTAAGAGGAAGAATTAGAGGATTTAAAAGATATAGATGGTCAGGGTATAGAGGATGTGCAAGGATGTAATTAGGAGATAAAAATTACTGTTAGGAAGTCTATGAGTGAATTATTCAATGTAGAGTTACTGACGTTTCTTTTGTTGTACTATACCTTGGATGTGTTTGGGGTATTCTACTTTTTATCATGATATATTTCTATTCGTACACTCCTATGTATTACCGTTCTTCATTCAAATTGTTTCAATTAACCTGCTTCTTCAAGCTGTCCAACTGCTTTAAGACCGCACTCTTAGCAGTTCCACCAATTGCAGTTCTTCTTTCGACACTCTGCTCGAAGTTGAAGACTTCTTTAACATCCTCTTCGAATCTGTCGTCGATGGCCTTGAACTGTGCAAAAGTCAACTGGTCAATACCAGACAAGTTCAAGTCCTCGGCCTGCTTGACACAGTCACCAGAAATGTGATGGGTTTCTCTGAATGGCACGCCTCTTCTGACCAAGTAATCAGCCAAATCGGTAGCCAACATATCCATGGTTAAAGCACCTTCCATCTTCTCCTTATTGATGGCAAGTGTCGAAATCACACCTGTAGCGATAAGAACTGAGTGCTCGACGGTGGTCAAAGCATCAAACAATGGCTCCTTGTCCTCCTGCATGTCCTTATTGTAAGTCGATGGAATAGACTTGATAGACATCAAGAATCCAGAGAGTGCACCGAAAACACGACCTGACTTACCACGCAACAACTCCAAGGAGTCTGGGTTCTTCTTCTGTGGCATCAACGAGGAACCAGTCGAGTATGCATCTGCTAACTTGACGAAACCAAACTCGGCAGTCGAGTAGATGATCAAGTCTTCAGAGAAACGAGAAATATGGTTCATGAACAATGAACACCAAAAAAGTGTCTCGACAACAAAGTCACGGTCACTGACACCAGCCAATGAGTTACCAATAACTGAGGTGAATCCCAAGCCCTCAGCCAAGAATTCTCTGTCGATACCGTAAGGATGTCCAGCAAGAGCACCACAACCTAAGGGACTCTGGTTGACTCTCTCGAGAATCTGTGACAATCTCTTGTAGTCCTCAGTAAAGTAGGTTGCATACATGCTCAACCAGTGAGACCACCTGATAGGCTGTGCTCTTTGTAAGTGAGTGTAACCTGGCATCAAGACGTCGATTTCCTTCTCTGCCCTCTTGACAATTGTGGTGATGAAGGTGCTCAAAAACTTCAACAACTGAGTCAAGTTCTCACGCACGTAAATACGCATATCTGTGGCGACCTGGTCATTTCTGGATCTACCAGTGTGCACCTTACCGGCAATGTGCTTGCCGATCAACTCACCAAGTCTTCTTTCGTTGGCAGTGTGGATATCCTCATCACCAGCTTTCTCGACAAAGGAACCAGATTCCCATTCGGCTTTAATCTCCTCCAAGCCCTTGTGAATGGCAGAGAGCTCATCGGCATTGAGCAATCCAATCTTGTGTAAACCCTCAGTGTAAACCTTGGTGCCAGTCAAGTCGGCATCGAACATTCTTTTATCGTAAGGAAGGGATGCGTTGTATAAATCCATCAATGGATCGGTGGCTCCGGTGAACCTTCCGCCCCATAATTTACTTTCTGCTGGCTCAGTCATGTTTGGTGGTCAAAAAAAGTGGGCACCATGCCAATTTATAGATTTTCCACCGCGGCAAAGTGAAAAAAATTCGATTGCCTAATCGGGACGAGGAGTCATTTCACGTGAACCGTAAAGGACATAGAACTGGCTTTGTGATAATATCTAAGTTTTTCTAAATAGTCAATGACATGTATATACCATCTCTATACAGTCCAGTAATATTACAAATTCTGATGGTATGTTATTATTTTGTTTAGTAGACATCGTTTTGGCATCTTTCGTCTTACAACTCCTCATTACTTTCCTCTTTCCCTTCTCTTTCTCCTCTTTATCTTCTCTCTACATTACGTTATTGTGATCCCGTTCTTTATATTATCTATGGCTTACATCTTCCCGTAAATCTAGGGTACAACGAGCAGTCTCTCACTGTAAAGCGGTCGCACAACCAGGCCAAGATTCTCTCTGTACCCAAGCCGTAACCACCGTGAGGACAAGTACCGTACTTTCTCTGGTCAGTGAACCAGTAGTAAGACTCCAAGTCCAAGCCCTCTCTCTTAATAGCAGCGACCAATTCTTCATAGTCATGAGTTCTCATCGAACCACCAGTGATCTCACCGACAGTTGGCATCAACACATCCACACTCTCGGTGACTCTTGGGTCGTCCTTACACTTCTGCATGTAAAACGACTTGATCTCAACTGGGAATCTGATCAACAAGATTGGCTTACCGATCTCATCGGTCATCTTGCGCTCAGCAGCCTCGGCGATATCATCACCGAACTTGAACGGCTCACCATCTTCGTTTGGGATACCATGTTCGTTCAACCAATCCAAAGCATGGATGTACTCCATTCTCAAGAAAGGCATCGTTGGAGCGACAAAGTCTGGGTTCAACTGTTTTACCAATGGACCAGCGACAGGGTCTTCCAAAACATACTGCACAACACGAGTGAGAAGACGTTCCAAGTGCGACAACATGTCATCGAATTCAATGAAACCCATCTCAGCTTCGATATGAGTGTACTCACTCAAGTGTCTTCTAGTGTGACTCTTCTCAGCACGGAATGATTCCTGCACACAATACACATCTCCCAACGCAGGCAAACATGTCTCGAGGTACAACTGGGATGACTGAGTCAAGTAAGCCTCCTCTCCATAGTAGTCCATCTTGAACAATGTGGAACCACCTTCCACTTGTGTCTGCACCATGCATGGAGGTGTCACCTCCAACAAGCCCTCTTCATGGTAGAATCTTCTGATAGCACCCATCAAGCAGGCTCTCACCTTCATGACAGCACTCAAGGTCTCACCTCTAAGTGCCAAATGACGCTGGTCCAACATCAACGATGGGTCTGCCTTCTCCTGCACCTTGTTGGTGAATGCATCGGCACCACCTGGTGCCAAGCCGATAACTTCATAGTAGTCGGCGACCAACTCAACACCACCTGGTGCACTCTTACCCTCAGGCAACTTCTTGATGACACCTTTGATGGTTACAGTTGACTCTAAGGTCAACTCCTGGGTGATTCTAGCCTTAGCGAGATCCCCAGTCAATACTGCCTGCACATATCCTGTACCATCTCTCAACGTAATGAATGCAAGACCCTTTTGCAAACGCAAACGGTGCACCCATCCCTGCACAGAGACTCTGGTATCAATGGCACTTTGGACAGCTCTCAACTTGATCTTTGTGGCCTTGGGCAATGACAAGTCCTCTTCGATCTTAATTAAATCCAATTCGGCCAACCTCTTGGCCTGTTCTTCCTCCTTTGCCTTTGCAGCGGCATCCAACTGAGCTTGCTTCTCAAGCTTCTTCTTAATACCTTCGGCACCTTTCTTAGCTTTCTTCAAAGCAGAAGCTGAGATCTCAGTGTACTCGAACTGGTCTGAGTTCTCAACCTGCTTGTATACAAACACTTTAGCATCTGGCTGCTCATACAATGCGTACGCAGCGGTTTGATATGGCTCCTCTTCAGAACCTCTTTCAGCGGCATCCATTCCGCTATCTCTCACGTATACTGACATGCTTTTCTTGATGATGTTGGAGTCGTCTTTATATGGGGCAGCTTTTTTTATGACTCTTTGAAAAATTTCGCGGACTGAGTCATACGCAGGAGCGGGGAATATGAGCAATTTCTGTCATGGACAGTCATAATCGCCCTCGCTACAAATTTTTATCCGTATACCATGGCATTAGCACAATCTTTAGCCGCGTTATCGTTGGCCACCGTTTCAGCGGAAAACGCCACCGCAACAAAGACTCTCGTCTTTAAACCTAAGACTGCCAAGACTGCGGTTCCAGTTCCTATCGTGGTGTTTGCGTTGCAGTCGACGCAAACCCCATCTCCAGCCATCGCTTCTGCTGCTGGTGTTAAGGAGCCACGTTTGGCTAAGGATGACTTGGTGCAGGAGTTCTTCTCTACTACCACTAAGGAGGTCTCAATCGCCAACTTGAGCAAGGATTTGGCAGGAAAGGTCAAGGTTGTTATTGACCAACAGATCATCGACAATGATGCTGTTTTGCAACTCTCTACCGAGTCTTCGAGTGCTGCCTTGCCAGCTCGTACTGTCCATGAGTTTTTGGTGTCTACCGGTATCGAGTTGATCCCAGTGGACTTTAGTGCTGAGCCTACAACTGCCAAAGCACCTAAGGAGAAGCTGGACAAGAAGCCAAAGAAGGACGCTGGTAAGTTGGAGGATGCCAAACTTATTGGTATCACCGTCGACAAGTACAAGGATTTCCCTTCATGGTACTCTCAGGTCTGTACCAAGGGTGAAATGTTGGACTACTACGATGTTTCCGGGTGCTATATCCTCAGACCAAACTCGTACGCCGTGTGGGAGACTATCCAGGATTACTTCAACAAGTGTATCAAGAGATTGGGAGTGCAGAACTCTTACTTCCCAATGTTTGTGTCATCCCGTGTGTTGGAGAAGGAGAAGGACCACATCGAGGGTTTTGCTCCAGAGGTCGCCTGGGTTACCCGTGCTGGTCTGTCGGAGATGGAAGAGCCAGTTGCCATCAGACCTACTTCGGAGACTGTCATGTATCCATACTACGCTAAGTGGATCCGTTCTCACAGAGATCTCCCACTCAAGTTGAACCAGTGGAACTCTGTCGTGAGATGGGAATTCAAGCACCCACAACCATTCTTGAGAACCCGTGAGTTCTTGTGGCAGGAGGGTCACACCGCACACCTCGACCAGAAGGGTGCCATGGAGGAGGTCGACGACATCTTGAACTTCTACGCTGGTGTGTACGAGGAGTTGTTGGCTGTCCCGGTCGTTAAAGGTAAAAAGACCGAGAATGAGAAGTTTGCTGGTGGTAACTACACTAAAACCGTAGAAGGTTTCATTTCTGCCACTGGTAGAGGTATCCAGGGTGGTACTTCCCACCACTTGGGCCAGAACTTCTCTAAGATGTTCAACATCTCTGTTGAGAACCCAGAAGGTGCTGACAAACCACGCTGCTTTGCGTACCAGAACTCGTGGGGTTTGTCGACCCGTGTTATCGGTGTGATGATCATGACACACTCGGACAACAAGGGTTTGGTTCTCCCACCACGTGTTGCGCAGACTCAGGTCGTGGTTATCCCCGTCGGATTGACCGCCAAGAACACCGACGAGCAGAGAAAGCAGGTGTTTGATGGTGCCAAGAAGATCGAAAAGCGTTTGGCTGAAGCCGACATCAGATCCACTGGTGATTACAGAGACATCTACACTGCGGGCTGGAAGTTTGCCAACTGGGAATTGAAGGGTGTCCCATTGCGTGTGGAGTACGGTCCTAAGGACATGGAGGCTGAGCAAGTCACCGTGGTGAGACGTGATGACTCCTCTAAGTACACCGTCAAGTTGTCGGAGTTGGAGACACGTATCCCACAGATCCTTGAGGAGATGCAGGCTGGTTTGCTCGCTAAGGCCCGTAAGGACTTTGACGAGCACCGTGTTGTGGTTGAGGACTGGAAGGACTTTGTTCCAACCTTGAATGCCAAGAACGTCATTCTTGCACCATGGTGTGGTGTTGCTGAGTGTGAGGACGACATCAAGGACTCATCGGCCACCAAGGATGATGGTGAAGAGGAGGAAGAAGTGGATGAGAAGGCCCCATCTATGGGTGCCAAGTCTTTGTGTATCCCATACGAGCAGCCACAGTTGAAGCCAAACCAGAAGTGTGTGCGCTGTGAGAAGGCTGCGACTACTTACTGTATGTTTGGTAGATCTTACTAAGCTACATCCGAGATCTAGCGACTTGCAAAAGGGATAACCTGCATATAGGTCGTGAATATCTGCGTGTGTCGGGGGATAGATAGATAGAGTAAAGACTACATGCGGAGTGATGTAGATAAAGTGAATGAGAGTAATATTTGTGAGTGTGTATTCTATACAGGTCGTAGGGTGAGGATGAGTGAGTCAGAGATAAGATAAGCCATGACAGTCATGGCCAGTCATAAAGATTCATAACCAATCATGGCCAGTCATAAAGATTCATAACCAGACATGGTCAGTCATGGTCAGTCATGATAAGTTATGTTAGTGATAACCAGTCATGGTAATGGCCAGTCATAAATGAGTCATGGCAGTCATACTATCACTATCTTCTCCATGAAGGTTGTCCAACATTGGTGTTATCCGCTTCCTCCCACTTTTCTATCCATTTTCATCTTTTATCTTCTACTCTTTTTCTTTCTTAGCTATTATTCTTTGTCCTCTACCTTTCTTTCTTTCCTCTCTATCTTTCACTTCCCCTACCTTCCACTTTCTTTTCTATCTTGCACTTCTACTACCTTCCAGATTCCTCCCTTTTCTTCACCTCCTCTAAACTCTCACTGCGCACTTCTATTTTATCACCAGAGGCCAAGTAGTATACCGACTTCACTCCCAACGACTCGAGGTATTCAATCGACTTGTGATAGTTCAATCCTACCTGTGCAAGAGCGTGTGAGTCATCTGAGAGACAAAACTTCCCCCCATACTCTACTACCTTGGTCGCTACGTCGCGCTGAGGGTATGGAGTATCCCATCCTTTACGAACTGCCGCAGAATTCACCTCGAAAAGACCGCCGTATTGCACAACACGCTTTATGTTACGCTCGATTGCAGCCCACACCTCAGGCCAGTCACGCTGGATGTCAATGTCACTTAATTTCTTATTGGTAGTGGGGTCAATTGCATCCAATGGTGCAAATAACCTAATTAAATCAAAGTGACCGATGACCTCAGGCTCCAACTGGTCAATCACCACATGCTGCAAATCATAGTAATCACGGAACAATTGCCTGGCAGTCCCCTCACGTGCCTGCTGTTGTGCCTGCACCCACAGGTCCGGGGAAAAATCGATTGGGATCCCGTGCACGTGGTGAACTGAGCCCACGCACATGTCGAACACCGGATTTTTACGAATTTCGCTCGCGTAGTCGATGTGCTGCTTATCCAATCCTTCGACTTCAAAGCCCACGAGGATATTCATGGTGCTATTGGCGTGCTGTTCCCGGATCTTTACGGCGTGTTCGAGGTAATTGTCGAAGTTTTGCTGCAAATTGGTCGTAGTGTATGACTTTTCAATCTCCTCGGGGTACAAGTAGCGATCATGGAGACGAGGCATGTGCTCAGTAAGGCAGAATGTAGTGAAACCACGTTGTTCAGCAGTCAGAACCATATCGTCGAGGCTACCGACGGCATGCGACACGTAGTCGCCACTGTGCGAGTGATGTGAGTGCATAGATCAAGAAGAAATAAAATCTAAAATATCAACGGAACAAAAAAGATCAGAGGTCAAACGAGGTCAAAAGAGGTCAAAAAGATCGAGAGCGATAAAAAGGTCGAGAACCATAAGAAGATCAAAGAGCAATAAAAGGATCGAAAAGCGATAAATTATCGATCAAAAACCATCAAAAGCCAAGTGACTCATTGAATTCTTCAAGATTTTCACAAAATTGACTCATCAAGATAACCACTATCACTCATCATGTCGCTCGCTCCCACTATCAAACAACTCATTTCGAGACCTCCACTTAAAGACACTCTTGTGCGAGCATCGGGCCATGTCAAATCCATCCGCAAGTCTAAGAATATTGGCTTCCTTGACTTGTCTGATGGTACGAGCCATCGGAGCCTCAACGTAGTGTTCAAGGACCCGAACGCACTCGCAGCATTAAAGGTGGGTCAGTCGGTCTCTGTCACAGGACTCTGGACCGAATCACGCCGTGCTCAAGAGTACGAGTTGGTTGTGAAAAGTGATGAGAAGATAAATGTAAAGATAGATACAAAGAAAGGTACAGAGAAGATAATAGATTCAGAAAAGTCTAAAGAGTATACAGAGTCTGGTATCTCTACAGCGTCTACAAAAAAAGAGCCCACAGGCACAACCCATCCATCTGTTAGTGTTGTTGGTGATGTTCCTGATGACTACCCCATCCAAAAGAAAGCGACCACATTCCAATTTCTCCGGCAACTTCCCACGATTCGTCACCGTACGTCAACCCTCGCGTCGATTCTCCGCTTACGGTCGTTTTTGGAAGCCGAGCTCATGGTGTTTTTCTCCCAGGCTGGGTTTACCAAAGTCGCACCACCTATGATTACAGGTGCCGACTGTGAAGGTGCTGGTGAGCAATTCCAGCTCGTGGGCAATGACTTTTTTGGCAAGCCAGTAGGACTCACAGTTCTGACTCAGCTCCATTTGGAAGTATTGGCCATGTCACTTAACCGTGTGTGGACTTTGACACCATGTTTCCGTGCGGAGATGTCGCACACCAACCGTCACTTGAGTGAGTTTTGGATGTTGGAAGCGGAAATTGCCTGGGTGGATGAACTTCCCCAGCTCCTTTCGTTCACAGAGTCCATGATTAAGACATTGGCACGGAGTGTAAAAGACAATGCCGATGACTTGACCATGTCGCGGTTCAACAAGACCGATATCGCTACAATGCGCGCGCGTTGGGACAGCATTCTCACTGAAAAATGGCCTATTATCACGTACCGTGAGGCTTTGGATCTCATCAATGCCAACGGAGGTAATCTTACGTATGGTGATGATATCTCTACAGCTGATGAAAAATGGTTGGCAGGAGAGCATTTCCATTCACCAGTGTTTGTGATCAACTACCCGAAAGACCAAAAGCCGTTCTATATGCCCGATAATGGCGATGGTACTGTGGCGTGCTACGATTTGCTCGTCCCAGAGATCGGTGAACTCGTGGGAGGCTCATTGAGAGAGTATAGACATGATGTACTTGTGAAGGAAATGCAGGATCGCGGGATGAATGTCACTGACATGGAATGGTATTTGCTGTTACGCAAGAATGGAACTATGCCACATGGTGGTTTTGGGCTTGGATTCGAACGTTTGGTCGCGTACTTGTCGGCAATGGATAACATCAAGGAGGTAATCCCATTTCCTCGTGCACCAGAACATTGTCAGTGTTGAAGATAAGCATGGAAGATAAGCATGGAAGAACATAAACATGGAAGAATATGAGATGAAGCATGGAAGAACATAAACGTGGAAGAATATGAGATGAAGAATGGAAGAACATGAGATGAAGCAAGGAAGTACGATTGCCAGTGTTGAAGCGAGAAATGGAGATAGGACATCTAGCTCTTAAAGAGCCTACATGTTTAGTTCACCTTTATTCAACTCCCTTGCTCATTATCTATCACTCTCCATTATCATCTCTCCCACCTACTCTCCTTTTCGATCATCTCTCCCTCTTGTATATAGAACGATGGCGATCGTGTTTTTACCACTGACCTCTTACATAATCTCGTTGCCTTCGACAAATAAAATTTTCAAAGCAACGAAAAAGCTATTCACCAACAACCATGGACCAGTTAAACGTTAAGGAGCAACAAGAGTTCCAGCAGATTGTGGAGCAGAAGCAAATGAAGGACTTCATGAACCTTTACTCCAACTTGGTGTCCAGATGTTTTGACGACTGTGTCAACGACTTCACCTCTGCCAACTTGACCTCTAAGGAGTCCTCTTGTATTAGCAAGTGCTCCGAGAAGTTCTTGAAGCACAGTGAGCGTGTCGGCCAGAGATTCCAGGAGCAGAAGTATGTATGAAGAGATAACCATTTCACCAATACTAACATCCAGCGCTATGTTGATGCAGAACATGCAGAAACGCTAGAGTCGATTGTATATAGCCAACCAGACGATGACTTTGAATGTGTAGAGGGACAAAATAGAATGAATATAGCAGTGAAATGTAGATACGGAGATGATGGAGTGATAGAGATGCTAATGGAGTGATAGAGATGCTAATGGAGTGATCCAGAGCCAAGGAGTGATCCAGAGCCAAGGAGTGATCGATTAGGATTAGGTTGGAATGATTGGAGTTGCTTGAGTTACTATTATAGCTAGAGAGGGTACCGGAGTGATCAATTGGAGTTATGGTGAATGGGGTTATAGTTGAAGCTTCAGGCTGATTATTCAGTTCCAGTTTATGATTATTGGGATGATTCTATGTCTGTCTATTCGATCAGTTTCTGATTGTAGCATATTCCCATGGACTTCTACTAGTTCCATGAACAATTTCCAGGTTCATTAATCTCCCTAATGGTGGTTCATTAATCTCCCTAATGGTGGTTCATTAATCTCCCTAATGGTCTATGTCATCCAATCTTCATTCCATCCATTCTCTTATTTCGTTCTATCCTCATCCTCTTTCTATCACCATTATTTGACTTTCCTAGATCTTTTCTTTTCTCATTATATGTCCACGCTCAACAACGAACTAGTCACCATGCTAGTGAGCTCCGTGCTCAACAAAGCACTCAAGGAGGATGGAAGACTGTCTGAGAAGGTATCACTACCATTATCGAAAGTGGTTTCGGATCTCAAACTGTTACTGCACAAGTACGCGATGAAGTTTTCAGTCCAAACAAATACTATAGTAGACGAAGAAGTACTTGTCCAATCGATCCAACAGAGCAGTTTGGCAGAGTTTGTCACTACAGATGATAACACTCTCACTATACTGAAGGCGAAGTATAACGGTGACAAATTTAAGCGCGTGATCGTCACGAGCCTTCTCAACTACTCCACAACGTTGATCAAGCAGATCTATGATTTGGGCCGCTTGAAAGAGTTCAAAAAGGAACTCGATGGTTCTCAGCATAGTGTTAGCGGTAAGGCAGAGCTGACAAGTGAGAAAAACCACACGAATGAGAGAACCGAGGACGAAACAACCAAAACAGATGAACCAAACCAAACAGACAAACCAAACCAAACAGACCAAACAGAGCCTAAGAGAACTGAGAGCAATCAAAAAAACACTGCAGATGATGTTCAGAATGTTGACAATACTGAGAGTGCTGCTCCAGCTGAGAAAGCTTCTGAAAATGCCTCTGAGAATGTCCCTAAGAACGACTCTGTAAATGCTGACAACGTAACCACTGGTAATACCACAGAGAGTGATAGTGATAAAATGGAGGTTGATGGAAGCAATGCAACACGAGAAACTGAAAATCCAGAGAGTATAGCGAATAAGGACGAACCGGCATCACAGAGTGATAAAATTCTTGAGAGCAAGAAGGATGAGGAAGAAGATAAAATAGAAACAAATGGACAAGATGTGAAAGAAAATAATGAAGGTCTGGAGGAAGTTCTGAATGGCCTGGATGAAGTTCTGAAACTCCAGGAGCAAGTTCTGGACGTTCTTGCAGCTCTGGAAGCTCTGGAAGCTCTGGAGAAACCGATGCTGAATGACATTCCTAAAGAAACCCCGACAGAATCTTCAAATGACGATAAGGAGATCGATACCAGGGATGAAGACGTTGAAATGCAAGATGCAGAGGATCCAAAGAACGCCAGTGAAAATGATAAACAGGTGCCTACCATGAAGGATGATCTGGGAGACATTAATGATAAACTGGAGACTGAGCCTGCGGTGGCAACCTCGCCCTTGGCGTCAGTGGAATTCCCTAAGAATATTGACGTTCCAGTTCTCGAGCCTGTTGAGTCTCCTAGTGCCGAAACTAAGGAGGAGACACCAGAAATGTCGGATATAGAAGCACAAGCCACTCCGCGGTCACGTAAACGTCTGCGGTCGCCCGCAGCGAGCCAGCATAAGCGGTTCCAGAATATTGCAATCAACCTCATCCAAAGCATACTGGCGCATCGTTTCTCTCTGCCTTTTCTTCAGGCGGTGACGAAGAAGGACGCACCGGACTATTATGATGTGATCTACGAGCCCAAGGACTTGAAGAACATCCTCAAGCAAATTAAGCTGAAGGCCGATCCTCCAAAGTACAGTCTGGTGAAAGAACTTGAACGCGACATCATGCTCATGTTTGCTAACTGTATCATGTACAATAAGCTGGATGAGGATTTGGTTCAGTTGACCATCAGCATGAAGAACGACGTCAAAAACATGTTTGTGATATTCGAGGAGGCAGAAATGGAAATGAAGTAGATGGAGAGTATGCTAATACCAGATGATAAACGTTGTGATATTCGAGGAGGCAGAAATGGAAATGAAGTAGATGGAGAGTATGCTAATACCAGATAATAAACGTTGTGTGATGTCTACGCTGTCTCAATATAATTTTTTATTGGAACTCAAGCAATAAACGATAGATGAAGTAAGACGCAATCTAGTCTATTGGATCTAATACGAAATCTGTACAGTAATTGGGTGTAAAGTAAGACTGTGATATTGTCTGTTTTGCGGTATGTGATGTCGTGCTCTGTTATGCGGTTCGTCGGACATCACTTTCTCTCCTCATACTCAATCAAGGACGCAACCTTTCTGACCATCGCCAAAACCTTCTCCTCCTGGAACCTACGTCCGACGAGCTGCATTGCCACGGCCCCGCCGTGGACCTCCTCGGCAACATAATCCTCCCATACCTTCCTGTCGACTTCGCTATGGTCGGAGCACTCAGTGTCTTCAACGTCAATGTTCTTGTCTGCCCTAGTCACTGGGAAAGTGAGTGATGGCCAGTCGACCAAATTGACAATACTAGTATACCCCACATAATTGGGGAACTTATCGTTCGGTGTACCTGCATTCGAGGTCACGGGCATAATGATACAGTCTATCTGTCGGCCGTCCTTTGTCCGTGCCGCTGTGTTAACCCACTTCTGTAAAAACTTCTTGCACAAGGCGGTTCTATCGGCTTGCATGTCCCATAACTCCGCCACGGTCTTCATCTTAGCATGTCCGTACGGTTTCATGTAGGAGAAGAGCGGTTCACCTGTTGCTTGGGTTTGTTCAAGGATATGTTTACCACCATCGCTCAAGAAGAATTGGCCCACAGCAGCTGCCATCTCCACGTGCTCGGACGCATCCCACTCGATAACGTCGTGGCCGTCTTTCTTCAACGCCTCGATGACGATTTGCATACCCCTACGCACGGGAGGTGTAGGCCGCACATATCCGTCATCAACAACAACGGCGACGTTCAATTTGGGTGAGATTTCTACGGGGTTCCACGGTCTCTCCGAAACCTTGGGGTCGTAGTCGTGGGGTGCTGCATCTAGAACAATCTTACAATACGTCTCCATGTCGTCTAGCGTGCGAGTTATTGGTCCGTTGACGGAGTTTATGGACTCAAACCCCGGTAAACCACTGCGCGTGCCGTACGTAGGAAAGCGGCCGAAAGTAGGACGTAATCCGTACAAGTTCTGGAAAGAAGCTGGAATGCGGATTGAACCTCCGATATCCGAACCAACTCCCCATGGAGTACCCTTGAGTTTGACTAATGCGCATTCTCCTCCCGATGATCCGCCACAGCTCAAAAGCCTATTCATAGGATTAGTGGTGTTACCGTAAATGTGGTTGTTGGTCTCGGGCATCATCATGGCTACTGGGGTGTTTGTTTTCACGTAGAATACAGCACCTGCATTACGCAAGAGCTCCACCAATGCCGAATCCTCCTCGAACTTGGGAGGATTGAAGCAGAAGTTGACAATACCGAGTGTAGTTGGCTGACCACGCACATTGAAGTTATCTTTTAAAGACATGGGCAATCCATGTAATGGTCCCTTCAAATTACCTGTACGGTCGAGATAGTCATCGAGTTCGGCAGCTTGTTTCAATGCTTCATCGAAGAAGACTTCCGATAGACAGTTAACCAATTGGTGAGCGATTTGAGCACGATGGCAAAAGGCACGAGTGACTTCGACCGAGGTCCATTTACGCGAGTGTAATGCTTCGAGCAATTCAATAGTAGAGGATTCGGTGATCTCAACTTCCAATGATGAGAGGTACCCTGATGTAGTGATCCACGATAACACGTCTCTATCAGTAGGGAGCGCGTTTTCGGGGATGTTCCATTCTGTGAGGAACTTGTGGTTTCTAAGAGCAAGCTTGCGTGCAGCAATCGCTTTGTATGTGGGCTGGTCAACAGTCATCTGGCGACAAGATCAATAGGCCGCGTGGGTTCTTATAGGGATATGGGACGCGAATCCCGAGATAAGAAAAATGGGACAAAAAAGACGATAAGCGAAATGAGGGGGCGGAATAAAAAGATCTAGTGGGAGTAGACGGAAGAACATAGTAAAAAGTGAATAATAAAGATATAGTAGACAAAATGGTAGATATAGAGAAAGACCAATTGACTAAATAGATAAAAAAGATTATGACCATATAGAATTAACCAAATAAAAGGTTATGACTATATAGAATTGGCCAAATAAAAAGGTTAGTACATACAGCATTAAATAGATTATAGTACATACAACATTAAATAGTGCGATCTAGATAAATAGGTTAAGACGATATAACCAAAAAGGTACAATTGATCAAATTGATAGATATGTTAGGAATTCGTTTCTCAAATAGGAAGCTTGGTTTATTTCCGGCTGCAAATTTGCGGGTGCTGAGTTCCGACTGATGAAAATTGGGTTGCAGTATGTATATACGAAAGAGTTATGTTCCATTTTGAACATGGTCGTCTTGTATTTCTACTTTTGACCATTTGTCTTTTCTTTTGGTATAGTTGTCTGCCCATTCCTCTTAATCTTGTTCCCGATCCGTCGATATTTTTCAACCAAAATCCACAAAAATACCCGTGTGGGTGCAATAATCTCATTTATTTCTCGTATCTCAAGAACTATCACCTTATTTCACAAGGATAAACCGTATCTCACATAATCCTACCATATTGATTATATTATAACTTTCCTCTTTCCGTATATTTCTTTTCTCTTTCCCCATATTTCTTTCCTCTTCCCTTAACCACTTTCATTTACGTTTCACGTCATTTCTTGCATCTTCACATCACATCGCAAAAATTCTATAATCCTCTCTACATTCTATACAACAACCATACACTTTCATCTTATAATCCTTTCTATTTCTCATTTTCCTTCACTCTCACTTCTCATTTTTCACTTGTGATTTTTCACTTCCCTCTTTTCTCTTCACTCTCTTTTCTCTTCACTCTCTTTTCTCTTCTCTTCTCTTTTCTACACTTTTTCTACTCTTTTTATCTTCATGTCGTTTGTCAAACAAGCGCTGTTCCAAGTGGAGTATGCGCCAGTTCACATCACCAAATGGCGGTCCGCACGTAGCGGTCTCCAACTCATCTACATTAATAAACCATCACCCACAGTTAATGGTTATTTCGCCGTTGCCACCGAAATCGCCGACAACTCAGGCTGTCCTCACACCTTGGAACACTTGGTCTTTATGGGTTCTAAAACCTATCCATACAAAGGTTTGCTCGATAATTTAGGTAATCGCTTGTATTCCAACACAAATGCTTGGACAGCAGTCGACCAAACCGTCTACACCTTGGTCACCGCAGGTTGGGATGGCTTCAAGACTTTGCTCCCAGTGTACTTAGAGCATATGTTATCGCCAACTATCACAGATGAGGCATGCCTCACCGAAGTCTACCATATTGATGGTCGCGGAAAGGAAAAGGGAGTGGTTTTCAGTGAAATGCAAGATATCGAACAACTGCTGTGGTTCCTCTCCTTCCTTAAAATGCAAGAAACCTTGTTTGGCAAATCATCGGGTTACTCGAGTGAAACAGGAGGACTCACTAGTGAATTGCGTCACTTGACAAACGACCGCATTCGCCAGTTTCATCGCGATTTATACAGACCAGATAACTTGGCAGTGGTAATCACGGGTTCCTTGGATGAGGAAGAGTTGCTCTCCATTATGGACAAATTCGACTCTTCCCTCACTCTCCCAACAACACCGCGCCACCGTCCGTTTGTCGATTCGCCGGAAGACCCACCATTGTCAGAGACTGTTGTTGTCGATGTGGAGTTCCCTTCAAAGGACGAATCAATGGGTGAAGCCCTCATATCGTGGATTGGTCCGCGCGCCGATGAAACTTTGGCCAATGTCGCTGTCGATATGGTGGGCTCTTACTACACAGACTCGCCAATCTCGCTCTTCAATAGAGAACTCGTTGAGGTCGATGACCCATTGGCCACTATGATCGACTACTCGACCGATGACTATCTCAAGACTATTTTGAACTTTAATGCTGCCGGTGTACCTACCGAGCGCCTTGCAGAGCTCGATAGCCGTATCAAGCTGCTCATCAAGTCACTGGCGGTCGAGGCTGACTTCGACCTCAACTACATGCGTGCTTTGGTTGCTCAGCAAAAGGTCAAGTTTGCTGCGGAGGCCGAGTCTTCGAGTCTGAAGTTCGCCAACATCGCCATTTCTGAGTTTGTATACGGTCGTGAAGATGGCTCGGACTTGGCACGCTGGACTCAGTCATTGGCTGAATTCGATGAGCTCATGGAATGGTCCTCCGCACAGTGGTGTGAGCTCATTCGTTCACAGTTCATCGATACTCATTCAGCAACAGTGTTGGCACGTCCATCCGCTGCGCTCAATACTCAACAGAAACGCGCAGCCAAGGACCATGCCAAGGCCATCAAGGAAAAGTACGGGCCAGAAGGTTTGCGCAAACTCGCCGAGAACTTGGCTGCAGCCCAGACCAAGAATGACACACCAATTCCAGATGACGTCCTCACCGCATTCCCCAAGCCTGACCCGCTGAAGATCCAGTTTATTCACACAAATAGTTACGCCGCAGGTAACACCGCCATCATGGTACCTGGAGTGTACGAAAATGAGAATGGAAAGGGTAGAGATAATAAGGATGGTCAGGTCGGCCGTAACGGAAACATCAGTTGTGATGGTATCTCTGATGATTTAATCCAGCGGTTGCGTGCGCCTTCGCCGTTGTTCTTCCACTTTGAGGACTACAAGTCGCAGTTCACTACAGTGAGTGTGATGGCGTCGAGCACGGCAGTGGAGCCACGGTTGCTCCCTTACATGTCCATTGTCGAGGAGCTCTTCACGATGTCTGTGGCATTGCCAGACGGTACTAGAGTTCCTTACGACGAGGTAATTTCGGAGCTCAACAAAGATTTAATTGAGTTCCGTGTGGACAATGGGTTCGAGAACCAATTCTACGAGTTGATCAATGTGCGCGTCAAGTTCGAGCTGATCAAGTACAAGCAAGCTATCGGATGGCTCACCAAGGTGTTGCGCTACGCAGTGTTTGAAGAGGCGCGTATCAAGGTTATCGTTGACAAGATCGTCAACTCGCTTGCCGATAAGAAGCGTGAGGGCGAGTATATGATGTACTCGTGCCAATTCCGCAACATGTTCACTACAGGCTCCTTGCGTCATGCCCAAGACTCCATCTACACCGAACCATTCTACAGAGAAATTCAGAATAAAATTGCCGACGGCCGCTTTGCCGAAATCAAGGCCGACTTGGAAGCTTTTGTGCGCCAGCTTTTCACACGCAATAACATGAAGATCTTTGTTGTTGGTAATGCCTCGGGTTTGGATGACCCCGTGGCACTGTGGGATGACTTTGCGGCGGCATTTGCCCCTGGTGAAGATGTTGTACCGTTTGATAAACTCCCACGCCTGTTCCAGTTTGAGTCACCTATCGCCAAGAAGTGCTCTGGTGACGTATTCTTGGTGGCCTCACCGGCTGCGAAGTCCTCGCACTTGAACACCCAGGCTCGTATCCCCACGGACTATGCCCACCCAGACATCTACAAGATCGCCTTGGCCACCGAGTTCCTTGTTGCGGTTGAGGGTCCACTCTGGCGTGGTGTGCGTGGTACGGGTTTGGCCTACGGTACCAGTATTAGACGTGATGTGGAGACGGGAATGCTCTCCTTCCTGGTATACCGTGGTGCCGACACCAAGCAGGCATGGACGGTATCGCGCGACATCATTGCGGATTATGCGTCGGGTAAGACTGCTATCGACGAATTGAGTCTCGAGAATGCTATTGCACTGATTGTGAGTGCATTTGCCAGTAACGAGGAAAATAACGCTGAGGCCGCCAACCAGAAGATCTTGGACAATGTGTTCAAGCGCAGGGGACCGAAGTACATCTCGCACTTCTTGCTGGAGTTGAAGAAGTTGAGTGTTGACGACGTGCGTGATGCCATGGCAAGATTCTTTGTTCCAATGTTCGACCCGCGTACATCTGTGGTGTTCTCGAGCATCCCATCAGAGAAGTCCTCTGAGTTCTCAGACTTCTTTAAGGGTCTTGGATACAATGTGAACATCGAGGAGGTCACAGCAGAGGGAGATGATGATGGTTCTGACGACTCGGAAGAGTGGACTGAGGATGATTCGGAGGAGGACTCAGAGGAGGACTCGGAGGAGGATTCAGAGGATGATTCGGAGGAGGATTCGGAAGAGGAAGATTAGGATAGAGCTCATAGAATAGATATAGATTAACTAGATTGAACAAAAAGATAGAGAGGCTGGCTAATCGACTGTACAGATTATTAGTAGAATAGGAAGTGAATAGTATCAACAACTGTGGCAATCGTCTATAACATTCTTTATGGGAAATGTCATCAATTGAAGTGAAGTGACCGGATAGTTAGAATTCATTTCTGTTCAAATGCTACATCAACATATATGAAAATACGAACTACTCTTTTCATTCATCTATACATTTACTTTGTAGACTCTTTCAGGTTTGTCCCAAACCAGCTGGTACGTTTTAGCGATATCCTTACTGTGTGTGATTTTGAATCCGATAGTCTGTGAGTCTGTAATACTCCACGTACTAACTGTTGTGTTCAACAAGTGCAACCAACAACCTCACGACATTTAATATGAAAATTATAATCAGGGCAGACCAGAAGAAGATATATAAGCGGCGTTGAGATGTGCTTAGATGTTGTTGTCTCTCTAAATCTTGAAATGGCAGTTGCTGTTCATGATTCTCCAAGCCAACCGAATTATCTTTCTCATTGTACAAAACACTCTTCTCATCACATGTATCGTATTCTTCCTCGTAATCCTTCACGATTGTAGCATCCTCGTAGTAATCCTTCATAGTTGTAGTGTTCTTATAGTGATCCTTCATATTTGTAGCATTATTGTTGTCCTGTTGACCCGTCAAATCAACTCTTTCGTCTGAAATATCTCCCTTTCTATTAAAACTTGTTTCAGTACTTTCTCGAGGAGAATCTATCCTCTCCATTATCATGGGCTCATGTACCTTTTTCCGTTCAATCTCTCGCCTGATGGCTTCCTTCGGGATTTTAATACACATTGGAAAATACCTGCAGACAACAAAGCCCCTAAAACAATCTGTTGAATATAACCATCTAAAAATATCTCGCAAAATAAATGACTGGTTGAGAACATTGCAAAGGTAGCCTGAATTGGGTATTGTGGACATTCGCTCTACTTTCAACGTCCGTAAATACTACTCCCTAAATTTTGGCGTCTCTAACAATATTCAGTCATTTCAGTAGGTTACAGGAGCTGAATTACGTTGTGGAACTATTCCATACGATCCACTGTCATCGAGCGATGGCGTATGGGGTGCAAAAATATGCAGGTACCATGGCTTACAATCTTGCGCGATGATCATTGTGGAGATGATAGTCATAACAGACATCTCCCCGTTTAACTTCTTGATATTAGATGATACTTCATCACAATCGGAATAGATCTTATAATGCTTCCAGTTTCTATATTCTTTTATGCGTGTATCGAGAGCACGATCATTGCCGTCTCTTATGTATTAATATCTGAAGATTACATGCTTCCTATCGTCTCTCCCCCCTTGTCTGCTCTAATGCAAATACTTCAAGTCGGCCGCAGCCTTGTCTGTCGAGTCTTCCTTCAAAAACTCCACATACTTGGTAACCTTTTCACATGTTGTGCTCTGCTCCACCTTGGCGACTTTCTTCCAGAAATCTTCACTAGTGATACCCTTGCATGCGATCCACTTCGCAATGGAGTGGAACTTCAACTCCCAGTCAGTAGGACCAAACTCCTTGTATGTGCCCATAAGCCCCAAGTTTCTTCTGGTGTAGATGCCGAACGAACCAGTCTTGGTGTTCTCGATTGGGTTAATCTTAGGCTTGTGTATGTGCATGAAAAGAATCTCAGGGATAGCGTATGGCTCCTCAACTTCCTCCTCTTTAACCTTGCCATCCTTACCCTTACTAGTCTTCTTAATCTTGCGCGTGTTCTCCTTCTTGAATTCGTCGTAGAGTTTGTGCGTGAATGGGTTGGACTGGTATGGCCACATCCGTGGGTCCAACTTTTTCAGAACAAGCCACTTCTCCCAGTCGGCGAAAAACGCCAATGACTGTGTGGGGTCATACTGCACAATCGTTGTCTCCTGGAAGTAGTCGCCGTTCTTCTCTTGGTATCCGGCAAGCCAGGTGTCGTGGCCAACAACATGATAAGGTTCTTGGAACAAGTGCAATGCTGGCACAAAAGTCTCACGATCACCATCACCAGGAGCACCTTGGAAAAGAAGACGGTAATAGTACGCAGGACCGTAGATGTTGTAATAGAGAGCCAACATGAATGAACGGAAGTGCGCGCGCTTCGAAAAGGCCATTTGACCTGTTTCGATCGAGATGGCATTGGGCAATCCCTCCAAGTCATGGAACAAAACTTCGCTGTCCTTATCCTTACGCAAGTAGTCAGGGAAGGACCAATCATTGGCAATACCGTCACGTCTGATAGGGTAATCGCCAACCTTGAAACGGGCGATGTCATAGTACAACGGCGACACCTGTTTGTGCCAAATATCAGGCCATAAAATCATGCGTGTGCTCAAGTATGGCTCCAGAGTGAGAATATTGTCGACATTCTTGACTGCCATGTTGTCAGCATCGATGGTAATGATATTATTGAAAGTGGAGAAGAGCAATCCAAAGATTTTGAGCTGGAACTTGGTCAACTTGAGTGCATCCAAAAGCTCACGACCAATCTGCTCCTCAATCACAATACACCGTGCGTTGAACTTTTGTGGGAGCAATTCCTCACAAATCTGCTTGTCGTACTCGTCCATGGTGTTCATGATGATCTCGATTGGCAACTTAGACCCCATCTCACGGAGCTGACCAGCGGCAACCAACGCAGATCCAAAGTACACACCACCACCGGAAATTACAATACCGTCACCACTCACAAACTCCTTGGGTGGCTCCTCCAACCTCTTGAGCGCGTCCACAAGCTGGTCGTGCTTCAACTGCAAGTTGTCAAACTTTTCCTTTGGCAAGTTGACGTGGTCTTTAAGCAAACGGTTACGAGATATAGGTGGCTGCTGAACATCACGGTAGTATGTACCCGACATATCTTTGCCGTTTTCCTCGGAAGTAAGCGGCTCTACTGTCGGGGCATGTTTCATGATCAAGTCCTTGATCAAATGCTGGTACCACTGGGTTGGGCTGAAGGTCTCGTGAAGCTTTTTCTCCGCTTTCTCAGCGAATCCGTCCGGGAGCCCGACGTCGATATTTTTGACCGCCTCTAAAATCGCGTCTTGTTTGATCTGATCGCTATGAAGCTTGAGGTATTCAGCCTTCAAGTCATCGTAGAGTTTATAGTTGAGCTCGTGGTCGAGGAAAACGTTCTTGGTGAACTGTGTCGACACATCTGCCTTGACATCAGACTTAAAAATCTCGGTGAAGTTGGAAATAACCTCCCATTTAAGGTCGTCTATGAACTTTGCTTTGTTGTTTGTCTCGATATCCTTCTGAAGCTTGGCAAGAAGCTCCTCTTGTTTCGCCGCACGGAGGTCGTCAACAAGGCCGTTGATGTACTCCTCGCTGTCCACATGGTCTACCTGCGACTGGTAGGTGAGTTTTGGCTCATGAGTACGTCCGGGATGGAACAATGTCACATTCACGAGGATGAGCAATAACAAGAACAGGATCACAAGGTACACCGGCAGAAAGTACCGGCGCGGTAGAGAGAAGAACGCCATGGTGTATATTTTTTTTCTACGGCGCTACTGATAATGCGAAGACAAAAAAAAACATCGAGATGATCAAAACAACAAAAACTAAGAATAGAGATCTTCCCTTTCTTTTTCTTATTCCCCTTCTATTTCCGTCTTCTTTTTAAGTCCCCCCGTCTACCTACTTTCCCCTCCTCTTACTAAACTTGCTTCTTTAGTTACCCCCTTGCATGTTTTCTCGAGATCGTACGCGTTCATAACCCATTCCGTTACTCAAAAACACGTGTTGGTATGGCACTACAATAGCTCCGTGAACTTGTAAATATACAGAGAAATGATTCCTCAAACTATTTCTTCATCGATCGTCTTCACTTCCAGTTATTTCTTCCATGAGTCGTTCCCCCCCTTTCTTCCAACAGTCATCTTTCAACTATTTCTTCTGATCTTCCCTGATTCTCTGGGTTCGCATGTATTCGAATCTCCCTTCTGATATTTCGTATTCATACTTTGGGGCTCCTTACTCGAAAATCCCTTCTAATCTTCTGTATGCAAATCCAATACTTTAACACCCACTATTTAAACCATAATCTTCAAAATCCCCCTCCTCTTCTACCTCTTCACCCCCTCTCTACCTTCTCTTCCCCTTCTTTTTCTTTCCAGACTTCTTCTTCTTCTTCTGCGTGGTCTTGCCAGGAGTACCTTCCCTCGAAGGTCCGCTAGACTGACCAGATGACCCCTGTGTGTTGTCTGCTTCGTCTTCGATAGCAGAAGCACCACCATCCGTAGGCACATCCTCGGTAGGCGCATCCTCAGAGGAAGCCCTCACTTCTGTGGGTAAAGTCGTAGTCTCAGCCACTTCTGTGGGTGAGGTCTTCAAAGTGGAATCTCCCGTGGATTTCTTTGGAATTGAAGTGGTCTCATCCTCCGTTGATGTCTTTGGAATATTTGAAGAGGTTTCATCCTCTGTGGACGTCTGTGGAATATCATTCTCTGTCGATGTCTTTGGAATATTTGAAGTCTCATTCTGTGTCGACTTCTTTGGGATATCATTCTCTGTCGAGGTCTTCGGAGCCGTGTCTTTTGAACCACTCTCTCTAGAATCTCTAGTAATCTCTGAGTTCTCTCTCTCTGCTCTTCTCTCCGCTACCTCTCTTGAAGCAGCTTCTCTTGCAGCTTCTCTTGAACCAACATCTCTATCCTCTCTATCATGTGCTTGTCTTCTTGCCTCCTGTACAGCACCGTATGCTGCCCCCTTGGACTCCAACAAACGGTCGCCCTCGCCGCCTTCGTAACATCTCTGGCGTCTATCCATCTCCTCATCGGACTCGTTTGTAATGCGTGTAGAGCTGCCCTCAGTAAGATGCTTCAGCGTACCTGCCACAACCAGACGGCCAAAGAAGTCCAATTCATGCTCTGGGTAACGTGGTGGCAAGTCGTCGCCCTTATCGAGGAGCTTGTCAGCAACTGGTGCAATGTTATACTGTGGCAATGCAGCTGCTGAGTCTGGCTTGGGTCTCCGATAGTCAGTACCACCCACAAATCCGTACTTGCGAACATTGGCCTCGATCCACACGAAACCCATCTGGCCAAGATTCACGTGGAACTTGGCATTAGTCAGGAAACATCCCACAGCAGGATACATGTCGACATAGCAGCCGGATGCAACTTCCATCAACTTCTTACCATTACGGGTAATGAACACAGTGCCTGTGCTGATCACGTAACCGAATCCCACCACATCTGACTGGATCAAGGGTGGGAGCACGAATGCGTTGTATTGGGGATTTCCTGGTGTGTGTTGTTGCGATGGTGTGGGGAATGGCTTATTAATCTTGAGGTTTCCTGTACTCTCGTAAGCGATCGAGAAGAGGTTATAACCCGGGAGGCGGAAATCCGAAGGGTAGGGTTTAGTTACCAAACCCACTGAGAAATGACCGTTAGCACTCTGTGCAAACTCAAAAACCTTAGTCTCAAAATACACAATGTCCAGTGTCACACGGTTCCTCGTTGGGTATGGGTAGTTGAGGACCGCAGTCACTGTTTGGTATGGGAGGTCTGAGTTGAGGAAATTAAGCTCTGTTTTATCCATCACTACGTAACGCGGTTGCAACAGCGTGTCTTGTTCAAACAGGAAAGCGGCGATGCCAAAGTCACGGATGAGCTGCTCGTCTGCTGCTGTGAATGTAGATCCGCGCACCATCTCGAATCTTGGTGGGTTCTGTTTAGTAAAGTCCTGGGCGCGGAGGTAAGCAGTTTGTTCCTCTGGAGGGAGAGCTGCGAAGTCAAACTCGTCAGCGAGTCTTTGCAAGGAGTTTTCATCGTTAAGATGTGCCTGCGGGACAAAGTCCCAGTGGATTCCTCCTTCATAAGCGTCGATAAGCGAGTAATCACCGTTGCGGCGCCTGCGAGCGTGGCGGATGGCAGCACGTAAAGCCGCGATCGCCACCACGCTGGCTACGATTGCTGTCGCCACGATGATTAGTGTTTCTGGTGGCATGATAGTAAAAGAGAAAAGAAGGAAAAGCAAAAGAATGAAAAGACTAAAAGGAAAAGACGATGGAAATGAAAGGGAAATGATATGAAAGGAAAATGATATGACAGGGAGATGAATGAAAGGATATGAGAGGATGAAAGCAAAGATAGTAAAGGGAAGAATGGGAGGAATGAAAGGGTAAAATGAGTTGGTAGATCAAATACTCTTTCGGTACTAAACTACCGCAAATATAGACGATATCTTGGCATAACTTGTCACCACTTGAAAACTTGATAAACCTTGCGACAATTTGATATAATTTGACACGATGTCTTGAAAACCACTTAATCGGTTGGACTTGAGTACGACTTTACAGTGCCTTTACTCGTGTCCAACTTGTCGTCATTAAATATATCCTGCATATTGTCGTTCGTCTGTGAGAGTCGTGCAGCAGGTTAAGATGAAGATAGCAAAACAGAGGTGGTGCATAGAGATATTAGTATAAGAGATATTAGTATAAGAGATACTAGTATATATAAGGAAATGTAATATCAGGACATGTAAAAGATACTGTTGTATAAAAGATTTGAATATGAGTAAATCGTGATACAAATTCATACATGAGATACGATTACATAAGAACTGCAAGATATGATAACATTAGAGATACAATTACATACTCGGATTACTGAAATACGAGTATATACAGTAGATATACGATTATCCGATGGTAAATACTAGATACGTTCATACGATTAATCAAGTGAAATTTCTCCATAGTATTAGTAGCCGAACGAATGCAGATTATTGAATTAGGTGAATATTCATTTTGTGATTATCGCCCGACATAACCGCATATAATACGCCTCTTGGCACATATAGGAATTCAAATACAATGGCATTTCTAGAGTACATGGACTTGAATGTATGATAATTGTTGCGGATATAAAGGGGTAAAAACTCCTCAGTCATTGAAGAAACCTCCTAAGTCACCAAGGAAACCTCTAAGTTGAGGAAACCTCTTCAGTCAGACTATATTCAGATCCAGTATAAAATAGACCTATTAATATATCGTATAGTATCTCGATCGTTATATCGGCTTCCGCCGATGACATGGGCCAATTATTCACCGTGCATACCCCACATAATTTCGGCCAGGGCTCGTGCAAATGAGTGAGATGAGGTCATCGAGAAAAGAACGGAATAGACAATAGAAGAGTGACAAGAACACGATGATGGACATTAAGGTGACATAAGATGACATAAGATGACTAACTTGGATGACGATTACTGAATGCTAAATGATAACTGACATGAATTATGATTGGAAGAATGGAAAATTAGATGAAAAAACAATGCTCGGACCTTGTAGATCACGCTTTCCAACTATGGGCATATTCGCTTTGAAATGAAACGAAAAATATGAAACTCGTAAATTGATGAAGGGTACTAAAGGGTTCAATTATGAATTAGTATTCGTTATTCAGGATTCGTTCTTCCTTCTTCTTCCTCTCCCTCTATTATTCCTTATTCTATTTTAGTTCTCTATTTTTCTTGTTCTTCCCTTTCTTGTTCTCTATTCTTCTTGTTCTCTATTCTCATTGTTCTTCTACTTGTTCTCTAGTCTTCTTTTCTAGTCTTCTTCTCTAGTCTTCTTCCCTAGTCTTTTTTCCTTCTTCTTCCCTAGTCTTTTTTCCTTCTCCTTCCTTTCATTCCCTCTTTATTCATTTCTCGTTGATCCAATCATCGTGCATGTAAAACCGTGTTTGCGACACTATAATCATATACTCACCCACCACTTCATCTACCCCTGGCTCCCCACCACTTACATACAGCCACCTTCATCTATCCTCTTCTATTCACCCTCTACCTTTCATCCTCTACCTTTCATCTTCATCTTACCTTTGGTACCTCCATGACCCCTTTTTCCCCTGTCATTCCCTCTTTAGTCGTCGTTTCCCGTTTAGTCATGCGCCCAACAATTTCTTATTGTTCGGTCTCGGATCCGCACAACTCCGAGAGAGTGTAATAGTACCTATTGGCTAGTGGTAGATGCTATTACACTCCCTGGTCATCACCTTTCGCCAGACAACTTCTCCGACCCTTGTGACGATTTCCCCGGATTTGTCGTATTTTCGGAGTTGCCTCGTGACGCAACGACCCCAGACATTCGGCACGAAAAAGCAATCGACTCCGCGCCCGTGCCCCACCAAACAAACACTAAACCCATCTTTATCAAACCCGTCTTCATCAGACTTAACTTCTTGATATATTCACATTCATGCGCCCCTATCTAACCCCTTGTATCTATCTTAGATCCATCCCATATCTAGATCTTAGCCCACTTGCGCGTCGTGTTCAACCCAAATCCACCATCCAGAAATAGAAGCTGCGCTCCTGCATACGGCCCGCGCTCCGGCCTGTAATTTCCCCAGACCAGCGGCAACCAGAGGAAAAAAAAAGACCAAGCTCAAAAAAAAAGCACACACATTCTTCATGAGCGTATCGAAGTCCCCCTCGTCGAACGCATCCACTCCCTCATCATACACGCCGGAGTCGGCGCAAACGTCGCCTCACAAGGTCACTGACCTGCTCACAGACACTGCCGCCGGCGGCAATACAACGCTCCAACCTATCCCCAAAAAGTCGCAGCAAATCAAGACTGACAAGCCTCGTCCTCATACTTGTACTATCTGTACTAGAGCCTTCGCACGTTTGGAGCATTTGAAACGTCATGAACGCTCGCACACCAATGAGAAACCTTTTCAGTGCGCATGTTGTGGTCGGTGTTTCGCTCGCCGTGACTTGGTCTTGAGACACCAACAGAAGCTCCACCTGACAATCCCGTCCATCATGCGCCGCGGAAGTGGTGCCAAAGATGTTGACCTGGCATACCAAAACGAGTTCATTATAGTTTTGAACAATAACACCAAGGCCAACGCGCCTCTCCCAGAAGGAGGCTCGGCAAGCGTACATGGGACTCATTCCTCACACTCGTCCCATTCGTCACATTCTTCACATTCCGGACCTTCTGGAAACCCTGGGATTTCAGGTACAAAAGGTGACAGTGCATCGTCAACGACTTCGACTGACGAGACTCAAGTTTTCTCGCCCACTCGCGTGGGACTCTTCCCCCTGGCAATGCCATCACCACCGCACCAGTCACCTCCTGTACGTACTAAGAGTGGTTCTGTGAGCGGACCTGTGAGCGGGACCATGGGCCGTGCCCATTTTGGTATTGGTGATCCTTATCCATCTAGCCTTCGCCACGTGTCGTTCCTGGCAGCTCTGGGTGCTCTGTACACCAATCTCAAGGATGCGCTTGCGATCCTGCAGCACCATGCGACACTCCATGAAGCACCGCTGGTGGTGGACTTTGCGACACCGCAGTTCAACGCGTCGGCAGATCCTCGTGATCTGTTGTGGAACATCGACACCTTTGACCTTTCACACCGTAGTAAGGACGCCAGTACGCGTAACTTGAGCTCGTACTTCCACGATGGCTTGGTTCCTCCAACGGACGAGAATATGGAGGCTGCACTGGCGGCTTTGCTGTTCTCCAACCCAGATCACCCCCACCACCTCAAGGGTATGACGCCATTCGAATTCGGCTTGGCCGCGCCTACTGCAGAGCTCAACGCACAGCCGCTCCCTTCTCCGGGCATCGAGTTGAATGTGGACGATGTTCGCAAGCGGAAGAGAACGAGCACAGGTACAAACGTAAGTGCGAGCCAGAATTCTAACGGAAATATCAACTCCAATGGAAACCTCAATGCCAATGGAAACCTCAACTCGAATGCTAATGGCAACGGGAATCTCAACTCGAATCACGTGAATCCCCCGCAGTTCAAAGACTCTTTCAAAGAGCGCGACCCCAAGGAGAACGATGCGTTCAAGCGTATCAAGATGGAGAAGAATCCAAGTTTCACGTCTCTCCCACTCCTCCTTAACAGTAACGACGATGAGTGGTTACGAGAGATTCTCCTGACACCATACGACGCAAACTTACCTGCGCCATCACATGCGGTAGGGTTCAACAAGCCTACTCAACCACAGATGCTGCCTGCGGAGATCTCGCTGCTTTTTCGGGCGCGCCAGGTGGACTTGGTCAAGCACTTGAACCCATCGATGACCAACATGATGGACTTTGAGTTCGGGTTCGATTCAGTGGACTTAGACGGTGGTAACTACAACTTCATTGGCGAAGCGTTGCGCGCACGAATCGTGCGCACGAGTAACTTGGCGGATGACAAGTTGCCATCTTGTGCAGACTTGAACAATTACATGAGGCTTTACGAATTGGAATTCAACAAGTACTTCCCTTTCATCCACCTCCCATCTTTGAAGAGCCCTGTACAGGACAACCTTGAGAATATCCCATTGTTACTCCTGATGGCACTGATTGGTGCCTTGTACCTGTACCACGACTCTAACACTGTGCTCTTGTTCAACTTGAGTAAATTCCACATCCAGAACTTCTTTGAGAAGGAAATCACCCTCGACAACTTGCAGTTCAAGAAGGTTCCGTTGATGGCGTTACAGTGTCTCGTTCTCCACATTTTCATCCTGATGTTCTTGAACGAGCCCAATATGATCGATGTGACCTCGCGCCAAATCAAGCTGATGGTGGGACTCATCAAGCTGACAAACTTCAACGAGCCTTTGGAGAACTTTTTGAACCCTCCTGAGAGCTGTCTCCACAACCCATCACCGAATGTCATCCAGCTCAACTTTGACTACTTCATTCTCGCCCAGCTGCGTATTCGCGCGCTCCATGTTTTCTACATGTTGCAGTCATTCCGCTCCGCCTTGATTGACGTCCCAGTTTTGTTTGACCTGTCGTCTTTGCGCTCGGGCAACCACTGCCGCGATGAGCGCCTCTGGAAGAGCGACCTGAGCACCGAGTGGTATTCTCACGTGCAAAAGTCCGAGTGGTACTTACGTGAGAGAGCGCAAAGCGTGCAGCAGAAGTCTTCCGAAAACTCGTCACGCTTCATTGTGCACCTTAGCAACGGTGAGCCATTCGCACAGTTGACCCATGTCTTGGAGACCTCAGCGGCTCATGAACCCGTCTCCTTTAACAACTCGCTCGCGTTGCTCATGTACATTCATGAGCAGATTCAGCTGGATAAACCCAAGCCTTTCTGCAATGTTACTTGGCAGTTGCAACGTCGTCCACGTCTTATCAAGCTTGTGAAGGCATGGGAGGGTCTCTTCTGTAAGTCCGGTGGTACTTTGCACATTGACTCCTCCAATAAGCTGTTGCTTGTTGAGCACAACGAGTTCAAAGTGATTCTTCCCTTGTATCTTTTCGTTAAGATCAAGCTCGTGATTAACTTGAACCCTGTTGTTGCGCCGGTCTTGTACAAGAACTGGCCTCAGATGAATGCTGAATTGGGTGCACTCATGCGTGACGAGCCGCAACTCGAGCTCCTCAAGCAGTGTGTGCCTCACTGCTTGGAGTTGATCCAGTTGTGGACTTATAATATGGAGAGTATGCGTGACGACCTGAAGGAGATTTCGCTCCGTTCACCGGTGTTCTTCGTCACCTGTCTCTTTGTCAGTGTGATTCTCTTATCGGCTTACTTGACCACTCTCGAGGACAAGCCTGAATTGACCACTCAAGAGGCTGTATTGTGGCTCCGCTGTGGTAGCGTTCTTGTCGATGTCGAGACCTTGTTGGACCGCATGCTGCAACTGTTGTACCTGGAGACTCTCACCAAGGACAGTGCCTTTGTCAAGGTAGGTGTGAAGGATAGTTTCCACAAGGTTAAGCTGTTGGTCCAGGGTTTTGCACCACCAAAGGACGTGTCCACCGAGGTTCGCACTGCTGAGTTTGCGCTCAAGTCGTTGTACTTGGGTGTTCGCATCTTGGCCGACGCACCAGTGTGGCCGATTGCCATGGGTTTCGCCGAGGGTTTGAAGTATAGGGGAATGTTCTTGAGCGAGCGCAAGGAGAAGAGATAAGGAGAAGGGACAAGGGAAGGGGAGTTAAATGAGAATGGAAGAGAAGGATGGGAGATGTGATGTCGATCAAGTAAGATTGGCGAGTAGAGGAGTATGGTGACTGGTATTCGGAACGACGCTGGACACCAGTGGACTAACGACTAATGAATATTTATAGCTTATTTATTATTATTTTGAACGAATGTAACAGTATGGTGAGAAAATTGACAAATTTTTGAAAAATATGAAAAATATGTGGAACAAGATGTTTAGAGTAGGGAATTAGTGAGAGGACTGGCGGGATTGAAAGAAGGCGTTTATCAGTAACACTCAATAGCAACTCAAACTAACATAGACCTTCAAGCATCAACGTTATTTTCTCACAATAGCGATTTGAAAGCGCAAATTTAAGTGCTACGTTTGGCGTCTTTTTTGTCACTATCACACATTCCGCCGCTATTTCAGATACAGAGCAACCCAACTATCAGTACGTTAAACTGCACCGATTAGTCAGCAATATTCGATATATTCTCCAAAGGGCTTCACACATTCTCTCCAAATGTGGTCTTACTCAACAAATGGTTGCGTGGTCTAGTTGGTTATGGCATCTGCTTAACACGCAGAACGTCCCCAGTTCGATCCTGGGCGGAATCATTTTTTTGAGTCAAACCAAGAAGTATTATCAACTACATGGTTTTTTTTTCCGAGTCAATCTTCACCCAAGTATTGACGATGAACTACATGCTTGATTTAAGTTGATCTAATCTTCTCTTCATTTTTCATCTAATCTTCTCTATTTGTCTACTCTTGTTCGTCTCTCCCTCTATAACCTTCCTAATAAAAACCCTGCTCCTTCAACCACGCAGTTACCTCGTCTACCACCACAGTCAAGTCATCGTTCAACTTGACTTGGCTGTCGGCACCAACAGTGATGACATTGTCAGCACCAACAGCAGAGACAATGTCCTTTGGAGAGTCGGCCTGCACAATGACACCAGCGCCCGACTTGACCAACTCGTTGACAATGAATGGGTCGTTGATAGGCAACTTGGTTATGCGTCTACCACCAGCGTGCTGGTTCAAGGAAGACTGCAAGGCAAACGACAAGTACTCGCCTCTCTTGGAAGAGTCAATGACAACAGCGAAACCCTGGGAAATTCTTGGTGGGTTGGACTCGCGAAGAATGCGAACAACCTCTGGGTAAGAGAACCACGCTGGGATCTCCTGACCAGTTCTCAATCTGTTTCTCAACTCGGTACCAGAGATGTTAGCAGTCTTGACCTTGGAGGTGTCGATGGTGTCGATTGGAGCATAACGGTCCTCATCAGGGAGGTAAGTCACCATACGGAAAGGAACAATCTTGATGTCCAACTCGTCCTGGAGCAGCGCGAGCAAGTCCTGAGCATCGTAAGGGCCGTAGAAGCTGACACCCTTGGAGTTAGAACCAGGACCGGCATGGTCTCTACCCACAATGAAGTGGTCCACACCGTAGTTGGTTCTGATCAAGGCGTGCCATAAGGCTTCACGGTCACCACCCATTCTCATGGCCAATGGCAAGAGAGACAAGGTTGCCAATCCATCTGGGAACTTGGTCAAGATCTGTCTGTACACCTTCACTCTGGTGTGGTGGTCGATGTCACCTGGCTTGGTAAGACCCACGACCGGGTGGATCAAAATGTGAGCCTGGTCTCCAATGTCGTTAGCTGCACGGATAGTCAACTCTCTGTGAGCACGGTGCATTGGGTTTCTAGTTTGGAAAGCGACAGTGTTCTTGTCGGCCCAACCCAAACGCTGGAACTCTTCACGCAACTCAGTTGGAGTCTTACGCAGTTCGACATAATCGTAGTGAGTAGGGTAGCTCAAACCAGCGAGCTTACCACCAATGTAGACTTCGCCCGCGGTCTCGTTCAAGTAACGAACAGCAGGGTGCTCTGGGTCACCTCTGAATACCTTTTCGGCCTCAACCTTCTTGTCTGGAGTGTAGATGGAACCAACGGTGAGGATGGCCAATGGGGTCTCATCTCTTGGGTCGACCAAGACGATCTCAGAGCCCTTGGAGTGCTTGCTAGCCTCGTTCTTGGAAACGTCCAAGGTAATAGGCATTGGCCACAAGAGACCCTTACCGTTCTTACCCTTGACAGAGGACAAACGCATGTCAGAAACAACCGACTCGTAGTCCTCCTGGTCCAAGAAGCCTTCAAGAGGAGAAAATCCACCAACAAGAAGGAGCTCCAAGTCACACAACTGTCTATCGGTAAGTACCAACTTTGGCAACGTGGCTGCCTTAGCAAGCAACTCTTGCTTGCGCGAGGCGTCGCGAATAACGAGGTCGTTCAATTTCCCACCGTGTGGAGCTGGAATCGGCATTGTTCAGTGTACCGTAGCAATTTCAGCTTTGGCGGCCTCTTATAAGTGCTATTAGAGTCAAACTGCAATATCAGGTCATCACACGTGATGTGGTGTATCTTCCCTTTTCAGACATTTGATCCACGGACAAGGTCGGCGCTTATGAGGTCCATTATATGACCAAGAGACAAGAAATCCTTACTGTCCATCCACAGTTATAAATCTCTTGGTACTATGCATCCACAATTTGTTGCCAAGTGGCCGCTCGTCAAACGCTCCCTCTCTCTCCCCCAACGGGCCCCCACTTAACGCGTGGGGGGTTATTGGGGGGAAAATCCAAACCGCAACAGTTAGCACATGACAAAGCGGTGCACCGGAAAAACTACATTACGACATTCACGCGACACGATCACGACATTGCGAGACCGGTCTGGGCCAGGTGGTGATTAGTGAAGAGGCTTGGAGGGTGCGTATGGTGTGATGGATGTGCATTTGAGAGGATGATGATGGGCAAAGTTCATGACATTGTACACACTGCTCACCTGTGTTGCAAATGTGTCGATGCGCATGCACCATGTGTTCTGGACGGGTTTCCAGTCTTCCATGGGTTTCGATTGGTCTGAGTAATTGGTGATCGCACCCCGAAAATCTCAAGCCAACAGAAAATTTGGTTGCCCTTTTTCGGACCGCACTCAACCAAACGTATATATATATAAGGTCCTCCTACTTTTTTCCAGGATATCTTGAACTACAATTACACACATTTAATATGTCTGCTCCTACGTATGTATCATCTACAATGTCTATATCACCATGAGAGTCCACCAATGGCAGTGAACGACGTGCATTGAGTCGAATCAAACCAGGCTCGGAATTCAGTTCTCCGACTCGGGGATCTATCAATTGGAATTGGGTGAAAATATGGTAATCCTACTATACGTAGGTGCCATGGAATTGCGACCACTGCTTGGCGCATGTCGCCTTTGCCATTGTGTTGTCGGACCAAGGGGTTCGGCTGACTCCTCGGCGTGGGATTTTTCCTGGCTTTTTTTTCACGTGTTGTCAAATTTGCATATAATTGCGATCGGCGGCGCAATCATCTGAGTAATCGTTGACTATATCGGAATTTAGGGTTCCGCAAGTTCTTACTCATACTGTTTACGTCCATTGCTGATCGTATCTCACGCTCAGATTACCACTCAATTTTGAATGAAGACTTGTTCAGCCGTTTCTAACCAAACAAGCGAGGTTATGGATGGTCCAGCACGGAGACTCTCGGTGATACAGAATCACCTTACGTCAAGTACTAACAATGGCAGTGGTGATATTGGTTTGATTGGTTTGGCCGTTATGGGTCAGAACTTGATTTTGAACGCTGCTGACCACGGCTTCACTGTTGTTGCTTACAACAGAACTGTTGCTAAGGTCGACGAGTTCATGGACAACGAGGCCAAGGGCAAGTCCATTATCGGTGCCAGATCCATTGAGGAGTTGGTTGCCAACTTGAAGAGACCTAGAAGAATTATCTTGTTGGTCAAGGCTGGTGCTCCAGTCGATGCCTTCATTGACCAGTTGGTTCCACACTTGGAGAAGGGTGACATCATCATTGACGGTGGTAACTCGCACTTCCCAGACACCAACCGTCGTTTCGAGGAGTTGAAGAAGAAGGACATCTTGTTCGTCGGTTCTGGTGTTTCTGGTGGTGAGGAAGGTGCTCGTCACGGTCCTTCCTTGATGCCAGGTGGTCACCCAGACGCTTGGCCACACATCAAGGAGATATTCCAGAGCATTGCCGCCAAGTCTGACGGTGAGCCATGCTGTGACTGGGTCGGTGATGCCGGCGCTGGTCACTACGTTAAGATGGTGCACAACGGTATCGAATACGGTGACATGCAGTTGATCTGTGAGGCCTACGACTTGCTTAAGCGTGTTGGTGGTTTCTCCAACAAGGAGATTGGTGATGTTTTTGCCAAGTGGAACAAGGGTGTTTTGGACTCTTTCTTGATTGAGATCACCAGAGACATCTTGTACTTCAACGACCCAACCGATGGCAAGCCATTGTTGGAGAAGATCTTGGACTCTGCCGGTCAGAAGGGTACTGGTAAGTGGACTGCTATCAACGCTTTGGACCTCGGTATGCCAGTTACTTTGATTGGTGAGGCCGTCTTCTCCAGATGTCTCTCGTCGCTTAAGTCTGAGAGAGTCAGAGCTTCCAAGTTGTTGCAGGGCCCAGAGGTTCCAGCTGACGCTATCACTGACAGAGCCAAGTTTGTTGACGACTTGGAGCAGGCTCTTTACGCCTCCAAGATTATCTCGTACGCCCAGGGCTTCATGTTGATCAGAGAGGCCGCCAAGGAGTACAAGTGGAAGTTGAACAACCCTGCTATCGCTTTGATGTGGAGAGGTGGCTGTATCATCAGATCCGTCTTCCTCGGTGAGATCACCTCTGCTTACAGACAGAACCCAGACTTGGAGAACTTGTTGTTCCACCCATTCTTCAAGGATGCCATCACTAAGGCTCAGTCTGGCTGGAGATCCACTATCGGCAAGGCCGTCCAGTTCGGTATCCCAGTACCAGCTTTCACCACTGCTTTGTCTTTCTACGATGGTTACAGATCCGAGAAGTTGCCAGCTAACTTGTTGCAGGCCCAGAGAGACTACTTCGGTGCTCACACCTTCAAGGTGTTGCCAGGTGAGGAGAACTCTTACTTGAAGGGTGACTGGATCCACGTCAACTGGACTGGTAGAGGTGGTAACACTTCTGCTTCCACCTACGATGCTTAAGTAGTGAATAAGAACGATGCGTGAAATATGTAGAAAGTGACGGAACAACGATGCGAAGTAAAGTTGTTCAATATATTTCAATATCTATAATCTTAAGTGCCATACCTAGATGCGCGGAGTTAATAGAACTCCCAACTTATGCGCCATTTAACGTTCGTTTGTCATCATCTATGCCATATCATAAGGCTAGTAATGTTTTATACCTTTCCCTTTTAACTTCTCTCCTTTCTACATTCTTTAATACCCTTCTATAACCTATAAAGGTACATCGTACCCCAATGCCATGGACCCAATCAAATACAAGTTAAGTGCTGTGATGAACCCCCATATCAGTATAGCCACAAACGTCGTCACCGGACCGTTACTGTAGTCCTTATAACCCTTGATGCGTACACAGTTGTTATCTGGGTCGTCAAACACTTCGGCACTCAGTAAGAGTCTTTCCTGGTCATCGTCTCGCAAAAGGCTTTCCTCTTGGTTTCTTTCCTGATAGCCTTGACCCAGAAGTCGACTTTCCTGGTAACCCTGACGTCTTTCCTGGTTCTGAAGTCGGTTATCACCTGCTACACCATGGTTCACATGTTCGTCATCGTCTTCCCAACCCGCACATGGGTGAGTGTTGCGCAAGTCCTGAAGTCTGATTGCTGGTTCTGTGCTGCGGAACTTGGCTGTATCGAGAGTGTCGAATGGCTCATTATCAATGGTATCGACAATATCATCGCTATCGGTAGCGAAGATTGGAACACGCATCGTTTCCTTCGAACATGTGAAGTAGATGAGAGGTGCCGAAACCACGGGCAAGAGCACACTAAGAACCACCTGCGAGGCGTTCAATATAGTCGAGAGACCCTCACGACCCGTGAATGACACCACCAAGAGACATGGTGCAATAGCCATACCTCTTGTAATTAACCTCCGCACTACAGGGGGGAATGACCATGATAAAAAGCCCTCCGACACCATCTGGCCGGCCAAGGTGCACACGACTCCCGCCGATTGGCCCGAACAGAGGAGCGCGAGCGCAAACACAAAGCCTGCAGTGGGGCTCAAGTGCTCTGAGAGCAAGTGGTAGATTGTGAATAAGTCGGCATTTTCGAAGCTTTCAGCATCGGAGTCGGAGTCGGTGCCATCAGTGTCATCGTATTTGACATTACCCTTAGTCAAGGTTGCACCGGCGACGATCAAGATAGCTGAGTTGACGAAAAGTGCCACTGTGAAGAGTGAGATTACCAACTCCACAATTGTGTAGCTCATGGTGTTGCTGATTGCATGTACGGATGGTCTGTATGTTGAGTCGTCATCTTCACCCAAGGTTGACGCGTCATCATCATCCAACTTCTCGAACTGGTTTGGTGTGTATGGTGTAGCCACAGGGGTTATATCTGCCTGTGCAAAGTCATTTGTATTTGAAGTGTTATCAGACGCCATGTTATCTGGAATAATGTTGACGAGTGTGTCGTCGTGCGAACAACCAACCTGATGCTCAGGACGTGGTTTACAAGGTTTTCTGCGGTGGTAGTGACCGTTCTTCAAGTCGAAGTCCTTGAGACGTGCTTGTACCAAACCAGATCCCAAGTATAATGAGTGTGGCATGACAGTTGCTCCCAAGATGGCTAAGCTTAGGAAGAGCCCATTACCACCTTTGCGGTCAGACATGTCGACGACATCTTTGCTTGGTAAGAAGCCGCGTAAGACCTCACTTACAGAGAAGTGAATTGTAGAATCATTTGCGACTTGGTACAACTCGATACCAAAACATACCACGGTGGCTGCCACCAAGATCGACACGAACAGTTCAAAGATTCTAATGAACAAAAGCGGACCCTTGGGCCTATATGCCATGAGGACGATGATCACGTCCACCACAGTGAGTACCACACCGAGAATGAGTGGCATATTGAATAAGATATTGAGTGCGATGGCTGTGCCGACGACTTCGGCCAAGTCTGTGGCTATGATTGCGACTTCAGTGAGAACATAGATGAACATGTTGACTTTGTAGGAGAAGTGAGCACGGCAGTTTGCCGCCAAGTCGAGGCCAGTAACAGCTCCAAGACGCGCTGCTAAGATCTGGAGGAATATAGCGAGACAGTTTGAGAGCAAGATCAGAAACAAGAGTGAGTACTTGTATGCTGAACCTGCTGCCACTGCAGTAGAATAGTTCCCTGGGTCCATGTAGGCCACACTGACCATGAGACCGGGGCCGATGAATCGCGAGTACTTCTTGCACACGGCTAGTACGCGTAGCAATACACTTCGACTGAGCATGATAGGCGCCGGGATATGTTTAGAAAAAATCCCGGGGAAAAGAGAAAAGTACAGGGGAATGAAAGGAACAAAGGAAGAAAAGAGAGAAAAGGTCAGAAAGAAAAGGTAAGGAAGAAAAGGTGAAGATGATAAAGTGTAGAACAATGGAAGTAACTATGGAGTGAGAAGTGATAAAGGACGAAATGAGAGTAAGAAATTGGTCGAAAAGATGAAAGGGATGTGAAGAACAAAGGGTTTGAAATAGTGACGAAAAGATGAAAAGAATGTGAAAGGGATGGCTTAAGGTGAATGAAAAAAGAGGTGAAAAAGGTTTGTACAGTATGAATGCACGCACTAATCTCACAGATTACCGCTGTTGTTTCTGCATAACCTCAGTGGTATCATGGGGCTGATGCGAAAAGAGTAAACTAAGCGAGTGGTTGCCAAAAGTGGAATCAGAGGTTACATAGAACCAGAAGTATATGAAATCAGAAGAAAGCACAAGAATACTAGCGTTACCGTAATGAGGGTATTGGAAGAAATAGTAAAAACTTCTGGAAATTATGATCCTACAAAGAACTGGTGGTAAATCACGTTACTGTATTGCGAAAAGGTGTGGTAAGTGAATGTGATTATAACAGGAGAATGTCAGATTTGAATGATGAGAAACCTGAATGAGTGATTTGAATGAAAACGTGAATGTTTGAATGAAATGATAGGATTGGTCAAGGTGGATTTTGATCGGCTATGACAGGATCGGCTTTGACAGGATTGGATTGGATGACAGGGTCAGGTGACAGGGTTGTGCGTAACAGGATCAAATCTGGATCGGAATTATTGCTGTTGTAGTATACAACTAGGGTTATATTCTACAATCTTCGTCTCTCTCTCTTCGTCTCTCTCTCTCTCTTTGATATCTCTACCACCTCCATCTTCATCTCTCTCTCTTTGATATCTCTACCACCTCCATCTTCATCTCTCTCTTTGATATCTCTCCCTTCATTATATCACGTGACTGGCTGCAAATAGTCTCTAATTGACATGCACCATTCTTACCATCATTTCAGCACCCTCTGACCATCTTTTTACCATTGGTATGTCAATAGCATACCGCAATCTCATTGCCATTATTCGTTTAGCACGTTTATTATCCCCTTCCTATCTCTACCCCAAACTTTCCGAAAATGTCGCATGGTAACACCATTGCTCCTTAAAACCATCCCCTCCCCAAAAAATTCCATATTGACCTTCGGAACCCATCTAATACAACCCGATAACTACACTGTTATTGTTGTCACCTCATCCTTTACTGTCTTCCCTGTCTTTTCCACTTTCCCATCATTTATGTCTCCCGGGAATGTCGCGCCCGACGGCGCTACAGTTCCGATGTTTTTCCCGCGCCTGCCAACAAAAAATCCACATACCGTAATGATCAGAGCCTCGATGAAGAAGACCCTTGGGTCGGTCCACCGCGCGCAGATCCAGCTTTTGCATCAGTCGTGTAGGCTCAATGCGGCATCTGTGTTTAGAATGCCTGCTATGTCGCCCACCATGACCGAAGGTGGTGTGGTTTCATGGAAGTACAAGCCTGGTGAGGCCTTCAGCGCAGGCGATGTCTTGTTGGAAGTTGAGACTGACAAGGCCACCATCGATGTTGAGGCTGTGGACGACGGTGTCATGTGGGAAATCCTTGTTAATGAAGGTGCTAGCGGAGTTCCCGTGGGCAAACCCATTGCATTCTTGGCCGAAGAGGGCGACGACTTGAAGTCATTGGAGAAACCAAGCTTGGAAGAACAGAAGGAACAACCAAAGGAACAGCCAAAGGAGCAAGCAAAGGAACCAAAGGAATCAAAACAGTCAAACGAGGTAAAGTCCCAGGAAAAGTCCGAGAAACTGGCTAAATCGGCGTCTTCTTCGACATCTATTTTCCAACCAGCCGACCCTAACCAGAAGCTTTTCCCATCGGTCGAGTTGTTATTGCACCAACAGCACATTTCCTTCGAGGATGCCATTAAGAACATTCCTGCATCGGGACCAAAGGGTAGATTGTTGAAGGGTGATGTTTTATCATACTTGGGTAAAGTGGACTCACTGGCCATCTCCTCTCTCACAGAGTTCTTGCACTCCAAACAGCACTTGGACTTGAGCAACATCACATTGGCCACTCCTGAAGAGACCGACAAGCTCACTCAGAAGGAGAAGCCCAAGGAGGAGGCTAAGGTTGAGGTTCCAAAGGAATCCAACTTGGTCACTTTCACCTTTGCAGGCGAGGAGGGTGAGACTATCCAAGATGTCGAATCGTACGTCCGCTACGCTATCTCTGAGGTCTATGCAGAGAAATTCCCACAGTTCGAACTGTCGCCTAACGCTAACACTGCCTTTACTCAAAGTACCGATGACATATTCGACGAGTTGCTCATCGCTCCACCAACTCAGAAGCGTTTTGAAGTGGTGTCGATCAAGCCAGTCACAAATGCACCTGCTCCTGCGTCTGCCGATGCATTCGACGAGTTGTTGGGTCTCAGCACACCAGCCCCAACTCCTATCGTGCGCGATGACAAGGTACAGGTTGAAGTCACCTTGAAGTTAGCCAAGGTTGCTGATGCTAAGGAGTTTGCAAGAAGATTCGAGGCTTCACTCAGTGAGTTTTAGATAGGAATGAGAGAACGTAAGGTATGAAAATAGTAGAAGGAGAACGTACGGTATGAAAATAGTAGAAGAAGAACGTACGGTATGAAAATAGTAGAAGGGCAGGTGAGTAGAACTTTGGTATGAGATGCTTTTTGAATGGGGATTCAAGTGAATGGAACTTGGAGGTGTCTCTTGAGTAGGATTTGTTGGAAGGTGTCTTCCGAATAGGGGCATCAAGGAGGTGACTAACTTTAAAAGATGATGGAAGATTTTCGATGGTAGTCACGGTAAATCTTCACAATTCAGCACTACTCTTTTTTGGGTGCAATATATAAAAAATTGATAGCTAGAAGATCACTACCAGAAGATGCTTACTACCTAGTCAGAAGATTACTTTAGTTAGACTGACGGAAGTTTACTTTGAGTAAAGTGGAGAGAATCCTATTGCTTTACCTAAGTTCGAGTCTTATTGTAGTCAATATAGACTAAACCAAATATAACTTAAACTAATATCTATTCACTTAATCCGTTTGTCTTATTATCATGTTCACGTTATTTTGATACCAAACACCTTGTGCCTTTCTATCAGTGGAATCTACCCCTCCTTACATAAGCCTTCCCTTTGTGCAGTTTTTTCTTCGAGATTTTTTTTTTTTTAATTTTTTTTTTTACCACTGTTGGTCTTTGCAACAACCTTAGTGACTATCGATGTACCTTCCCTATCCAAGTTACAGTAGTAAAAGCGGCCCCAGCAGCAACAGCAGTAGTGCCAGCAGTTCCAGATCGAATTCCAATATAATGATGCTGGTAAACGACAAGACACCAACAACCAACACGCCTTATTTTGCGCGCCAATCGCCGCCGTCTTTACCACAACAACTGTATCTCGCGCAACAGCAGCATCAGATGCAGCAGCAGATACAGCAGCAATACCCAGGTGGTCGCAGTGCATTGCACTCCAATATGAGCAACCCTCTTTTACCACACGTAGGGTCACTACCACATCTCAACGGCCTGAGACTCGACGCTGACTATCAACATCCACTGTTGTTGGGACAGTACCATATGATGAACTCGCCAAAGTTGGACCACGAGAGACTCTTACAGCAACAGCAACACCAGCAGCTCCAGCAACAACAGCAGCAGTTCCAAGCTGCGCAAAACTTTCAGGCCCAAGCCGCGGCTTCGGAAATCGAGCAGGAGTTGCAGAATAGCGCGCGTAAGGAAAAGGAGGAAGCCATCATACATCCTCACTTTACCACAACGCACGCAACGCTGGAGGGGAAAAAGAAGCGTGGACGGCCGAAAAAACTCATATTGGACCCAGAGACAAACGAATACATCGACCTGTCGCACCCAAACTTTAAGCACCTCAATAGGGTATTGAAGGACCTGTCGTCACCATCGGCTTCGAGCACGTCCAGCTATGAATCGCGTGTTAGCAGCAGACACTCACCTCGCGAGGGCAATATGGGCAAGTTGTACGACCAGCCTACCTATTTGCGTAAATTCGAAGATGAAGCTGTGCAACAGCTTTTGCTGAAGAAGGACAAAAGGGGGCGCCCTCGCAAATTTCCAGTGGAACAGACGGGCGTGACGATAAAGGGCATTAGAGTCAATGGGAGTTCAAGACACAAAATACTGAAGAAGTGAAGAGTCAGGAGCACAAAAATCAGATCCACAAGATGTTATGGGAAGAAAATAATAATGGGAAAAAAAAGACAGGGGTCCATGGATCTCATGACGGCATCTTCCCCATGTGTACTATACTTACGATAACGACAAGAATATGATAGAATACGAATGTTTGGTACTAGTACCATACATCAATATTCATATCTACAGTAACAATCGAATACATGTAGTCCTTCAAGTAGGCATTTATCTGAAAAATATTAACTAAAAAAAACTAGATCACAAACTGCAATCACCAGCTGCCGATTGATTAGATAACCAACTGTCCGTTGATTCTCTTAATGGCTCTGTGAACAATACCCAACCAGTGGACGAATCTTTCAAAGTCTCCGTCTTCAACGGCCTCCTTCAAACCTGGGAAGGTCTGACCAGCGTAACCTGTAAATCTTCCACTGGCAACCACAATGTGCTTGAACCATGGTCTCTGGTACAAGCCTTCCTCGTGCAAGAAGTTTCTCTCGAAGTACTGAACCAACTTGTTGTGGTGCTTGATCTGGAAGTGCAACTTGATACGTTGCCAGAACTTGAGAGTGTCTCTGTTATCGTACTTGAACTGGAGGTCCGCAGTCTCTTCGTCAAACAAGCTGGTGGTGTTCAGCAAGTGGTCAAAGTCTGCAGTGGTCGACTCAATCAAATCCTCAAGGGTCGGCTTCTTGTGCTCAGTGTAAGCACCGCCTGCCATCATCATCATTTCACGCTTTTCCTTGTGGTGCTTTTCGTGTTCCTTGTGGTGCTTTTCGTGTTCCTTGTGGTGCTTTCCGTGCTCCTTGTGGTGCTTCTCATGTTCCTTGTGGTGCTTTCCGTGCTCCTTATGGTGCTTTCCGTGCTCCTTTTGGTGCGCATCCTCCTTATTCTCCTTATCCTCCTCATTTTCCTTGTGGTACTTTCCATGCTCCTTACGCTGCTGTTCAGCCTTCCAGTGCTCCATGCGCTGCTTCGCCAAGTACATCTTGTTGTGAGGGCAGAATCTCATAGCCTGGAAGTGGTGGTTGGAAGCCTCACCAACAAAGTTCTCATCAGCAAAGTCAATAGTATTGTATGAGATGTACTGGTCACCCAGAACCTTCTGCTTAAGCCACTTGTCAGGAACATTGCTAATGGCCTCCTTGTAGTATTTCTGCAATTCGTGGGCATAAGTCTTCAAGTGGAGAGGAATAACCTCGCGCTCACTCAACTTCAACGCAACGAAAGACAAGTACTTCGCAGCCAAGTTATGGAAGACGAAACCAGGGTCAGCACTAGTGGAAATCCAATGGTAGGAGTCGTAGTTCGAGTGGTAGTGGTAAATTGGGTCACCCTTGCCCTGAGTGAAACCCAAGTCAACGGATGGAATACCCAAGTGCTCCAAGTAAACAGTGTAGTCGGAACCTGAACCTAAGATACCAACCTTAGCGCCATTTCTCTTGAACCAATGGTCGTAAAGTGTACCCACACCATCCTCAGGGTACTCCAATTCCTTGGCAGCTTCGAACAAGACCTCGTTCAAACTTGGGGTCGCGGAAGCATGGAAGTGCTTTCCACTAACAGCAACATCAACGTTGATGTATGCCACAACATTACGCTTATACTTGTCGGCAAAGTACTCACCCTGTTCAGTAGATCCAAGCAAGCCATACTCTTCACCATCGAAGCTCTGCAAGACGATAGTTCTCTTGAACTTATATCCGGCAGCCTTAAGCGAACCCAAAGCACGAGCAACTTCAATAAGTGCGGCAGAACCAGAGTTAGGGTCACCAGCACCACCCTTGATCCAAGCGTCTCTGTGGTTACCAATAATAATAACTTCATCCTTGTTCTCACCCTCAATCTCACCATACACGTTGTAGAGAGTCGTGATGTTGTAGATCTGGTCATTGTACAAGTTCAAAGTGTACTTCGGGTTTGGTCCGGTCGAGTAGTCAAAGCCCTCGAGTTCACCGCTGAAACCCTTCAATGGTTTACTACCGTGTCCGTTCAACTTCTCCAAGATAGGCTTAACCTCCCTGTAGGAAATTGGCAACACAGGGATCTTTCCAATACTGGAGTGTGGGTCTTCACGGTCAACACCTGGCTTAGAGGCATAGCCTGGGGTAGTTGGGTCACCTGGGGCAGCGCCAACACCGCCCAAAAACTGGACGGAACCTCTCTGGACAGAGGACTCCTGTCTAGCAGGACCATGAGGGTACTGCTTGAAACCATTGGCAGGAGTGATACCATCATCATCACCAGGGTCGCTGTACAACAAGACACCAACGGCACCAGCATCTTGGGCAAACTTCACCTTAAGACCTCTGAAGATGGATCCATATCTGGCAACAGCAATCTTGCCCTTGACATCGACACCTGCCTTGGCCAATGCAGCAAAGTCATCAATAGTTCCATAGTTGACGTAAACATACTCAGCAGTGACATTTCCGTTAGCAGCATAACCCAAAAACGTTGGAATTGTGTCATTTCCTTGAGTAGTCTTGTCCTCCTTGAGGACATCTTCCTTCAATGGTGCCTTATACACAACCTTTTCATCCTTGATAAGGTTCAAGTCATGCTCGTTGGGGTAACTCACGTAAATCTCATAGGTATCGATAGTAGGCTTGAATCCATATTCTTCAAACTTGTCAGCGGTCCATTGAACCAATCCAAAGTTGGTACCAGCCAAGTGAGGCTCAGAAGTGTACTTCTTTGACCAATCACCGGCAAGGTTGATTTTCAAGGTCTCAAGAACTGTTTGCTTTGGGTCTTGAACAAGATTGTCCAAGGTAAGGAACAATCTAGTAACATGGAGGCCACATAACACAAGGATAGTACTGAAGGCGAGCTTCTTCGCCCACAGTGTTCTCCTTGCCCTTGTGTCCACAACAATAGGGGTATACTCAAGCTTTTCAGACATGGGAATATGGCTAAAAAAAATCAGGATATCCGTGCTATATATGGCGATAAAAGGGGGAAAATCCGCGTTACCGAATAATAGTTCATGTGGCTGTGGCACGATATTAATAAGTGAGGAGGGCCCTAAGGTGATGTGGGTGGCGATTTAAATTAGTGAAGCATCATGATGGAGACGAATTGGTGGAGACGCTTCGATCTATTCGCTATTACGGCGACAATCTCTTGATAAGCGCTCCTATCGATAAGATAAAGTCAGGAGAAATTACCAAAAAAAAATCTCCCGGGGGTGAGTCGAACACCCGATCTCAAGATTACTCTGAGTTACTCATTACAGTCTCGCGCCTTAGCCAGCTTGGCCACCGAGAGGATCTTCGAACGGGTAGAATAAAAACAGGTTTAAGTAAGAGAGGTAAACAACTATATAATGCATGGAAAAGTCATTAGACATAGTATTTAAAGCACGTAGTTGCTACTTAGTCATCAGATAGGAAAGCAATCATATAGAGATTCTGTTGACGTTTCTCTGGTATACTAATGATACTAGAAAAAAATGTCTTCTGTCTTAGCTCTGCTCAAACACTTTTTTGTGGTCCCATGAACATCGACCTTGTATTTGCAGACATCCAGAAGGAGATTGCCGGGGAGACCGTCAATAAGAACCTCTTAAACGAGCTTGAACAGGAGTTCATTGCTGCAATTGCACCCACGAAGAATGAATATGCTCGCGCAGGGTTGATGGTGCCTCTGGACCTTGGAAGTGCCTTCTTCAGCGAGACGGATTTGGTGGGATCAACAGGCCAGCAATTGGTGAATAATACCGAGCGGTGGGCATACCTTTACCGCGAGTACGTACAACGCCTCGAAGAGATCGACTGCAAGAAGATTCAGAAAGATCGCATTTACAGAAAGATTAATGAGGAGATCATTTTCCTCCTCTTGACCAACCGATATTACCTTGTGATTGCACAGAAGTTTCTCAATGGTGCTTACCCCAAATCCATTCGTATGACTTCTGTGAATGATGAACTCGGTGCAATCATGACTCCAGCTGAAGTCATGGGTGTGTTGGGAACTACAACGTTGGAATACACAGACTACCTTTTGTCATTGTTGAAGTTGACCGATATAGTGGTGGGTTTCACAACCAACTCGGTCATTAAGATTTCCATGAACCTGCGCACAAAGACTGATTACGGTGTGAGTTATGTCAATTCGCTCTTGATCGCAAATTTGGAGACAGGTTTCAAGCAATTGGACTTGAAGAACGACAACGTGAGGAGAAAGTACGACGCCTTGAAGTACAACTTGAAGAAGATTAATGACATTCTCTATGACTTATCTTTGAGAAACATGCTTCCACAGCAAGGCGTGGAGTTGATTTAAGGTAAATTCATAATTCCAAAGAGAAAACGTAGTTATACTAGTAGAAACATAGCAACACTTTCATGAACAAACACTACCAAGACTAAAGACTAAAGACCACCAAGACTAACCACCAAGACTAACCACCAAGACTAACCACCAAGACTAACCACCAAGACTAACCACCATGACTAACCACCATGACTAACCACCATGACCAACCACCATGACTAACCACCATGACTAACCACCAAGACTAACCACCATGACTAACCACCATGACTAACCACCATGACTGAAGAATTTCCAACGACCACTACTATTCTACCTTCCTACATTCATGTTCCTTGTATCCTTGTTACATTATCCTATTCATTAACCTGCCCATCGCTATCATCGGGGCACATATGGCCTTTACCATCATGCACAATGCATCAACCAACCGACTCAATTCGTATAAGATCCACAAAAAGATCACCAATTCGGCAACAATCACAATAGTCTGGAGCGTCGGGAACTGCTCTGCAATCACATCAATTGGAGCAAACAATATCTGCATTATCTTGATGTGCTTGATTGCGGAGTTGAGGTTCGACATCAACTGCACCGGCCTTTCCGGGTTGAAGTGCTGCACTAACATCCGAAGTCTGTCTCCCAAAGTAGTATATTCTCCACGAGACATGCTGTTGTAGGAGGTTGGTGGTGTTGCCTCAAGCTGTTTAGTGAATGGGTTGTAATAGAGCTCTCGAGTGATCTCACCACCATCATCGTCAATTTCAAGAGTAAACTCCTGTGGGTTGTCTTCTTCTGTATCCATAACATACGACTTTGGAAGCAGAAGCGCGTCAGATGTCATCATTTTCGCCGATGGTGCACGGGCTTTGCCTTCGAATATCCCTGCCACTGGTTCGTTCCATCTTGTGGTAAGAGTAGTATAACCCTTCTTGATGTTGGCCAAAGCAAGCCGTGACTTGTTCGGAGCAGCCACCACCTCCATAGGCTTCTGTTCCACAGACTTACTTTGTATAACCTCCTCTATGTCACCGTTTTCAGTTTCAGCATTCTCTGCGGGTTCACCAACATCATAAACTAAGTAATTGAGCACCATGTTCCAGAGCGGGTGGAACTTTGGGTTCTGACCAACTTTTCTGTTAGTTCTTGCTTGCAGGACGTCCAGTGCGACCTCCAGCGGTATTTCCAGCGGTGTCGCCAGCAGTGCGGCCAGTCCAGGTACCGAACTCTTGGACCTCATAGACTTCATCGACGATGAGTTGTCGGACCGCGCGTCATCTGCGGCAACAATGGCTTCTGCCACAGTGGGCACTTCATGTGGTTCGCCCTTTTTCTTGGCCTCTTTCTTTTCACGCAACGCCCTGTTGACTTCGAGTTGGTGGTCATGGTTCGCAACAAAGTTCCTTGCTAACTCACGCTTGGCCTTCTGGACACGCCTGCGCATCATCTTCTTGAACTTAGTATTCTTTTTTGCTGCCTTCTTTTGCGCTTCGGTTATTTGCGGGTCCTTCTCGGCATCAACAACCTCCTCGTCACCATTGATACTGTCGTCAAAATCAGAGTCAGAGTCACTCACATCGTCAACAAAGATACCCTCGGCTGCCTTTCTCTGTGCCTCTTCGCGCGACTTCCAGTAGTCATAGGGCTCTTCACCCTTACCCATTTTCCCTTTGATGTTTCTTATCGCACGCTTGAAATGTGTTGGCTGCGGACGCTCCTCCTCGCGATCAAACACAAATTCCATCGGGTTGTACTTTTCCATTGTTTCCTCTTTGTCGACGAAAACGTCCTTGAATGTACGTGGAGTGTATATCTTGGGCTTGATCTGGTTGAGTGACAGATCTTGAAGTTGCTGCTCTCGTGCGTAATAGTTATCATAGTTATGTTTCTGCCGTGCGTAGTAATGATCATAGCGGTGCTGCCGTGCTGGATCCATATGCTTGGCCATGTCAACTGTGTAAGGAGACCTCCGACTCTGGCGGTGGGGTACGTATCTATTTTCGAGGATGTTGAGTTCGGCTGGGGTTATTCCCTCTTCAAGAAAGTCAGGGTCCACTCTTTGTCTGCGGGGTTTTATCCTGCCTTCAGAGGATTGTCTTTCCATCATAGTTGGTCTACTCTCTGATCCTTCTATTGTTCTTGTTCTGCCTTCAGAGGGCTGTCTTTCTGTTATCTTTGGTCTTTCCTCCTGCCTATTCTCTGCAGTATTGGCGTTATGGATCAGCTGCACCACAGGGAGGTTTGCTGGAGCTCTTACCACCGGCAGTTTTGCACGAGGCATGGATCTGCCTTCTCTTCTTCTAATACTTTCTGGAGCCGCTTTTGGCCGTTCGGCCACGAGATTCGAGTAGGATACCTTGGGCAGCATAGGAGGTGTGCTTTTTGGTGAGTAGGGGAACCCAAGTGAAGGTTTGTACTCGAACTCTGACTCAAAATCCGGCACTTCATTCCCTATGTCAAAGATGGGGTCTTCGCCATATTGATAGGGATCGTATTCGAAGATGTCGTCATTTGAAGGATAAGTATGGTAGGTTTGGTTTCCCCGTGGCGACATCTGCTTCTTCTTATCCAAGTACTGCGAAGTGAAGTACCCTTTGCTAGTGACGTTCATGGCAAAGAAAGTAAAACAACTGTAGAATCAGGAAGCTGAGGAATCGTCAAGTGTTTGAATCAGAGAAGTGTTGAGTAGTTGATGTTGTTTTGGTAGTAATTTGGGTTGACAGTAAATTTAGCAGCAAATTTGGGGTTGGCAGTAAATTTGGGGTTGGCAGTAAATTGGGCTTACCAGTAATTTAGTTTTGCAACAAACTCCTGGACTGATGTGAATACTATCACTATATCTCACTACTCACTGTGAGGGTAGAGATGCACTGTAAAGCTTTATTTGCTAAAGTTTTACTTTCCCAACGTGGATGGCTGGCTATAGTGGTTACACAAACGTGAATTGATCTAATGATGAACCCGAAACGAGATTGACTTAAGGAACAGGTCTTGAGAGAAAACTTGAAATACACAACATTAAGTGAGGTTCAGTCTAATAGACCAAGTGTTCTTAGTTTATGGCTAACTGCTAAGTGATCCAATCAACAAACTGTTAAGAGATCAGGTTTCTAAATGTGCTAACTGCTCAGTATTTAGAATGAGTGATTCGAGTGGTTCGAGCTCTTTAACCTTCCAAGTTCCATGGCTCAGGTCAACTTCTAACTTCTCATATAGTCGATATCATGTTGTGCGCACCCACAATTAATGGCAGAGCTCGTCGGGTGATCTCATAATCCATTACATAACCTGCAACATATGTTCGACCTGCACCTGAATCGGCGTTTTCAATCATGCTTCGTACTCGAGAACTCACAAGGCTGGGCCCGGTGTTCCCGCATTACATACGCATGTCGCGCTCTCACTTATCGGCCTCATTAGGGTCAACACAGATATCAAAAATAGGACCAACTTTATCGAGATCTATGTCAACCCTAGTTCCAAGGTCTACTTCAATCGCGGGGTTCTCCGCGGGGTCAACCTTGCGGTCTTTACAGTCTTGTTCAACATTAACCCCCTTATTAACTACACGGATGAGATCTTTTTGTCGTGCTAATTCCACCATTACGTCTGAGTCGTACCTCAATCTGGATGATGAATTTCTCTCGCGAATCAACAAGCAAGAGATCGCGCAGCATTTGGAGAATCTCGGTCCGTTCCCATCTTATTCCAACATTCTTAATGCCCAGCACTTCTACCAGAATGAAGTTTTGATGGCATATTCGCAGCAAAAGCCACATCCTGTGTCATTGCGTCAGTTGGCCGGTTACGGCAAGACCTTAACCAAGCAAAAGATCTTGAGCAGTGCAAACTTCGTGAGACTCGAGCTCCCTATCAGACTTTCGATGCGTATTCGTGATCTCCAAACACTCCCCTTTGGTGTGGTCAACAACTTCCACTTGGCACAAATCTACGAGAGTTACTATCATTCTTTCAATGCGTTCCGCAAGATTCCCCAAATCACCACCTTGGAGCAGAATGATAAGTTTTGCCAAACTTTGAGTGCATTATTGGATGACCACATCTTCAACTTGCTGCATTTAATGATGGGTGCGCTCGAGGTGTCGATTCTCAACAATCTCCCACAGCATGAGCTCGATCAATTCATGTCGGTTACCCTCAGACTGCGCACAAGTAGACGCCTTATTGTTGAAGAGCACTTGTCACTTACGGAGAACTACAAGAAGCTGCCGTACACTTCTAAGCCGCCCGACTATATTGGTGAGATTTTCGTGCAATGTAATGCCAAGGAACACTTTGAGATCGTCGCGGGCAAGGTCAAGAACTCAATGTTGGAGGTATTCCCACATCCAGAAAGACTCCCAGACTTGGAAATCGAGGGCGACCTTGGATGCTCCTTCCCATTTATGGTACCCCACTTGCACTATCTCATGAGCGAGATCTTGCGAAATTCGTATGAAGCCACCATCAAGAGCCACGGTGATACCGCGGGAAAGCTCCCACCGATCAAGATCACGATCGTCGACTCGAAAAAGGAGGTAGTTTTCCGCATCTCTGATCAGGGAGGTGGTATGCCACACGACCAGCTCGCTGAGATCTGGAGCTTTGGAAAATGCCCTCAGCTTGCACGGACCAGTTTGTCCAACTTTCACAGGATTCCTGGGTTACAGCTCTACTCCAACCTCAAAGTGACGCCAGCTGGGTCGTCTGTGGTGACGCCATCGCTCGATCATACGTCTTTGTTCGACGCCGACGACCAGCGTAAGTTGACTTCCACCACACATAAGAAGTCCACCTTGGACAGCTTGATGAGCAGACCATACAAGAACAAGCTTGGTTTGGGGTTGCCCATGTGCAAGGTGTATGCAGATTACTGGAATGGTGATTTGAGCATGAACTCAATTGAGGGTTATGGCAGCGATACGTGTTTGACCTTGAGCAAGTTGGGTTTCCATAGCAATGTGATCCAGCTCGATAGAGCATAAGGTGAGAGGTAGAGAATATAAAAGATGTGGTGAATAAGAAAATGGTAGAACGTGTAGACATGTAGAGTATTAGAGATATACTAGAAGACACACTAGAAGACACACTAGAAGACATACTAGAAGACATACTAGAAGACATACTAGAAGACATACTAGAAGACATACTAGAAGACATACCAGAAGACATACTAGAAGACATACTAGAAGACATACTAGAAGACATACTAGAAGACATACTAGAAGACATACTAGAAGACATACTAGAAGAAATGCTTGTCTTGATAGACTTTTTCACTACTTGACTGCTCGACTGCTTGACAAATCCACTGCTCGATTGCTCAAATAGGATATGTCAATATGTTTCATTTGGATTTTCTCGACTAACCACTGTAATACTTTTTATCAGTCTATTTTATTCTATTCCTTTTTCCGACTTTTTTGTTTCATTGTTTCCATGAACAACGTATCCATCCTGTCGTTGCTTGGAAGGTCGCTGGACGATGTTGGGTGGCAGAAGGCCGCCGCGCCCATGAATAATGCCTCTCTGACACCGAATATGCCCATGGCTCACGTGCCTTCTAACAGTCCAAACCAGGTCATGAGTGTGACCAGCATGAACAATGTCCCTTCAATGAACCAGAACGGCACCCCACTGAATTTGACCCCTTTACGTGTCCCATCATGCATTAGTCAACCAAATGGAGTCATGAATGGCCCATCTTTTGGCCAAGGGCCTAATGAAAGCTCACAAGCTCAGGGAAATATTCAAACAACCCATTATCAAGCTAATGTTAACCAAGCAGATCAGGCAAATCAAGCACAATTATACTTTCAAGAAAATCAATCAAGTGCTCAAACAAATAACTCAGCAACTCCTCAAGCAAATTCCTCAGCTAATGCACTGGTAACGGCTACTCAACCTCAGGCCCAGCCACCACAAAATGGTCTTGAAACTCTTCTTTCAAGGTTCAGGGCACCAGTTCTCTACGATCCCAACAGTGCCCCTGAGATAATCGAACGTGAGGACTCACCTCCTCCTGTTCTTCCGTTAAGTGAGCATATTAAACGGTTTCAAACAAGTGTTGATTTGAAGCCGGTGTCTCCTCCAGTCCCTCAAGCTCAACAGGCTCCACAAGCTCCACCCACTCCAGTGCCTGTGCTAAGCAAAACTAGTATCAATCTGATCATAAACATAGATGTGCCGGAAGCATCACCTACACCCCTGCCCAGTGCAGATAACGTGCAAAAGAAGAAGATCTCGCCCAAGAAATCGAGCAAAAGAAAGACAGAGGACGGCGATCTGAAGCTAATGAAGAAGAAGAGACCGGTCCCAGCAGTAGGTACGGCCAATGTATCACTGTCACTGACGACCGATAAATCAATCAGACCGGTGAAGGTGACGCTTCCAAAACCCACAGTGGTGGACTTATTGAACCCCACGAGTGAAGAGGAAAAGGAAGATGAGAAAGCCGATAAAAATGAGGTCGAAAAGAAGGTGGAGGTGCCCGTAATTGCATTGAATATCCCGTTAGTGGATCCCAAGGATCCACAGCCTGGGAAGTCTGAGGTCGTAGTGAATGTTCTCAGACTCTCAGAGGAGAAGTATGGCTGGTCTGCCATACATCCAAAGTCCAAGAATGCAATTGATGTTATGGACGACATGATCGATGATGATGATGACGACGACGATGATGATGACATCATCGTGGAGGAAGAGCGCCCCAATAGAAAGGGTCTTTCTGAGGAGCAATTAGTGAAGCAGCACGAAGCACGCATGAATAGGAAGGTGGGTAAGTATGATTACGAGGACCCATTCATAGATGACATCGAGTTACAGATGGAGGAGGAGATTATCTCCACCAAGGAGGGTTTCTTCGTGTATTGGGGACCGTTGATCGATGAACGCAACGTCAGCAAGAAGATAAAAAAGAAGTAAACAAGAATGAAAGATAGTGGGTAAAATGAGAAGAAATGGGTTAGAGAAGAAATGATTAAACTGATGAAACGAGCAGTGTAACTCTACTGATGGAACGATGTGCAATGTGATTCTGTTGATGTTACCCCAAGAATATCAAACGCATACTAGAGTAATCTAGTAATAATACACCAACCACGGGCATTTATATTGAGGTGGAATGATACATGAGTAAATTTTTGATTATTGTAAGAAATCAGGTAGAACAGGAGTTACTATGAGAACTCAGGTGAAGACACGCTTTTGTATATTATTTAACCTGCATTCCCGTGTTTAGCATCCTTATCTCTGTCTCATTCTTTTACCGCCCCTACTCTCCTACATGCTGTCTTATTCTTTTCCTTCCCTACTCTCCTACATTCTGTCTTATTCTTTTCCTTCCCTACTCTCCTACATGCTGTCTTATTCTTTTACCTCTCCTGCTCTCCTACATTCTGTCTTATTCTTTTATCTCTCCTACTCTCCTACATTCTGTCTTATTCTTCTACCTCTCCTGCTCTCCTACATGCTGTCTTATTCTTTTCCTTCCCTTACTCTCTGATACGCTCGATAGTGATATCCAAAAGACCCACTGCATTGTACTCAAACAGCTTCTCTGTCTTGTCATACTTGGCCTTGACTTTCTGCAGATTGGCCTCAACGCGCTCCAAGACCTTCTCGACGTCCTTCTTGCGCAGTGCAACTACGGGAACGTTTTTGAGAGCCACAAACAAATTCAAGTACGCCGACAATGTGCTGAACGACACGGGATTTACCAGAACCTGACCATCATCATCAACAAACGTCAGCTCGGTGGCCAACGTAGCCAAATCGACAACATCCGTGAACTTATCCTCAGTGAGTGTGTAGAAGGTGTTTGGACGTGACTCTCGCCTTGGTAATGGAGGAGGCATCGACCCTATCTTTTCTTTTGAATCTTTCTTTTCAGAAGGCTTCTCTACCTCCTTCTTCTCTTTTTCCTCCTTCTCTACTCTGTCCTCGCGTGGCTTCACGAACAACTCCTTCAAGACACCCACCAAGACCGCCTTGATACTATCATACGGGCAGTTGTGCAAAGAGTCCTTAAGGAACGCGTAAGAGACCTGCTCTGGCAGGATGGCCACAACTCTGCTGAACAATGTGAGAGCTGCAAGGCTGAATGCGGTCTCCTTCTGCATATTCATGTAGATGAACAATAACAGCTGGTAGTATATGGTAAGCAATAACGGTGATACCGAAGATACCTCCACACTAGCATTCTTGCTAGAACTGAGAGCATACCACAGCCAAAACACGCACACGTCAAATGCACCCTTGTTGACAAAGTTCTGGTTGATCATCGCGGGGATCGTCAAACGTAAAGTCAACACAATTGCATCGTATATGGAAAACTTCGCCGTATAGTCGCGGTCACGCGACACCACATACGTGTGGATACTGAGAATTCCCAACAAGGAGTTCTTGATCTCACGTGCGTCACTGTTGGTTACCGAGTGCGCAACTGTCTCCTGGTAGTCACGAACAACGGACTCAAATAAATGTGCGCTGAATGCATCGGTGAGGTCTTCTTCAGTAGGAGATGTACCCAGCGATGAGGATTCTGGTTTATGTTCCACATGCTTTGTCTTTCCAATCAAGGTACGGGCACCCAGTACAAACTCCTCGAATACAGATGGTGGATCGATATCAAACAGCAAAGCCAATTCGCTAATTCTATCCATAATTGGCCTAGTTACGCGGAAGTTCACGTATTTCCCACCGGAGTTACGGTGAGAACGTTGGAGGTTACTGAAATAGTCGAGTGTGAACCCCCACAGATGTCTCTTTCCAATGATAAAGACAGAATGGGTGATGAAAGATGAAAGAAGTCTTCCCTGTAAATACTGTTCATCATTTGTGATGCGCGCGAGCTCTTCTGTGGACATATCTGGAAGAGGATTTGGACGTGGTGGGGTAGTGTAATTGCGAGCAAAGCCATAGAAACGCTTAAGAAGGAATTCCGTATCGGATACAGTATTCTTGGAAGTTCTGTAGGCGAGGTTGATAAAGGCCGCCACTGCCATGGCCAAGAATTTAGATGGGTAAAGCGTAGCTATGGAACGCAAGCAGCTTTCAATTAACTGGAAGAGACAGTAGAGTTTGAGGTCAAAGTACTTCTCTTTGATGAATGCATCATCTGAAGCAGTCCCCGCACCCTCAGCAGTGATTCCCGAGATCAATTCGCAAGCTTTGAGGAAAAGTTCCTTAGGATTACCATCGGTAGCCAATACTTCAAAGATTTTGAACACCGTGACGACAAACGGGGCACCACGAATGCCTTTTTCAAACAGGTAATCGCTTTCGAGACAACCGATCAACACTTCCGGAAGATCCCAGCCAATTTCGTAGGTCAATTGTGGGTTTGCCACCAAAACATCACGCAATTTGGCCAAAACCTGTTCACGCTCCTCGTGGGGGAAATCCACGGTAGTTTCAGTGAGGTAAATGTCGACGAGTGTGGAGTATGAAAGGAAATCGCCAGATTCAATAGCATCTGCCGCACCGTTCTCAAGGTTGGTAAGAACCTTCGTGAGGTCCAATGTTTCTTCCTCAGTGTCACTCATGGGAAAATCAAAAAGAGCGATAAAAAGATAAAAAGAGATCAGATAAAAGATCATATTTGGATTAAGAGTTACTATTAGGAAAGGGGATACCTTAGGAAAGAGAATCTAATAATAGAGAATAGAGCTCCATAGAATTGGATATACATTGATTACTGGAGGTGATTCGACTAGTTACCACTCATATTTAGGCGATCATTCTCAAGGTGATTTGACCAAGAACCACGTTTGAAATTGATTACCGATACTAATTGAGCTACTACGAGTTTGGAATCGATTAGAATATACTGATTGAACTACCACACGGTACAATTGGCATTCATGCTTGATTCAGAGAATGATAGCAGTGATGAGCTGGTGAGCAAAGGAGTTGGAAGATACTCAGATGATAGTATGAAGATGAACAAAGGGAGAGAGGGAGAAAGCAAAGGGGAAGAACTCAAAGGGGAAGAACTCAAAGGGGAAGAACTCAAAGGGGAAGAACTCAAAGGGGAAGATATGACGAAAGAAGGTGAAGATGTGAAAGATAATGCTAACCATAAGAATGCAAAAACTGGGGGAAATATCAAAGAAGATGCTAATCATACAAAACCTATTGGAAATGTCAAGGATGCTAATCATACAAAACCTACTGGAAGTGTCAAGCAAGATGCTAATCATACAAAACCTATTGGAAGTGTCAAGAATACTACCAAAGAAGGTGTTACAGACGACTCTAAAAACTCTGAATATCGCTCTAAAAATACCGATATCAAGGCACCTCTCATCTCTTCGCAGCCACCACGAGTTCCCCTTTCTACACTGATGATTTTGGAACGCCGACCAGTGCAGGAAACTCCGGCGACCAAGATTACTGTACGATTCCAACCCATTGGTTCGACACCAGCACTCAATCCACGTATCTTTAAGATATCAGCTGAACAGACCGTACTGACATTGGTTCGTTTTGTTAATAAGCGCTTAAGAAACCAAGGACCGTTGCATTTGTATGTACAGAATCTGTTTCTGCCAACACCTGATGAGGTTTTGGGTGATTTATACAAGTTATTCAAGACTAGCGATGAGTTGGTGATTGGATATTGTTATCTGGTGGCATTTGGATAAAGGGAATACAAGAAGGTTATCAAGAACTTAATCCCTTGTAGAAATCTCAAAACCAACACTGATGAAACAGGGCTAGCTGATCTACAACTGATAAAACTAACTAATCTACAACTGATAAAACTAACTAATCTACAACTTATAAAACGAACTAATCTACAACTGACGAAATCTACAACTGACGAAATCTACAACTGATGAAATCTACAACTGATGAAATCTACAACTGATGAAATCTACAACTGATGAAATCTACAACTGATGAAATCTACAACTGATGAAATCTACAATTGATGAAATTTACAATCGATAAAATCTACAACTGATCAAACAACCCATCAAACTAATTAACCTACAACTGATCTTCAATTGTCTGAAATATCCAAGATCTACGATTTATGATCAGAATCCCTTTCCTTCTATCTGTTAGCTATCCCAATACCTTTCACTATCTATGAAATCCAAACCCACATCCCTATTCAATCAAATTAGAAATCTTTACCTTTACGGTAATGCTCTTTTCGATGCTGCTGATTTCTGTATGTCAATTTTACGCCTTCGGCTGAAATTTGCCATAATTGGAACCTGCGTTCTCTTGCCTCGTTAAGCTTTGTCGTCTCGCTTAACAAAACCTGAGTGAAATCTTTCAACTTTTAACCTCTTATACCCTCAACATCTCCCAAACTTTTAACCTATACTTAACCTCTACTTACTCTGTCTACTCTTACCTTTGCCTTTATGTTCATGTACTTCCTTATCCATTTTTTATTACATTCCGGTATGCTGCGCCGCACTCTCAGCAGTCAAGAATTTACCGGTTTTGTCAAACCATCGCTCAAATTTTTGCAGATTCCATTGTTCTAGATTTAATCGTTCCGAAATTGCTCTTCAATTTTCCCAAAATTGCTCGTTCGGATCACAACATTGCGTACCTGAGTTCACAACTTCAATCACCGCCTCATCCTCACACCACGACTAACAATTATATAGAAACTATCCTATAGAAACTATCCTATAGAAACTATCCTATAGAAACTATCCTATAGAAACTGTCCTATAGAAACGATTCTATAACTTCCCACTCAAATGCCAAACTCCTCTACTCTCTTTTCTTCAAAATTCATCTACATCTTGACAATCTTAAAACATCATCTTAGCAATAATACAAAAACTAGTAGAAAACAAAGTTGGCCTTACCGGAAGTAACGGTCACAGTACAGCCATCAGAGCCTGCACCGTTGTACTGGCCGTTCTCGTACTTACAGTCACCAACAACGTTGGCACCGTTTTCGCCAACAATCTTAATGTTGTAGTTAGGCTGGTCCTTGTTGTTTGGGTTGGGAATCAAAGACAAGTAGGTGTTACCGTTGGTAACACCAGCACCCAAAACAACAGGAGCCCAGTTACCAACACCAGAACCCTGGGTACCCCAGATACATCCGTCCTCAACGCTGACACCAGCATTGTTAACGTAGTACTGAGTAGAGGTCTTACCACCCTTCCAAGTGTAGTAGTTAGCAGAGTCAACAACAGCTGCTGGGGCATTACCACCGGCAGACAACAATGTTGGGATGTTCATGTTCTCAGAGCCTGGGTAGTCGGTTCTGCAAATAGCAACATCCTTCGAGATCTGCGACTTGAAGCCAGCAGTCTTCTCACCCCACTCACACAAGTACTTGGAGTTGGAGTTAGACTTGTAAAGCTTACCGTTCTTACAGAGCAAACCACCAACAGACATACCGTTAGATGGCTGCTGCTCTGGCCACTGGGTCTTGGACATACCGGCCTGACAAGCGTAAGAACAGTAGTAACCGTCCTTACAAGTAGAACTGGTGTCACCGTTCTCGTTCATGATGGTGGTGTAACCACCGTTGAGGCCGGAGATCCAGTCAACACTGATAACACCCTGACCGGTTGGCAAGGTAGAACAGTCGTGGACACCATCCTCAAACTCCTCAGTTGGGTTGGAGAAGGCGGACAAGTCACCAGAAATGCTGGAGCTGCCAGAGGAGCCAGAACCAGAAGAGCTCGAGGAGCTTGGAGAGCTAGACGAGCTAGAAGCACCAGACGAGCTTGGGCTGGAGTCCGAAGACGAAGGGCTAGACGAAGAGCCAGAAGAGCCCGAGGATCCCGAGGAGCTAGACGAGGAGCTCGACGATGGAGCATTGTTGGCGGAGCTAGTAGTTGGAGCAGCACTAGAAGAAGTGACAACAGCCTTTGCAGCACCACCGGTTGGAGTTGGGGCGGCACCGTCAGAAGGAGTAACAGTGTTACCCTGACCGTCGACATAAACGATCTTGGTAACAACAGCGCTGTCACGCTTGTGCTGGTGTTGGTGTTGGTGTTGGTGAACTGGGACCGCGGAAACAGCGGTTGCCAAGGCAATCAAGGAAAGTAACTTCATCTTTGTAACTGTTAACGATCAAACTGGTAAAGGAAGGTCAGCTTGGGGTATAATGAAAGACTACAGTTGGATGAGCGTTGTCGTAAGTTTTTTTGGCTGTGTTTTTTCGCCCTTGGAAATTTGCAATATATATTTGTTTTTTGTTGTTGTTTTTCGGCACCCAAAAAGAAATGTAACACAAACTCCACGGCGACATCCGGTCGTCTTTTCTTTTGCACCTAAATGCAGGTGCTTATTGTTGAAATTAGCGAAACGAGTAAAATGAGCTTTGAGCCTAGGCTGTTTCTGAACACCGTAGTGACGCGGGAAAGATGCATGTTGCAACCTCTCCCCCCTCACACCAGCCACCCGTGGGCATGTCTACGGTAATTTGACTGCAAAAAAACACTGGACTTCACTCCTTTACTCAATATTTTGTGTGTCATGGTTGCTTTTGAAATTTAATTACGGTTCCGGTTTGGGACAATTAGTACCAGAAGAGTTACTACTCGGCAAGTGTGGATGAATGCGGTAACATTGGTGAGACGTCAGTGCGATAACAGAGGAAGTGGGGGAATGGATATGAGGACGTGGGGGAATGGATAGGAGGAAGTGAAGATGAACTTTACCAATAGTAAATTGATTCTATCACCGCCTCATATGGACCCCTTTTCCTTAATTTTTCACATTACTAGGCGATCCGATCTTCGATCCCTGTCGATTCCCCTTATTGCCATGATCACGACGATACTCCTCAACCAACCCTCTATAAACCCTTCAACCTTCTGCAAACCCCTTCAACTATGTCCCTTCTACTACCTGACAACCGAGAAAACGGTCAAGAGTACAAAATCAAACCAAGCTGCAATTGGCCATACAAAATCAAACCAACCTGCAATTTGCATACAAAATCAAACCAACCTGCAATTTGCCATACAAAATCAAACCTACGTGCAATTGGCCACACAAAATCATGGTCTGGAACACATGCCCCATCATGAAGCCTTGACCCATGTAAGCCATCATCGTTTGGGTGACAATTTACCACAAGCCAAAACTTGGTGAGTATAAGCCAAAACTTTATATAAACCATAACTTGGTGATTATAAGCCATAACTTGGTGCTCAGCGATGTTCAATGGAGGTGTTAATTATCAGCCTCATGTCATTAATCTTCGGCTATTCTGGTGATTGACACCACGCTATGTACCTCCTTGTAAATGTACCTTCCTATGTCTGACCTACGACGTCCCTTACTGTCAGATCTTAGACAGCATGTCGCGCATACCCCTTTGCTCACTTAGGTAAAATGTAAACTTGCAAAAACGGAAGACTGTAAATATCCCTGTGTGAAATTTAACACAATCGCAAAGAGGTAAACAGATGGGTAAACAGATGATGATCAAGCGGAGAGTGTCACAAGCGATCTTATCAATGATTGAATAGGAATATCAATGATGAATACTCATTTCCATTCATAATCATATATTATCCATCGTCCGCTATACCCTCCAAATCCACCATTATTCATGATCTATTCCGTTTTAGGTACACCAAGTCCACTACAACTACCACTAATCAGAGCTGAGGGAAGGTCATCAATGGATCAGGGCACATTCAGTTCGCAGCAATTTCACCTAGTCATGAGTAAGCCAAGCGTTAGCATTGGTATGACCAATGGCAACGTAAAAGGAAATCTAGATACAATGGTGCAAACATAAAAGAGCCATACAGAGCAATGAAATCATCAACAAGACACAATCGCATAAAACAGCAAAGACATCATGATGGAGATCTCGGCATTGCTCCGAAAGAATTTCAGTAACTCATGCGAAGTTTCATGTGAATGTCAAGGAAGTCAAGTAAATCTGTCAAAATCGATATGATTATTCAAAGGGAAGTCGAAGGTCACAATGCATGAAAGATCAGTCAACCACTCAACCAACCATTCAACCATTCAACCAACCATCCACCTACTCAATCCAACCATCCTACTTAATCCAACCATCCAACTCTCACTCAACCATTATCGATACTCCTTTTCCTCTATCTGTTATTCTTTCTCGTTATATCCGATATCCGAGAGCACTGTTTCTAGAAGTTCAAGTATTGAGCAGCCATTGATTAAATTGGAAACACATAACGATCTAGAATCTCACCATTCTCAATCATTCCTCTTCTCCTAGTCTCCTTCATCTCACGAGTGTTTTGTATCATATTGTTGCAGATTTCCCGATCGGGATAACCCAATACCACAATGCTCCCACAAAAGAATTGAGCTCACCAACTTCAACTGAGCTCACCACTCAACGTCTACGGAACTCTCCACTCAACTTCTACTGAGCTCACCACTCAACGTCTACGGAACTCACCACTCAACGTCTACTGAGCTCACCACTCAACTTCTACTGAGCTCACCACTCAACGTCTACGGAACTCACCACTCAACTTCTACTGATCTCACCACTCTCGTTACTTACACTTTGTCAATTTTTGATGGGACCGGTCATGCCTACCTCCCTACTGATTCTCAATTATCCAATTAACAATACAAACCTGAATTAAAACCAATCTTCTACGCAATTTCAAACAGCGTATCAACCATCGAAACGTTCTCACCTACCTCAACGTTTCTTCGCCAAAACGTTCCTTCCTCAAACGTTTAACATTCCTTCCTCAAAACGTTTTCTCGTTTTCTACCTAAACATTCCTTCACTGAAACGTCCTCGTCTGCCTCGCCTCTTCACATCGTACCCTCGTCCTCGATCCCTAAATTGAACCAAGGGTGTTCCATAGCCTCCACAGCTGTCATGCGCCGTACCGGGTCGATCACAAATAACTTGCGCAAAAGATCAATGAAGAACCACCAGAAGGTGAAATTTCCAAAGTTAATCAAGTGCTTGTTGCGCTCGTAGTTCGCTGATAACAGGTAGTCTAAATTGATCTCCAACCCAATGCGCGAGCTCACAAACAAGTCGATACGCGATAACTCGTTGACACTTTCAATGAATTTATCAGGTGTCGACTTGGTTGGGAAGCGAAGAGTGAGCGCATTACGTGCCGTCGACACGTCGTCAATGATCACATCGTCATCATACTCCTCACTGTCCGAGTCCTTCAAAGCATACATGTCCTTCTCTTGGAGGCTGTCTTCGTCACTACTCGCGCTCACGTCGTCGGTAAAGTACTTGAGGCCGCAATCATTACCGAGCTGCTTCAGGCGTCGTACAATCGTCTTGTCAATGCTGTACCCACACACCTTCTCAATCATTGCCAAATGCTCCAAATTGTCGTGAGTGCGGAAAAGCGGTTCACCAATGAGGAGCTCAACTAAAATGCACCCAATAGACCACATGTCACAGGGGAACAGCCAGCCAATACCAAGCACAATCTCAGGTGCACGGTAGTGCCGTGTCGAAACTATCAGCAGGTGGTACTCATCGTCAAAGATGGCGCTCCCAAAGTCGATCACCTGTATCAACGGGTCGTTCAATATGCGCAGATACTTGGGTACCTTTTTGTGCACATCATCAATGTCACTATTACTCGAAAGCGCTGTGTACAGCGCAATTAACGTCGACGACTTGAGCGGCTTGCGCGTAAAGGAATCGTCGTGAAGTAATATGTTTTCGGGTTTCAAGTCGGTATGAATGAGGTTAAGGTCATGCAAGAAAGTCACCGACCTAATCAACTGTTTGGCTACCGCTTGAATATGCGAGCCTGGGTATGCGATGAACTTATTCTTGCTCAAAAAGTCGTACAACGAAATCTTGAGTAAGTCCGTTACTATGCAGATATGGCCGCGGTAGTCAAAACACTCACGTAAATGGATGCAATGGTTGCGGTTCTCGTTGTCAAACTTCTTCAAAGTCAGCAACACACGCAACTCGATTTTGGCAGCATCACGATACTTTTCGATATTCTTGATGATCTTAATGGCCACGTGCGTGCGGTTCACTCGATCGTAACATTCAACGACCTTTCCAAACGTACCCTGGCCCAAAAGCTTAATGATCATGAACCGGTTCGCAAACTCATCGTTTTCCGCGAAAATATAGTGGCCGTCGTCATCATCACAAGGAGGGAGGTCCAGCCTAAATGGTATCACGTTAGTAGCAACGTCCCCGAGCTTTGGCATGCGCAGCACGTAGTCTGACGGGATTTTATGGTAAAAGCACCGAACCTGCGGTAACTGTGGGAGTGAGTTTGTACGTTGCTTCCGTGGAGGGTTCACATTAAACATGTTATAAGCTGCACAAGCCTCCTTATCAAGAAAGAGAATTGAGTCTGAATTATTACGCAGCTTCAAGTCCCTTTCGCCCACGATGATCAAATCATCATCATCGTTACTTTCCTCCATAGCGTCTTCAATGTCATCTTCTTCAATGTCATCAAAGCCGGGCAACCCGTCTTGATACTTGGGGTGGAAGATACTCCGGTTTGTGTAGCTTTGCTCATAGTAGGCGTCATCTTCGCCTCCATAGCCGAAACCACCCGCCTCCTTACTGATATGTGATGTTGGAGGTGTCATCATTGCCACATCACTGTTGTTTCCATTGGCGTGTGTATTTGTGGTGCCTGTAGTAGCAGGCGCTTTGCCTTCCTTGAGACCGGTATTCAACATTTTGTTCAGCTCAAACAGGTCACTCAAGCCCCTAGGTCTCTTCCGGTTGCCTATCAATGACATGTTCTTGCGTATGAGAGACATCTACCCACGAACTACTTACTCGCGAAGTCTAAAGTGAAGAGTGGTTGTTGTAGAGTTTGCTTTTTTATTCCGCCAAATTTCAGGGAGGATAAGAGGCAAGGAGAACGGGGGGTAGCGACAAAAACGGAAATAGAAACGAGGGTTACCCAACGTGCTCACGGTGCTACATTGTTTGTGTGTTATTGAATAGTCCTAACATTCCCTTACCATATCATTTCCTCGTTCTTTTCCGCATAGTATAATTTCACTCTCAATCGACTTTCCAACTGTTTTCGGACCTGCCAAAGCCAGGGCTGACCTTGGCTGATAGTTGCTGGGGCGATATAGTGATACAAAATTGCCACGTGTGATGATGGTCACGTGGGGTCCTTAACAAAAAGGGTGGTGACGAAGACAAAGGTTCTGGTGATGAAAGGTAATGGTAAATGTGAAGATGATGAAAAGGTAAGAGGAGGAGATAGGTGACAGTTACACATGAGGACATATGAGCACTGTTTTTTACGATACTCGAGAATTGCTTAGTTGATGAGGAAAATGGCGAGATCGAAGAAATCACATCACAGGAACAAGGTGGGTCCACTACCCTTTTACCCCCTAGACATTGCGACATTTTTCGATCGTCTAAACGACATTTAGGGGTTCAAGGTTATATGCAGGCTGTTAGAGATATTGGAAATGCAAGGAAGATTTGGGGAGGAGGGAGGTAAATGAGATGTGATTTGAGAGAAGTGTTGGGAGAAGTGTTGGGAGAGAAGTGTTGGGAGAGAAGTGTGGGGAGGTTAAGAAGAAAGGAGATTGTTGTAGGAAGATGAATTGCGATATGGGAAAGGGATTTTGTGGGGAGAAGACAATAATTGAAAAGGCATTAGGAATGTAGATAGAGGAATTGAACAGATGTATAGAGGAGGTGGTCACAAATACTGCTATATCATCGATTAATGAGATCAATGATTATAGAGATTAACAATTGCAGAAAAATCTACACTTGCATACTCTGCTAGAGTCGCATAAGCGATTATATAATACTCACAAAGGTTCATTACCGAACCAGTATAGGGCTAGGCACCACCAATTGGGAGTGAATTATCTTACTATGGATTGCAATGACCAATTGTACAAATAATGACACCAATTGTAGTAAAGGAACTTTGCCTATTTACACAAGTCATCATCACACAAGTCATCATCACCAAGCCATCATCACACAAGTCATCATCACACAAGTCATCATCACACAAGTCATCATCACACAAGTCATCATCACACAAGTCATCATCACACAAGTCATCATCACACAAGTCATCATCACACAAGTCATCATCACACAAGTCATCACTTGAATCTCCACAATCCACCTCAGTCCAATTCAGTAGAATCCATTTCTACACGATATTCATTTGATGTCCAATCGAGGTCCAATTCAATCTATTCCACTCTTCTCTAATTCACTTACACTTTTCTGATTCACTTCTCATCCTTCTTTCAAATCCTCCTACGTCACCACCGCCTTTGAAGAATGCAACTATCGTTATTACCTGCTTTGCCTATACTACTAGAAAATATATCAGCGTCATGTTTCACCTCACTATATAATGCAGGTCATCTAATTCCACTATATTCGTCATGGTGTGTGCAGCTTTTAGTTGCCTCAGTCGAAAATCGATTATCAGCAATTTTACATGGATGTAGATCGTAAGTGTGAGCCTAGGTTCGATAATCCGGACCTCCGCATATTATCCAACCTTTATACAGGGTTCTGTTGGTGTTCGTGTGCTTCCTTTTTCCGATCTAATGCTTACGTTATCAAATGCAAACTGTGTAATGCCCTTCAACTCGATACGCCACCAATCAACAAATATGATTCCTACCAACTTGATAGGCCACTTTAAAAACCTAGCATTTCTTATGAGCTTCAATTTGAGTTCCCCGGGACGATAATCGTGAAATGATGTTACTGTGATGAAAAGTCACATCGAAGCTCTATTTTTGGAGCTTCGCCCTCGCTGCGGGATTCGTTGCAGATTTCACTACGGACTTAAGGTAGATCATGGCAAAAGCTCAAAACACCGGTCTTCCACTAGTGGTGATACATATCCGCAAAATATCTCATGTTCCTGATGTTAACAGATAAATGTGGTTCCTAAATACCATTATCATACACACTTCTTTCTCTATACACTTATTCTATTTTATAAGCCTCATGTAGCTCGTGGTGTCATTATCTTGGGGTGCATTCGGTGCGTTAATCAAAAACCACATCAAGGGGAACTTCCGATGGATGACTAATCGCAGCTAGAATCTCACGTAATCAAACTCATTTCGAACACAAAGTCCAATATGCATGGGGTAAGATGTCAGTATTGTGTACCGGACGAAAAAATGTGCAGGTATTCCGGAGTTCCATACGCGGCTCCCTTTTGATGGCAGCAAACTATTGGCCAGTGTTCTCTCGCTTCATCACACAGGATCATCTTACCCAGTCCACCACAATTGTTACTTTTCCCACCAAAACCCATTCGCGTAAAAAGCGTTAACAACAGCATCCTATTAGAATATCTATGAGAGATAAGGAGAGATTATCCGCCATACCCGTGTTCCTTTGCATCGTGATTTCGAGCATTTTCTCTTTCTTTGTGCTACAAAGAATTGGTCCCGCATGAAATCCACTTTAACACCACATAAGGCATTACAAACTTTCCCCTCATTCTGTGGACGCCAGTTGCATCACCAACTAAGCGTTGAGTGTATTTATACCTCGGTTGTCTCCTCTGTGAGCTGGACCGTTGGCGAAGTCGAAATCCTGCAGATACTTGACCTTTTGCACTATCTACATATGCTCGGATGTTACCATAGATAATATTCATCAAGAAAATCCTCCAAAGTATGGGCGAGGGCGAAACCTGTATGTAATCCTTTAAAAGCACTTTAAACATGTCAACTCCGTATCATAGCCCCATTGCTGCCATGTTTTTCTTTTCTGAGCAATTGGTCACCAAGGTCTGCATATAGGACCCGGACCAATTTTCTTTTTTCCCATCATATAAATCACTAGTATCTCAATAATTGAAAGCAACTACACAAACAAGTACTTGAGAGGGTCATCATGAGTGAGCAGACTGACGGTTTGACGAATCAGCTGCTCAACCAGCAACCTAATATTAAAGACAACATTGTTGGGCTAGATACAAAGCAGAACGTGCCTCAATCAGGCTTACCTATTGAAAGCAAACTTAGCTCCCCAGCAGTCCCCTCTCAAGATTCGCCTTTACCACAGAAAGTAGAGCTGCAAACTCCTTTAGACAGTCAAGTTCAACGGATTCTGAATGTACTGGCACCTATATTAGATCAGCTGTCTTCAATACCAGATAAGCTGGTCCCCACTCTAGATAAATTGACACCAATATCAAGCAATCAAACTCCAATTATAGACAATCAAGCACCAATACCAGAGAAACAACCCCCAAGTATGTTTCAAATCCAGCATGACAATAGTCCACAGTTTCCAAACAAAGGAAGCGCAACAAATTCACAAGTAAATTCACAAGTGTCAAACGAAAGCCCCAAGCAACCTGTCCAACCATTATACCGGACCGTTCCATACCAATCAACAATACCTTCAGGGAATAATGGTAAACTGACGAATTCAAATGCTCTGGTTTGGAAAGATCCACCTCCTGTACTCATGGATAACGCACGTGCGAATATTCTCCCCCCAATGCATATTCTGGCAGCTCCGAGTCCAAGGGGACCTGTTGCTGCTACTTTTTACCCTAACAAAAACACAGGATCCATCCCCATAACTCAGTCGATGGTCAAAAATGTCTCTACGGATGGTTCCACAGATAATCTGGAAGTGGAAAGAGTCAACACCAATGTGGAAAGTACAGACACTTCTTTATCGCCTAACGACAAAAGTGACGAGGGAAGCTCAGGACCAGAAACTAGTAAATCTACAGAGCTTACGGGCTCAAGTGTTCGTCTGGATAAGTCAGGTACTAAGAATGAACTCCCGAAGACTTACTTCTGTAAAGTCTGCAACCAAGGATTCACCCGGAAGCACAATATGGTGTCGCACGAACTCATCCACCTGTCCCTCAAGCCACATGTATGCACGGTTTGTAATCTCAAGTTCCGCAGAATTCACGACTTGAAGCGTCATGAAAAGTTGCATTCGGGAGAGAAACCCTTTGAATGTGAAAGGTGCTCACGCCGTTTTGCGCGTCCAGATGCTCTTGCACGTCACTTGAGTTCGCCTAATGCGTGTTTCGTAAACCAGGATTCCAAAAAGGCAGAACTCGAGCGCGTGCGTGCTAATGACCTGGAAAAGGCGAATAATAGGAAGAACAGCTATGAGTATAAGCAGTGGAATCAACCAGATGAATACGCACCTTATAATACCACAACTACTACCACAACTACAACTACAACGACTACAAATAGAAATAAGAATCAAGAAAATGGGTTGGAGCCAACACAACATCCTCCCAAAGAGTCAACTCAGCAAGATCCTAGGCAAGATTCACGTGCACAGTTTCTTGAACAGAATAATCAGCGTCATTCTCAGCAACCTCCTCCAGTACAGGCCAACTTTTACCGGAGACAGAATCTGTATCTGTACCAGCCTATGCAAGTAGTTCAGCAACCACAGTATTACCATAATCAACCAAATCAACCGCAACAAGATCGAGCACAATTCCAACAGTTTCAACCACAACAGAGATTTTCTCAGCAGCAGTTTCAGCCGTACCCATATATTAATCCGATGCTGTCAACTCCACTGGAAAATTTGCTGCCTATTCCTCAGTTCCAAACGGGCGATAGGGGACCAGTACCACTAAGAAATTCACTCTCGCATCATGGACTGTACCTGTCCTCTTCGAGCCTGAATGCAAACCTGAGTCCCCGGATAATTCAAAACCAAAAAGAGCCACGGCAGCAGGTTCCTCCCTTTGCGTTCCCACAAAAGGAACATGCTACCGAGATGGATAGGGCCCAAATGGATGGAGGAAGACTGGATGATCTGACTATACCTCTGCATTCAGATATGAGCTCGAATTTTGTTAGTATTGATAAGTATCAGGACTTGGTGAGTTATACGCGCGCTCTCCAGGAGAATTTGAGGCTTATGAATGACAGAATCCTGGATTTGGAGGAAAGTGCCGTAAAGAATAACCGCCGTGAGCAGCACAGACAGGATATGGAAGACCAAATTCGCGGTCGTGACTACAGACACATGCAAGAAAAGCGTGATAGAGAATTGGGACGTCAACTTAGGGAAGAGCATTTCTCTAACGATGGAAACAAGAAACAGAAAACAAGTTAACGGTGAAGAAAATTCAACCTAAGGCATCTTGCTAGTTGTCATATTTGATCATATTGTGGGTGGAATACATATTGCTTGTATTTCTTGGAATCCAATCTGATACTACAGACTAAGCATGACTGCACTGAAAATATAACACTACCGATGAACACTCTTCACGGAGACTTGGGCCCAATGAGAATGAATAATGGATGGCTTATAGATGTGACAATACGTACGATATGTACGGAAGTCCCTCAATCGGTATTGAGAATAATGTGCTGGCACGACTTGTATATTTAAATGGGATTATTAAGACCGAGTGTAGGAGTAGTAAGATCAAGTGTGGGAATAGTAGTATGTGGGAGTAGTAGATCAAGTGTGATAGTCAAGACCCACCAAGTATTGGAATAACACCCTCATCTAGATATAATTATGACTGCGTGAATTTCTTTGAAACATGACTATACTATTCTAGTGGTTAAGCTTGGAATTTAACACTCCTGAAATGATCATTCCCTGAAACGATATGGTGGTTATTTGTATAGTACACTACATTAATTGTTGTCAACCATATCCCTCAGGAAGTGAGGAAAGCTGGTAAACATGTAGTTAGATCACTGTAGTTCGGGAAGTTTATGACTACATTCTGTCACGATCTGGTGTGATTTAAATACTTGTCGCAGTGCACCGTTTATTTCTCATTTGCAACCCCTTATCTGGTGGCAAAATACTAGGGGCACCGATAATCCCGTATTTTTTCCCTGTCATCAATATCATTTATCCCCTACTTCTCCTTAACCGCGACTAGAAACTGCACCACATCCACCCACAACTGTATAATTGTGAGAATCTACAATGAGATTAACCGACGAAGAGTGGTCTGTAATATCGTCACTGTCTGACGTTGATAACGATGACGAACGCTCTTCGACAAGCTCTGAAGATGTCACTGCGAATCCTGTGACCCCAGAAAGCTTCTTCCAGCTCCCGACGCTTTTTTATGGACGTAGAAATGAAGAGGAAGAAGAGGAAGACTACGATATTACTCCTGCTTTCGGTAGTATTGCTATCGAAAACTCGGGTCTGGAGGGTTCAACCCAAGTAAACCAGTCGATGCAAGGAGATCAGGATCAACCGAGTGAAATTAGACATTTAGAAGTCACAGAACAAACAATCGCGCACGCTAAAAATGTGCACCTCTCAAACGCCAATGGCTTCGATGAGAATACAACTACTCCGACTACACCCTCTAATGATTCAGATAGCGAAACAACAGCGAGCACTTCTAATTCCGAGCTGGACTCGACCCTCAAGAGAAATACATCTCCTGTCAAGAAATTCAAAGCTAGTACCTCCTTTAAGTGGTCTCTTTGTACCTTAGCCACCATTCTTATTTTGCTCAGTTTGGGATCGTTAGGGTCCCTCAGGCTGATGGGAACTGATGAAGTGGTCTCGACACAACGTTGGAATTTTGGGTGTGGTGATCTGAAGTACAAAAGTACCAGCTGGGATTTCACAAATTTCGATACTTGGAAGCCTCGTAGAAGACACAGGCGCCCAACCTATTTCTGGTGCGCCTCAACACAGAGTAATATTGAACTGTTGCGGAAGCAAGGACAAAGGATGCGTGAGCAAATTGTGCGGCTCAAATCGAACAATGCACAGATGATATCTTACATTAGGAAACACGGTAACAAAGGTGCGCAACACGCATTGGCGATCGAAAGAGAGATCATCAAAAATGGTTGCAAATTGGTCGAAAACATGTCCATGAAGACCGCAATAATCACCAAAGAAGTTTCGAGGAATGGAAGAATATTCGTTGCTAGATTATGCACACTGAGCGATGAATTTGCTAGGCGTAGCTTTGGCAAAACATGGTCTCAGATAATCGAGGACTCGGTTGTGCACGTCAAAAGTTATAGTAACAGAGTGGCCCCGCGATTCTCTGTTGCAAGCGAAAAACTAGCAAAGGAAGTTTCGTTGTGTTATAACAAGTTATGGTTGCAATTGTCACGGATGAGTGAACCTCAATTCTTCCATAACTTACGCATGTCCTTTGACCACAAGAGAGCTATTTACAATGCCCATAACACCGCAACTGCTGTTGTTAGTACCTTTAATCAAGGATTTAGACTTGGTCCAGAAGGAAGAGCCGCACTCCAGAAGATTCACTACTCAGTGAACTCTGTCTCAACTTTCGTTGTTAACTCAGTGGATTACTTGAAAGAAGTCTTTCTCTTGTACATGAATGCAGCGAAGATACATGTCAGAATCTATGGTGGTCGTTTGATGGAACAAATGACGAAGTGTGGTGAGTATTTGAGTGGGCGTAACTTTCAGGAGGATATTAAAGATTGGCTCCGGAAGCATGAGGCTGAGGTTGCTGTTTTGGATAGAGCCACACTGCAGGTAATTGAATATGCTGGTACACTTGTTAACGATGCTGCTTCCACAGCTATGTCATTCTTAGACACAACAGTGAAGGTGGGATTTGTGATTACGTACATGAGTGCCATTGGAGCTAAACGTGCAGTAGAGTTGGTTGCACGTAAGGTAATGTGAGGTTGTGTGGTAGGTTGATTTGATGGCTGCAAAGGTGAAAATGTCGCGAATACTGAGCTTGAATCGCTTGAAATTTGGGCAATTGTATGACATTTCTCGGTGAATACTAAGTCCCCTTTCTTCATTTTTAGAATGCGGGCTAAGCTGGCGTATTGATATTTATTAAATTTGTCATTGCCTTCTATTGTGTTGTTGAAATTCTTCAGTTGATGCTAACCCACACTTTAGGATTTCTATAGCTGATGCAACTGGCCGGTCTAGTTGCATTTCACAGCAATTCTTCGTATTCTCGACTTTTCTAACCACAATCTCAATTGCCAGAATACTCAGGTTCAGTACACCTGTCAGTTGTTTTACAGTTTTTTATGTTTTATGTTGGTGTCTCTTTTGGTGCTCCATTGGTATCTAGTGTAGTATTTAGAACGGTCGTGCGAGTAACGAAACGCTTTTTTAAAAAAATGGACAACGAGTTTGGCAACAAAAAATACGTACAAGTGCAACAATTGATATAACATGGGTATCCCCAAATTTTTCAGGTTCATCTCTGAGAGATGGCCGTTGATCTCACAGTTGATTGACGAGAACCAGATCCCAGAGTTTGATAACCTCTACCTTGACATGAACTCGATTTTGCACACATGTACTCATTCTAACGACCTGTCCATACAAGGTGCCATGACAGACGACCAAATGTATGCAGCCATTTTCAGCTATATTGAGCACTTGTTTGAGATTATCAAACCTGCCAAAGTGTTCTATATGGCAATCGATGGTGTGGCACCCCGTGCCAAGATGAATCAACAACGTGCACGTCGTTTCAGAACCGCGTACGAAGCTGAAGAGAACTTGAAGAAGGCAATTGCAAAAGGTGAGGAATTACCTAAAGAAGATCCATTCGACTCTAATGCCATTACTCCAGGTACTGAGTTTATGGCCAAGTTGACAGACAACTTGAAGTACTTTATTCACAAGAAGATCTCTGAGGATTCAGGCTGGGCTGGAATCCAAATTGTGCTCAGTGGACATGAAGTTCCTGGTGAAGGTGAGCACAAAATCATGGACTACATCCGTACAATGAGATCACAGAAGGATTATGACCCCAATTTGCGTCACTGTATATACGGTTTGGATGCCGACTTGATCATGCTTGGCTTACTGAGTCACGACCCACACTTTGCTCTTTTGAGAGAAGAGGTTACATTTGGACCACAGCGTAATGCCAATAAGACTGGAGACTTACTGGACCAGAAGTTCTTTCTCTTGCATATCTCGTTATTACGAGAGTATCTTGCATTGGAGTTCCTGGACTTGGAGGAAGTGTTGACATTTGAGTATTCATTTGAGCGTGTGTTGGATGACTTCATTTTAATCATGTACGTCATTGGTAATGATTTCTTGCCTAATTTACCAGATTTGTTTATTAACAAGGGTGCCTTCCCACTCTTGATCGAGACCTTTAAACAGCTGTTGAAAGTGTCTGATGGCTACATGAACGAGGGTGGTAAGATAAATTTGTCTCGTTTGCGTATCTGGTTGCTGTTCTTATCCGAGTTTGAGTTGGAGAATTTCGAAAAACAAGACGTTGATGTGGACTGGTTTAATAACAAATTGGACCACATCTCCATCACAGGTGAGAAAAAGCGTGCCCGTATTGGAAAGATGTTGATCTTGAAAGACCAAAAGAAACTCGTCGAGTACATTGGACCATGGTTATTGCGCACCATTAGACACCCTGTTCAGGAATTGTTAGACATGGATGCTAACGGTGAATTGAACTCATTGCCACTCAAGCGTGATCTGGCAGAGAGCAACTTCGAGTTCCTCAAGAAGTTTGCTTTAGAAGCAGGCTTGCTCATTGTACACTCCAAGGGCGACAATACCTATGAGGCTAGACTTGATTTGGACGGTTTGTCACCTTACGAAACAACAGAGGAGTTCAACCAGCGTGTGGAAGAAACACGGAAGTTGATAACAGACTATTATAGCGCCAATCTGTTTGATACAGAGGAGTTGAAGAAGGAGTCCAAGGACCTTTATGACAAAAAGTTCGTTGAATGGAAGAGCAAGTACTACTTGGACAAGTTGCACTTCCTGATAGAAAGCACCGATGAATTAATTGACTTAACCAAACACTATGTCGAGGGTTTACAGTGGGTTTTGTATTACTATTACCGCGGTGTTCCACTGTGGAACTGGTACTACCGTTATCACTACGCACCGCGTATTTCCGATATTGCTGTGGGCTTGGATGTTTTGTTAAGTAACGAAAAAGATATTTCCTTCGACCTCTCGGAACCATTCAAGCCTTTTGAACAATTAATGGCTGTTTTGCCAGCGAGATCCCGGAAATTAATGCCACTCATCTACAGGCCATTAATGATTGATGAGCATTCTCCAATCAAGGACTTTTATCCTGACGAAGTTGACATTGACATGAACGGCAAAACTGCTTCATGGGAAGCTGTTGTTTTGTTGGACTTTGTTGATGAAAAGAAGTTGTTGGCGAATCTCAAGCCACTTGAGGCCAAGTTGACGCCAGAGGAAAAGAGAAGAAATTCTTTAGGAAGATCTATCGAGTTTATTTACAACCCTCAAACTGATTACATATATCCATCGCCTTTGCCAGGTTTCTTCCATGACTTAGAGCATGACAGATGCCACGAAGAAACTTTTGTGTTGCCACCTGTGACAGAAGAGATTTTTGTTGGATTGGCTGAAGGAGCAGTAACTGGTAAGAACATGCTTGCTGGTTTCCCAACTTTGAGCACAATTCCATTTGATTTTGAATTAAAGTTGAACGAAGTCAAGGTATTCCAGCAACCATCTCGCTCGGAGTCTATGATGTTGAGTATGGAAAACATTTGGGAGGACATGACTACCTCACAGTTTGCCCACCAGTTTTTGAACAAGTTGATGTACTCGAAATGGCCATTCTTAAGAGAATGTAAAGTTGTGACCGTGGTTGAGCAAGAAGCCAAATATGAGAGCGTCAAGAGCAACAACGGACCTCGTCGCGTAATTACAGTACCTTTGGATACTGATGAACAAAAGGATTTCAAGACTACGGTCAGAAAGCTCACAGAACAGTATGATAAGACCAAGGGAATTAGGTTGGGGAATGTCAGCACGTTGGTATATGTTCAACCTGTGAATGGATTGATTAGAAACCAGAAGGGTTCATACGTGAAAACATATTCTAAGGATATTGAAGTATACCCATTGCAGTTGATTGTTCGCGATGTTGTGAACAAAGATAAGCGTTATGCATTCCGGCCACCATTACCAATTGAGCAAGAGTTCCCAATTGATTCGCAAGTTGTATTTTTAGGTGCCATGGGGTATGGTGCCCCAGCAAAGGTGGTTGGCTACAATGACAACAAGTTAAGTATCAAAATATCCCAGATTCAACAGTTAGCCGAACCAAATATTGGTAAGCGCCGTGCAGCAATTGAGGCTAAGGAGATCCGTTATCGCCCGTCATTTGAGGTTTCAAAGCAGCTTAAGCTTAACCCACTCATGTTTTCGCGGTTGACTAGTACCTTCTTTATGGAGGGCGAGAAGAACCAACGTGTTAACGTCGGTTTGGACTTGAAGCATGATGCCAAGAGAATGAAGGTGTTAGGATATACTAGAAAGTTACCTCAAAGTCGTTTCTGGGAGTATTCACCATTGGCAGTGGCGTTGGTGAACGAGTATATGACGAAGTTTCCTAACTTTTTTGCAAACTTGAAGAAGAGGGACCCCAAGGACACACCACGTGCTCTTGACTTGGTTTCTGCAGAGGAGTTAAAGGACATCAAGGCGTGGTTGAAAAACGCCCGTGCTGATTTGATAACTGTTTCGTTAGAAAGTGAAGCTTTAACGAAGTTCAGTTATGAAGCAATTGAAAATTACATTGAAGGATACATTCACAAAGAGATTCCCCTCGTTAACAAGGACATTAGGGGCGTACCTCGTGATGCTGTATTGAACCCTGGTGAATCTTACCAGTTGTTGAGTTCGCAGAGATTCGACTTGGGTGATCGTGTTGTGTACATTCAGGACTTTGGAAAGGTCCCAATTTTGAGTAAAGGTACTGTTGTTGGTATCACTGCCATTGGAAGCAAGACCTCCCTTACTATCATTTTTGACACACCATTACTTAACGGTAATACCATGAATGGTAAGTTGAAGCTGTCGAGAGGATTGGTGATTGACTCTTCACTTGTATTGAACTTGACCAACAAGCAGTTTGTCTTCCACAGTAAGGCATCTCAAGGTAGAAAGCCAGTTACTGAGGAAGAGAAATTAGCTCGTGCTCGCGCTTTCGAAGCTAAGAAGAGACAAGAGCAAGAAAAGAAACTCAAGGAACAGCAACGCTTGAAAGAACAAGAACTCAAGGTCAATGCTAAACAGTCCAATGAGCTTTTGAACTTGTTGAAGGGTAATGATAAAGAATCTGCAAAGGAAGCACCCAAGGAAGAATCGAAGGAAGAATCTGAGCAGAATAAGCCTGATGTCGATCCAGCTTATCCAAATTCAGATGCTGTGAAGAAGATTTATGGTCAAATCTACCACAATGTCATGCATGGTGGTGAAACTGTGCAGCCTGTTCCATACCCACCAATGCCATATGGCGCTCCTATTCCTGTTGTTCCAGGTATTCCAATGCCCCCACAATTCTTCCAGCAGCCATATCAACCGTACCAAAATGTCCCTCCACAGGCTGCCCCACAACAACAGCAGCAGCAGCAGCAACGTGGTCAAGAGGCACAGAAGCAGCACGGGTCCCAGCAAAATCAACAGCAAGCTGCTAGAGGAAAGCCAACGAGAGGTAGAGGTGGTGCGAGAGGTGGCGCAAGAGGTGGTGCTAGGGGCGGTACTAGAGGCGGATCGAGAGGTAATTCTCGAGGTGCTAGAGGCGGTACAGGTGCTTCCCCTGTAGCAGTTTCGCCATAAACAGTCGTTTTATAATATATATTAAGGAACTTGTCCAAGTTTTTGAGTTCATCTCGTTAGAGAAGTAAGGTTGTTACACTATGGGAGAAGTAGTTTTGACCAGTGAACTACATGAATCTCAAGCTATCCTCTCCTTTCTAGTCAACACTAAGACTGAAGAGATTAAATTCATTAGGTGTATATACAAGAAAACAATGTCATGGCTCACTTTTTTAGGTTCATTTCGTGTCGTCGTTCTGGTTCTCTTTAGGAGCAAAAGGCTGGTTCACTTTTCTTTCCAACAATTTCGTGTGTTGGATAGTCTTATCACCTGGTAAATTCACCAATCCTAAAGAATCCCACTCCGACTTCTCCATTAACTGGTGATCCATTCGGCATCTTAAGTATTCCTTAGCCAACAAACGGCAATTAGGAGCGTTCCTATTTTCAGTAAAACGCATGCATTCCAAGTATTTTGTCATTTGATCAGTGCATTCACCGTAGTGATCAAGGGGGAACGAGCCTCTTTCTGGTGGTGTTGGTGTCCACGTTCTAAAGTTACCTCCTGGAGCTCCGCTTGCCATGGTTGATCGGTTGATTTCAATACTGAAAAATGATTTTTTGTGATGGTTTTTTGGGTTTTGTCGCTTTTGTTTGTCTTTTGATACTTCTTACAGAGTATAGGAAATCCGATATGGTGTAACGGCTAGCACAGTTCGCTCTCACCGAGCAGACCGGGGTTCGACTCCCCGTATCGGAGTTTACTTTTTTCAATTTTTTAATAATGATGCAATATTTCCCAAGCATAGTCTTCAATACTCAGATCAACAGTATACTAGTTTAGTTCTATGTGTTAACGAATAAATTCCAACTTGGTTTTGTTTCTGCTATCTTTTAGATACCGGGTTATAAAAAAAACGGCTTCACTAACCTTGATTGTTAGCAATTGCACTAAAAAAGTAAAAAAGGTCATACCCGGATTCGAACCGGGGTTGTTCGGATCAGAACCGAAAGTGATAACCACTACACTATACAACCGTTTCTTAATTCTTTGTCCATGCGAAGCAACAATGTTTTATCTCACGTTGTATGTTTTATATGCGTCAGAAATTTTTTATAAACTACCAAAAGGCACATTGCTCTACATTTATAAACCTAACTACGTACATATTGACATCCTTCAAGGTCTTCAGGAACTTGGGTTGAATTCTTTGTACTTTATCGAGTTTCCACAGACGTTTACTAAAAAAGTAAAAAAGGTCATACCCGGATTCGAACCGGGGTTGTTCGGATCAGAACCGAAAGTGATAACCACTACACTATACAACCAAATTTCTGTTTTTTTGTGTGCAGATATTATCAGGTTCCTAAATCAGAGATTTCTTTTTATGTCAAAAAAAAATTTGAGAGGAACCCTTACTATTGTTACTGTTCTCTAACTACGTAAGAGTGACAACCGCTTCATATCTAGTCCCCATTTGTGAAGAAGTCCAAGATTTTTTTTTGGTAGTCTATATGGTAACTTGTAAAGCCTTTGTATTAATTTAAGATGCAATAAAGTTCAAGAAGTATCCGATATGGTGTAACGGCTAGCACAGTTCGCTCTCACCGAGCAGACCGGGGTTCGACTCCCCGTATCGGAGTTTATTTTTTTTTGTTCATCTTTTCCTCATCTCCAAGTTCCAGATAAGCACCACATGAGAGTCCATTGAAAATTAACTGGTTTCCGAACATTATTCGTCCACATCATCTAAGCTGTGAAAACAAGTTCGTACTTTATGTCATATTATTTCGATGAAGAACGTGGCCGGTACTTTAAGGTAGTCAATGGAGCTCAAGGCACTCCACTGTTGCACAAGTACCACAATAACAGTATTCAAATTCAAAAAAGAACGCAGGAATTTCGTGAGAAAGAGCAGAAGCAAGAGCTGAGACGTAAGAAGAATAAGAATGATCTTCAACTAGCCCATCAACGTCGGACATTTCTGTATCCTTCTGGATTACTTAATCTCAAATTAGGTACATTCGATACTTTACTGAGAGCGAATAACTTGGAAGCACTTAGGTTGAGGCATCAAACAGCCGTGGTTGATGAGGTTTTCCTCACTTATTTCGGAGTATATTCCGTACATGTTGCCAGTGATCGTAAAGCATTGAAATTCTACGATCTCGACCGTTGCGTTTTGACCTTACGACTCCCTAAGTCTTATAATGCAACTGATGAGAGTGACTTCCTTGAGCTCAACAATATACTGAATTCAAATATTGCATGTTTTGCGCATGGTGACAAAGGTATACTTGTTTCATGCATTATGGATGAGAACTATAAACCGTTCATATCGGTGTTTCAAATCAAGATTGGTATTTCTACGGTTGTTCAGAATTACACTTCAGCACTCGTACGTTTTTGCCAAAGCTATAAACTGAGGAATAATGGTGTTTTAATATCATTGATGAAGACCTATGTCTTGCCTGAAACATCGAATAAACTGCCCAAGCAACTTTTGGCAGAATGTAACAAGAAGCTTGCAAATTTTAAGGACGGCCACTCTAAGAGCTCCGACTCTACAGCAGTAGTAAATGAGTTCATCAGCAAGCAAATGCATCAGCCTTTCGAATACTTTGAAAGTGATACCAAGGCTGCTTTCAAAGTTCGTTCAATCCAAGTGTTTGCTTCGCAAACAGATTTTGGTTTCATAATTAATGGCCACAGCATCACCATTGGATATTCTAAATTACCCAATTTGTTTAATCTAAGGCTATCCAAGGTTCCCAAGGGTTATGTGGTAAATACTAATGGCAAAACATTAGTTTATCAGGGTAATACAATTACTTTACTTGGTGAAACTAGAGAGATGAACATTACACACACATTCAATAGCTATATCAATCATGTGGTTCCAATAGCAGGGAAGCTATTTGTGATTACGAAAAACTCTGCATTTTTATTAGACTATGACTTCACAGAACAAGACTTGGGTCCTGTTTTAAACAACACTGCGGCAAGGCAAGTCGTGCATACTTTAGGTAATGAGTTTGTGGTTTTGAACGAGGATTTGACACTGGTGGTCATATATAGCATCTCAATGACTGCAGAGGGCGGTATGCACAAAAGAAGGCTAAAGTTTGACCCACCTCACACAGCCAAGAGGTTGATTGGAATGTCTGGTCTGTTGCGTTTATTATATCTGCATGGTAGTTAACTAGTGCTTGACCCTCATGTTTCCAATGAACGAGTCAACTGTTCATGGCAGCTAACGCATGACTCTCTTGTTTTTCAATGAATGAGTCAATTGTTCATGGCAGCTAACGCATGACTTTCTTATTTCCAATGAACGAGTCAATTGTTCATGGCAGCTAACGCATGACTTTCTTATTTCCAATGAATGAATCAACTGTTCATGGCAGCTAACGCATGACTCTCTTGTTTTTCAATGCTTGAGCTAATTCTTCATGATCGAAGATTGACGTACAGTTATCTTTCAGTCCCTCTTTTGCCAATGCTTCCAAACCATAAAAATTTATGCGATCAGTTTCCCTGAGCTCAGTCATCCTTTCTATCAAAGTAGAAATGAAACGAAGATAAGGTGATGTGGTTGAGGTTTGTCTAAGCTGTATGAGTTTTGTGAGGGGTTTCCTTTTCAACAACTCACAGAATGTCACATCACGGCGATCGCATGTATCGAAAAGACAGGCACCATTGGTGAATACGTTGTAAAGCACACATCCAAGTGCGAATATTTCCTTTGCCTCAGCTATTCTTCGAATTGTGATGTCTTTAAGAAATGGAGTATCAAATTCGCCAGTATCACAGCATGGTACAAGCATATATCCTTGTGTACCGTTACGATACACATCATATCGATTATCAAAGGTATTTGGCATATCGGCCTTAATTGCTAGGCCAAAGTCCACTATCCTTATTTCTAGTGTGTCTGTATTGATCATTATATTTTCAGGTTTGAGGTCATTATGACATATTGAGCTGTTGAAACAATGAACAACTGCAGTGAGAATATTCTGCACAACCACAGATGCTTTATATAAGTCGTTCATGAAAGTGGGATTTTGAACAAACAAGTCCAGGAGGTCACAACCTTCAAAGAATTCTTGTACAAGAATAATATGACAGTTATCTTCATCGGATACTAACACGTCCAATGTCCTGCAAACATATTGATTTGATAAGCACTGCGTACATGCGAATTCGTTGCCAATGAACTTAAGTGACCTTTTGGACGTTACTTTGGTCCATTTTATGGCAAACTTTTCGGCTCCTTTCTCAAAGAGATATACAGTGCCAAATGATCCATTCCCCAAAACTTTCCGTGGATATCCATATAAGGAGAATACGTTTCCCAAACTGTAGTACTGAGTAGCAATTTTTTTCAGCCGTGCGTAAACTGCTTTCACGTTTATTACTAGAGCCTTGCTGATGTCAGGGCAGTCAGCTGGAAGTGGAAGGATAGATCTAAACCGGCTTAGACGAGAAAAAGTGGCCCTAGTTGGTGGTAAAAAAGAGTTATCCTCTTCATTTTCGACCTTGGAGCCAGATGGTAAGCTTCCCACGATGATTTCATTCCCTTCTCTTTCTCTCTCAAAACAAGCTTTCTGGCTCTTTTGCCAAAGACATGGCTCGTGCCCTTCATTAGATTCTAATACCCCAGTTAATATGATCAGTTGCATTTTTGAGAGAAACGTCATGCTGTTGGGAACTAGTAACAGACCATGGTTTATATTGCTGGTCACTGAGCATAAGAAAGTAATAAGGGTGCTGTGGAAGATAATTATGCCTCATGGCATAAACATTTTGCAGCTAAAAAAAAAAAAAGTTACTCCGATACGGGGAGTCGAACCCCGGTCTGCTCGGTGAGAGCGAACTGTGCTAGCCGTTACACCATATCGGATTATTATAAGTGATTTCATGGCCTGATAAGATTTCAATAGGGATTATACCTAGTGTTGTTACTATAAATCTCCCGAAAACGAACTTATTCAATGGAAACATACCTTAGAATAGAAAATAATGTAGATTGTTCAACTCAATAGATATCCATTGCTATTTATTTATCATAAAATCGACTTTAATTGGTCATATGTTGTGAAGTTGTTTTACAACGTAGACATTTTGGTAGCGTTAGTGTTTTTCTGCAGATTTTTAGCAAATTAATGGTTGTATTAAGGATAATCAGGCATAACACCCACTAAAAATATAGAGGAGGTAAACAGAACAGATCTACCGTCCCTAGTAATCGTTGTGATAACTACTGTTTTGCCCATGTACAGATATAATTCTTACCTTGCATATAGTTTGAAAACCAAAAAAAGATACTCCGATACGGGGAGTCGAACCCCGGTCTGCTCGGTGAGAGCGAACTGTGCTAGCCGTTACACCATATCGGATACTTGTGAACTTATTGCGAAGAATAAACATCACATCAAACAACGAAAACAATCTACACCTACCCCAAAAAAATTATTCCACTGGCTCCCCGAAACATAATCCCCAAGCTTGTAAGATGAAAACTAACTGGTTACCTTTATCGTTATCTAAGTCGCTTCTTCTACAGAATGAATGCAAGTGAAGGCCATTTCATTTTATCGCGTGGACGCTTCCTGCATTTATCAAAATTTTCTTAGTCGAAGCGGAGAAATGTTCCGTTCGACCGATCAAATTCGAGAGCATGAAATGAGTGTGATTCTTGACATGTTCTAAACTCCTATCTGCCTCTACTGGGTAAAAAGTCGCATTCTCTAAACACCAAAGGTAACATTCACTAAAGGTAATTATGCTAATACAAACACCTAAAGGTAATCATGCATCTAAAATATATACAGATGTATATTAGTGAAGACCTACATACAGTGCGGGACAAGCAACATAGGCATCACTTGGCAAGACAATCTTAATCATGACTTTCGTACAGACATTGTATCGTTATGATGGGGTATCCATCACGTGGTCAGATTCAACACAATACTTCGCGGAATCTCTGTTTCTAGAAAGCCCTACTCTCTTCTAGATTTACTTACTCTCTAATGGGCCACCACCCTACTTTTTCACGTAGTTGTTGTACGCCGTGCTGTTGAAGTTACCGAACTTATAGTCGATATCCAACAACAACTTGATGGCGTCTTGCGACTTGTAAATGTACTCAGCAGGCAACTTGACGAGGGCGTCATCGATCTTGTTGGCAGGCTGGAGCGTAGACTTGTTCAAGTAAACAATTCTTTCATTTTTGCCCTGTGAGTTGTAGACCTGGTCGTTGGTCAAGTTATACACACCAGGGTAACCAGAAATGGTCTTGAAGTTGGACTCTCTGGTCACAGGTGGGTTCAATGGGAACAAGTTCTGCAACAATTCATAGGATGCAAGAGTGAAACCGAACTGAGGCGAAGATCTAAACACTCTAGCAAGAGAACCCTTGAAGAAAGCACCAACACCCTCCTCCTTCAAGATCACACGCGCTGCGTGAGTAATACCTTTGTACTTGGTTTCGTGCAGTTTCAGCTCGACCTGCAATCTTGTCTTGATAACATCGGCTGGAGTAGTGAAGAAAGCAGCTGGGGCACCGGCAAGCGCACCAGAAACCAACAATTGCCACGACAGCAAACGCTGGGCCTTTGTATCGTTAGGGTCGAATCCAAAAAGAACCTTCTTCAAGTTGGCGTATGTAGGGAAGTAGATGGCTGAGAATGGAACATCTCTCAACAAACAAGCCAGAGCACCCTTATACAAACCCTTCAAACCCAACTGCTTGATGATCTGGGACGCGTTCAAACGCTTCAATGGGATCTCACCGGGCTTCGAGCCCTTATGACCACCCTGCATTTGCAATCTAATCTTCACAATCTCGAGAGGGTTGGTGAAAATGACCTGACAACCACCAGCAGACATACCTGCGGCAATCTCCCAACCCATGGTGATCTTACCGTTGTCATCGGTACCGATTTTACGGACCAAGTCGTTGACGGTCAACTTAATGGCCTTCTCTGGAGCTACACCAACCAATTGAGCACCAAGACCAGAGTACAAGCCCTTGAATCCCTCCTTTGTGACAATTTTCTTGAAACAGTCAAAGGAGTTGTCATACACTGCCTTGTGCTTCTGGGCTTGCATTCTCGTTTTCACGAGATCGATGGGGTACACAACTGTGGCACCGATACACCCTGCAATCAGACCCAAGAAGAAACTGTAGAGAGAGTCGAAGATCGGATAGAGGGAGAAGTTGTCGGTGTCGTCACCGAACTTGAGGCCCGAGGCATGTCTTGTTTCTGGGTGGTCAAACATAGAGTATAAGAACTCTTTGCTGTTGTTGTTGAAGTTGGGGTTCAAGAAGGAGATGAGTTCCTTTCTTGGTATGTTGTCATCGCCCTTCTTGTTGATCAAGTGGAAGAGGAGGTCGATTTCCGAGATCAGGATGGGCTTGAAGTTGGACGACTTGAGGAGGTGGTCATTCAAGTGGTTGTACAAGTCGAGCTTGTTGATGAGGATATCGTCCTTATCACGAGCAGTTGGTGGGCTGTTGGCGACAACCTCGTTGATCAAGTCAACCTTGCTCAATGAGTCGTAGATGAACAAAAGGTTGGAGAAGGTGTACTTATCCTGCAGATCAGGGAAGAAGTCGGCGATGTTACCCAAGTTGCCCTTCAACTTGGCCGAGAGTTTGTGGTTCAAGTTGCTCTTGAGGAGGTCGATCAACTGCTCATTGTTAATGGTACCCTTCTTACCAGCCAACATTTCGAAGTTTCCAATCAATTTCGTCACTGGGAGGTAGTTGACCAACAGGACAAAGTCATTGAACAGTATCAGACCATTGGGCTCAAAGAAACGCACGAGATATGTCCAGTTCAACTTAGACAGTTTAGGCTGGTAAGCTGGGTCGATCGACTTGTTCAAGCTGTTCAAGACTTCGGTACACTGCTCATAGGTTAACTTAGAGGAGGTACTGTTGTTGTTGGAAACAAATTGGTAGAGTACCTTGAACTCACCATCGAGTGAGGTCAAAGTGTTAATAAACGAGGTCCAGTCGTTCTTGGTCACGTAACCCTTTTGGCCCTTGTCGGCTATTAAATACAACAAACCAAAGGCCTCCTTTGGAATATCCAGTTTGAATGGGGCAACGATATTGTTGAAGGCGCCCAAAGTGAGCACATCTGCATTAGCAGACTCGCTGTATGTGGCGAACTGATCAAAGATTTCGCCGGCCTTTACCTCTGACATGGTGGAGAAAAGAAAGTGTTGGAGGATTTAGTGAAAATTCGCTCGCTTTTATTGTGCCAGACGCCCGCTTTGGGAAGAATCGCCGTTTGCGGGTGCAGCCAAAAATCTCGGGAAAACAATCTCATTGGCGCATAACGGAAGGAGGGGAACGTCCGGGGATCCCCAGACTGGCTACCTGTGATCACGGGACCCTGCGGATGTCGGTTGGATCCGAGTCCATGCTTTTTCAAGGTGACCTTTCACCTCGAGTGTCATCTTGTGATTTCTTCCCCGCCGTTCAACCGAGGCACCATTGGCCCGCAACCCCACGAAAAACTCAAAGTGCAGGAGCCATCTCGAGGAATCCACCCGAGTCACCGCGTTACCAACCGTCTCTAATGCCGAACAGACATCCGTGGTTTTGACGCCGTTAACGCTTTTGGATGCATTCTATAAACAAAAAAAACTCCGATACGGGGAGTCGAACCCCGGTCTGCTCGGTGAGAGCGAACTGTGCTAGCCGTTACACCATATCGGATATTTGTGAATGTTTTCCAAAGGGTAATCATCACCAGTACAAGAATAGAGCCACCAAAAGGGTGCTTAAAAATTTGGTAAACAGTAACCATGTAGTTTCCCAAAAGAACATAGTTGCTTTCAAAATGAATGTAGTTAGCTTATTGTAATAAGGTTATTGGATAAAAGTCTTTGTACCTTAACTATAATAAGGTTTCCCCGGGACATGAGATTTCTTGGTGTAAGAAACGTTTTTACAGTCATCTACTATCATATCAGGCCAACATGACAAGATCTCGTACATACCAAGGAACGAGATGAAATATCTTATAAAAATCTATCTTTTAAACCCAAACAAACCCAATAATCAAACCTTCACTCAATCTAAATCCACCTCATAACTCTCATTGATTCTTCTCTCAAGCTTCTCAAATCCTGTATTGTTTTGCAGCCTCAATACCAACGTCTCAAATCCATTAGACCGATCGATACCATCCCAGAAACTCCCCGCCTTAATGTGAAACCGATTCACAGGCATCATGCCACCCGTATAGTGGTATCTGCTATCATCAGCTGAGTTTGACAGTGCATTTTCAGTCGAGTTGCTGAATATCGGCATGGGGTCATCATAAACATAAGTACGTTTTGCCGGTGGTCGCGATTGTCTCTCGATCTCTTCCTCCAGTAGTTTCACTTCGTGCGTGGTTGGCTTTTGGTCTTGGAGTTGTTGCCTCCTCTCATTTATATCAACAATACGACCACTGGAGTCACGATACACAGTCTTTTGATTGACTGGTTCCTCTGGTTTGGGTTCCTCCGGTTTGGGTTCATCCAGTTTGGGTTCATCTGCTTGTTTTGGCGCCTGGCCATCATCGATTCTGCGGAATCCTTTGAACTCCTTGGTAGTCACTATAGGTACGGACTCAGGGTCTTCTTCCTGTACAGGCTCAGAATGATCAGAGAGCAGTGGCTTCTGAACAACCACCACACGTGAAGCCTTGGACTTCTTTTTCTTTGATGATCCGAGATATTTGGCAAGGTAATCTGCTCTTGACATGAGTAGTGAAAATAGATTACCTAAAAATGAAGTACGATTACTTTTCTCCAATTCTAATTCTTACTCTGTATACTTCTCTAATACTTCCCTCCACTCCAATTCTTATTCTTACTCTCTATACTTCTCTTATAATTCCCCTTTACTCTCTTCCCTTTACTCTTCGTCTACTTTTCCTTTAATTATTCTTCTACTTACCTATACTTTTCCTTATTCTACTGATTCTCATCCACTGCCTCCTCCACTTACCTCCTCCACTTACCTCCTCTACTTTTCCTCTCTTCTATTCTTTCCGCTACCTTAACTTATTGACCTGGTTATGCAACTGAGCCATGACCTCGCACAACTCCATGAACAAATTGTACTGGGATTTGATGACCTGAACGATGTTAAACAAGTTACCGAAGCCCTCATTGCACAGCCTCTCCAAACCGTTAAGCACCGCTTCCAACTCTCCCACTAATTGCTCATAACTGCCCAACACCTCGTAGTACTTCTTGATCTTCTTGATGAAAAAATCGTTCAAGTAAAACGACAGCAGGAGCCTTGTGCCCGGTGTCGAGAGTTCTGTTATCAATTGCATGATCTTGGTGATATCATCAGTCAACTCGTTATTTAACGACTTGAGCTGTGCCAAGTGCGATTGGTCGAACTTGAGCGCCTGCTTGGTAGACATGAGCTTATTACGCAAATAGTTGATATCCTTGGGTATGGAATCGATCACACTCGCATGCTTTTGACGGTCACTCTCTAAAGTCGTCGCAGTCAAATGCTGCGTGTTGATATAAGTATCAAATTGCTCGAGTTCTTGCTTCACAGCAGGTGGGAGCAGCCCCACACGACTCATACCTGAGAGTTGAGCAGGCGCTTGGCCACTGTTGTTAAGTAACCCCGGCCCAGTTGCTGCTCCTGAGTTGAAGAGTCCTCCTGATGCTTGACCTCCAGTACTGGCGTTGTTTCCAAATAATCCAGAGCTAGTATTTCCAGCAGAACCAGAGGTGTTTCCAAATAAACCACCAGAAGTAGCGGGCTTGTTTCCAAATAAACCACCAGAGGAAGTGTTAGTGTTGTTACCAAATAATCCACCAGAGGAAGTGTTAGTGTTATTGTTGTTACCAAATAATCCACCAGATGTAGTGTTGGTGTTAGTGTTGGTGTTATTACCAAATAATCCACCAGATGTAGTGTTGGTGTTAGTGTTGGTGTTATTACCAAATAATCCACCTGAAGTGGTGTTTGTGTTGGACTTTCCAAACAATCCTCCTGAGTTGGATGAGGTGTTGTTATTTCCAAACAATCCTCCCGAGTTAGAGGCAGTATTTGTGTTCAACCCTCCGGTGTTGGAAGAATTATTGTTTCCAAACAATCCACCACCAGAAGTAGCATTCGTGTTTGTATTTCCAAACAATCCACCAGTATTGGACGAAGTATTTGAGCTTGTATTTCCAAACAATCCACCTGTATTGGAAGTGTTGGTAGTGTTTCCAGTGGAGGCAGTTCCCGCAGGCTTCGCACCAAAGAGGCCACCCGATGTCTGGTTAGCAGATCCATTTTGGGCTGTCAGGGAGGTGTTTCCAAAGAGGCCACCTGATGTAGCTGTATTGGAGCCGGTATTATTGCTCGAGCCAAACAATCCACCTGTGGTGGATGCCGCGGGCGCGGCAGCAGTTCCAAACATACTGTTGTGTTTCGATAATTTTTTTCGATGCTTTTTACAATGAAGCTCCGTCCTGAGTTTCTACGGAGAGTGGACGCGTTGCTAGAGCAGGAATTGGGCATTGCACAAGCGGAGAATGAGAGTGTGATCCGTGAACTCAGTGAACAGGTACTTATTCTACAACAAGAGGTTGCTTTGTGGAAATCTCGGTATGAATCCGAAAAGAGAAAGAATGAGGATCAAGACAAGAGGAATGGAAGGGTACACAATGGAAAGAAAAGTCGAAATGACGGTGGATTAGAAGGATCGATAGAAGGATTGAAGAGTGGAAATACTGATGATTTAAAGGAAGGATTGAAGAGTGGAAATACTGATGATTTAAAGGAAGGATTGAAGAGTGGAAATACTGATGATTTAAAGGAAGGATTGAAGAGTGGAAATACTGATGATTTAAAAGAAGGACTAAAGGGTGGAAATAACGATGATCTAAAAGAAGGATTGAACGGTGGAAATAACGATGATCTAAAAGAAGGATTGAATGGTGGAAATAACGATGATCTAAAAGAAGGATTGAATGGTGGAAACCAAGATGTACTAGAAGTACAGATTGATAGGGAAATGGAGAGAAATGAGAATAATGAAGGAATAGATGGAATGGATGAAACTGATAGTCGAGAAAATAGACCCATTACAAACGAATCAAATATACCCTCGCTTGAGTTTTGTTCTGAAGTTAAAGGTGATCCTAGTCCAGATGGAAGAACCAAATTACTCTCGTTGAGCCCGAGACCGAAGTTGCGCTCGCTGAGTCCACGGCAGTCACAGGCGTTTCTCAAGATGAAATCAATGAATATGAGCTATGGAATGCGTGAAATTCCCGATTTACGGAGTAAGTCATTATATGACAATATAGTTGTGCATTCGGACGATGAAGATTTCCACATCCTCCCAACGCAGTATTCAGATGATGAGGCATCACAGGACATATACAGACGATCTCCAACCAAAACTTCCCGACCGTCTGCAGAAAACATCCGTAAAGGCCAAGATTGTCCAGCACTGTCTCCAGTGAAGATGCCATCTACGAAGATATCACCATCCACAATGAGGTCATCTAGTGAGTCAGCGAGGAATTCACCAAAGAAGTTAACTAATAGAAATTCACCTGAGAAGTCATCGAATAATGAATTGGTGAGCAATTCGGCTGAATCTGTGAGAGAGTCATTTAACTCTTATGAATCCCCAGTGAAGATTCCGAGAGACTCACCCAAGAGTCTACGAGAATCTCCTCTGAAAGCCATGCGAGTGGTATCGGATCGACTGTCACAAGTTGAAGACTCTGAAGATGAGGTAGAGTTTCGTATTCCAGATATGCCTCGACCTTATACAATTCTCCAAAGGCGTGACTTTCTTCAGAAGTATTATCATGCTAAGATTGGCGAGTTAAAAATGAACCTCGCAGCCAATCCCATTAGTGAGCATCGTTGGATAATCAGTGACTTCAAGCCCAATAGCGCATATGATCCGCGTATGCTGGCTAGAGTTGTAGCTGAAGGTACTGGCAAGCGTCGTGTGGGAATGACATGGGCCGAGGAGTCCAATCGCAAGCGTTTCCACCGGCTTGCAGGAGATGATGAAAATTCAAAGACAAGGACTGAGGATGAGCTCCAAAAGGAGTACGATGACAAATTGAGTCAAATCTACGATAAGTTTCCATCACCACCGGGGTTCATGATGAGTGAGTTTCCCAACACACAAGAGCAACAACGTCGGCGTGAAATTGTCCAGGAGAGACAAGCGAGGCGGGTTGAGCGGCGGATTGCTGAATGTTTGAAGGTACGCGGAGGTCAACAAGTTGGTGAGTTTGTGTTTGTAAATGAGGTGGTAAATGAGTATGTGAGACAAGGTAAGTGGTATGTTAGATAATACACGCGGGCGTGAATAGAAGAGATTGGAGGAGGAAGAGTAATTGAAGAAGGAAGAAGATTGAAGAAGGAAGAAGATTGAAGAAGGAAGAAGATTGAAGAAGGAAGAAGATTGAAGAAGGAAGAAGATTGAAGAAGGAAGAAGATTGAAGAAGGAAGAAGATTGAAGAAGGAAGAAGATTGAAGAAGGAAGAAGATTGAAGAAGGAAGAAGATTGAAGAAGGAAGAAGATTGAAGAAGGAAGAAGATTGAAGAAGGAAGAAGATTGGAGAAGTAATTAAAAAGTAATTGAAGTGTTATTCGATCAATTGATGAAAAGTATGAATCCTCAAGTGTACATGGACACTCTTTAAACTTGAAATTTCATATTAATAAAGATCATCTCATCACTATTGATAGACATTTAATAACTATTGATCGGTATTTAATCACCATATCACTATATCACTATATCACCATATCACCATATCACCATATCACCATATCACCATATCACCATATCACCATATCACTATTAACCACTATTAACTATCTTTGTAACTTCCCTATGACCAATTAAACTTCCCCATACTGCACATACTCAGATCACAAGAGTGTTTGAACCCTGAATGTGATAGTATGGCGACGGATCCCTGACAGGGTTTGTGATGAAATGAGTGTTCTGAATGCACCTTATAGGTAATGCAGACATTACACGGTGTTAATCACCATAAATAGTGCGGTAACCTGCAAGGCAGACGGTTGCTGTGGTTTGTTATCGTCCTACACAATAAATAAGCATTACATACCTAAAGCAGATAAATTACACATTTTGCATAAATCGGGACGACACGAGAAGAGGAGCGACAGACAATACTGAGAGATTAGGTTGTTATAAAGAAAACATATATCAGCAAAGATGATGGTTGTATATAGAGAGTAAAGTAGAATATGAATAAAGTAGGATCTATTAGAGGGTGCAAAATCAGGTTAAATAGGCTGTAGAGATAGATTATAGAGATAAATTATAGAGATAAATTATAGAGATAGATTATAGAGATAGATTATAGAGATAGATTATAGAGATAGACAATTGAGAAGAACATACAGTCAAACTTTTCAGAGATTTTCAGACTAACAAGAAGACTATAGTCTATCAAGAATATTATAGACCTACTATTGAGGGGTTTCACCAGCGTCGGCATATAAAAGTCGCCGTATTTTTGAGTGCATTCGTGCATTTCACCGCCGTAGTTAGCCGATTAATGGGGCCAGCGAAAAAGATCACTGAGTCAACACGACATATTTACATATAGCCGGATGGTGGTCACGACCTTTACTCGAATCACTTTGGATCTTTGTGGGTTTGTTGGGTTTGTACAAGGACCGTATCACTTTAAATCGCTCATTTCCACGTCACGATACGCTCGCATAAGACCGATTTTTCCGCTGTGACTTTTCTTTTCTGCACCACTTGAAAATCGTCATCGTATCCCTCGCAAGTGGAGATGACTATTGAAGCCCCGAAGCCCCGTTGTGAAATGGTATAAAAATAGTGGGACGTTAGCCATATTTCCACCTCATTCATCAAAGATCATAAGGAAGATTGTCAGATCATCACAATGTAGATCGTCTCAACATAATATCGTCATAATGTAGGATTGTCCAGATCCTCATAATGTAGGATTGATCGTCATAATGTAGGATTGTCCGATCGTCATAGTGTAGGAATGTCCAGATCATCATATAAGATTGTCAAAGATCGTCACAATGTAAGATTGTATTGGTAAGTGCCTTTACATTCGTACATTACTCCATTTTACTTTATACCTCTAATCACATCAACTGTTGTCGTTACCTGAATCCACTTATCATTTTCTTTACTCCTTTTCCATCTTCCACCTGCAAGTTACTCCTTCTACGCAGTTTTCGCACAGTCAGTGCTTCTATATCGTCGCAGCCTGGGTGGGCCAGACCGCACGTGATTGTAAATTAGCGACTTGAATCAGACACAAAGATAGCCAAAAGAAAAGACGTTGGGGCATTGCTAGCGTCAGAGATGCAAGTGTCTGTAGAACCACATCGCGGTAGTAGGGGCTCTCTGGTTGGCCACATGCATTCAAGAGCTTCATGGGTGTTGTTGTTGCATCATTTCGGCATTTCTCACCTAAAAGCAATTTCAAATTGGAAACCTTCCCAAACCAGGATTCGTTACACACCAATCCCGGTTGGCGTAGGCTTTTTTTTCTCCCTTCCAAGCTTTGTGTTGTATGGTATTTTTCTACGCCATTCTCCTTATAAATATTTCGGGTCGCATTTGCTTTTAATTCTGCTACACTTTCTTTTAGGGTCAATGGTAGTAGGTTGTTAGTCTCAACAAGATACTCCACGATCTCAGCACGGCTACTCAACTACCACACTCTTCACTACATATCACCAAACCTTTTCTTCCCTTTTCTCCATCAGCGGCTATTTCACACATCACGCAGTTCACCGCAGACAGACAGGCTACCCTGATGTCCCACAACCACAACCTCTCTATCAACTCACTCTCGTCGTTGATCGAGCCTACCACACCACCACCCTTCAACAAGGTGCTCGACAAGGGCCAGTCCAGCGCAGGTACCATCGGGTCGGCCCATATGCAGGGCAACAAAAAGATTGGCTCCAAGTCCGTCTTGTGGGACTCTCAGAACAAGTTGAACAACGCATTGAATTTACCGAACTTCCACATAGACCAGACAGATGGGCCCTTGATGGTCGCACGTCCTGGCCTGGTGAGTTCGGTTACCTCTGGAGAATCGGCAAATATGTACAGTGTTCACTCACGTCAAGTCTCAGTTGATTCTTCCTTCGACAAGGAGAACCAAGAGGTTGTTATCCCAACTGCGAAGAAGATCGATAAGGATTACCTTGCCTCTATTAACAAGGTACCTTTGGTACAAATCAAACTGGAAATCCTAAAGCTTCTGAAAGACCAGTATGGGTGCCGCTTTTTGCAGAAGAAAATTGACGAGAACATCATTGCTAACTACCAGGTGCGCTTGGCAAATTTCGAGGTGATATTCAAACAGATCTACCCTCATATGTATGAGTTGATCATCGATCCGTTTGGAAACTACTTGATCCAGAAGTTAATTGGGTACTGCACCGAGGCTAACCTCGATCTCATTCTTGAGATCTTACAGTATAACTTGTTCCAGATCTCCATAAATCAGCATGGCACGCGCGCGCTTCAGAAGATCATTGATAACCTCAATAATGCACACCAGTTGCAGCTCCTCACGCAAGGCCTCCGTCCCTATATTATCGAACTTATCAAGGACTTGAATGGTAACCACGTTATCCAAAAGATCCTCAATAAGTACCTGCCCATACAGTGCCAATTCATCTATGACGCCATCATTACTGACTTGTATGTTGTCGCTACGCACAAACATGGGTGTTGTGTCTTGCAGAAGTGTTTGAATCACGTCACGCCATCACAGCTTGCTGAGTTTCTGAGGTGCATACTTGAGTTCAAGAACTTCTCCTTGCTCATCAATGACCAATTCGGTAACTATGTGCTCCAGTATCTCATTCTGATCAACTCGTTGGACATTAACTACAAAATGTTTGATAATTTCGTGCAATACGGCGTTAGCAAGTTGTGTAACCTCAAGTTTTCGTCCAACGTGGTCGAGAAGTTTCTCAAGAACTGTTTCAACAATGAGACGCTCAACGTGAACTTCTCCAACCTCAAGTTTGATTTAATCTACTGCATTTTGGCGAACGATTTGAACAAATTGATCAACGACCCCTATGGGAACTACGTCATCCAGACGTTGATTGACATTGTTGTCAACCCACAGGTTTCGTATGAGCGCAAACCATCAGTATTTGGTGAGCCGCCTTCCTACACCGTTGAAAAATTACATCTTTTGCTCCCGCTGCCTGCCACTGATTCAACTGTCTCCATCCAGATCGCCATCATCAAGTATTGGTTTCAGAACTGCAAGATTGTATCGAGCTTTGGCAAGCGTATCCAGTCGAAGATCAATGCGATCTTGAATAATTATCAGCCGGTCGCGCCCAAGAAGCGCCATGGTCATTCGATGTCGGCTAATCACCCATATTTCGGGTACCCCTCCCACCAACACTCCCACTCCTACGGGCTGATGCAGGAGTATCAGAAGAAGAAATCTGGACGTATGAATCATATCGCACCAGCACACCAGAACATGGATGCGATGGGTCCAAGTTTCGTTCCTAATATGGGAGGGCAGAGCATTTTGACCAATCCTAATGTGGTCAACCAAAACTTGATTAATCAAGTCCCCGTCTTGAACAGTAATTACATTTTTACCCAACAAGGGCCTGTTTCTCAAGACTACGTCGTTAATGAGGCAGCATACGGAATCCCACAAGGTGCATATGGTCCCCTTCCACATCGCAACAGTTCCTTTGGGGGAATTGCTGAGAATGCGATCTTCAAATCCCAGATGCCCACTGCAGGAATTCCAGCTGCTTTCCAGCAGACGCCCCCGAGTCAATTCACTCCTCACTTTAACCAGGCACAACTCAGAACGCCAGGTAGTGCCAACTCTTCTTTTCTGAGTGATTTTGGAATGACGCCAAACTTCTTCCAGAGTTAGGGTTGGATCATGTTCATGGCAACCAATGAGCACTAATGGTGCTCGTTGCGGCCATCACTTTACACCTTTATCAACCATCGCCGGTTATTTACATCATCCATTGCAACCTCTTCAGTTCTTTCAAGCTGGTATATTTCAGCTGTTGTCCACTACACTGCAACGCTTCAGTTCTTTCATGTTTTTGCAGATCATCTTATGTAAGTTTATGTCACCTATACCAAAAAAAAAACTAAGAGGCTCTTTGTTGGGCAATCTATGTCTGTGTTATAATAAATATCGTTTTCCGTGTTAGTAGAACTATTTCCGAGAACACTTTGTAAGCGCTATTGAACAATCGTTTTGTATGTTTGCGAATGTTATGAACATTGAGTGTATACAGGAGAAGCTTTGTTAACTGGAAGGGGGAAACGCGTAAAAAAATTTGTAAAATTTCGTCAGATATTTTGGAAAAGTGGCAAAAATCAGGAGGTCGGTCGCGGTAAGTATGAAATAAAGTAGGGGAGCATTAGATTTATGAAAATTAGAGAAAATCCTAATAAAGTCTGAGCGACATTTAAGATAACTATCTCATCAACTAGGGTTTATTCTACTGTTTTGGTGGTATTAATCTATCGTCATTTTTGTTGCGTGTTTATTGGCCCTTAATAGTCAGTGCGTGCATGGTCGCAAAATGACTGCGACTCCTTGTCCAAAAAGGGAAACGTCGCGAAAAAATTGAATGAATCAGGAAATCTCATCTGCCACAAACCGAAAGGTTTTTTGCAGCCGTCACGTGAAGATCAAAAATAGATTTTCGCCCAGAAAGGTTGCAAAAAAAAGATGATCTAGCCGAGGATCGAACTCGGGGCCTTTTCGGAGCTTACATTGTAAACAATTGTAAACGAAACGTGATAGCCGCTACACCACTAAACCATTTGTTATTGATAGTGTAAAATAAGTGATAATTGTGTTGACGGAGACGGGAATGACGGGATATCCTAAAGGCGACATGACGGTCCTCAAGGGGGTGTTTAAATAAAAGCTTATGAGGATTAGAAGAGGCTACAGTCTGCTCCACAATTGACCCGCTTAAACAGATAGTTACTCAACTCGTTCTTCGATCACTACCTATGTCGCTATAATGTCGCATTATTTCACTGACATGAAAGACGCCACGACTCAAAATTTAAAGAAAGGCAGTCACACACTAAATATATTAAGTATGGAGAAATTTGGTTTCCAGCGTGTTTCCAATTCGCCATCTAACCCTGGCCAACCTAAGATATCACACAGCCGCCCCATCCCACCACAGAACCATCATCATGCGGCTCCAGGAAGACACATCAAACGTACTCTCAAGGCAGCAAACTGTCCACTGAATGATGTGATTCTCGCCAACTGCGTTGCTGTGAACCCATCGGACTTTGATGGCGTTCCAGACCGCAGTAATGTGATCTTTGATGCGCATTATGTCTATAGTATCTTCAAGCACCCAGAAGTGGCACCAGGTACCGTCGGTCTTGGAGCAAACGTCAGAGTGTGGGGTGCGTGGTCACTTGAGCAGGATATCCTTGTCGAAACCTACAACATATTTGAGGCTTATGGAGGACATGAACAATACCTCAGTGGGTTGGATGTAATTGTGGACTTCCGTTCTGCAAGAAATTCACACTCTAACCCAATTAGCCATGACGACTTGGTGGACAGGTTCGTGAGTATTTTGGAAAACCAGGTTTTACAACCAACACAACAAATAGTGATGGAGTACAAGGGAGTAGTTTTACTGCTTGTTGTCAACAGTGTTCAGGTGTTAGCCATGAGACCAGATGGCCCGTCTATTGAGGAATCGACCGACTTGGATGTGAAGGGTATCTTGACCAGAGGAAAGACAGAGGTGGTGTTCTACCCGAAGCACAAATCTGTAATGAATTTGGTGAAACCAGCAAAGCTTCAAGGTAAGAAACTCGGAGCAGGAGTAGCCCATTCTCGTACCAAGAAACAGATTATCAACCCTGATTTCAAATTGGAGGACTTGGGTATTGGTGGCTTAGATTCTGAGTTCCAGGACATTTTTAGAAGAGCCTTCAACAGTAGAATCTTGCCACCAGAGATTGCTGAGAAGTTAGATTACAAGCACTGTAAAGGTTTGCTTCTTTACGGTCCTCCAGGTACGGGTAAGACGTTGATAGCCCGTAAGTTGTCCAAGATGTTGAACGGTAGAGAACCTAAGATCGTCAATGGTCCAGAAATGTTGAGTAAGTACGTTGGTGCTTCGGAAGAGAACATCAGAAACTTGTTTAAGGAGGCAGAAGCTGAATACAAGCAAAAGGGCGATGACTCTGACTTACACGTGATTATCTTTGACGAATTGGATTCTGTGTTTAAACAAAGAGGCTCTGCTAAGTCTGATGGTACTGGAGTGGGAGACAATGTGGTCAACCAGTTGCTTTCTAAAATGGATGGTGTCGATCAGTTGAACAATATATTGATCATTGGTATGACCAACAGATTAGACTTGATTGACAATGCGTTATTGAGACCAGGTCGTTTTGAGATTCAGATTGAGATCGCGTTGCCTGATGAAAAGGGTAGATACGACATTTTGCACATCCACACCGCTAAGATGCGTGAGAACAACTTGCTCGCCAAGGACGTTGATTTCCACGAGTTGGCAGTTTTGACAAAGAACTTTACTGGTGCTGAGTTAGAGGGTTTGTGTAATTCTGCCAAGTCTTTCGCAATCTCTAGACACACTAAGAAGGGATCTGTTGCACTGATAGACCTCTCCTCTATCAACCTGATGAAGGTTGGCAAAGACGATTTCTTACTGGCGCTCAAGGAGGTCAAGCCTGCTTTCGGTACCGACGAAGAAGACATCCGCCTGCAAGCACCTTACGGAATCATTCAGTACAACCAGAACATCAACGATATCTTCACGAGGGGCCAGTCATTCGTGGATGAGATCAAGGGCAGTGAGACCGAGAATTTGATCAGTATATTGTTGCATGGACCACCAGGTGTTGGTAAAACCGCTGTTGCTGCGACTTTAGCATTGAACTCGGGCTTTCCTTTCATTAAGATGTTGTCTGCTGAAGGAATGGTTGGTATGAGTGAGCCAGCTAAGATCGCACATATCGACAATGTGTTCAGAGATGTGTACAAGTCTCCATTGAACATCTTAGTGATTGACAAGATTGAGACCTTGATTAACTACGTGCCAATTGGGCCTCGTTTTTCCAACGAAATCTTGCAGTTGTTGCTTGTGTACTTGACCAAGAAGCCACCCAAGAACAGAAAGTTGTTAATCATCGGTACCACTTCGCAGTACTCTGTGTTGAAGCACATGAACTTGACCGATTGCTTTACAAACCTGATTGCTATTCCATCGATCAAGTCTGTTGAGGAGGTTGGCACTGTGTTGACCAAGTTGGGTTACAAGAGTCAAGAACACGAGAAAAATGTCATTATGGGAGAGTTAAGAGGATTCAACCTCGATATTGGTATCAAGAGGTTGTTACAGGTGTTGATGAACTGTAAGTACTTGAAGTCCGATGCACAGGGTGTTGTTGACAACATTATCGAGAGCCAGAGTGCCTAGTCACCTTTAGAAGTTAGAAGGATGAAATGATTTATTAGATAATACTGTAGAGAGCTCCCAACTGACTAAGACGAATGATCAAAGCATGCAAGTGAAATATTTTTAAGGGTTGATGGAAAATATGAGCGGGGAGATGATTTCCAAGACAAGAGTGGCAATCAAGGGTGATGACATAACGCGACTAGTAGAGAACCTAAGGATACGAGCACAAATGGTAAGAATTAGTGATAGCGCAACTACGAGGAAATAGGTACAAATGACCCATTATTGATCAACTATACCCAAACATCCCTTATAATTATGCAGTATTCCACTGTCGTTCGAAGAAATCCGGTAATTATGGGGTGAATAAAAGACTATCAGGATTAAATCTACTGCATGCAGATTAGATCAATTAAACCCATGAATACATTTCCAAGTCTCCTTGTTCATTCTTATTGTGACTCCGTTGTCCCCCCATGGTTAGTTTGGACAAATTGGCTGCAAAAAAAATGATACATTAGAACATGACCCAAAATGGAAAATTACCACACTTAATTGACGGTATTATTCGCCTATTAACTCTCGCTTATTCTCGTTTCTTTACTACGTGATATTCTCGTTGAATTTCTTTCGATAATGAAAGTACACTTGCATAATTTACGTGCATATCATCCCTTGCGATTTTTACAGGGCGGCAACTATATATGAACGTAGAACACCTTCACCAGAAGAATTAGATTCTCTTAGTGAGAGTCAGTCGTTAATGAGTATTAGCTCTCATATAGGAAACAATTAATATAAGCGGCTACAAGGTTTACACAAGGAACACTGACAATAAGTATTATCTTAACGATGACAACACCCCCATTGACACCTAATCCCAACAACTACGCCTTCACTGATCTCGATCGACAGAATGCGTATGGTTTCCAGTTTAGCATGACCCAATACTTCAGATTTCCCGATGATGATTCAGAACTGAGTTTAGATAGTTCTCCGGAGAGCGCGAGCCCTTCCTGGGTTCGTACGGCTGCCACCATAACAAGTGAAGAATGTTCTCCACTCGAACCGAAACCAGTTGAATCATTTGAAGAGCCAAAATTGGGCCCAATGAAAACCTTACTCTCCCCATTAACTCACGATGAGGAGTTTTTGAACCCTCGTCTCATTGAAAGAGCAACAATTGAGCAGCTCAAAGAACTTCATATCGGAAAGTACGAATTTGCTAATGCAAACGTTGCCAACAATGTCTCACACAACTCAAGCATCGAGGGTTCAAACAATGGGAAGAGGGATCTTGTTCTCAAAGATGCTAAAAGAATCTCGAAAGAAGATTCAAGTCCTGAGGAAGCTGAAGCCTTTGAAGATGTACTGGTACTGAATACCTTCCCAAGCCCGTTCACGAGTCAGGAGCTTGGAATTCACATGTCTGCAATAGAAGGAACTAGTTATGACTCCTTAGGTAATCGAGAGTCCAACCAAGATCCAGATGGCATACAAATTGTCCGTAAGAGAAGACTCGCTTTCGGTAGCTCGGACAGTTACGCAGAAAAGGCTTACTTTGCTGAGCATGTCAGGGAACAACGTGCTAATAAGTCATCAGGGTCTGATGACTTGGTTGAAGACAACTTGGATAACTACGGAAGTTTGACGCTGGGATTTTCACACACATACGACAAATCTCCATCAAATTCCGAGGATGTTATAGCTCTACCAGGAACAAAGTCGTTTGGTGACATGGAGGCCATAGTTGGCTTTACCTTTGGGGTTGAAAAGCCGACGCGGATTTCTGGATATCACAAGAATACCAGGAGACACACTATGGGGCACCGGAGAACCAAAACACTAATTCCATATCTACCATTTACCACCGGGATGTTGGCCAAGGGGAACGTGTGGTTGAACCGTATGTTCAAGAAGAAGAAATTCTTCGTGAAGATCAAGTTTTTCCGACTGGACACAAGGCGTGAAATGGCTGCAACAGCACGTAAATCAAATCCACAGGAGATGGATCTTGCGCTCAAACACCTTCCACCTGCATTCTCCAAAGAGTTCTATGCACTCAAAGACACTAAGTTCATGCTGCTTGACTCATTGAAGGCCAAGTACCCGCCATCAAAGACGGCACCACAGGCTGAAGAGACGATGTCTTTGGTAAAAGTTCCCAGCGCCCCGACACTTTACGGTAGTTGTCGCATAGTTCCCTTGTTGGAGACTGCGGGGAACGAGGACGTTGGCCTCTGCACTGTTTTCAATGACCTGAGGAATGATAGGTACTATTCGCGGTTGAATATCTACGAGTTGCTGAAGATTTTAGGATTTGAGGCGTACCACATTCAGTTGACTAAAGAAGTTGAGTTAGGTGTCTTGGAGATCTTCAAGAATTATTGTAACTTCAACTTGGGGTACCAGACATGGATCCGTGATACTACCAAAGAAGAGCGCGTTGCATTGGTGAACAAGCTCTACTCTTACACACGAGTTTTCTACCCCGAAATTGATCGTTTCAAGCTAGAAGTGATCATCCGTCGAGGGAGTTATAGCTTGATGCAAAGCAGGTTGCGTCGTGAAAGACGGTTGTCCTCTGGGTGAATTAACGGGTGAATAGAGCATCAGACACATGCGCCCTTTAGCTAATTATTTATTCCGCTGGCGAATGCATGATTTGAGTAACAAACTTACCCAGATATCTTGTAATACAGGCGACAGTGAGCACGTCGTTTCTGATGGAGGTCGTCATCAAGTGGTTCAAGATGACATGGTTGGGGATGGAAAGGTGATAGGCCTGCTTGTTACTTGCATAGTAGGACGAATCTGCACGTCTGAGCGGTGGTCTCTTGTTAGTCGATGGTTCTGAAAATCCAGTATTAGGAGGGCGCAAATCCGAGTAAGACTGAGGAAACTGATGGGGGATGTTTGTGAGGGAAGCATTATTTTGGTGTATGGAACTGGAGGAGCTCTGTGAGATTTTGTTTAGTAAGACGTTATTCAAGTGGGCTGGCAACTGCGGTGGTTCAGGCAACTCATAGTCGGGGCCCTTCTGCTTGAAGTAGTCATAATTAACAAACATCTCTGGGATTTCGTTCGAATAAGTGAGCTTTGTCTGGGGATTCTGGTTACGCTGGAATGAGGACGACGTTGAGGCGTTGTATGGCACGTATTTGTTGGAGGAGTAGGAGTTTGCGTGCGACATATACTGAGGAGTTCCCAAAATAGGTGGTTGCTGCTCTGGCATTGTTCTTGGTTCAGTATCATTATCAGTATCCATATTCTCGACGTGCTCGAACTCGGACATTTCCTTGGACAACTTCTGCAAGAGATTATTGGACTTGTTGTTGATCCTGTCAACTTCATACTTGCCTGCACTTATGGAGGAGTTGCTGTGTAATGTGTGGTGATAATCTGAGGAGATGATATTCGCATCGTAGTCCGTCAGAGCGTTCAAGTGATTTGGTTGGTTTGCCGAATGGTTGAACAAGTGGGTGTCATCCATGACTTCGAACCAGTTGAAGAGGATACCCTCCTGGTCAGTAGCTGTTGGCAATTGGTCACTGACGCGGTACTCATTGTTAATAATGTAGAGTAATTTATGAACACCCAAAGGAAGCAGCAATGTGGTGATGAACTCATCAGGGTGAGTTGGGGAGACGACCATCTTGATTATATCACGCCAGTTTGAGAAGGAGCCGATGATGGCGATCTTGTGGATGGGTTCTCTATTCAGGTTGACCCACTTGATTTCGACGGGGATGCTCTTAGCAGTAGATCCCGTACGAGGTTGTGGAGTGCGAGGAGGATCGAAGAGGGGCGTATTGGAGGCCAGACGCACTTCTGGAGCAATACGAGCGATATTGACGGTAGCCGGATCCGGTTGCAGAGCATCAGTCATTTCGACATCGTCGGAGAGGATGTTGCGTGAGATCTCTGTAGCGTCCGTTTCTATAAGGACCTGGTTCAATTCGTTGAACTCATCTTCTATGAGGTCATTAGAGAATTGATGGCCATAACCTGGGTAGAGCGGCTGACCATATTGGTCGTAGGATATGGGGGCATCCAGAATCTTTCTAATCACCTGTTTATTGTTGGAGTCAGGTTTGACTTGGTGAAGAATAAGGTCGCTGAACTCCTCATCCAACTTCTTATGAGGTGGTAGCAGCGAAGAAGCGTTATGTGCACGCTTACCTGCCGTAGACTTTCTCGTTGCACTGGCGTTGATGTTGGTCGACGACGTGCTGTTACCCATGGTGTTGAAAAGGTAGATCTAAAAAGTTTATAAAAAGGGTCTAAAAGATTCGGAGCGAGAAAATCATGCCGATAATAAAAGGGCAACAAAAGGAAAGTGCGAATACAGCGATGTGATGTATTTGATGAGGTCGCAGCGTTGTCGAATGCCGTGTTTGGCAAGATGCGTGAACGTGGTGCTTGTTGAGTATGGTTGCTATGCTGTGAACACAAAAAGGGCAGATTGTGTTACGAAGAAAGCGTATTGTCGTTGGTAATACGAAAAGAATGATTACGAGAGCATAACAGGGTTACTACTTGAGGGTATTGTGAAAGTTGGTATGCTATACCGGCGTGGCTTTAAAAACCTGGAGAATGTGGTGGGGCAAGGTTAGTATAAGGAGATGTGGGGAATTCACGAGTATGGGATGGACGTAGCATGATGTAATCAGCGATGTAATAGGAAATAAGAAAAAAGTGGGCAACTTGATCAAGAGTATGAGGGGGAAAAGAGGGGAAAGGCAACGGGACATGAACGCTGCCTGATAGTGACAATAGGAATGGAGGGGGAGATATGGAGGGGGAATGACGATAAGGAGTGAAATTGTGGAGTCAAGATGGGGAAGTAATGAATGAGAAATGATGATAGAGGTAAGAATCCGATGAGTGCACGGAGATATTGAGCACGGATATATTAATCACAGAGATATTAACCATAAGAATATCAATTTAAAAGAATGTATAAGCATGAAGTGGATGGTGAGTGTTTGATATGTAGTATGTGCCCTTCTTGAGAGAGTTTCAGGTACTCGTAAATAGTTAATTGTAAGTAATTGGGTTAAATTATGGGCAAATTGAAAGTATAATCAAGAGTATGATTTTTAAGTATGCCAAGACTGTATGATACCAATGAGTTGTAGTAAGAAAGTGTGATATGACGATTGAGTAGAGATTTGAGTATGACGCCTGAGTATGACATTTCAAGCATGACGAAGTATGAAAGACGTTCGAAGTATAAACTGTGTGGAGGCTTACTAAGCAAACCAAAAAGCTTACTCAGCCATCCACAAAAGCGGGATATTCGGTTTGCAAACACATTTGCAACAGTAACTACAACACAATTGCCACAGATCTGAGACGATATCAAGTCCGTGGTCATATATCAGGACGACTTCGTACATAGTAAGCAAATAACGATGTCGTGGACAGGAATTAGAAAAGCTATCAACCGCGCTGGAACGCAGGTGATGGTGAAGACTGGGCAGATCGAGCAGTCGCATGACCCCGAGTACGAGCACGAAGAGCGGCGGTTCAAGCAAATGGAACAGACTCTGAACAAACTACACAAGCAGTTGCAAAGTTACCTCGAATCATTACGTATTTTGGCCAACGCGCAGAGCAACATTGGTGAAGCACTTGGATGTTTCTACGGGCCTAACATGGCACCTGTAGATGCTGGGGCTGAGGTCAAATACAGTGCGTTAGCACACGAGTACGCAGCAGCGATGAAGCACTTGAATGAACAAACTCTCACGGAATTGGAGGCACCGTATACACAAACCGTTCTCAACCCCGTTTCCAAATTCAACTCGTACTTTGTGGAGGTGAACGATGCGATCAAAAAACGGCACCACAAGAAATTGGACTATGATGCAATGAAGCTGAAGGTGAAGAAGCTTGTGGAAAATCCACAGACTAATAAGACACTGACAACTGCTTCTGGTGACTATGAGTCGAAGTTGGAGGAGCTGAGGCGACAATTGAGCGATGCAGAAGCACAATTTGAAGGTATCAATGCACAGTTGAAGCAGGACTTGCCCAAGTTGGTGAATTTGCGGACGCCATTCTTGGATCCGCTGTTCGAGCTGTTTGTGAAGATCCAAATGCGCTTCTTTAATGAAAACTATGTCCATTTGAATAAGCTCCAGGAGGGTTTGGACGCTCGAACACGAGAAGATTACCTTAACGGGCGTTTGGAAGATCGCATTGATGGAATATTGGAGAAGATGCGTGGATTGGATATCGTGGGGAACTAGAAGGAAAAGGGAGAAAGATGAAGAAGATGAAGAGAGATGAAGAGAGATGAAGAGAGATGAAAGATGAAGAGAAACATGAATAAGAGAAAGGATATGAGTAGGCTTGAATAGATGAATTGCTGATCTAGATGATGTAAGAAGATGGACAGGAGTGATGTGCTTTTCTTTTTATGGCCGTCAGGTGGTGGACGGAAAGGAAAGACGGGGAAGGGACGGAGATGGAGACAAATGGTGGAAATCGGGAAAAGTGGAGTATAAAGAACATAAGTGGGGTTAAAGAACATAAGAGTAGGTTTGAAGATGAAGGTGGAATGGGTTTGAAGTTAGAATTGGTTTAAAGATAGAGTGAGTTTGATGAGAATGGCTTTGAAGTGGGGATAGGTCTATGGGAGAATATTCTGACGATATAGATGAGAATATCTTTATATGCTGCGTATTTATTCCAGCATATACTTCGTCATCTTATCCGGTAACTATGGATATTTGGGGCTTATAGATCTAAATGTTCTATGTTAGATCTCTTTATCTGTTTTGTCTCTTTAATCTCTCCTCCATATACCTCTATACTTTCTCTTTATCTATTCCTATTGTCTTCTTATCCTCTTTATCTATTCCTACTGTCTTCTTATCCTCTTTATCTATTCTTTCCATTCCCTTCATCATCTTGAGCTATTTCTCTGTTTATTTCCTTACCCTCTTTATCTATTCGCTCTATTTCCTTTGTTCTCTATATCATGTCGCAGTAGTCTTAATATTTTCTTCCTGGTGTTTTTTGTCCACCATGTTCAAGAAACACGCCAAAGTTTACGACGTGCTCGATGACCCGTTCTGGATCGCATATGGTGAGCTGTTCGACAAGTACAAGACTGCGGCAGATGACAGTAACCGTCCGCATAACCCCAAGAAGTATTCACATCTGCTGACTAGCATAACGACAATGTCAAAGTGGTTTGAGACCAACAAACTCCCGGCTCCCAGCGTTTACGTGTTGAATGCGGCACTCAAACTGCCATTTTCTAACGGAGATCCTGCTACTGCATACCTTCTCATTCGGTTCTTCCAACAGAGTAGTCAAGGGGCATTCCTCACCAATAGTCGAATCACTAAGAGTGGGCGGAGCCTCGGGTTCTGCGGCGCCGAGAATTGGGAGAACGTCATGTGCTATATGGACCTGCTTCTCTTTGCAATGTTTGCTAATCTCGAGCTGTTTGAACCAATGTTGTTTGTGAGTAATCACCCACATAAAGTGGTGAATCAACTCTCATGCTTGTTACGGGTGTATGTGAACCTTTTGCGTGCAGGTCACTTGATCACTACGGATTTGACGATTCGTATTTGTGAAGCACTTCTGCGCTTGGGGTGGACAGAGGCCATGTCTCGGCGCCAACAGGACTCAGCGGCATTGTTTGAGTTCCTCACTGAGGTGTTGCGTATGCCATTACTCACCTTTAAGGTTGATATCAAGCATGGTGGAAAGTTTAGCAAGGACGATGACCAAAAATACCTGCAGGAACGTATGTTGTTTGTGAGCATCCCAGATGACCTCGGAGAGATCGAGGAAGAGAAAGAGAAGAATAAAGTAAAAGAGACCGAGAAAGAGAAAGAGAAGAATAAAGTAAATGAGAGAGAGAAAGAGAAAGAGAAAGAGATATCTGAGAGAGATAGAATTGAAAATGGAATAGAGAGTGATGGAACCGAGGTTAAAGTTGAAACTATCGAGAAAGACTCCCTGGAAGACGTCACAAACTCTTTCACAAGAGAAGACTCAGAACCACCTAACTCGACCCCTCCATCCCAGCAATCAACGTCCGCTTCTTCTAGCATAGCAGTTGGGCGTGATGACGTGCTCCTTGAGGAATGTCTTGAGCACTACTTCAGTAATTCGATTAGTGTGAGGCGTGAGCTTGAGCGTCGTGCAACGTTGGAATCACTCAGGATGCTGCTGGAGAAGATGGATGCCAAACAGGAGCCCACACATGAGGTAATTGAGAATGTGGATGGGCGGACCAAAAGTGGCGCTCATGTTTCCACGCGTACGCGGTCATCTACGATCTCACTCTGGTCTCAGAACACGTCTCTGGCCTCTGATAAACGCGAAGTCAATCTCCCCGCGTGGATGTTTCTCCGGCTCTTACCTTTCTACACTGATGATGCCCTGCATGAGAAAGCTCGGACAACGAAAGAGTTTGCAAACAGACGGCCAATTCTCCCACTTTGCCTCAAACGGTACTCATTTGATGCCGGGCTCGCGAGCAGATCACTGCGTCGTATAATTATCCCGCCAGTGATCACACTCCCAGACTTTGTAGCGGATGACGACAACGAGAATCAGTCTGGTGCGTATAAGTTAATCCTCGAAAGTGCAGTATGCCATCGTGGTACGCAAATATCGAGCGGCCATTTTGTGCTGTTGGTGCGGCGCGGAACCGATAATATCACAGAGGCACAAGCATACGACGCCAAATGGTACTTATACGATGATATGCATAGGCAATCGAGGTGCCGTGAGCTCACGTTCAAGGAGGCATTTGAAAAGGAGTGGCCGTATATGTTGTTCTACCGGTTAGTGGAGAATGAGGAGCAAAGTGTGGTGGTGCCGCCGGCGGGACTGCGCAAGAAGTACTGGCTGGAAGATACAGTGCTCAGTCCGATTGTTTCTGCAGAGGATGATGAGAATGTGGCGCCTGGAGACTCGGCCTATGTGGATATCCGCAATAAGTACTTCTGGTACGTGACCGATAAGGATAAGAACTACCGCAAGGAGGTGCCCGTAGAGGGTGCCGCGGCAGCTCCCGCGGTACGGCGCAACAGTCAGTGGTCCAAGAAGTCGGAGGAGCTCGAGTTATTGAAGGTGGAGTCGGAGGGATCGTTCAAGAAGATGGCCAAGACTTTTTTGGGGCTGCCCAAGTTCGAGGCACGCGACGGACTGACGGCAAGTTTGGAGAAGGTTGTGGAGCGGATCAGTTTGGACGAGCCAGATGCTGGACATCGGCGCAGGCACAGGCACAGGAACGCCTACAAGCGGGACAAGTGTGTGGTTGTATAGATAGAGAGGGGGGATAGAGAATATAGAGAAGAGGATAGAGGAATACTGGTTAGAATGAAGATAAGTGGATTAGGAGAGATGTAATAGAAGATTACAATGCTACGGTAGAACTGTCAGGATGGCTATGAAGACCCGACTCCTTAATCCCACTAAAAGCTTTAAAACATCCATACGCTATTACTGATACTTCTATTACTAAACCACTCTATAGATGCTTTAAATAGGAAGCTTTTATGACGATGCGATTGATATTTTGTAAAGTTATTGAATCCTGATATGCTGGGCACGAAACATCCATGGGCAACCTTCCGCTTTCCAAATACCTTCTTTCACGTTTTCCTTTCTCCCCTACTACTCTAACATGTACAATTCCCCCTGGGAATCAGCTACCGCTACCTTCGATACCGCGCACGGGTGGAACGCTATACAGTTCACAACTCGCGAGGCCACCTTGATGCGAGCCATAGAGCGGCCCGTCTTCCAGTCCCAGAACACTGCCAGACCTCCGCCGTCACCACTGCCTAAAATCTTGCCATCAGGTGAGAATGCCACCTGAATACCGTGACCCGAAACGCTCACACCACGGAAAACCTTGCGACGGTTGACACGGTACTTCCCGTCAGCTTGAACTACATGTATTGCATTGTCCATGGCCAGGAGTGCCACGTGAGAACCCAGCGGGTGCACGGCAGCCGATGGCATCGAGTGCTGAGTAGGATCCGAGATGCACTTGATGGGGATGTTGACTTGGTAGTCCCAGATGCGGATCGATTTGTCTGCGGCTGTCAGTAAGAACCGCTTGGGCCCGAGTGATACGAGCGCATTGATAGAACCAAGGTGATGGTCGTACACCTGGAGAGGTTCCTCAGGATCTATAGAACGGTTATGGATGTGGAAATCGTTGGTGTGATTAAGCAGGGGATCAGTATCCTGTGAATGTTCCACCAGGTAATGTGCGATTTTGTGATTCGAGAGGCCAACGAGAAACTCCTTATCGTTGGGATGGAACAAGAGACATGTAGGGATGGCAGGAACAGTGTAGGACCTTACGAGCTTACCGGTGATTTCCCAAACGTGGACTGCACAGTCAAAGTCGCATGAAAGGAACTTTGAGCCATCGCTGCTGAAGACAACATCCTTGACGGGCTTCTCAACGTGGAAAATGCGGAGAAGTTCGTTGGTTCGTGTATCCCAGAGCTTAATTGTGGAGTCATTACCACACGTAAGAAGGAGGTGGCCCAGGAGTGGAACGAATGCGACCTTTGTGACACCTTTGGTATGTGCTGTAGTGTGAAACACCACTTTCTTGGGCTCAAAGCATTGTTTAGGAGGTTGTGAGGGAGGATGAGATGGTGGGTCGGATTTTCCAACGAATTCAGAGAATATGGGAGAAACATCATGAGTAGGGTCATTTTCATGAAGATTTTCATCGATGTCTCTGTCATTAGACTCCCCACTTCCATCTCTATCAGGGTATTCCCTATCAGATTTGTCCCCTTTATCTTCTCTATCAGAGTTCACCTTATCAGAGTTATTATCCTCTCTATAGTCTTCTCTCGTTTCATATTCTCCATTGTCCTTTCTACGCCTCTTTAACTCCTTAGCTCGCCTCTTTAACTCCAGCAGAGTGTTTCTGGACTTGAGCTCACCGGGGTTGTAGTAGACACGGCTGATGGTACCACCGAGCGTGCGGACTTGGGGCAACTGGTGGGATTTCTCATGAATCTCATAATCGTTGATAGTCAGTTGAATTACTAGATTATCGGGTTTCTGATTGTTGTTCAGTTGATTCACCAGTTCATTGGATTTGATTTTAAGTTGATTGTGCTTATTATCCATCAGTTGATTATCACCATTCCTTTCATTCTCTTCATTATCATCATTGTTGTACTCCTTAACTAGACTGTTGTTGTACTCCTTGTCATTCCTTTCATTGTCATTATCTTCATTCCCATCTGATTCACTGCTATATCCCAAAACCAAACTCATTGCCACTTTTTTTCATCATCATGAAGAGAAAGGTAGACGACTCTGATATCGACGTTAGCGACACAGACTCAGAAACTGAGCAGGTTGGAGAAGAGATCGTCAACGTTGACTTTGACTTCTTCGACCTCAACCCTGATGTTGACTTTCATGCCACCAAGACCTTCCTCACACAGCTCTTCGGTGATGATGCCCAGGAGATGGACATCTCAGGCTTGGCCGACATCATTCTCGCCAAAAACTCTGTGGGAACCACGATCAAGACTGATGGTAAGGAGAGTGACCCGTTCGCATTACTTAGTGTGGTTAATATGAACACTCATGCCAAAGATGCATCAATAAAGAAGTTGGTGAAATACTTGCTTTCAAAGACTGCATCATCTGCAGAACTCAACATCACCCTCAAGAAGTTGTTGCTGGAGACATCCAAGCTCCGTGTCGGTCTCATCGTGTCGGAGCGTATGATTAATATGCCCGTTGAGGTCGTGCCACCGTTATACAAGATGCTTTTGGAAGAGATGGCACGTGCAGAAGATGCACATGAACGTTACGAGTTTGACTACTACTTGGTTGTTTCTAAGGTATATCAGTTGGTGTCTGCGGAAGTTACAGATGATGAGGCCAAGTCCAAGAAGAAGAAGGTTACTGAACCTCAGGTGGAGATGGACTACTTCCATTACGAAGACACTGTATTGGAAAAGAATGCCCAGCACCACGGAGTGTTCGATTACACTCACGTCAAACAAAACACAGATCTGCGCAGAGTCTTTACCGAGTATGGTATCGACCCGAAGTTAAGTGTGATCTTGTTGGACAGAGAGAGTTTGGCTAAGCTGGTCCCAGAGATGGAGGCGGCATTTCCTCCATTCTAGTAAGGAAATAAGTAAAGTTTAGAAGGAGAATGACCTAAATGAAAGTAGAAGACTTTAAAGTGAAATGTAGAGGGGGAAATTGACCAGTTCCCTATGTTCTAATCATTGATAACTCTGAATGTGAAGCTATAATAAGTCAAATCTTTCACGTTCTGGCAACTTGTCCGAGTGGTTAAGGAGAAAGATTAGAAATCTTTTGGGCTTTGCCCGCGCAGGTTCGAATCCTGCAGTTGTCGATTTTTTTCCAAAATTCAAAGAGAACTAGAAAGGGACATATACTAACATACCAGTCGGTATTTTTTACAACTCTAGTAAGAATCTATAGTCATCTAATTAACTTGAGGTCATCTTCTTACTTGTTTACTAGTCTTCGGCTAAACATTTACTAAACATTTCGACTCTTTAGGCTCTTCTAAGCTCCTTAGGCTCTTTTAAGCTCATTAGGCTCTTACAATATCTACTATCAGTTTAGGTCATATCCACCAAATATTCATACTTTACAATTGTCATCTATATCCATGTTTCCTCTATCTTTCATCTCCACTTCCCTCTCATCTTTCCTCTTCTTTTCTCTCATCTTTCCTCTTCTTTTCTCTCATCTTTCCTCTCTTCCCTTTCGCCTCTTTTTCTCTTTCCTCTCTTTAGCTTTTCTTGTTTTTCTCTTCTTAAAAATTTTCACCAATGGCTCCTCCTCATAAGAACCATAGCTTCCGTCCTGAAAACGTGCTCAAGCGTGCTCAGGACTTGATTGCCGTGGACCAGCGCGATGCTGCGTTGGACACGCTCTACGATCTTATCACTTCCAAGCGTACTCGTTACCTCGCAGTTGAGGACCTCGAACCAATCGCGCTCCTCCTCGTCGAGTTGGCTGTCCAACTCAGACGTGGTAAGTTGGCCAAAGATGCGTTACACCAGTACAAGAAGAACGTCCAACTGTCGGAGAATGGCTTGGAGAGTGTTCAGGTGATTGTTCGCAGGTTCGTTGACCTTGCCGAAGCTAAGTTGGATGAGGCTCAAGCTAAGGCTGATATCAAGATCGACCAGGATGAAGAAGACCTCGACTCTGCTGAGTCTCCTGAGCAGATCTTATTGAGTGCAGTCTCCAATACTGACTCTGCTGACCGTACTGAACGTGAGTTGGTGACTCCTTGGATGCGTTTCTTGTGGGAGGCATTCCGCGCAGTGTTGGATATCCTTCGTAACAACTCTAAGATGGAGGTTACATACTCTGCAGTTGTGAACCAGGCATTCAAGTTCTGTCTTAACTTCAAGCGTAAGGCTGAATTCCGTCGTCTTTGTGAGTTGTTACGTGCTCACATGCAGTCGGTGACTACACAGGTCAAGAGTTCGACTCAGAATGCCATTGACTTGAGTGAAAACGAGACTGTGCAGAGATACCTCGAGCAGCGTTTCGCCCAGCTTAACATCTCGGTCAAGTTGGAGTTGTGGCAAGAGAGTTTCCGTTCGGTTGATGATGTTCATGCATTGATCACAGCTTCGAAGAAGTCTCCAAAACCTACTATGATGGTTAACTACTACGAGAACTTGGCACGTATCTTTGCAGTGTCTGACAATGCGTTGTTCCACGCTGTTGCTTGGAATAAGTTCTTCAACTTGTACCTGCAATCGCCAAATGCTACCGATGACGAGCTTCGTCGTTACGCACTGACCTTAGTGTTGTCGACTTTGGCCATCCCACAGAAGTCTCTTAACACTAACGAGACTGTTGTTGATGAGTACCGTACCAAGAACGCTAAGTTGTCGTCATTGTTGAACTTGAGCACCGTGCCAACTAAAGCCGGTCTTATTCGCAGCATTATGAGCAAGAACATCCTTTCGTTCGTCGACCCAGCTGTCAAGGACTTGTTCGATCTCTTGGAGCACGGTGAGTTCCACCCATTGAGCGTGAAGCCACAGATCGCCAATGCTTTCCGCGCTATCTCTACCGAGTACGCTCGTTACATCCCAACTTTGACTGAGGTTATCTTGATCCGTATCTTCCAGCAGGTGTCCCAGGTATACGAGACTGTCAAGTTAGACTTTTTGATCTCTCTTGGTATCTTGGATGACGCTGAGTATGCCTTGACTCCATTGCAGGTCGAGGAATTGATCGTCAGCGCTGCTAAGGACGGCCACTTGGCTCTCCTGATCGACCATGAGGCTGAGGTTGTTCTGTTCAAGTCCCTGCCATTCGAGGAGTCTTTGAACGACACCTTCGTCGACAAGTTACAGGTGTCCCCAGCACAGTTGGTGCGCACCCAGATCTCGCAGTTGGCGGCTACCTTGCGTCTGTCTGCTCGCTTGACCGCCGGTCCAGAGGTTGCACGTGCACAGAGTGCTGCACGTGACACAGCTTTACAGCGTGCTGTTGAGCAGATGATTGGCGAGCAGCAGGAGTTGGCTGCACGTGTCGAGGTGATTGCTGAGCGTAAGCGTGTTGCCGAAGAGTTGCGTGCCAAGGAAGAGGAAGAGGCCGCAAAGTTGCGTGCTGAGCGTGCACTTGCTGAGAAGAAGGCAGAGCAGGAGCGTTTGGCCAAGGAGCAAGAACGCAAGAACTTGGAGAAGTTGGAGAAGGAGCGTGCTTTGATCCAGGCCCGTGAGAAGCGCAAGATGGCCGAGGAGATCAACGCCAAGGGTATCATCAAGGTTGACCTCGACAACTTGGACGAGTTGGACACCGCCAAGTTGCAGCAAATGCAGCTCGACCAATTGAACAAGGACCGTCGTGAGTTGGACGACAAGCTCAAGCAGACTTCCAAGAAGGCTGACCACTTGGAGCGTGCATTCCGTAAGGTTGAATTGAAGTACTACGAACAGGATGCTGAAGACCAGAAGGTTGAGGAAGTCAAGGTGTACGAGGCTGCCAAGCAGGCCAAGATTGCCAAGGCCCGCGCCGAGCACGCTAAGGCACTTGAGTTGAAGGAGCGCTTCCAGCGTATTCTCCCTGACTTTGAGGAGTTTAAGGCTACTGTGGACCAGGCCAATGCCAAGAAGATCGCAGAGCTCAGAGCTGCTGCTGCTAAGCGTTTCGAGGAGGCCAAACAGGCCAGAATTGAGCAGGTCAAGAACGAGCGTATCGCACAGTTGAGACAGAAGCGCCAGAGAGAGGCCGAGATCGCTGCATCTGAGGCCAGAGCCGCCGCTGAGGCCAAGAGACGCGAGGAAGAAGAGGCCAAGAGAAAGGAGGCAGCTGAGCAGGCCGCTAAGCCTGCTCCACAAAAGCCAATGACATTCGCTGAGAAGCAGAGATTGAAGAGAATGGGTTTGTTGAAGTAGATAGAGAGTATACAGATGTAAAGAAGGATGAGTGTAAGAATGAAAGAACATAAAAGTAAGAAAGAGGATCATAACGATGAAAGAAACCTTAAGAAGTGACTTAAAAGACGTTTTGGATTGTTGAATCGGGTTGAGGTGTTTCCCAATTTGTTGACAAGGAAAGCTGTCGTACTTCCAAGGAGTAAACCTATAATCTCGTTGAAGTATAACGCTCAACCTAATCGAATAAGGGAAGTGCTCAGTCTAATGTTAGCTCTTTGATTTAATAGACTCTCCACAGGTCAACACAACTTCTCTAGGATTTCCTTTTTCGGAAGTTTTCGCAGCCAAATTTGCACCCAAAAACATACCGGCGTTTTGCTTCAGCGGCTAATATGTCTATATAAACCCCACAGCTCCCACTTTTTTTTTTATTTCCACAAACACCTCCACCAGAACTATTCGAACTAGGACAGCGCTACAAGTCGTGAGTGCCCAGACGGCCACTTTTATGCCTCTGTGCCCCCAATGCAGCCACTTTTATGCTTCTCATTGGCTCAGCTTAAAAACTGATCACACTGCTGATCCGTCGTATCATTAGTCGCTGACAGTGTCTCGAGGATTTCCCAATGTGGATTCCCCAAGGTCAGTACACAAAAAGTGACTGATCGCTGGTTCAAGCTACCATATGGTAAGCCCTTTGGACTGCTTGATTCGAGATGCTCGGCTAAAGAGCGGGTTTGCCATGATCTGGAGACGCTTTCGCTAGCGTTATGTCCCCACTATACGTAGAATCACGCTGCTTATGGCAGCCAGTGCTGCGAAAAAGTCGCAAAAGAGCACGTAAGATGTGTGGAGTATAGTGTCAGAGAGACTCGGAGTTAGGTCCGGTTGCTGCACCCATGCGTATAGATGTATATAGGTTGCGCAAAGATGAGTGCCGCCAATTCGTGGGAGTGGCACCCCACGTTTTGAGCGGCACTCAGGGAAGGAGGACAGCTCAGGGTGGGAGGTTTTGGCGACGGGGCTATCGTCAAAACCTCCCATCCTGGACGATCCTTACGGTCACCGCGTTCTATGATGGGGTGCAAAATACGCAGGTACCACCCCAGAAATACCATCAAAAGTGCGTCAAAACCCCAAGAATAGGCGGAATTTGATACTCTTGGAGAGGGGTATGAAAATGACAACGCTAATTCCTTCTAATTCAAGTGTAGACTGAAGTAATTGGATGGACTGAGAATACTAGTGTTGAACAAGTCACCAAAATAGGTCATCTGAGTGAGCGGATATCATAGATGAGTGAAAATTAATGACTAGACTGTAGATATATTAGACTCTTCATGTTGAAATATTATTCTATATGGTTCTTGTATTCCTTCGATTTAAAATCTCGAACCCTAATGCGAGTAGTGAGGTTTTTTCCATCTCATAGCTGCAAAATTGTCTACACCCATACTACATCACATCGATAGTCTCACCAAATATACGCCCAGATGAGAGAACAAGGTGACAGTTGTATTGACTGACTAGCCTTCCTCGACAAGGTCATCTGAGTTTTTCTCACAGATGTTAAATGCAGCAATTTCATGAAGACATACAGAACTGCATCGCCCTTACCACTACCGCGCATTTCGGTTGCTACAGTAGTCGCGAACAGGGATATGCTTATAGCAACGTTGATGGGCCGACAAAAAATGAATAGAGATGAGTTAGACCTATAGCACTGAGTTGTATGTCGATTAGAGCAATAAAAAGGAGACTACTGGAGAGATAGGTTTGAAGATTGGGTAGAAGTACGTATTTCTCCTAAATTAAATGGATCTTACTGAAAAGAATTCTACAGAACCCGTCCTGTTCGAATCTGTAGCACTTCTTGCACATACAGTACTAGCTCTGCCCTTAAAATATTCTATATGCATTCTTGGTCACTGCTTTGGGTCGATCTTATCTGTTATCAGGATAATTCCATGAAATTGCTAGAAAAAGAAAATATGACCCTAAGTGTATATCCAAGGTAGGTAATATACTTGTTCGGTGCGGCTTGCACATTGGCTAAGCCGATCAATTCATCTGAGGGGGCTTTTTGCCGGGGTGCACAGCCTGCATGTGCTGCAAGGGGAAAAAAGGGCCCAAGCTGGTATGTGGTGGCCAAGGTTGCCGTGCGTTACGTAATGATGTTCATAAACTAAACTAGATGATCGATTAGCTCTAATCTTGGATAACTTATTAACTCTAATCCTAGCTAACTATTTAATCTTACATAACATATTAGTTATTAAATTAGCTAACATATTAGCTCCATTCTTATTACCTATATTTTGCTATTTCTCCTTTACCGTCATCATAGTTCCAGACTACTGTGAGGTGATCAACTTACGGTAGTGAGGATATGGTTTTTTTAGGGAATTGAACATGTTGGAATTGTAGAATTTGGTTCATTGTAAGTCATCATGCTTATGGTATAGTTTAGATCATCGTGATTATCATGATGGTAGTATCAGAGAAATGATTGTGGAGAAACATGGTTGAAATTCTTGATGCGATTTCTTGATTGTAGCATCCTGACGATTCTCCGAATAGCTACCACCTTGAATAATCAGCTACCTACCAACTTTCATCTAGTTCTTTGTATATGCTTGGGGTGGACCTGGTGGCGGTTGGAACTCATCAGTTACAACGGGTCGTTCTTGTGGTATATACCCAGAGTTGTAGGCATTAGGACCATTACTTGGGCCATAATACCCATTTTCTGCCATGGGAGGGGCATTGTAGCTGTTTGGGAAATTCTGCTCATAAGATGGGGGTTGGGTATTGTAGTAGGTGTTATTTGTATTGACAGGAATCACAGTTCTACGGCGACGGTACCTGAATAGGAGGGCTAATATGAGACATATGACTGGAATGACAACGAGTACCCATAAGATGCCACGGTTCCAGTCGTCTGATCCCAGGTAGTAGATGAATCGTTTGTCAATGTGCATTGTAATTTTAAGAACAGCCCCTGTTTTTTTTTTTTTTTATACTACAGCCGCGCCATTGGTCATCCGTCCCCAGAATCATAGCAGAATACAAAGAGCTATAAAAAAGAGTAGTTTAAGGTAGAGTAATAAAAGCCTTAGTAAAAGCTCTAGTAAATGGCATTTGAAGTTGATAGAATATCCCTAAGGAAAGAAATAAATCGAGTGGCAATTGAAGATACGAGAAGAACATAGCAATTGTTTGCGGGTGGCAAAATCAAGATGATAGGGATGACTTTTTGCGCCAATATGATGTTAGGGGTGTCGAAATATGCTGGGGATTACTGAAATAGCTGGCAATGTGATATATGTTCACCCCAAGGGGTGGTGGTTATGAGTGACATGATGCTTTCGATATACGAAGGCTTAGAATGCGGCATGACGGACTCACACGACGCCTACAAATAAAAAGATCACTGAATGATAGAGAACAAAAATAGTAACAGCAAGGTTTACACATATTGGCTTTCCCTACATCCTTATTGTTCTACATCTTTTCCTGCTTTTCCATGCAATTATGATGGTATTCTATCACAACCACTCTCGGGTCTTCGCACTGAATTTCGTCGTAGAGTATGTCTTCCAGAATGGTTCATTTTCCTCGTTAAATTATTCTTCTTTGCTCGATTTTTCTGGTTTCGTGAAGTTGTTATTAGGGGAGCTTTCCTGAACTCCGAGCTTCTTGAGGGGCTGTTTTGAGCTCTAGTGAGCTTCACTATGTTGAAAAATTCTGCTGAAATTTCTTAGTGAAAGAACTTTCCTGAAGTCTTCCTATGTCAATGTTGTATACTTTTCTCTACTGGACGCAGCACAACTTTCACCAGCAGATCACTGCTTCTCAGACGTCTTTTCTTAGGCAAAATGGCGGAGTCACCGAAAATGTTGGACATTTCACTCAACTTGGTCAACACCAATAAAACCGCCAAATGCACAACAAAGTGAGCTTCATCCAGTTCGATAGCAATGTGTTTACGTGGAACTACCAGACCAATCCTGTAGGCACCACTCAAATAGTCTTTGGTAACTTTGGAGGCATAAAGTCTGGGGTCGTTCTCATCAAATCTACGTCTCCAAGAGCTCCAGCTGTCAACAAGCGAATATCCCCTATTGCGGTGCAATCTGTAGATATCTATGGACGAACCAGTTTGCATGAGACGAAAGATCTCATCTCCAAATGTGTAGTCGGCCATAGGTAAGCATTCGTGGAAAAGGACCCTAGTTTTACCCCACACGAAATTGAAGGTATACCACCCGTGTAAAGAGCGTTGGACCTTCTTGACCGAGCAAAGTGTTGAGCGTTCACCGGACGGTGTGTAACTTTCGATACGTAAGGCTTCCACACCATTGTCAGAAACAGTCTTAAGAAAGACGTCTTTCTTGTCACCGGGACGAAGCAAGACTAGACCGCGTTGTGTTCTCTCGAGAGGGTAGGTTTTCCATTGGCTAAGCATGATGGTCGTCTGTGAAGATTGGAACACAGACATTAAAACACAGACATCAAAAGTCAGGCACTGCTGACGTTTTACTTGGCGCAAATGCCATATTTAACTAGAGAACACAAGACTGTATATTGTTCAGATGCAACAGGCGCGGCAATTGCTTCAAGCCGCCCTTTCGTATAGAACATCAGGGCACACAACCGCGCGTCGGCCGGTAAAAAGTTTCGACGGCTTTAAAGACGGACGAAACGATGACGGCGACCGTTATGCACGCTTTTTGAAACGGCCTGAAGATGCGGTGGCGTGGTTTACGAGGTGGCGCCGAGGCTATATTGAAATGTTTATGTTTTCGTTGAATTTGCATACACCCACCCCTGTTGTAGGATATGGCAACAGTTGGGATTATGTAAGTATGCAGAGTTGAAGTGAAACAGCATGGAATAGAAGATACCAGATGGAATGCATCGGATGGGGTAGATGATACCGGGTGGGGCAGATGAAACCGGATGAGGGTGATGAACCGAGTGGAATAGAAGAATCGGATGGAAGAAAATATACCGGATGGAATATACCGGATGAAATAAAGATTCCGATGGAATAGAAGATACCGATGGAATAGAAGATACCGATGGAACAAAAGATACCGAATTAATAGATACCAAATGGAATGATGAAATGATTGGATACAGGAGAATAATCTAGATAAACGGGAATGAACAATAAGTGGCAAAAGAACATGGGGTGGGCTAGATGGTGGAATAGATGAGGGGTGGAGTGAAGGGATAGATGACATAAACGCAAGGGATGAGAGTACGGGTTGATGAGAATAGGCAATGGAAGGTCTGAGAGAAATAATGATAATTAGTACCCGAAAGGGGAAACCAATGCATTGCATTCCTTGAACTCGTAGTTAGGGTTGCTGAAAAAGGCACCTTCTTAGTCAACGAGCTTGGCGAGCTTGGGTGAGTATTTGAAAGCGCTTAGTCATCGAACTTGGCACTTCTTGGATCAAAATTTGAAAGCGCCTAGTCAGAGCTTGGCACGTCTTGGATCAAAATTTGAAAGCGCTTAGTCAGAGCTTGGCGATTAGTTTATTTGAAAGCGCTTAGTCAGAGTTTAGCTATTTAGTTTGAAAGCGCTTAGTCAGCGCTTTTTACATAAGCGCTTAGTCAACAACATAGATTCTTAGGATTCACGATTACACAACTCATATCATTGGTCTAATCATGTTTCATCTGTTCATGATTGTTTCAAATATTGCATTTAGATTCTTTTAACTTACTATTGGATATTTTGGTGTTAGTTCTTGCTATTCATTGGGCGTTTTCTTCTGTGCTATGATATTCTTATCTTCGTGACTAATCCGGTAAGAAAATTTTACCGCGATTATCATGAAGATCACAGCACGCCTCTTGAACAAAGCAACACGGTTCGTGCCCACAAGTGGAGTGTATCCCAAAGGGTTTGTTGTTGGAGGAGCCCACTGTGGAGTCAAAAAAGATGGACATTCCCTCGACCTCGCCTTATTGCACAACACTCATGGTGATGCTGTTGCCAGTGCAGTCTTTACCAAGAACAAGTTCAAGGCCGCGCCAGTCCAAGTCTCTGCAAGTATCTTACGTGAAAACGGTGGTCAAGGTATCAATTCGTTGGTAGTAAACAGTGGAAATGCTAATGCTGTGACTGGTTCTCAAGGTATGAAAGATGCTCAAAGCATGGTAGACACCACGGACCGTGCGTTTGAAAACTCCAAAAACTCGACTTTGGTGATGTCGACAGGAGTGATTGGCAATGTTTTACCTATCAACAAGATCTTGGATGCTATTCCCACTTTATCGCATGAGTTAGGCAATACTCACGAGCATTGGATACGGTGTGCAAAAGCCATTTGTACTACGGATACCTTCCCTAAACTCGTCACCAAGTCTTTTACACTCAATGACACTGAGTACACTTTGGCTGGTTTGGCCAAAGGTGCTGGTATGATCTGTCCAAACATGGCTACACTCCTCGGGTTCTTTGTCACAGATATACCCATCACCGCAGAAGCTCTCAAGAAGAGCTTGTCATATGCTACCGAGCGTTCTTTCAACAGTATTAGTGTTGATGGTGACATGTCTACAAATGACACCATTGTTGCCATTGGTAACGGTGCTGCTGGTGGTCCTGTAATCGACGAGCACAGTGAGCACTTTAGTCGTGTGCAAGACGAGATCACTGACTTTGCACAACAGTTGGCGCAATTAGTAGTACGTGATGGTGAAGGAGCCACTAAGTTCATTACTATTCGTGTGGAGAATGCATTGAACTACAGCGATGCGAAGACGGTGGCGAGTTCGATTGCCAATTCGGCGTTATTCAAGACTGCGATGTACGGAAAAGACGCCAATTGGGGACGTATTCTCTGTGCAATTGGATACGCTGATGTTTCCTCAGAGCTGATTGTGCCTACGAAGACTAGTGTTTCGTTTGTTCCTGCTGATGGGTCTGCTGCTTTGAAGTTGTTGACCAATGGTGAGCCTGAAACTGTCGATGAGACCAGAGCTAGTGAGATTTTGCAGCATGAGGACTTGGAGATTGTCATTGACTTGGGAACTGGTGGTGGCGAGCTGACCCGTTTCTGGACTTGTGACTTTTCCCATGAGTATGTGACGATCAATGGTGACTATAGGTCCTAGAAAAGAGGGAAGTAATAGGGAGATGAAAATGACATACAGAATAGTTGATGAAAGAGTAGATGTGAATGAGTGGATATGAATGAGTGGATGTAACAAAAGTAGATCTAAGAATTTAAGATTATTCTAAGAGTGTTGTATAAGAAATGGTTCAAGATTGATCTAAGAATGATCTAAGAATATGTTTATAATCAAACCTGATTTAATAGTTTTCATATTATTCTTATCACTATTCATGGTTGCCTTTATTAATATCTAATCAATTTTCGATCTTTCATACATCCATTTTTTCTTCATGTCCATAACAATCATCGGCTCATTGAACTACGACTTGGTGACGTTCACGGACCGTGTTCCCGCGGGCGGTGAGACCATCCAGGCCAACTCCTTCGAGAACCATCTCGGTGGAAAAGGTCTCAATGAAAGTGTTGCATGTGCAAGGTTGAGTTCACCTGGTACAAAGGTCAGAATGGTTGGCAACATTGGTAGCGACAGTTTTGGCAAAGAATTAAAAGGGGCATTGGTCGACTCTGGTGTCGAGACCACTCACATTTCAACTATCGAAGGCAAATCATCGGGAGTAGCTGTGATTTTGGTGGAGTCCGATGGTGAAAACCGTATTTTGATCACAGCGGGAGCAAACGAAGATTTACGCCCCACACCTGAAGATTACACCAAAATCTTCCCTGAAAATTCATCCAATCACTTCGTATTGCTTCAAAATGAGTACCCTCATACACTCCAATCCGTTGAATGGCTCAAAAAGAACCGTTCTTCCATCAATATCTGTTACAACCCATCACCCTTCAAACCGCAATTGATCGAGCAGCAGATCTTAAGTAAGGTCGATTTGTTGATCGTAAATGAGGGTGAGGCATTGGATGCCGCACGCTCATTGTTAAACAAGGACGAATTGGTGGAGTTTGAGAAGCAAGAAGATAAAGTGAAGCTGTACTCCACACTCGCTGAAAAACTCCAGAAAATTGTCAGCCAGGATAACGCCGCAACAGTGATCATCACAATGGGCTCTTTGGGATGCGTTTTCCAGTCACGTACAGAAAGTGGATTCCAAAAGTCAGAGAAAGTGGCTAAGGTGGTCGATACTACCGGTGCAGGAGACACCTTTTTCGGAGGTGTGGTTCTGCGTTTGGTGGAGGGAAGCACTTTGGCTGAAGCTATCAAGTTTGCAACTAAGGCAAGTAGCTTGGTGATCCAGAAGAAGGGAGCGGTCGAGTCAATCCCAAAGTTACAAGAAATGTAAGGAGGGAGGATAGAAGAGAGAGGAGAGAGGAGAGAGAGGAGAGAGGAGAGAGAGGAGAGAGGAGAGAGGAGAGAGAGGAGAGAGGAGAGAGGAGAGAGGAGAGAGAGGAGAGAGGAGAGAGAGAGTGATGTGGGAAAAATGGGCCACGTAACCACGTGCGAGAAGTGATACAAGGATGATAAACAACTATAGTATAGAGGGAGAAATGAATGCTGAGGAGCAGAAGATGTAGATGAATTGAAATAATAAGGTAGAAGAATACTTGATTAGCATTCGCTCAGTTACACTTGATTCATTGTATTTTATAGCAGTTCCTGCTTTAGTTATTTGATCAATAAGCCACTATTGCCTATTGTCATCGGCTAAACAGGTTTTGTGGCATCAGTGAGTCGCCTTGAGTCATTGGAGTCATATATGAAGGAGTCAATAGTCACGTACAAGATATTATATTGTCATATTCTATACATATCAATCCTTAACATAAATATTAACATAGTAATTTGTGCATCTAAAGCATTTGTGCATCTAAAGCAATGCCAGCATTGAAATCATAACAATGAACACATGTTGGTTGTTATTTGCAACAGTCCAATTTGGCCGCTTCGTTGCTTAGATTAATATCAGCACTTAACGATTCCCACATATCCCTACTTTCTCAATATCAATGTCTATTCTATCTATGCCTTTCTAGCTCTCACCGTAGTGTCTGGGGTCTTTCTACCCGAAACGTGCACATACTCGTTGACCTGAGCCGCAACACCACCCTTGACGGACTTGACCATCTTGGACTTCTTAGACGACTGCTTTCTGTAAACGTCAATGTAGAAGGCGATGAACAAAACGAGGTAAGACGACAAGATGGCGCAACCCGAGTATGCTGCGAGCATTGTACCGGCACAGTCACCACAGACTGGCAAGGTTCCGATCCACAGGTGGAAGTAGTTGAAGACGATCTTCTGGTAGGTAGCGAAATAAACGAAACCGAGGTCCAAAATGAACTGGATGATCTGGAAACGAGTAACCCATTCCTTCCACCAAACGCGGATACCTCTTGCAGCCAAGAAGTAGTACCAGTACATAACGACGTGCACACCGAGGTTGAGCACGATAGGCACCCAAGAAATTGGGGTCAAACCGATCAACTGGGTGTAACAAAGAAGTGCGGTTGCACCATGGTGGTAAGTGTGCAAGAAAGTCAACTTCTTCTGCTTAACGACGAGGAAAACAGTGTCGATGAACTCACAGAACTTGGTGAGATAGTTGAGGTAGTAAAGCGTGACGAGTTCCTGAGTCCATGCACCTTCATTACAGATAGCATAAAACAAACCGTGGTGGTAGATGATTGGAACCAACTGCTCGATCATCAAAAGGAACAAGGACAAGGAAAGTGTAGTCAAGAACAAGTTGTGGAACTGGAACAACCCATTCAAAACGAGTGGTTTAATAGCGAACTTCTTAAAGATGAAATCACCGCCGAAAATGACAATATAGTACACGGCAATTGAGGCAGCGACTGGTGGGAAGGTCGACAAAGGCAACTCACCTTCGATAAACGCAAATTTCGAAGGAACAAATGCACCGCCCGTGACCTTAGACACGGCACAGTCAAAGTAGGACCAGAGATACACGCCAAAAGGAGTGTCAAAAGTTGGTAGGAAGGACATGTTGGTGGACAAAAGTGACGGATTCCCGCAATTTATATTTATTTTGAAAAACGCGACAGCGAGGAAAAAAACATCGAAAAAAAGAAATCATGTCGCTTACATCGGGCTAACGAGAAGGACCATGAGTGACGATAGTTCGAGTGAATATGAATCCACGAGTTCGCTGGATGCCGAACCACTTCAGCCGGTATTCATTAAGCGTGATCGGCTGGGTGAGAAAAAGACTATTCCATCGGAACAACTGACGGAAGTTAAACTGAATGTGGAAAAGTACATGGTGCTGCCGGAAGAAGCTCCGGAGACTTTAGTTGATGATACCGATGATGTTGATCCGGAGCGTGAGTATGATGAGTGGAAAGAGAGAGAGAAAGAAAGGTATGAGCGAGACATGCTAGCACTCAAGGAAAGAGAAGATGCCCGAGAGAATGTGGGGAAGAGCATGTGAAGAAAATCGGAAGAAAATGAAGGTAATGTGAAGGAAATGAGTTAAAGTAGTGTTAAGGAAATGAGTTAAAGTAATGTTAAGGAAAGTAATGTTAAGTATATGATAAAGTATGATAATAGGATAAATTATGATGTAGTAAGATGAGGTTTGATGATGATTGATTATAAAGTTTGATTATAAAGTCTTTGCTGAAGACAGTCTGATGATTATTATGAAGTATATTATAAAGTGCATATAGGAAAAGGAAATGATGTCATAAGATAATCCGAACTTTAGTCAGTATGAAAGACCATTTTTGACGTCAAAATACGTCAACTTGTTCAACTTGTTCAACTGTTCAACTTATTCAACTTATTCAACTTGTTCAAGATGTTTATGATCTAATTTTTTTATTTTGCAGTCATTCTTATCAACCACTTTAATCTTCATCAATCAATTTCATTCTACCATTAACTTTGTACTGTCGTCATGTCACTTTTACCACTTCCACCCAGTCTCAGGCCGTTTCTTGAGTCATACCTTCCCACAACCAATTCGCTGTGCTTCGTGACGCTCACCTATGCTCAGTCACTTGACTCCAAGATCGCTGCAGAGCCTGGAGTACAAACCAAGATCTCACACGCCGAGACAAAGTCCATGACACATTACCTCCGGTCCAAGCATGATGCTATTTTGGTGGGAATTGGTACGGTATTAGCCGATGATCCTAAACTTAATTGCAGATATCCTGGCCTGAAGTCCCCCAAGCCTGTGATCCTTGACCCTCATGGGAAGTTTGTGTTCAAAGGATCAACTTTGGAGAGTATTTGTCGTGAGGGTTTAGGACTCGAGCCTTATATTTTGGTGGATGACAGCATAGATATCGATATCAACGATCCGAAATATATCAAACTCCCTCTTCTTAAGAATAGAGATGATAATTGGAGCATCATTCTCGAAGCATTATCGCAGCGTGGCATCAAGTCAGTGATGGTAGAGGGCGGAGCAGTCATTATCAACGAGCTTTTGCGTTCCAACCACGTGGATTCTGTCGTCATAACGGTAGGACCAGTGTTTTTGGGTAATCGTGGCGTCACAGTGAGCCCATCGGGAAATCTGGCTTTAAAGGATGTAAGCTGGTGGACAGGTATACAAGATGCAGTCATTGCTGGAAGAATAGCGAAATAAGAGGTCATAATGAATAAAGAGTCATAGAGATGAGATACTGGTGATAATGAGGAGGTCATAACGAACTAAAGAGGTCATAAAAAGAAAAGAAGTAATATAGATAGTCATAAGTATTCATAATGGTTTAAAGTCATACAGTTCTTCGACTATACACAATCTAAAAAATACTGAACTAGTCATGATATTCACTAATAATGTTGTAACTAGTTGTAACTAGTAATGTTGTAACTAGTAATGTTCTCTAATGATATCCTTATCTAGTCATTAGTTTCCTACATCTTTTATGACCTAAGTCGTTCATGTACATCTAGATTCTCCTACAAACATATTCTATACGACGCGTACCTGCCGGAAGTCTCACTTCTGCGGATAATTTTGACAACTTCACCTCTCTTCAAGCCCAAGTAACGAGCCACAGGGTCCTCACGTTGGATTCTGGGCAACTGCGATTCTTTCAACCGGTATCTGTCCAACAACTGCTTCTTCTCTTCACGAGACAACTTCAAGTGCTTAGGCACCAACTCGTGGTGGGTAATGTTGACTACCAAGTCACTCTCTCTGAAGGTCTCGATGCTAGCAGGTGACACAGTAGGAATCAACTTGTTGGCACTAGGTGTGATGCTGTTCTGGTAGACAAAGATACCGGTACTGAAGTTCTTATCACTGATATGGATACAGAATGATCTCATAGTCTTGATTCCCACACTAGGCTCATCACAGAACTCCACCCAGAGTGATCCAAGGTCTGGGAATTTCTCCAACTGCTCAGCAGACGGCGATGCCTGGAAGCACATTAATTTACGTTGTGGGGTGCCCATCGAGTCACAGACCTTAGACCGGAACTCATCCAAGGTCATATCAATCTCCTCTTGGGTGATGTAGTATCCGCGATCACGCACCATCTCCTTGGTGGTCTTGTATGCTCTAAACAAGCGCGATACTACCCTGTTGTTGTCCTCCATGTTGTAGTTGAAAAAGCATCGAAAAAAAAAGAGAAGAGCGAAGAGAGGTGAGAAAAATAGTCAGTGAGGACTACAAGAAAATGAAAGATGCTAGAGATGAAACAGCAGCTAACCAGGGAAATAGAGAGTGGTCAATGAGACAGTAGGTAGTGAGAGAAATCGAATTATTGAGAATAATATGGGAAAACAAGATTATTCTAACAGTCGACAGCATGAAAAGATCGCTAATAATTGTGAGTATCTTAATCCATATATCGTACATCCACAAGCTCACCATCCCTCTTTTGCTCATCTCTATTCCAGTCTACCTACCCTACATTTTGTTCCTCCTTTGACTCCTCATCATCTCATTCTATTCACACAACATACCACATCTCTTTTCTGTTCCCTCCCTTAATCAAACTTCCGACGGTACACCAAGATTATGTCAGAACTACTCTTCCAGATCCTCGTCTTGATGGTACTCAAGGTCATTGTAGGTGGTAATTCGTGTCCCTTGCATGTCAACACCAACCAATCCTCCGGACTCATACGTTTATCCTTCATTTCAGGTGTCTTACTCTCGAACTTGTCCGTGAGATACGCGAGTACCTTGGATACTCGCAACATGTTATGTGATGTCAACTTAATGGTGGCCTCCAGCACAGGTAACTTCTTGATCTTCTTGCCAACCCGACCACCTATCTTGTACCGAGCGTCCAATGTCGAATAGTCACATTCCAGAAGCAAGAACGTGATCCGTGGTGCCTCCTTGTGCGCAATCTTATTGTAGAGTACAGGAAGTCCGACCCAACGAGGTAACTGCCGTCTGAGCTGCTCCACCAATGCGCGATTAGTGTTTAACGTCGCCAACTCTCCCATACTGAAACTGAAGAGGTCACGGTAGTTACCCAACTCTGCCAGGTGCTCATATACAGTTATCTGGAGCAATGCCGAACACAGCACAGTGGGAGGCCGTGGCGTCTCCAGCGACACAAGCAAAGAGTCGGTATTTCGCGTACGTGCACGATCGCGATATACCTGTGCATTCGCTACAAGGAGTCGGAGAATCAGGTTTGCATCCACATCACCCTCCCGTAACGCCAAAAGAGACTTGATATCGGAAGAAACAGGTGGGTTAGAAGGAGTATTAATGACTCCAGAACCTGAATTAGCACTGCCGGTAGGTGTTGCCAGACTCGCAACAGATTGCGACGATCCCCTGCGGAAAAGTCGCTTCAAGTTCAGATCATCCGTTTCCGCCGGCCGTATATATTGGCGGAGCTGCTCATCGAACGCGAGCTCGTACGCATAATACTGCTCGAAAAGCAGCGCGAGGAAGATCACACCAAGATAGAATCGGCTGTCTTTTTCAAAAGACCCCGGCAGATTGGCAGCATCCGGATAACTCTTCACGAGCTCATCATAGTAAACCTCAACATTCATGAAACTGTTCTCGGTCAATGCAACAAACAACTTACCTGCCTTGATTTCCACGTCACACCAATCATTCAATGTATCGTCGGTCTGGTACTTGAGGAATACAGCGTCCATGGGAGCGCTATCACACATACTCTCATTGTCGCACACACGACCACCATCACCCTTGTGCACTTGCTCCTCGCGGCACACAAGGAGATCCCAGATCGACATGTCGCCATTCAGGTACAATACAAGCACCTTTCGCTTGTTGTTGAAAATACGCTTCGCCACTACGCTCTTGTTGGTGAGCGCAAGCTCAAAGAGCGACCGCAGGTTGTACGGAATGAGTGTGACGTGGCGTGCTGTCACGGGATTGAGGAGGATCTCGACTGGTACATGAAGAACACACAGAGAGGGAGAGTGAGGTGAGCAAGAGGAACGAGTGGAGCCATTATCCATGCCATCTCTCAAATTCTGTTCTAACTGTCCATCCATTCGACTTCCTTCCGTGTATGCATTGATGAACTCACGCGACGGACCTCCCTCTGGATCGAGGAACATTGAGACGTAATCTTCAGTATCACTGGCAGATGCCGAGTTTGCGTCGTCATCGACCAACAGTGCCAAGTCTTCAACGCGTGCTGTATCCTCGGAAAGATGCGAGAGTAGATCATAGAAGCCCGATTGGAGATCGTCGTTCAGAGCACTAGCACCATCGCTATCGTGTCCATGGATATGAGCGCCATGGTCTGCGCCACGCAACCGTACGTATGACAGTATCTTGGTTGTATTGGGCACTGCCCATGCTGCGAGTCCTCGTGCTGACGAACTGTATAGTACTCCCAGCGAGGTGTCACAGAGTGAGAGTACCAGCGCATCTCCCTGTGCAACAATACAAGATACACCGTGTTCTCGTTCAGTCTCCCTGCCATCATCAAAAGTCTCCACGAAATCTGACCTCAAGTCTGTCTTTAAGTCTGTCTTTAAATCGGTCTTTACGATGGTACCGCTGCGATCACCTGAATAGAAACACAGTGCGGTATCATCGGTACAGAGTGAGTAGACCGGATAATCATGCACTCCGAAGTTGGCGGCAGCCTTAAACATACGCAAATCCCACAACTTTATGCTGGTATCCAGTGATCCCGACAATAAACGCGCACCCGGGAGCATTTGTAATGCACGGATGTTACCTTGGTGACCCACAAGCTTCCGTACGAGCATATTGGCTCGTGGATCGAAAAGGTTCACGGTATTGTTGGGCCCACCGGTGGCCACAAGCAGCGCCGGCGCCGCGTACGCGAGCGAGTATATCGAATTGGGTACACCTGGGGGTGATACATTGTGTAACCTCAGCTTGTCTTCCTGTCGTTCGAGGTCCCACGTGACTACCATACCGTCCAAGCCAGCGCTCACGAGTTCGTTATCAGCTAAAGCCAAGCGATTGATGTAATCAGTGTGGACGTTTGGGAGCTGAGAAGTTGTTCCGGACGCGATATCCACGAGTTTAATCAGCAAATCCAGTGAGCAGGTGGCAAAATGGCTGCCAAACACTTTAATATCGTTGACCCAATCGAAATGGAGGTTGTAACTATGGGCTATGCTGAGAGATGCATCGTAGTTTTGAGGGAGATGATGATGTATGGGGTTCAGGGAGATACATGTCTCGAGTTTAAGGACGCGTTCGTCAACATCTTCGGATTCATCATCCGTTGTCGGAGTAATTGGTGTCTGGGGTTGTGTAGGTACTAATCGTTTGACCATTCCGTCGCGTCCGGCTGTGAAGAGCTCGTTGTTAGCGTATTGCATGGCATTGATTGGAAGGATGTGATTGTCATGCTCGAAGTCCTCACCGAGGACATACGAGAGGCCTTTTCGGGGGGCGGACATCTGGATGGAGAAAAAGATAAAAAGTGGAGGACAGAAAAGAGAAAAGAGTGGAGAGAACGGAAGGTAAGAGAAAGAAAAGGGAAGGTAAGAGAAAGAAAAGGGAAGGCAAGAGAAAGAGAGTGGAAGGCAAGAGAAAGAGAGGGGAAGGTAAGAGAAAGAGAGGGGAAGGTAAGAGGAATTTTTGAGAGAGAATGATAAGATTGAGATAGACTAGGAAATAGACTAGGAAATAGACTAGGGACTAGGAATACGGAAGAGTGTTTGTAATGATAACTTGAATACATGAAGGTTGAATACATGAAGATTGAATACATGAAGATTGAAGACATGAAGATTGATTTGGTAGAATTAGATTACATTGATCCTTTTGATGTATTTTGATTCCGGATATATTTTGATGATAATTGTTGAGTTTATATTCTCGTTAAACTAATTGATAATCTAATACTTTGTTGATAAAAATCGAAAACATTCGGGACGACTAACGCCTTCGACAGCACTAGTTATTCCAGGACATAATACCAGAATTACTTAGTCCTAAAGTCCTACCTAGACTACCTAGACTGTTAGTTTTATCTAGCTCTGCTAGTTACTTCTACCTATCCTTAGTTTATCTAGTTCTACCTAGTTAATCCTACCTATCCTTAGTTTATCTAGTCTATCTATGGACCCCACTGGCCAACTCAAAGCGGTGGTGTACCTTATGGTGGCACGGATGGTGGAGGAGCAGTTGGGTGATCTCGGTGGTGTACATGCTACCCCTGTATTTGTGGCGTCACTTGTGGAGCTAGTATACAATCAATTGGTGAATGTGGGACAGGACTTGGAATTGTTCGCTAACCATGCAGGGCGTCATGTCATTGATGCGTCCGATATGCGTATGATCATGAGAAAGAACCCTACATTGATGCGCCAGGTGATGGGAGAAGAATAAGCAAGGGGAATCACTGAAAACTAGCTTTGAAGAACTGGAATGAGATGTAACATACAAGAGCATACTTACAGTTGAAAGAATGGGGACGAAGTATTGTTGTTTGGACCATTTGGTCAGGGGTGGCAATTGGTCACACCTCGGCCCGTACCTTCTACAAATGGAAACTTCTTTAAACCGCCCGCACCTTCTTTGAATCGCACTTTCTTTGAATTACACCTACTTTGAATCGGACCTTCTTTGAATTGGACCTTATTTGAATGACCCCCCCTTCTATTCAATTTTTCGTTCCTAATGAGAATAAACGGTTTATATCTAAGACTATAGGTCATGTAGTATTCCTTAGTATCTTAATTATACTGCAAACTTTATCCCCCACCTCTTCAAATCCAACTTGGCACCTTATATACCATCCCATCCCATCATTCTGCCCCAGCTATGCTTTCTCTTCCTTTCCCATCCCTGTCCCTACGCGACTTTTTGTGGCCGTGTCATTACCAGCTCATCACTTTTCCGCATCGGGAAAAACGCGTCCAGACGTGTTTGAAATTATATATACCGACCATTTTGCAAAAAAAAAAAGACCGTGCTGCACTAGATCACGCCAACCAATCCAGTCATCTCACAACTAGTTTTCACTAGCAACTATTATCATCTCCATCACAACAACAATCTTTTAATTCCAACAATGGCGATCTTGACAAATCACTCCTCCAACGTTCCTGCAACTCCAACCAAACGAGCAGCTCAAGCTCTCGAGCATAATGCTAAGAGACAATGTCTCTCTCCAGAGCTGACTCCAAATAAACATGCCAAAGGATTACAAAGTACAACTGCCAACACTGGCTCATCTTCAATCCCACTCACTCCTGAGACAACTCCCACCAAGTCCAAGGTCGTGGCACCTCTCGTGAAGGGTCGTCGTCTTGACATGCGCTCACTCTATGTGGACTCCATCTACTCGCGTGCAAAGGCACTTTTCCAGCGCAGCTCGAGTACAACTCACCACCAGAGCCTTGTGGGTCGTGAGAAGGAGGCTGCGGTACTCAATGCATTCATTGCGAACAGTGTACGCGCCTCATCTGGAAGCAGTTTATATATCGCAGGTCCTCCAGGTACAGGAAAATCCGAACAGACCAATGTGAGTCTTGCGAATGCTGAAAAACTCCCATGTACCACGGTCAAGATCAATTGTATGATCGTCAACAATCCACATCACATTTTTCACGAGATTTACTGCGGTATTACGGGCGAACTCTCTATCGCATACCACCGTAAAAAGACCAGCGCAGACTTAAAGGAACTTGTGACACGCCAGAAGGACGCTGTGTTGGTTGTTTTGGATGAAATGGACTGCCTTATCACGCGCAATCAGGAAATTCTCTTCGAACTCTTTGCATTAACGACGATGTCGCGATTTGTTCTAGTGGGTATTTCCAACTCGCTCGATTTTACAAACAAGTTCTTACCGCGTCTTAGTCGTAATGGTGTCGAACCACAATTGTTACAGTTTCTCCCGTATTCGTGTGACCAGATAAGGTCTATCATCGTCAACAAGTTGGAGTCATTGTGCGAGGACAAGGAGAATCTCGATGGTGCTCCACGCGGTCTTTTCCACCCAGCTGCACTCCAGCTCTGTTGCAAGAAGTCTGCATCAACCACAGGTGACCTCCGTAATGCGTTCGACCTCTGCTACAAAGCCATCGAGCTGGTGGAGAACTCGCTCAAGACCCAAGGACGCGATTTGACTACTTATGACATCAGCAACTGTCCACAAGTATTGCTCCCGCACGTCGCTAAGGTGTGCACGTACAATGCACTGACCAAGGCATCGAGCCTTAGTGCACTCAACTTGCTCCAAAAGACTGTGTTGTGCTACTTGTTCAAGTTCCAGATTACCAACCTCGGGCAGGTGGTGACTGTCAACGGCTTCTACGACTACTACTTGACCAACAACAACAGGCTTGTTGCCACGGTCAATAAGGGCGAGTTCCTCGAGATTGTCCAGGCTCTCGAGTCATCGTCGTGTGTGCTGCTTGTGGAGAGCAAGCTCAATGACTTGGGTAACCATATTGTTAAACTCAGCGTCCCATACGATGACTTGGAGAAGATGGCCAGTGGGGGTGTTTTGAATGAGATCATGAGGAGATAGATAAGGTGAAAGGAGTAGAGGTGAAAAGGAAGTTATATAGAGAAGAGGGTGTTAAATAATGGGTAATAGAATAAAGGTATAGAATAAAGCTTGTAGAAGAAAGAGAAGAATGGAATGGGTATAGAATAAAGCTTGTAGAAGAAAGAGAAGAATGGAATGGGTATAGAGCTGAGCGATATAGGGCGACTAGGGGAGGAATAGATAGAGGAAACTTTGATGATGATCAGATCTCTAATTTATAGATGTGAGAATCAGATCTGTGGATTTCAAGAAGTATAATGTGAGTAAATGCACATAACCGCACTGAAGATTCGTATTCCTGTTCGTCGTCAAGAGTTGTACGTCTTATACAAGTTCCGTCTATGATATTTTCAGGTGCTTATTAGTTGTTGTCTCCTTTAGAGTCTTTCAATTTCATACCTTATTAGTCGTTGTCTCCTCCTTTAGAGTCTCATATCCATTAGCCGTTGTCTCCTTTAGAGTCTTCATATTCATTAGCCGTTGTCTCCTTTAGAGTCTCATATCCAATAGCCGTTGTCTCCTTTAGAGTCTCATATCCATTAGCCGTTGTCTCCTTTAGAGTCTCATATCCATTAGCCGTTGTCTCCTTTAGAGTCTTCATATTCATTAGCCGTTGTCTCCTCTAGAGTCTTTCATATTCATTAGCCGTTGTCTCCTCCTTCTTTGTTTCTGTCTTTTCCTATTAGTCCTTCCTTCATATCCTATTTGTCACCTCCCTGTTTTCATTATCCGTGGATAATGGCATCAACAAAGTGAACAAAAACTTTCCATCAAACTACACTTCAGAGTCCCCCTCTTCAAATCTTATTTCCTCATACTCCTCTAGACAATCGTCATTAGTACGGCTCTATTGTTTTTGTTGTACTTTATGTTCGTCGTGTACGTCATGTTTATGATTCTCTGGTCAGTTTCTTGAGTCACTTTCGTAGTCTGTTGTGTAAGTTCTGTTCATATGTTCTTTGATTTGTTCATATGTTCTTTGATTTGTTCATATGTTCCTTGGTCTTTATATGTTCCTTGGTATGTTCCTTGTTCTAGTCCTTATGTTCTTTGTTTGACCCCTTGTTTCTATCTCCTGATTCTCAAAATTCTCTGTTTGGCAAATCTCACTCTTCAAATTCACTCAAGCTTTCTTATTCATGAAACCTTCTCCTGTTATGATCCTCATGAGCTCATATTGTCTTAAACCTCAGCCCTCCTCATTCTTTCACATCTGTGCTGGTTACCTGCACACAAAGCTAAAAAGTTAAAAAGAAGTTTCTAAAAAACTGGCGTCCTAAAAAACTACAGACCTCAAATTTTTTAAGTCGCTGTCCACACGAGTATGTCATCGTCAGGCTCCCGAGGGCCGCCAAGATACAATGACCGCAGCGAATATACAGATTACGGCAAGTCCCGAAGGAAGAACTTCTATTCTATTAACCCTAACGGACCTTCTTCAAATGGGTCTGTCTCAGGAAATACTCCAGGAGGTTCCTCAACAAACTTATCCAGAAGAGATTATAAAGCAGGTATCATACCTAAGAAAGACCCTAGCCGAAGTTACTCCAGTTCAACAGCACGTTCTTATTCTGCTGGTCTGAAGTCATTTGGCTCCTATCATTCAAACTACAATAACTACCAAGGCAAGGGCCTGGACTTTTACTCGAATTGGCGCAAGGAATCAAGAAAAGACGGCTTGCGAGAGTATTCTAGTGAGTCCAAATATATGGATAAGTACCAGACAGAGGCAAAATACGATAAATTTGGTGAGTCAAAGTACGATAAGTTGGGAGAGTCAAAGTATGATAAATTTCTGAGTGAACCAAAGCATGAGTCCAAATTCGACTCCAGACATAACGACTACAAATTCGACTCGAAATATGATTCTAAATTTGACTCAAAGTACGATTCAAAGTTTGACTCAAAGTACGATTCCAAGTTTGACTCGAAATATGACTCGAAATATGACTCGAAACTCGATTCAAAGTTTGACTCCAAGCTCGATAAGTTTGACTCTAAAACTAATTCAGAACACTCCTTCAAAAATGGAGCATATACAGCATCATACAAATCCACTCCAGCATATGGCACTCAATATAATGCCAACAAGGTTCCTATGACATCTAACAGGCTCGTACTGTCGCGATATCCCTCTAAGGATCGCGGGGATAGGCGACCGTATACATCCGGTCTGCTGGCACTCGTAAACAGTACCTCACCCAAGCGAATATTCTCGGGCGACCTGTATTACAGCAGAGACAGACACAAGCGTTACGACTACAGAAACCGCAACTACAGTGCTGGAGGCTGGTACCTGAAGCTGGAGCGGAATGATGATGAAAACGACCAAGATAATGAGAGCGATAGCGACGACGATAATGACGACAACGACGACCCGCAAACTCGCGCTAGTGCTCGTGATACAGCCGAGCTTTTGGTCTCGCACGCCCCAAAATCTGACCCCATCACACAGCCCAAGAGCGGTGTACAGCTGGATCTGAAGGTGCACACTGAAGATGTTCTCATGGCAACTGATGAGATTGAGGAGGGAGACAAGGACGATAGGCGCCTGTCTGAGACAAAGGAGGATGAAAGGGAAGAAGAGAAAGAGGCTGGTAATGAATTTGATGAGGAGCATCGCGAGGCTGCTCTAAATGTAGCAGCTGGTAAAGAGACTACTGAAAAAGAAGTTAGTCCTCAATACACCCTTGAAAACAAGGCCATTTCTGAAGCTGCCATTTCTGACGACACCCAAAAGGAGGAATCAGCTAGCTCAGTTGGCTTCATTGGGAACGATCTAAAGACAGAGGGAGTTAGCGAGATTTCAGTTGAGTCAGCTACTGGTGCTGAGCCTTCTGCACCCTTCCCAATGAATGAGATGGACGCAAAGTTCGCAGCTCTTCAAGAAGAATTCCTCGCCAAAACACATCATGCCAGCTGTGAGAGAATCCTGCTGGACTTCACTCTTCTTCCAAGCTACAGACGCAACCTTCAGATGTATGGCAACAAGCGTGATGCACTCATGGCACGCATGAAGAAGGAAAAAGCATCGTTGCTTAGCAAAAAGGTTCGTCTTTGCGATGAGTACCTGGAGTTGTCTAAAATCTACCGGACCAAGTCGTTGAAAATGGATCAACAATTACGGTTGTTGCACCCTGTAGACGATGAGATGAGACGCGAGATCGACGCAGGCAACCTCAAGAGCACCCAGCCTCATGTACAACTGCCTGGCCTGCATGATTCACTTCCACATGGTGGGTCACCTGACCAATCTTTCGATGATCATGCCTCTGGTCGCCGTGGAAGGCGGCATGGTGATTTGGTGACCACTGAGGCCGAGTTTCAGGAGATATTGGCGCTGTTAGGTGAAGATCCGCTTTCTAAGGCTGAACGGTTAGCTGCGCCTATCCCAGACTTGGTATTGGATCCGCACGAGCGTGAGAGTCTCTATTTCATGGATGTGAACAACGCTGTGTATGACAAGGAGAAGTGGGCACAGCGTGTGAAGACGGACTTCGTGGACGACTTTTCGGCGCTGGAGCATGCACTTTTCTGCGAAGGCTTCTGTCTCGCTCCTAAGCGGTTTGGTGCCATTTCTCGTCACATGGGAGGCTTGCGCACCGCCAGTGATTGCGTAATCCACTACTACGTAACCAAAAAGCGGGTCAACTACAAGCAGTTACTCTTGCAGCACAAGAAGAAGGCTAGTCGTAAGTCAAGTAAACGCAAGAGTACAAGCAACCGTTCACGCAATGCGCTGCAGGTAAACACTCCGACACAGCAGTCACCAACACAGGAGTTGTCTTTGAAGGAAGCATTTGGAGTAGAGAACAAGGATGAGGACCATGATGAAGTCAAAGGGGAAACTGATACAGTTGGTTATTCTATTATGGCGACCGAAGAGGAGTTATACACTGATAGTGGACGTCGCAAGCGGGCGGCAGCGCCGCAATTCCAGCCCTCTGATGTTCCGAAAAAGAAGAAGAGAGAGGAGATGGAAAAGAATGATGCTCCAGATGTTGAGATGACTAACGTTGAGGAGAAGGAAAAGAAAGAACTGAAGAAAGAACGGAAGGAGAAAGACAAAGAACTCAAGAAAGAGCAAAAGGAGAAAGATAAGGAGCTCAAGAAAGAACAAAAGGAGAGAGAAAGAGAACAGAAGAAAGAACAAAAGGAGAAACAGAAAGAACGTGATGCTGACGGAAAGCCCAAGGAGTTCAAGAACAAAGACTTAGCGGAGCTGAGTGGCGAGCATGGGGGACCTAAGAAGGGTGATAGCGACTCTCCCGCAGAACCCAATGGCATCACGTTTGATTACGAGATTAAGGAGCGCCGTAAGGCAATCTCGAGTTACTGGTCTATCACGGAGGCCAACTTGTTTCCGGAGCTTTTGCTGGAGTTTGGTACAAACTGGGCCGCAATCGCCGACAAGCTCAGTACTAAGACCGCTACAATGGTACGCAATTACTACCAGCGAAATTCTCAGAAACATGGGTGGGATTCCCTAGCTGGGACTGCAGATGGTGTGGAGTCTACACATCAGCCATTAGCGCTGTCTCTGGTCCCCATTGGCACGTTCCAGCATGTATCTGGAGTGAAGGTCGAGAGAGAATGGGGAAAAGAAGAAACTTCAGAACCAACCAGAGGGCTTGTGTCTGGAATTTCTGGAGGAGAGACTTCGGGTCCAACATCAGTTCCAGAGAAGTCAGGTCTAGAATCTAACGTATCTGATTACTCTGGAATCGCTCCCAAGTTACCAGGAATTGCACCCAAGTTGCCTGGAATTGGGCAAAAGTATCCTGGAATTGCGCCTAAATTGCCTGGTGTTGAAAACACAGTGAAGGTTTCAGCAGAGCTGGGGCCTGTTGAGGCAACTCCTCAAAAGCCCGACCAGCATGCTCCAAGGTCGTCTATCATGAGTTTGCTCAATGCTGATTCGCCTGTAAAGCAGAATGAACAAAGTCTGCAAATCAATGGGCATTGGCCCAAAGAGCAGCCTGCGGAACCACTACAGAAGTACAACAAGGATGGTGCGAGAAGAGTCCATGACCTTTTGAATTGAGATGCTAGATGCCTTGCAGAGGCTTGCTAATGGTACGGCGAAAGCCGGTGTATTATACTATGTAATAATATCATGATCAGAGAACAATATATAGAGAAAGAGGAGATGAGTAGAAGGAAGATGAGGTGAGTAGGAGGAAGAGGAGATGATTAGAATAAAGAGGAGTAATAGAATTGACAATTGATAAGCAGAACGTTGGAACGTTGGAATGAGTAGGTTGGGGTTTCTGTGGAGCTGGGGTGGTTTATTTCTCAGATGGAGTCGTTTATTTGAAGATTTCTTACTGGAAAGTTTATCATTATAATTAATCCTTTTTGATATCTTTAATACCTTTTCTAATACCTTTTGTATCTTTGATATCTTTGGTATCTTAGTATCTTTGGTATAATATCTTCTCTTATATTTGATCCTTCTATTTAGGTTGTATTTTTTCTTACATAATCTTAAAATTTTCACCAACATGTTTAGGCAAACCAGAGGTTTCTGCCAGAGCGTGAGATGTTTCCAGAGTGAGAGGCCACGGGTGCCTCTTGCACTCAAAGGTGCATTTCCGCGCGTGCAGACCAGCATTCCATCTCAGGTCACCCTTGGAACTTTAAGGGAACCCCAGTACGAGCGTTTGCGTGTGATTCCAGCTCTCAAGACCTTCTTTGGAGGTAACCCAGTCCATGAAGAGAACATGAACAAGTTGAATGCCATCTTGAGGAGGTACATCAACCTTCCTACTCGTGTTTTGACTGACGCCGAGCTCAAGGCAGGACGTTTCATCTCCATCGAGAAGTACCGCGAGATGACCAACTCAGGTGCCAGATTGAAGGGTCTCCACTACAAAGAGTTGACCTCGGTGTTGCACAGATTGCGTAGTATCGACTCACAGTTGATGCCTACTGAGGTTAGCGAGATCTTGGCCAAGTACACTCATAGTGTCAAGGAATCTGCTGCTGTGAGCCGTAAGCTCAAGACTGTGGACGAGTTCGGTAGAGCTCACGGTAAGGCCAAGAGAAAGACTTCTATGGCTGAAGCATGGATTGTGAGAGGTGATGGTGAGTCTCTTATCAACGGAAGACTGATTGTCGACTATTTCCCTCGTGATACCGACCGTCGTAAGATCGTCTACCCATTCCAGGTTGTGGAACAAGAGGGTCAGTACAACATTTTCGTTAATGTTAGTGGTGGAGGAGTATCGGGCCAGGTCGAGGCCACTATGTACGCTATTGCCAGGGCATTGGTTGTGGTCAACCCGCTCCTCAAGCCTCGTTTGAAGAAGGCAGGTTTGATGACCAGCGATGCAAGAATCGTCGAGAGAAAGAAGCCAGGTAAGGTGAAGGCAAGAAAGATGCCAACGTGGGTCAAGCGTTGATTGTATATAGGAATAGAAGGACAGAAAGTAGAGAAATGTATCAGAGAGAAGAGAGAAGAGAGAAGAGAGAAGAGAGAAGAGAGAAGAGAGAAGAGAGAAGAGAGAAGAGAGAAGAGAGAAAAGAGAAGAAGTGACAGGGTGAATAATAGTGACTGTAGTCAAGAAACGAGACTACAGAGTGAAGAGACTGCAATTGAGGTATGGTGTCTACCTAGAAAAACATTCATACATATCTGTCTTATCCATTCTCTCCTTTTCCTTTACTCCCATGATATAGGGCTTTTCCTACTGATCTCTACCTCCATCATCTTTCTATTCTCTATTCCTTTCTATCCTCTAGTAACTCCTTTTCTACTCCCCCAATGATTCTAACCACATGAGAACACCCTCCAACTCACCCTTCTCGTACCGTTCGATCTTACCCTGGAATGCACCCTTTCCACCTCCCTTCAATTTGCTGATCCGTTCCTTCAACTCCTTCGCGATCTCCTCAGTCCTCGGGCCACTGACTTTCACCATTCCTCCACCAGGATATTCACCATTCAAAAGAACCACTGTACTGTTGAACTCATGCCCACTCTTGTCCTTGTTCACCAAAGTGGAGATTTCCTTACTGATACTATTGAGATACTCTGCATTGTTATCGGCACGGTAAGCAAAACCAACGCTCTTATTGGCCGAATAGATCCGCGATGCCTCCGACGCAGCAATCTCTCTCAACAAGTTAAGCTCTCTGCTCAGTGTCTTTCTATAGTTCATGTTCAATTGCTCCACCTTCTCAGCTACTTCCTCAATTTGACACAGGAGCTGTGATCCTGCCACATCTTTCAAAAGCATATGGGCTTGTCTAAGGTACTTTGGTACACGAGCTCCACATGTGAAATACACACGTGAATGTCCACCACGAACTCCCGTCTGGTGCAACACAGAAACCGCTTGGATCTCACCTGTCTTCAGCAAATGTGTGCCACAGCATGGGTTGTAGTCAATGTCACCAATGCAAACCACACGGAAAATACCCTGTGTAAAGTCGTAGTCATCAGGTAATTTACTCTTGTCAAAGTCTCCCAGGTTTATGTCAGGTGTCAGCGTAACAATATCTAAGTTCTGCTCGATATAATCGTTCACCTTCTGTGAAACCTCTTCAAGTGTTTCTTCATCGACCTTTCTTGGTAATTCCACATAGTTCAACACCTCTCCCATCGACCAACTGAGAGATGGAAGATCATACTGGTCAAAAACAGCAGAGAGAAGATGTTGTCCGGAATGTTGCTGCATGTGGTCGAACCGACGTGGCCAATCAAGCTCGATTCTCACGTCTGTACCTTCTGGAACAACTTCTTCCGTAACATGCACTGCAGTTAACTTGTTACGCAACACTTGTGTTACCTTCACCTCATCCTTGTCGTAAATGAGACGACCCTGGTCGTAAGGCTGTCCGCCACCTTCAGGGAAAAGAACAGTGTCGGAGAGCTCCACAGCATGAACAGTACTGGGTTTGGCAGCCTTCTTTTTGGCATTCACATTCTGCTTATCTTGCAGACTCATAGGAAGCGTATATTCATAGCTCTTAACCACAGTGGCATTGAGGGACTTGAGGTATGAGTTCTTCTGGCACGCAAGTGCCCCAACTATCGTGCTCATGATAAGAAAAAGATAATGATTTTCAATATTTTCAGTGACTAATTCTGAAATCACTTATCTTAGAAATCATTTATCTTCGAATATAACTCAAATACTGAAGTCTCACTTTATTCGTGTTCCCTCTGTTACTCTAACTACCTTCCTTAATCATACTACCATTCAGCTCACTCTTCTTTCTTTCCTGTCACTATATCTCTATTTCCTCTTCAATGCAAACAAAACGGCTCCGATCGCCCCAACAACTCCCACAACACCTCCAATCAACACATGGTTCGGAACACCAGCAATGATATCCTTCTGTATAACCTCCACAGACACAGCCTCATGCGAGTTGTGTACATACAAGTCCGCTTTGTCATTGCGCAACTTCTGGTTGATCCGCACACACTCAGCCAAGTCGGCATCGGTGGTGATCGACACAACATCACCCTCGTCATCAATGTAACTTACCGCGTACTTCTCAGCTTCCACTCCTTCCTCTGGAACTGGAACTCTCAACGCTGCATAGTCCTTGTTGTGCAATTTGCTATCAATTAAACTCCGTAACTGGCTCACTCCTTCACTGGGACGCAAACTAATACGGTGAACGCGTGTCTCAAGAGCAGGCGACTTGAACTTAAATGTAAACGCAACCTCGTCATCCTCTGCAACGTTGGAGAAAATCGCCAGCGCTTTCCTGTTGATTCCTGGTGCACCAACATGCGAGATCGAGTCTGATGGCTTGATATCCACATTGAACATCTGGAACTCAGATGGAGTAACATCTGGAGCATTGCTTCCTGTGACTGAATCAGAATGGTGCGAGTCCGAATCTTCGTTATCCAACGACGTCCAGAACTTGTTCCATGCAGGCCCCTCACTCACACCCTTAGCACTCTGCTCCTCCGCTTCTTGAGACTCGATCTGCTTGATCTGGTTCAATGTAGCATATGTCAACTTCAACACGTCCACGATACCAATAATCTCGTGGTCATCGCCTACAACTGGCAAATTCAAGTAGTGACCCTCAAACATCTGTCTCAATGCTTGTTGAATTGGCAAGTGTGTAGCAGCAACATCTGGTTGTGGAGTCATCACACGCACAATGGAACACTTCTTTGGGTCAAGTCCCATCGCAATAACACGGAGAACAACGTCCTTCGAGGTGAAGATACCGGTGACTTCGTCATTCAAATCCTTCACCAAAACCGCAGTGGTTCTGTTTTCCTTCATCAAAACAGTGGCCTCGTACACTGACGCTCTCACGTTTGTATACACAGGTATCGTCGACGACTCCAAGACGTTCTCCAATGTTGGTCCATTCATCTTGTTTTTCAAACTCTCAAAGTACTGGAAAACCTGCTGCGGCTGTTCCTGTGACCCTCCCATCTCCATGTGCACAGAGTCGAGTGCCTCATACAATTTCTTAGATGATGCATGCAACCTTTCTAACTTCTCCATCTGCTGCGCGTAGCACTTCGTGATATCGAGCACACCAACAATTTGATTGTTGTCGTCGAGAACGGGCAAATGCCTGAACCCACGCTCAACCATCAATGACAAAGCCTCCAGCGCAGGAGACAGAGCATTCGCACACATTGGGTTCGGTGTCATGATTTGGTCAATCGTAACAGTGGCTTTGAGTCCCAGCCCCACGATCCGGAATGCGAGGTCCTTGGCAGTGAAAATTCCAATGAGCTCACCGATCTCGTTAACAACCAAGATACAGTTCTCTCTTCTCGCCGCCATCAACTGCGAAACTTCGTTGACTGTAGTGCTCACCTTGCATATTATCGGTTCAGAGGGCTTGAGAGCGAGCACGGTACCAGGAGCACTTTTGCGTTGTCTGGTAATGCGGGACGGGTCCTTCTTTCTTTTACTCAAGTCATTTTCGATTTTCCGACGAATTGCATCATCACGCTTGGACTGTCTTCTTCTAGAGTCGTTGGCGCTGTCTGCAGCCGAGGACGTCGTGCTGCCAGGTTTTCTGTAGGAGGACATGGCGGTTAGTAAAAAGAAAACAAATCTTTGATCTAATAACAGTGACACAAAGATTTTGCTCCAATAGATGAGAAGATAACTGATACTATGATCAGAACACAACTGGTCCATGATCAGAACACATTTGATCCATGATAAGTAGTATCAATTTCTCATTTGCTATATTGTTTACTAGAATCAACTCCATATGATAATATCTGGTGTACGCTCATACCCAAATATATAGTGCACTTCTCAGCATATCACTGGTTCAAAGCTTGATACTCAAGACATCTGCTAACTTCCCATTAACTAATATCATCCCCATAATATTCATCTCCAATACCATCTATTTTTCCTATCTTGGCATTGTATATCTTCTACACTCCGAAGTACCTTCTGTTTTCTCCACAACTTTTTTCGACTATACTCCAACATTGTCATCATGTTCGTCATCTCTCCGGAGCTAACCTCATACATACAACAGGCAAACATCACTGTTGAAGGGGACACTATTTCTAATGCTGATTTTGTCAAGGTATATGAAGTAACCAAACCATGTGACTCATTGATCGGTTTCATCAAGATGGTCAATGCCAAATTGCACGTCCCCAAACCACCTGCGCCCAAAGAAAAGCCCAAAACGAAGGAGTTTCTCGAGCAAATGGCACGTCTAAGACAAATGCAGAAGGAAGAGGAGTATCAACGCCTCATTAACCCAGCCCCAGCATACACTTCTTTGTATGAGGAAAAACTCACCGAAAAAGAGTTGACTCCCGCACAAGAAAATAAGCAGCTCAAGAGCCATATTACCACGATATTCAACATTCTCATCAGTGTGGCAAGTGTCATGTATGCTATATGGTACTGGACAAACTCTCTGTGGGGTTTACCTGTGGGACATCGTGTGTTGATGTCCTTATTTTTTGGGCTCTTAGTCTTAATAGCTGAGGTAGTGGTGTATATGAGCTATTTGGACAAGATAGAACAAGCAAAGGTCACCGAGCGCAGGAAAAAGGAAGTGAAGAAGGTGGTGAAACAGATAAATTTGGCAAAGTAATCGGTAGATATTTTGTTGATTTGTTTTTGCAGCCAAAATCACAAACCTTATGACAACATTTACCAATTTGTTGAGATACCTGTTAGACCTCCCTAAAACTCTTCCAAACAAGCTTATAAACATCCTAATGGATGTGGCCACTTCTCTATATATTGGCAGTTTCATCAAAGATGCAGCGATCAATATCTTGAAAGCAGGTTCAGTACCCAAACACATTGCTTTGATCATGGACGGGAACAGGACATATGCTCGCAAAAAGAAGATGGAGTTGGTTGAAGGACATACGGCTGGGGCTGAGTCAATGGCAGAGGTAAGTATTAGCATATGATTTTTATTGTTCATTCCTAACATTCAGGTACTTGAAGTCGCCTATAGAGTTGGCGTGGAACAAGTCACCATATATGCATTCTCGATAGAGAACTTTAAGAGGCCTCAAGAAGAGGTTAATAATTTGTTTGCTTTACTTCGTGATCGTTTGCGTTTCTTACTGGAAAATGAGTCCAAGTACGTTGGTGTTAATGAGCTTAAAATCAGAATCATTGGAAATCGCTCCATGATTCCTGTGGACATATTGCGCGATCTCGAAACAATCGAGTCAAATACTGCTAATGCAAATACAAAGAGGGTGCTTAATGTGTGCTTTCCATATACTACGCGTGATGACATCACACATGCAATAAGAAGTATAACGGAACAAGCTCAAGATGGGAAGATCAAGTCAGTTGATGATATCACTCCCAAGATGTTAGCTGATAACTTGTATTTTGGTCCTGATACTCCTCCTCTCGATATTTTGGTAAGAACTAGTGGTCATACACGTTTAAGTGATTTCATGATGTGGCAATGTGCTTCTGACTGTACAATTGTGTTTGTGGACACGTTGTGGCCAGACTTTAAATTTGCAGCTACCGTCAAAGTTTTGCTCATGTGGAACTATCACCGTACATTACAAGTGCAACTGGAATTGCAGTTGGGAGTGCGCCCTCGTCCAGAGCAGTTTGAGGTTTTATTGAGTGAGCTACCGAAACCACCTCGTTTCGGGACTGTTTCGAACTAGTTCTTGAAAACCTATATAAAGCATTTATACAACCTTCCATTTAGCTCGTTTGTTGCTATTTACATGATAATCTATACCTCCTCATTTGATGCCTTCTTCACAAGATCTTGTAATCTCTCCTTCTGTTGCTTTGCTGACAACTCCTGGTTTAAGTATAAGTTCTTTGCGTCAGCAAAGTCATCCGGTCTCAACACTATGCCGTTAGGGTTTCTTTCGTTCACCCATCTCTTATTAACTATTTTGTTCACTTCATCGTACAAGATGCTCAAGTTGTGGGACTTTGATAAGGCGTAATCACTAATGTCGAAACCCAACTTCAGCTGCAATGACTTGGCAAAGTTGAATCTAAAGGTTAAGTCGTGCAAATCAGTGTTGTTGTAATCTGATAAAGTCACCGGCTTGCCCGCCACGGATTGGTAGGTAGAGTTGATTATGTTGGCGACGTCTTCTTGGGAATAAGTAGACTCGACGTCTTTTGCATGAATCTTGTTCTCCTTCCATTGTGCAACTTCGAAATCAGGCATGTCAACTTCCGGGTCGAACTTCTTGTAACTTGGGCTATTCTCCTCGTTCAAGATCACAATCTTCTTCTCGACATCTGCTTCGAAGTCATTTTGCTTCTCAACGATTTCTTGTCTCTTTTTCAAGTCGTTTCGTCCAAACAAGCTGAGAAAGCTGCTAGGGCGTGTGGTGGTGAACGACCTCACAGGCTGCACTCTCATCAATCTGAACATGGTCTGTCTGTTGTCTGGTTGAAAATTTTTGTCTCTAGCTGTTTCGAAAAATATTTGGTACATGCAGGACTGTGAACATTGAGATTTTGCAGTCTACCAGTATAAAGGCTACTGCCCAACAACTATTTAAGTTAAACTAGCAGTAAGCGTATATTATTTGAATATTTGAATAACAATGATATTTGTGTTGAATAATGATTCAAAGAGATAACTTTTTCAACTCACTTGTACAACTTCTTCAACTTACTTCTTCAACTTACTTCTTCAACTCACTTCTATAGCTCTTACATCTTTTCAGTATAACTTCTTCTTCCTTATCTCCATCTGTATCTTCTCTACATCTCCACCACTTTTTCCACTGGAGGAGACTTTTTCCTCTGATCACGACGCCACAAATATGTCAAAGGACCCAACATGACGAGCATCATTCCATCCAAAGCTATAATATAACCATATCCTTTCAAATACCGTGGTGCATCCTCGGTTCTCCAAACAAATATAGGAACCCATACAGAAAACGTGTTACCCAAGGTATTCATCGTTGATAAGGTGAGTGCTCTCTGGACTGAATTATCTGAGCAGATAATATTAGCCCATGAATAAAGAACCGCAGCAATTCCATCCGCAGTACCAGATAAACAAAAAGCTGCGAGTGTAGCCGAGTGTGGAACCCTCCAAATCACCAAAATAATGGCAGCAATAATGTTAATTATCGCTGTGATGGCTATACATAATGGGTGCAAATTACTCCAAGTATCGACAACAATTGCATTTATAAGTGACGATGCAATAGTTATCGCTGGTATTATAGTTGTTAATGCATTCACTGATGAGACTGAATAGTTTTCTTGTTTTAACCAGATGGGTAAACCGCTGTTGGATGAGATTCCATCTGCTTGACTGAAAAAGATTGCAAATATAACAAGCATTGGAAACTTCCAGTCAATCAAAGTACTCTTTATAGCCTTAAGATCAAGGGAATCGTTAGAAGATCTACCCTCTTTGATCATTCTCAACTGAGCCAATCTAATCTCTCTATCAGTAAGTAACTTGGATTTCGTGGTCTCAGGTAGATTGGGAAGTACAAAAAGTCCATACAAACATATGGGCACAGTGAGTACGAAAGCAATAATATAAAGCCATCTCCAACCTTCTAACCCAAAGCGTCCATTCAAGTGTTTATACGCACCAGCTTGTATATATCCTCCACACATCGAACCTGCTTGCGAAGCACAAAAGTAGAGTGCAGATCTCTTCGTAAGCTCGGATTTCCTGTACCATGAACCCAAATACCAATTCGCTACTGGAAAGTAAAAGGACCCTGTGAGACCAATACAGAATCTAAGCGCATAAAGTTGGTGGTAATTGGTAATTTTGAACATTCCCAAAGTGAAGAAAGACCAGATAGTATCCATTATGGGCAAGTACAAGTTAATAGGAACTTTAGTTGCTAAAATGGTCAATGGAATCTGTCCTATGATAAACCCAGCCATATAACATGAACTCTGGTATGTCAATTGGTTCCCAAACATTTTCAAGTCCTCTTTCATTCCACTAACATATGAATAAGTTACCGCAGTAGAATCCAATGTCTTAACAAAAGAAGAGAGAAATAGATATAACCATACCAATAAGTCAAGCTTCGCAATAAGAACCTTCTCTTCTCTAGTATCTGTGCGGGAAAACCACTGGTACCAGCGCTGAGGTAAGTCCTTGCGTTCAAGATACTCTAGCTCTTCCGAAGTGAAATCTCCAGAAGAAACATCATCGATAGAAACGTTGAATGTGTTTTCATCCTTCGACATAATTATCAAGATCTATATGCAATGGAGTGCATTTATCCGACTTTATCATCTTAATATATAATGTAGCCTGCAGTTATATTAATAGTGAGCCACAGTTGCATTATACTTCCGTTTTCGGCCAAACCCGAATATAAGGTGCGGAATTCATTCCTCAACGGGTCTGGATTCGATAGTCTTGTCTGTAAGACTGTGGGGTGCTTTTCTTTATTGGATACCTTTCTCTCCTGGGCTTTTCTTTTGGATGCTTTTCTTTATTGGGTACTTTTCATTATATTAGGACGTAATGTTGCATAGCTGTCTCTTACATGGTATACCCGTAAACCCCACCGCTCATCTTGAAGTCGTACTTCGGCAGAACTGACCCACACAACGTGCCTACAACCCCAGTGCAATTCGGTCCGAAATCCCGGACTGTTCCACACAAAGAATCGCCGTAGAACTGGCAGTGTGGAATCGGGGCTGACGGAGGAAAGACATACATTTTAGGGTCTTCTTCCTTGAATTCCCATGGTAGACTCATATTACGATGATATTTATCTTCCACCTTGTCATACGCAGCTTGTGCAGATTGTGATGGCATATTAATCGCATAATGTGCACTGATGTGAGTTGACTTCTCTTCAACTTTGGGGACAGCTTTCATTTTAGAGCCAAATATCGATGATACTTTGGGTGACTTAGCCCGTACAAGTGTACAGTACCAGCATAGACAGATCAGGTAGTCCTGTTTGTACTTTTTCTTATACAAGTGAGCAGTTTTCTCGAAACTATCATCAATACGGCCTTTAGCGATCTTGTCGTCATGGTCAATCACACCACATTTGGCAGATAGACACGCTTCGAAGTAGTATACCATGCTTAGTTGGTGAGTGTGCCATACTAAGTCAATGTCTAATGTTGGCACAAGCATCTGCTTGTAGTCTGACGCAGATAACAAGTGAAAGAAGCGCTCGTATCTCACAGAGCTCTCTGTGAGAGTTAGTTCCACTTCTGGTGAGCTGAGAATGTCGATATCATTCATCTTTTGTATAAATCGTTCCTGGCGAAGTACGCAGCCTACCAAGTCAAGTGGGACTTCGAAGGTGGGTATATTCTCTGAATGCACTGTAGTGTGCACTAAGTTCATTTCGCAATATGATCTAAGAAGAAGCAGAACACGGGGTCCATGCACGGTACTATGACATGCATCTATTATGATCTTTTCTAATGAGCGAGAGAGATCGCCAAACCCATTCTTTGCCTCCCTCAGTACGAACTTGTTGATGGTCATGGTCCCAATATCCTTGAGATCCGAATGGCATATTGCTGTTGAGAAATACTTGAAGATCCCAGGTAAAGGCTTTGAACTGTGAGCGTCGGCAAACATCTGTCTTTTACGCAATTCTTCATGTGTAATCGTCGATGAGAATCCCACACACTTACAAGGGACCTTACAAATATGCACAAAACCACTATCAGCGAATCCAGTATTCAAGTCATTCGTGTAGGGAATATTCCAGAGTATTATTTGGCTGCAGTTGGGGCAAATCACGTCGATTAAATACTCATGTTCAACAAACGAAGAATTGTCAAAACGGGTCAAGTCTTGAATCTGGTTTAGCGAATTCCCATGTAAAAAATGTTCGAGAAGGTGTACATACGCTAACTGTTGCTTCTCATCAGGCAGGTATTCAAACGTATAATTATCGATAGCACAACTAAGTCGGTACAATGGTAGTGGGATCATTGCGAACAGTAATCACGGGTAAATGTATCGTAGAATGTACGAGGGTTGAGCATAAACGTATGCCATACCATTACGACATCTAATGGCGGAAGTATCTTCAGAAGAAACTCAACCAACTTTGGTTCACGGGCATTCTTGAGCATCTTCTTTTCGTTTCCCCAATCAATGTTAGTTTTAGAAACATGCTTAATACAACTGAGAAATACGATGAAGCGCCTCACTGCACGGGTGATGTATACCTGCCATTTCTTTTCATCGTCGTTTGGTGTGACTCGCTTCTTAAGTTCGGCAAATGCACGAAGAAGCTTTAAGTGGTGTAAAATGTCTTCTGTCGAAGTGGTGAATTTTCTAGTGTTACTTTCGTATGCGATGCTCGCAGATTTCGTTGGCGAGGTCTTTTTGATGACCTCAACAAAGGGAAGCGTCTGTAAATGAGATCGTTCACGTGAACGTCCAGAGGTCTCTTCGTAGGAAGGTGGTTCTGACATTAATCCTATACGACAATTATAATGTTCGGGAAGTTCAACACTATCTTGACAACTTATCAGTCGAATCAGTACAATACAATTGGGTTGTTGTGTCGTATTTGCTCACCATGTCATCTTACGGCTGGTCGTCCATACTTATATCCGTTTGCCACTAAATTGTAATTTGTGGGGTATGCACGAGGGCGGGGCACTGCACCCCCATTGGGAACAGCCGTGAATAACGATATCATAACCAAAAATGACATCGTATCGACAGTAATCATGTCGTCATATCTTCATACATATTTCTTCACCAACAAGCTGACATTCTATCATAAAATCTTAAAATATCCGTAAATCTTAAAATATTCGTAAATCTTAAAATCTATCATTTTCATAAGTCTAAAATATCCATAAATTCTATCATTCTCATAAATCCTAAAATATTCATAAATCCTACCATCCTCTCATGCATTCTTCATCGTGCATTCTATCATTTTTCATATTCTCCTTTTCCATATGCTGATTTCATAAGCTGATTATATGCTGACTTCCATGATTGATACAACGCCTGCAATACCTGCTCATCTTCTCTACCCTTCGACTCTTCATGTTCTGTTATTCGATCTGAACTTTTTCACGAAACAATACGTCATGAACCCAACCGTCAAATAAAGTCCAATCCCAACCAGAGACTCCGCATTGACGGTTCCCGCAAGCAGTTTATGCATCCCATCCGTTTTCTCAAATGATTTCTCAAAGTTCTCAATTGAGTTCATCTTCATCTGAGGACCCTTTTCATCCTCCCTCCTCTGATTTTCTATGCTCGGTGGAAGCAGAGTAGTTGGTTGAGAGGTGGTTATCACCATGGTACTAGGTACCGACGTCATCACTGGTGCAGACGTTGCTGAGGGCTGAGAGGATGTTTCAACAGTCACCTGGCCAATATCACACCATCCATGCACAGGAATGCAGTTGATATACTTGCACCACTTACACTGTTTATCAGACTGCGACTTGTCCTGGAAAAAGTTCTTGGCTAGGAGCACAAAATACACGATAGCAAGTACAAGTGCCACCACACGCACACAGCACCAGGCATAGAAGCGAGGGAGGATCTTGTCACCGTGGTTTGGCACGGGATTCCAGTGATTGACGAACTTCTGTGCCATAGTCATGTGCTTTGGAGGGCGTGTTATCTTGCCATTGTTGTAGATAAAAAACGGGTCAGGGAGGAGAAGAAGCAGCATCAATACCCCCATGGCAAAACCTCCAATATGACTGAAGTTATCGAGGCCAGGTAGGAGACCAAGCACAAACGACACCACGATCTCCGCTATCATGATACAGATAAAAAGTCCATAGTGTCGCGTGCCGTAGACGTTGATGTTCTTGCGTCCACTGTACACAAACATGATAATGTTAGTGGCCACCACTCCAAAGAGTGCACCACTAGCACCCGTTGATGCAATGCCATCAGGTGTGAAGTTTGCACCCAAGAGGAAACCAGCGATGCCGCTCAGAATGTAGATGATAATGAACTTCACAATTCCCACGGCCTTCTCGATCGTGGCCCCCATCACGACTTGGAGCAACAAATTGAAGATAATGTGGAGAAACCCCGCGTGAAGGAAGATTGGCACAAAGATTCGATACCACTGATCCGGGAGCCACTTACCGTCAGCTTGTGAGACCCCCGAAAGCCCGCAGAGCTCGCTCAAATTACATACATTTGTATCCACATTCGTGGAGTTCGCACATGGGAAAGTAATGGTAGTATCATCGGTAAGGTTGATCACCTGATGCATGCATGGGACGTATCTCGCACCCATATTGATCAAGAGGTATGTCAGAGGCCCCAACATCGGATTGAAATAGGGTTTCGTTTGGAAAGCAGACCCTGTAAGATGGGACATCCGAGCCAACTCCACAATGAACACAATCACTTGTATTACAGACACAATGATTGTGAAGTACGCAAGGTTGGTGTAGTGGAACTTAGACCGTCTTCTCTTGCGTTTCCGCGCGCGATACTCAGCGTCTTCACTCTCATCTTTGGTCCCACGTCTAGACCCGTCGTATGTCATATAGTTGGTCCTATTGTGATCATCAAAGTCTGTGCTAAATGGGTCTGTGGGACGAAGCTGATCAGACGAACCGCTAAACGGATCGGTAAAGGAATGGTTGGGGAGAATAGAGGAATCTTTGCGTTCAAATTCAGTGAAATGGGGAGTTGATTCAGATTTATATGGATTGGTGAGCTGGTCGGATAATCCAAGTTGGTCAGGCTTATAGTTGGGTCCATACTGATTTGAGCAATTTCCAAACTGAGCTGTCTCTTGTGGTTGATTTGAGTAATTTCCAAACTGAGCTGTCTCTTGTGGTTGATTCGAGTAGTTACCAAACTGGTTTCTATATCTGTCTTCAGATTGATAAGGTCTATATCCCCCGTTATCATTTCTAGGGTATTCAGTAGGTCTAGGGTATTCAGTGGGTTCATGGTGGTTTCCACGTACATTTGTCATTTCGATGTCATCAGCGAGTGTCGAGTCCTTGGGCACAGGGATAGGTCTTTCGTGAAACTCAAAGCTGTCTGACGAAGACACTGAGCCGCGTCTATCTGAGCCTCGAAACCCGCCTCTTAATGGCAGCCGTACCTCATCATCGGGGTAGTCGCGGTGGGGTCCAAAGGTACTTTCAGTGGGCGTATCTACTCCAGGTGTATTGGATATGAACTGGTTTCTCAGCATCCGTAGGTTGCTGGAACTGAACATGGTCGACAGATCAACAATACGCAAAAATAGAAAATTTTGTCACACTAATGACACCATCAATTCATGTGGAGCCAGTATGAGGGGAGTTAATAAGATGTCGCGCCGATGTTGGCTGTGTTACTTTTCGCTCTATTAATATGTTGTAAACAATGACATCATAGCCAGGGGTAGTGCCTGATCCGAAAGGGAATGTGAGACGAAGGGCTGCAAAAGATGATTAAGTGATTATAAAGAATATATGGAGGATAGGAGACTATTAGAGCTGGATGGTATATTAGAGGTGGATGGTATATTAGAGGTGGATGGTATATTGGAGATGGAAGATATTGAAGGGAAATGAAGGTACATCTGTGGAGAACAATTTTTCTCCTCATGTGGCTTAAGATTTTACTTAGAGTACATGCTCATAGTTGAAGTCTACTTCCAAGTATCTAATAGTTCTATCTCAATCTCACTATCCTCTCGACTACTTCTCTCCATTACTTTCACTACTCTCCATTACTTTCACTACTTCTTTTCATCTACGTTCTCTACTCCCTTCATTATCTACTATGTATTCCAATTCTCGTTCTTCTCTCTATGTTTCCATATGAAACCCTCTATAAAAATCATGCGAGTGCGGAACGTTCTAGCATCCCTCTTTACTCCTTGAACAAAACGTCGTTGGACAATGGGTCTGCAGCCAAAGCCTGCAGTCTCTTCTTCAACTTCTTGTTCAATGCAGCAGTAGCTCTGGCTCTCGCCTGCTTGGCCTGCTCCTCCTTGATCTGTGCTCTAACAAAGTTTGGTGAGACGTACTCCTTGTTCTCGTAAAGCTTTGGTCCACCAAAAGAGCCTTCCAAGATAGTGATGACAGTGAGAACGAATCTTGGTCCGATTTCCACCAAACTCATGTCCTCCAGTTCCAATCTAGCTTCAGCTTCCTTGGCATCCATAGTCTCACTGATCTGGAAGTTTCTCACCCAGATCTTGTTATCCACAATAGAAAAGGTCATGACATGGTCCACGAATGGCTTCAGCTTTCTTGCATTTGGTGGAACACCAAAAGTGTGTACAAACAACTCCTTGATCAATCTGAAGTGATCATTCTCGAGGAAAGACTTATCAAAAGACAAAATGGGTCTTGAACCCTTCAAACAGTTTCCTGTGAAGTTCAATTCACTCAATGTATGCAAGTTCTGCACGTGGAATTTGATAGTTGGGCCATTCGGAGGCTTGGTCATCCACAAGTACAAGTCTTGGTGCTTTCTACACTCAAAGAAGAAGATGTTGTTGCAGTTGTAGAGCTCAGCAACTTCATTCAACTGGTACAAGTTCTTCTTAGAGTCAAACTTGGGCTCCTTACGAGCATGTGGTAACAATGCCAATAAATCCGAAATAAGGTGGCGATGTCTGTAAGTAACACCTCTTGATGATATCACCAAGAGTCTCTGTCTATTTATGTGCTTGGCTTTGTCGGCAGTGTCCTTACTGGACTTGCTTTGCAAGGCTTTGTAAATAGCAGACATGGTGATGAGTTAAAAAAAATTACATCTCATCTGAAAATTTGTGTAGCTACAACTCGGTGTATGCAGGATGCCTTATCCAGCCCATATCAGACACCACTGCTCTACGACTCGTAATAATCTCAATCATCTATTCTCATATACGCTCAGTGCTTCTGGTGCTTAGCCAACCACTCCTTGACGAACTTCTCCTCCTCTGGAGAAGAAGCGTTGATTGGTGGGTGTGCTGGAGCAGCAGTGGCATTCCATGGCTTTGGAGCACAGATAAGAACCACCGTGGACAAGGTGGCAATGGCCAAATGGTGTGGTGGGACAGATCTACCCAAGATAGTGTATGCGGCACCCATTGTGTTGTTGTTCTAGTTGCTTGTAGGTGACTTTTTTCGAAACTTTTCAGTTTTCTCGGATAGAATAGACTGGTTCTCTGATTGGACAACAAATGTTTTGCACGTGTCTTTGTGCGCGTGATTTTGGCGCTGGCCGCGCTAGCCATTTTTTGCAGCAATTACATGAACACTTGGCTCCATCTGGACACCATCTGTTTCGTCAGTCCTGGTGAGGTCGAACGTGCACTAGATGGTTATTCAATTTCGCAGCCTCAATCAGATCATTCCGCTGATTCTTTCAGCTTCATTCTGAGCAAAAAATCCCTCTTCCAGAAGAACCTCCCCCACAAGAAAACCCATAGACTACGTAGTATATTCACTAGAGGTTTGGGGTTGTTCAAAAACATTACACCTAAATCAAAATTAAAACCAGGTTCTACCAATCTGTTGTTCGTTGACCCTCCATTGACTAGCTTGAGTTCATTGTATCCAGTTGTTCCTAGAAGTCCCATTCAAATTCGCCATGATACGCTTCCCGAAATTCTCAGCACCCGATCCATGTCACAGAAGAGAAACCAGTCTTTACGTCGCCCTCGTCATAATTTGGGGGATGGAGACTCTTACAGTTTGCTTGGTGAAATTTCAAACGGGGGATTGTTAATGTATCGAGATGTATATGGACATGACGATACAGATCTTGTTGCTTACAATTCCATTGATGGTATACAAGAACCACAAATTGGGTCTACAACTGTGCTTATGAATGATTTTATTGATGACTCTAATGGAAGAATGTTCATCGATTCCCTGGAAGTCGGTTTCGATAACGTTCAGCCAGACTCGATGAATGCTTCCGATATTATAAATGAAATTACCGGTCCAACACAGGAAGTCAACATTATAAATGAAATTACCGGTCCAACACAGGAAGTCAACATTATAAATGAAATTACTCGTCCAACAGAAGAATTCAACATAAATGAAATTGGTCATCCAACTGAGGAATTCAACATTGTAAACGATCATAATTACCCAACGCAAGAAATCGATGTCCTTTCCAATAACGATTCCTTCCATCTTGACTTGGAATCCATATATGGAGCATCGAAACCTCAGGTTATAAAAGTAGCTCCTGACCTCTATTCAATACCTTTAAAACCAGATAGTGCCACTGATAAAACATATTTAAACCAATCTTCTCTTAAGCATACATCTTCTACAACATCCAACTGCGAAAATTCATGGCTGCAAACAAAATTTGAAGAAGATTTGCGAATCATTGACGAAATTATGCACAATTTAAGATCTTCAAGTACTAGTGGCTCCAGTATACTTACAATACAGGAGAGCTACTATAGTTATTCCAAATCACCTTCAGATGGTGCAATTGTTGCCAGAAGAAATCAATAGTTGCAACAATTTGTCATTCTGATTTAAATCCACCCTATAACACAGAATCCCTTCAAGTTTTAAATCTCAGTACACAACACTTCAAAACTGTTTCACTTCTCAGCACTGATTTCCTTCGAAGTATTCTTCTCATGGATTCCACGTTCCAACCGTTTTTCGTCTCTGCGTATCTCGTGCGCTACCAGACGGTGAACAAAAAAACCTGATGAGCTCCAAAAATTGATTTCGAAGCACAATGATTGGGACAAGAAAGCGATTATCCGAAGGCTTGACCGTCACTTCCAAGGTATTCGTGAGATCTAACAATGGACGTGCACTCAAGGTTGTCAGAGAGCACTACTTGAGAGACGACATACCATGTTATTCTTCTGCATGCACGAAGTGTCAGGACGTTGCTAAGGCAGATGCCAGTGGCAACCTTCCAAAGTTCATTCTTTCTGCAAAGCCTGCAAAGTTAAAGAATGGATCCAACCATTATATCATCGTGGATACCAATATTGCCCTCCATGCCATCGACCTTTTGGAAAACACAGAATGTTTCTATGATTTAATCGTTCCTCAGACAGTCCTCGAGGAAGTGAAAAACCGCTCATATCCTATCTACCAGAGGTTGAGGAATTTGGTAAAGTCCGAAGACAAACGTTTTGTTGTTTTCCACAACGACTTTAGTGAAGCAACCTACGTAAACAGAGAGAGAGGAGAAAGCATCAATGACAGAAATGATAGAGCAATTAGAAAAGTTGCTTCTTGGTACAACGAGCACTTGAATGTTGACCAAGAGGCTAAAATCAAGATTGTGTTTGTTTGCAATGATGCAGCAAACAGAGAGAAAGCTAAGGCAGAGGGTATTGATCTGTGGTCCCTCTCTGAGTATATCGAACAGTTGCCTAAGGCTGATGACTTGAGAGACTTAGTCCCAAACATTTCAACCAACTTCGAGGATACTGATGGAAATAAAGAGGCTACTTTCCCAGAGTATTATTCCAACTCAAGGATTTTGGCTGGTACTAAAAACGGTACCTTGTACCAAGGTGTTTTGAACATCTCTCCTTACAACTTCTTGCAGGGTACTGTTCTGGTATCTGCTTTCAAGAAGCCATTGTTGATTCTTGGTTCTAAGCACTTGAACCGTGCATTCAATGGTGACTCTGTGATTGTAGAGTTATTGCCTAAAGAAAAGTGGACAGAGCCTTCAACTACAATTATTGATGAGGCTGCTGTTGATGCTGATGATAATGCTGATGACAATGAAGACGATATTGGAAATGAGATGTCATCGCTGAACAACGGTATCATTTCTGACAAGGAAAGAATGTTGTTGGCACAGGAAGCCCGCAGAGAAACAAGTGCATTGAGCAACTCTGCTACAGCTGCAAACAGACTTCAACCTACTGCAAGAATTGTGGGAATCGTGAGAAGATCATGGAGATACTATGTTGGTCAAATTGCACCAACATCTGTCTCAGAAGATGACAGTGGCAACTCGTCCAAGAGCTGCTTCGTAATTTTAATGGACAAAGTATTGCCAAAAATTAGAATTAGAACCAGAAAGGCGAAGGAATTGCTTGGTCAAAGAATTGTGGTCGTGGTTGACTCCTGGCCAGAATACTCGAGGTATCCTAATGGGCATTTTGTGAGAGCATTAGGAAAGACTGAGAGCGCCGAGGCAGAAACTGAAGCTTTGCTTTTGGAGCATGACGTCGAATACAGACCATTTTCCAAGAATGTTTTAGACTGTTTGCCTGAAGAAGGTGACAACTGGACTGTTCCTGATGTCGCCAACACAGATGATCCTCAGTTGAAAAAGAGAAGGGATTTGCGTGACAAATTGGTTTGTTCCATTGATCCACCAAACTGTGTCGATATTGATGATGCATTGCATGCCGAACAACTTCCTAATGGTAACTACGAAGTTGGTGTCCACATTGCTGATGTTACGAACTTCGTCAAGCCCAACACACCTTTGGACCAGGAGGGTGCACTGAGAGGTACATCTGTGTATCTTGTTGAAAAGAGAATTGATATGTTACCAATGCTTTTGGGTACGAATTTGTGCTCCCTTAAGCCATATGTCGATAGATTTGCGTTTTCAGTAATTTGGGAGCTTGACGAGGATGCCAACATCGTCAAGGTTGATTTCATGAAGTCAATCATCAAATCACGCGAAGCATTTTCTTATGAGAAGGCTCAAAATCGTATCGACGACCCTCTGCAGCAGGATGACTTAACCAAGTCTATGAGAATCTTGTTGAAATTGTCCAAGAAGTTGAAGCAGGGAAGAATTGATGCCGGTGCCTTGAACTTGGCCTCGCCTGAGGTCAAAGTGCACATGGACTCAGAAACATCCGATCCGAACGAAGTGGAGATTAAGAAGCTTCTCGAGACGAACTCTTTGGTTGAGGAATTCATGTTGTTCGCCAATATCTCAGTTGCCCGTAAGATTTACGATGCATACCCACAAACTGCCATGTTGAGAAGACACGGACAGCCAAGTTCTACTAACTTTGAGAAGTTGAATGAGATGTTGAACGTCAGAAAGCCGGGAATGGCAATTTCCTTGGAATCATCGAAAGCTCTTGCTGATTCTTTGGACAGATGCGTGGACCCTAATGACCCCTACTTCAACACATTAATACGTATTATGTCAACCAGATGTATGATGGCTGCTGAATACTTTGCTAGTGGAACATATGGATACCCTGACTTCAGACACTATGGTTTGGCTGTTGATATCTACACACACTTCACATCTCCAATTAGAAGATACTGTGATATTGTGGCACACAGACAGTTGGCTGGTGCTATCGGCTACGAGACTTTAGACTTGAGCCACAGAGACAAGGGTAAGATGGAGATTATCACTCGTAATATTAACAAACGTCATAGAAATGCCCAATTTGCTGGCCGTGCAAGTATCGAATACTACGTTGGGCAAGTCATGCGTAACGACGAGGCCGTGCATGAGGGTTATGTTATCCAGTGTTTCAACAACGGTATAGTTGTGTTGGTTCCAAAGTTTGGTGTTGAAGGCTTGATCCACTTGGAGCAGCTCGGACAAACAGACTCTGCTGTCTTCGATGAGGACAAGTTTGAGTTATCCTTCAAGGACTTTTCTGGTAAACAAAGAACTGTCGCTGTCTTCGACAAGGTCGAGGTCGATGTCAAGTCTGTGAAGGATGAGGTGAGTGGGAAGAGAAAGGCACAACTCATGTTGAGATGATTGTATAATAGAATAGAGGGACGAAGAAAAGCGTCGTAGCAAAAGAAACAAGTAGTGAAGAGAATTATAAAGAGAATAAAAGGAAGAGTAAGTAAGTAACGGTATAGTGTGAAGGTAGGTACTTTGTTCATTATATCAGATTTTCATTTCTTTTTCCGTCACCTCCTATCCTCGGATGAAAGCTCTCTAACTAATCGTAATCTCATTGAACTGTATCGTTCATGGAAGGTGTTCCACCAACTGCTTGATAGTAACAATCTTAATGCCATGCTTCTTGGAAAACTCCACACAGTCATCCAATCTCTGCATTAATCCATCCTCGTCTCTCACCAACTCACAAATCACAGCAGCTGGCTGCAAACCCGCCAACTGTGTAAGCTGGACACTAGCCTCAGTGTGACCTCTTCTGGACTTCAATAATCCTGGAACAGCTCTCAATGGCAAAATGTGACCTGGTTTTATAAAGTCGTCACCAGTCAGTTGAGCCGAGGCTAAAGAACGAGCGGTCAATGCACGGTCATGAGCAGAAATACCAGTGGTGGTACCATCTCTGTAGTCACAGGTGACAGTGTATGCTGTACCATGTCTATCAGTTTGGTTAGCAATCATAGGGTGCAATCCCAACTTGTCAGCACGCTCCGTCAGCAATGGTACGCAAACGTAACCAGAGGAGTGACGCACCAAGAAGGCCATCTTTTCTTGGGTGCAAAATTCAGCAGCTATGATCAAGTCACCTTCATTTTCACGGTCCTCATCGTCCATAACGACGAGGAATTCACCTTTCTTAAAAGCTTCTATGGCTTCTGGTACAGTAGAGAAGACCGACATTGCAAATGATCTGAAAAATAATGTGATTTCTGGACGATTTTAAGTCATTTTTCTACATGAGACCACTGCTTACTAAGGCTGATCATAAAATTACTAAACCGCTTTAAATCTCTACGTGCATAAGCAGCCTTCTGGGAGTAGATCATATCTCCGGAACAGAACATTTTGCACATTGTTAGCAGATCCCATATCCAGTATCTGCCAAATAATTATCACGTGGATGTATTGAAATTTTTCAGAGTATGGCAACTGTGAAGAAAGATCCGAGTGGGTTCAGCACCTCGTTGAAAGTGAAAAAGGACCAAGATGAGTTCTTCTTCCACAAACTCAACGCTGGTGACAAGATAATCCTCAATGTGCATATTAATAGCATCATAGATTCGACTTATTCTGTGGAGCGCAGTGCGCGGTCAACAGTTGATGCAGCTAGATACACAGAATGGGATGAAGAGGTTCCTGATGCTCTGATAGAACCTAAACTCATTATAGGCAATCATGCCAACATGAAGGTTTCAATAGTAGCTGCTGAAATTGGAAAGCTCGTGACCCTGATTACACAGCAGGACTTGATTTTGTCCATTGGAAGCAGATGGTTTGGCAAGCCTGACGAAGTTTTGGAAGATGACTTCGAAAAGTTGATGTTTATCTTAGAGAACGTAAAGAAGGTCTTGTAATAGTACTAAAAGTGTCGGTTATAAGATTTATAAGAAAGGAATGTATGGGTCAAGGATGGTGTAAATATCGGTAGGCAATGTAATGAGGAATCTACTCGGAAAAACTCACCGGAAGTGTATTCTTAATCTGTCAATTAGTAATGAAATAACTTATCTACTTAGTTTTAACGGGGACCTTTCTCTCCTTTGTACCATAAGTTAACTTGTGCACAGACATGAACTGCTTCACAACTTCATCGTCAACCTTTGCTCTTCTCTCCTGGTACTCCCCGACAAACTTCTGCAACATTTCGATACACTCCTTCTTCATCTCACCCGACAAAAGCTCGCCCGACTTGTAGCTGTCGTGCAACTTCTGCAACTTCTCGTCATCATTAGAGAAGAAAGAGAGATACTGGTATGCCACATCAACTTCTGGAATACCACCCAACTTTCTGTGTTCCTCAACGTTCATTCTACCACCACTAAATGCATGCTTGTTGATCTTATTCTTGATCTGGTTAGGAGTGTCACCCATATAAATAGAGGTGTTGGTGTCACTAGCAGACATTTTTGTCAGAGCACCCTGCAAGGCTGGGAAAAACTTAGCGTGGATCAATGCAGGCTTACCGAACTTCAACTTCTCAGCGACATCTCTGCACACTCTGAAGTATGGATCCTGATCAATGGCACATGGAATTAAGCATGGTGTCTTTGGAGGCAATCCTAAAACTTCAGGAAATGACAGCGGGAATGCAGTGGCAATTTGGATACTGGCAAAGTGAAGCTTTCCAATACAATCAGAGTCCTGGAAACCAAAAACTGCTCTTGCAGTAGATGTAGTGATCTGTCTAGAGGTTCTAACAACGTTCTCATAAAATGCACCACCCATGTAATCTAAGTCTGAGAAGATGAAGGTGTTCTCTGGGTTGAAACCAACAGCAATGACGTCCTTAGCGTTATCTTTGGTGAATCTCTTCACATCTTCAATAGTCAACTTTGGCTTGAACAAGAACTTCTCATCATCGGTCAATTCAATGACTAATGGAGCATCGAAAACATCCTGCAACCACTTGGTGAATACAAAGGGTACCATGTGGCCCAAGTGCATCGAATTGGATGATGGTCCCCTTCCAGTGTAAAGGAAGAATGGCTCTCCCTTCTCATACATGTTCAAAATCTTATTGAAGTCTCTCTCCGAGAAGAAAATACCACGCTTCAAGAATGGGTGAGGTTCATGGCCAGTCACCTCCTTGAATCTGGTCAAGGTTTCCTCACTGATAGCCTTAGTTCCAAATTGCTGAATCAATTTGTCATAGTCGATACCCATGATTTTACCGTCAACAACAGCACCTTCAACCTCCCATGGAGTGACCTTTTGGGCTCCAGAGGAAGCTTCATTTGGCTTATCTGTCATGTTAATGTTCTCGACGCCCTTCTCGATTTGACTGGACATTGTGACTAAAGAAAATCTTGACGATCGTTAGTCATCCCTTACTTGAGTAGATATCTTGCGCTTATGTAATCGCGTTGAAAAAGTTTTAGCCCTCCCCTTTTTGAGAGCACAGAAGCTCCTCATATTACGACATCAACTGTACTTTGACAGGTACATTCTACAAATTAGCAGGTTTGTTTCAGCATGATAATACTTCTTGCATTACTACGTCCCACCAAGTTTCCAGTCTTTTGTTTATATTATATCAAGTACAAAACCTCTTAGAAGCGCAACTTCTGGAAGAACCACTTGTTCTTACCGGCCTGGTGCTTCTCCTCCAAAGCCTTTCTGATGACCTTTCTAGCTTCGACCTTCTGGGTGGCCTCAGTCAAAGACTCAGCAGTGACAACAGACTTGAATGGCTCGACGTCGAACGAGTATCTGGTTGGCATGATGTGGTTGTAGTTGACGACCTTAACGAAAGGCTTCAACTTGGTCTTAGAAGCAATCTTCTTCTCAGACATGTTCTTGTTGACCTTCAATGGTGCAGACTCAATACCAACGACAATGGCGTGTGGGAATGGGTGGGTCTTGTTACCCTCGTCGTTTGGAGTAACAACGACAACCTTCTTACCAGCGTGACGGCCTCTGACGATGACAGCTAAAGATGTTAATATTTATTCAAAATCATTATTCAGACTCGTTATGCTTCTTGTTGTCGATTCGTGGTGGTACATTTGTTCCTTCCTGACATTAATAGTAGTGTCAGGGTGAGGTTCTCGACAGCGGAGTTGGGTTGTGGTTGAAGCGGTCTGTGTGTTTCATTCCAACGATGTAACTCGTGTTGGTTCATGTATACATACCAACTTTACCAGACTTGATGAACTTAGCCATGTTTGCAATAGATGGTGATTAAGAAAAGACTAGAAAGAGTGTTTGAAAATTTTTATCACCTTGTTTTCCCTGTTGGTGCGAACGAAAAATTTTCCCGATATTGTGGTGCTTAGGTAACCACACAGGCATCGCTTTTTAATATAGTGTGATCAAAAAACGTTCATGGGGCCCAAGCCCTATAAGTTTAAACAAGCACGTGATGTGCCAAAAATCTGGAGAAGAGACACAAATGCAACAGCATTATTCAAACGCTTTAAAGGTCACTTGTATCCCTATCTTACTCACATCTTATCCAAGTGTTGCTACATCTTATTCTCTTTTAATACATTCCTTGAGCGTCTTCCGGTTACCTGGTTTACTTTTTTCTGGTGCTCCGTGCCAAAAGCTTGGAGTTTTTGGAAGTAACAGCGCCGTTCGGCACCTTCGCAGTAAGCAAAGGTAACTGGTTGTTGTTGTTGTTATTGTTTTCTTTCGTAAAACTCGAGCGTCTATTATCTGTAGTCGCACTCAGTTGTCCATGTGCCACAGCAAGCAAGGCAGCATGTAATCCACTGTCACTTGGAAGGGCACTTGGATTCGATGGAGGCGAATTTGGCCTTGGAGGGGGCTTACGTCTCGTATTGGTACGAAGTCTGAACTTTGCAGACATCATTCCTCCATCCTTGGGCGAATGAACTTCCCGAGGTGAGGTTTCTCCATGTTCTGGGAGCAGTGGCAGTTGTGGCAAAACTGGTGTAGTAGGACTGCGTGATCTCTCCGCAGATTTCTTCGGTGCTTCAGCAGTCTTATTCACACGAGCCAGTTCAGCAGTTCGAGTAGGTTTAGGTTGCTCGACCACATTAGTAGGAGACTTATTATCCGGTTTCGGACTCGGACCAGCGTCATCTTTACTGGAACCCGTAGGTGTAATATCTTCACTGTCTGCTTTTTCTCTCTCTAATTGATTCACCTTCGCCCGTGCTAATGCATCAGTCCATAAGGACACCTCGTACTTTTCAACTTCAAACACAAACGTTGTCTGTGAAGATTCAATAGCAAAAATGCCCGTGGTTGGCATGATCTTCTGGAATTTAGAGTTACTTCCCACAACCTCCTTAAATTGAACGATCGGCGCGGCCACCTTGATCTCGCATAACAACTTAAATCCATTAGCCCCTTCTCCACCTTCCTGGCGCATTAATATAAGAACTCTTCCGTGTGTTGTGACAATCACTGTACACGTTTTTTGCTTCTCCAAAGCGTACTTGGGCTCATCCTTTTCGGTAGAATCATCTTGTGTTCCAGTTGATGATAACCGGAACTTCTTCAAAATTGAGCGATGCTTTGTTGAATGTGATGACGACGCCTCCTTTGTCGACGACGGTTCTTCTAAGAACTCGGTAATGGCTTCTGATTCATTCTCGCTAGAAGGTTCATCAACACTTGGTGCCGACCCGCGTAATCCGCTTGTGGAACCGTTGACAACCTGTGACAACAATGAGCCCCGCGAATTAACAGCTCCCTTGGATCCATTCAATTGTTGCAACTTTGCAGCCAAACCCAATGGCGAGTTGTACAACAATCCCTTGTTCCTCTTCTCGAACGAATCAGTAGATTCACGCTGTACGTAGGCCGCGCCTATACGAATAATCCGCTCATCTGGATGAGTCAAAAAGCTCTCCCACATAGTCTCCAACTGTGAAATCGGTGTAACCTCCATAATTTTTGGCTTTGCCGGTTGTGCAGGTTTCTTTTTCGGCACAGCCGCTCTTGAAAATGACCGTGTGTTGATCGTTGGACGAAGGATGTTTGTTCCAGGAATGTAATCGTTACTATTAGTACTTGCAGTAGTAGCTACCGAAGCCCTAGAAGATACCCGCGATGGAGGAGCTGGTGAAGGCGTGTCATCGCTTTCCGATCCTTCGGTTCCCGCACGAAGTACATAAGCTGCAACACTTGCTGCACTTACCTTCTGCTTTCCATTAACACTCGTTGTGCTGTTTGTTTGAGCCGGTGTAGGTCTCTTGACGTACTTTTTCGCGGGTGCTGGAGATGGTGACGCCGACTCTGGTACCTTCATCATTGACCGCGCACTCATCTTGTAGGGTCCAATTTCGGGCACTTTTGACTCCCAGATCTGCTCGAAATTGTCAAAATCAACACTCTGGAAGAAAAAGTGCTTTTGAATCTGTGGGATCTTGGCTCTTTTTGCGGGCTGCAACACCAAAATCTGCTTGATCAAGTCCCGTACAATATTTGGAAATCCTGCACTGAATGCATATTGTAATTTCGTAATCTTCTGGAAGGTAAGATACTCATTGGTGGCCTGGAACGGAGGTTTACCTGCAATCATCTGATAGATAATGCACCCGAAGGCCCACACATCACCAGGTTTACCACAATACTTACTTTCAAGAAGTTCTGGAGAAACATATTCCGCTGTTCCCACAAACGACTTAGCCCGCACATCAAGTGGGTACTCTTCGTCGTCGTCAGGAGTTTTGCTTCTCTTCTCAAGTAACCTTGCTGTTCCGAAGTCCGTAATTTGGATACGAAGTTTATCGTCGAGAAGGATATTTTCCGGCTTGATATCTCTGTGTATCACTCCATTATCGTGCATGTATCTTATTGCGTCCAAAATCTGCGCACCAAAATGCCGAACACAATCCTCGTTCAATGAGCCATGTTTCTTCAATAACGAAAGCAATTCGCCACGCAGAGCATAACTAAGTACAAAGTACAATGATTCCTCATCCTGGAATGTGAAATATAACTGGATTATTCCCATCCTATCAGCAAGTCGGTTCAATGCATTCTTCTCGATATTAACATACCGGACCTTCTTCTCCTTTGTGATATGGCGCTTGTTCAATACTTTAACTGCATACAGAACATTAGTGTGTTTATCCTTGGCGAGTACTACTGTCGAGTAGGCTCCTTCACCGAGGGTACGTCCGAACTTGAAATCCAGAACTCCTCTCCGCACGACTCTGGTGACCTCACCTGATGATATCTCCTTCTGTGCTGCACCACGCTCATTCCACTCTTTTTGCTTTGCAATTGCAGCTGGTGCCATCTTGATCTCGTCTTCGCTACCTTGGCCGACATCTTCCACCTCTCCAATTGCATCCTGTTCGCTTACAATGTCTTCTACCTCCAATGCATCGTCAGTATGAACCTTGTTAAGTGTGGATCCTAAGGCAACCTGAGAGTCGACCAATACTTGCATCAGTGTATTTGTATTCGGATGCGGTGTTGCGTTGAAGTTGAAATCTTCCTCACTTGACACCATGGATGAAACTCTCGAGATTCCTGGGCTACTGCCATTGCTGCTTGTCTGGGCCTTTTCGAGCTTCTTCTGTAAGTGCATACGGTATTGAGGGGCTATGGGTGCTCTATCACGCACGGAGTCCAATGTTTCCGTACTGCCTCTGTCATTATACGTGTTGTATATGCTGTCGAGTTCACTGGCAAGATCCCCGAAATGTGTCGGACTGTTATTAAGTTTAATGTGATCCATGTTGACAAAGGTCGCAAGAGAATGAGTGTGATCTTGTTTCACTTATCTCCGCACTATTCCCAGTGTCTTAGTTGTACTCCAAAGTCTTGTTTGCTCTATAACTAACAGCACACAACATTTTTTCTGCATACAGAACAGGGGGACATCACGTGCTACGTCCATAAAATCCGTTACGCTAAGTGATAGTGAAATCTGCCCATTGAACTGCATCTACGATGGCGTTCCCACTAGATACCCAACAGTTGATAGGTGAGATAAGGCGTCTGTACGCGCTCCTAGAGCAGGATGGTGGGTATATGAAGGGTATCATATCCGGTTTATCGGAATCCCCGCCAATCACCTTTCATTCACAGACACTGGCTATGGGTCGGATAGCGCGTCGCAGACAGCTGAAGATAAAGCAAAAGCGCATTGAAATGAAGGAACAAATCGATAGTCCAAAGCAGAATTATAATCATGACCACCATGAAGAAAAGAAACGGGTTGAAGAGCCTACAACTGAATCAGAACTCAAGCATACCAAGTCTACACGCAAGCGAAGCTTCCGATTTTTCAGGAACAATGACTCGGATTCCGAGGGTTCCATAAAGACAGCTAATAACTTACAGCTCATTGAGGAAAATGAAGACAATGTCACTGATGATGGTGATGCCACAGAAACTGAAAATGGTAAGTTTGCACATCCCGCAGATACGAGTGATGTTCTTACCATTGATAGTGATTTCGGAGTTCCTATAGATACAAATGGAAAGGTGGTGCACAATGCACCTGATAGAGATGATCTTCTCAATGAGGTATCTAACAGTATAGACAACACTGGTCACAGATCCGATCTGGATGGGAATGCCGATGATGATGTTTATGATGACGAAGTATATGATGACAAAGACGATAATACTGATGATGACGACGTATCTTCATCAGACTCAGCATTTACGGATATTGAAACCGATTCGTTATTGGATCTCTCCTTGCTTAACTCCTATGATGAGTCGGCAGCGAGTAGTCTTTTGGATGGAGACTTGAAAAAACGAAGGAAGAAGAGGCTTCAGTACTACGAGCAAAACCAACAAAGTCTGCAGACACCAACACCATCACGGCCACAAAAGCCGCAGAATAATCGCAAAATGTCCTTCTCCTTCGATAAAAGAACCCCAATGCCACCAGTGCAACATACATCGTCTCTTTCCAATATGATCCAGCTGAAGTTCAAGATGAACGTCATTAATCCGCTTCTGTATTATCTGTTTGTGGCCCCACAATCTACAGATGCTACTGCGAGCATCAATGTTTTCATTTCTCCAGCAACAAAGCCAGTGTTGAAGGCTTTTCCAGTCAAGAACCTGGTTCCTATAGTCGACTTGATTGGTTTCTTGTTATGGGAGATCTCACAAAAGCATGATACTGAAATTGATAGGAACTGGCTATATGACCCGAACCATTGGCGTCTTGAGTTGGCTGACGAAGATGGAGAAAGTTATGGGTCATTTGGAGTACTCGAGCGTGCACGCGTGTTGAGTTCTTATAATGACCCCCACGATTTGGCATTATGCCATATTGTTGAAGCAGATGAGATTATTAAGAACGAGACACAGACACCATTGCCTGCAGAGTTGAGGCAGAGTATGACTACTTATGCACGCAAGAGAAGCAGTATAGACCAACTCTTAGGCAGTAGTGTGGAAGGACAGACTCAAGGGATGGTTCAGCTTACCGTTCAAGTACGAGGTCCTGCAGAAACTGTGCCTTTGAAACATATTGCTCAAGCATCACAAACAGTGGATGAAGCGTTACGCGACTTCTGTTTGCAACAAGGATTACAGCCTCTGAAATATCATTTCAGGGAAATCGTATACAGACGCATGACTGATCTTGAATCAACTCCTACCGGATTAGTACCAGGAACTTATGCAAAACTGTTACAAGGACTGGATCTTGTGGGTAATATCTTAGGTACCTTGGTCTTGGCTCCTAACGACAAGAGTGTGAACTCTATAGGCGAAAATCTGTTGATAAGTTACAATATCACACCACTGGACTCTACATTCACAGTCACGCCCGACAGAAAGAACCTAGAGGAGAAATTGAAGAATGTTTCGTTGAAGGATGAAAAAGCGGTACCCTCCAAGCCTCAGAAGTCTACGCATGTTCCCAAGAAGCGTTTACCGCAAACTGGAGGTATTCATTTCAAACTTAGTTCTAACAAATATTTGGATGATATAATCACTGGAAACAACCCACAACTACCAACGAATCTCAACACCATATATTTTAAGTGGAAGGTATACCGCAAGAAGAACACAATCTTAAACAGAATTGAAAAGTCCCTTGTTTTGGATGGAGACTATATACATTTGACACCTTCAGACGACATAGTTTTCAAGGCCAACCCCAACGACTCTCCACTAGTTACCCAGAGTGTACTGCACCATCACCACCATTTGTACAATTACAACAACTACTATAAGGAACTGATGATGAAAACATCGTCATTCCATATTACACAGATCACGAAGTTGAAGCAATATAAAAATTCAAAGAACCCAAATCACTTTAAGATAGTCATTCGGAAGCTGGCTGCCGATACCACTAACTCAAAGGAGCCCATAAAGAAGAAATATGATTTGGAGGCTGTTAACACAACAGAATGTGAGGAAATCATTGAAAAATTGAAATGGGTATTGCAAATTTATAAGATCTCTGCTTTAAATGCATGAGCTATGTTCTCAAAGCAATCTTTTCTGTAGCTTCAAAGTTAGGTATGAAATATTGTTGTCCAGATTAAGCTACAAGTAAAGTAATTTACTGTTCATTACATCATAACGTATTAACACATAGCAAATCAATCCTCCAAAGCAAGACCTTCCACATGCATGCAAGCAATTCTATATGCCATTACCCGTAATATCTTAGTCATCCTCGAAATATCCTCCCTATCACAGTCTGTAGGAGAAGTAGTGGCAAAGAAAGTGCGTACACCATTGGTCTCCAATAGATTTTGCAATTCATTTCGATAATAGGAGTCATTTTTGGCATCACCATTCATCAATATCATGAGAATCTCTGAAACAAGTTCTACCACTTGCGTATGAGACGAATTTATAAGTTCTTGCTCAAGACTCGTTCTGACAAGGTGCAGGATAAAGAAACCATTCTCCGGCAGAATAATTAAAAGTAGGTAGTATAGATTCAAAAACCTAAGCTTGAACAGCGCATTTGTCGTTTCAGTGTTGAAAAACTGAGCAGCAAGAACCATGACCAACTTTGAAATATCACTACCTTTTGAGCAGTAATCGACCACAACTTGTGGGATTCGAGAGCCATTACTCTCAACATATGTAAAGTCACTGTAACCAAGATCTTCCATATACTGCGCAAAGTTATCATCATCAAGTGTGAAGTAAATGAACACCAAGTAGGCAGTGAAGTGATATTCTGCGAGGTCAGTGCTTTTCGAAGCTGATGACTGTGGTCCAGCTATATCGCATCTAACTTGGTATATCTTCTTAATGTAATTCAACGAAGTATGCTTGAATTGCTGAACCCTTAGTCCTCTAGTCAAAATCATAAAGATGTGTGTTCCCATGTTGTCCTTCTTGAAACAAATACCAGTGCTCTCCTCAAACTTGGTGATATGAGGCTCCAAATACTTCCGTTGAGCAAAACTCAATTCCATAAAATCAAGTCCAGCTTCACTTATTTTAAGAACAGAAGTCATCAAGCAGAGTGTTGCCGATTGATATAAATTGGTGTGACTCAACAAGCCATAACAAAGATGGGGCCATATCAAGACTGAATGCAATACCGAATCCCCCGGTAAACCTTGGAGCATTCTTGCAATCGCCACACTGGAATATGTCAAATATTCAACTCTTGAAGACGGATTGTTTGCCGCTAACTTTAGTATATTACAGGCAGTTGATGAGCCGATTCCTCGTTTGGCTAAAATACCAACAACAAGGATTGCCCTGCTCTGGAAAACCAGGTCCTTCAAAAAGGCGACATCGATTGCGTTCAGGCACCACCTCAGTCTCCAATTAGATATATCATCAGATACCCCTAAGTTGGTTATGAAGTCATTCAAATAGTCACATAAAAGTTCAAAGTTCATAGCTCTATTATAGAGCTGAACAGAGTAAGTTGTGCGTGTAGACAAGTCTCTTGTAAGTCCAAACAACATTTTTGCTCTTTGGTCACTAAAGTATTCAATCGTTGCATCTACCACCTGGCTCTCCTTTGGTGTGAGGTCTGGTTTGTGAAAGAACGACTGAATAACATTAATGAGAAGCTTTTGTAAGTCAGCGCCAAAATCCAAATAGACGTTATCTATGAACAACGTCGCAAGGAAAAATATGTCAGCCAAATACAACCTCGCAAAAACGTAAGAATTGAAGAAAAGCGAGGAACAGATTTTGACCAAGACCTTAATTTCAAGCAAATTACTTTTTTCAGCAATGGTCGAGTCATTCTGTCGCGTCTTGTTGACACATTCTATCAATCGAGATATAACTTCTCCGCAAACCTCAACGGATGGACATACAACCTGGATGATGAATGCCCAATCCGGGCTATCGTTTTTGTTGTCAATAGCAAATGCAACGACTTCATCCACCAAAGTAGGGATGATACGAACCTCTTTGAACAATTTTTTCCAAACATAATCTATCAAGAACGCAATATGTTGCTTGTTCATTAGAGTCATCCTGCAAGTCTGGCGAACTAATTCAGCGACACGTTCAGGTCCCTGATCCTCATTTTCCAAGTAAATGCTTTCATAAATGTTGTCAACCCAAGGACTCAAGTATATCACACTCGAAAGCTTGTTTTCTGGGGACATCTTGTCAAAATTATCAAAGAACGCCTTGAAGAAACGGTATGACATCGATGGAAAGTTCGTTGCTAAATGAGTTGAGATGCTATTGACAAAATCGGAAGTATTTGCTGGGAAAGCGATGTTTTTAGCATGACTGGTTTCAATTCCGAAATTAATCCCAAAGAAAAGGGAAAGTGAACTGAAAAGAAGCCCTGAAGCTGTCTTCACTTCTTCATCTCTCGATAATAAACCTTGGAAAACGATATTATATAACCTTCCAAACCATGGCATGAAATGTTCACCTTCAAGCTCCTTGTCAACTTCTTGGAAACTAGTCTGCTTTTGTAGTCTAGAAGTCGAATAGTACAAAAATCTCAAAATTTCTTGTCTCTCGGCAGATCTCAAAGTAACTTCGTGACCAGAGACCAAAGAGATGGTGAACTCATCAGGGTGGTTTGTCAACTGGCTGACTTCGCACTTGGTCAAGTCAGCCAAGCGATAAATCTCCACTAATCGAAGATCCTTTGAATCCATAAATTCTGTGACGTTATCGTCACAAATTTGGATGTATTTCCTACCCAAACGAAGAGATACAGGACGGAACTTGCAAGTCTTGGTATCATAAATATGACATCCATCGAATTGAACTCTAGTGTCACGTGATACCGCACTCGAGTGCGGATCCAAGCAGAGCCTGTTTATAATCTCTTGTGGTGACGTCAGTGAGTAACAATGCAAAGTAAGTGACTTGAAACGAGGGTTCTTTGACAATGACCTCATAATTTTAAAGGCTCTTTCACTGATGTTGTAGTTGATGTTGAAATAGTAAGCACGGTTACAGTTGTCGAAATATTGTTGTGGTGCGTAGGTATCCATGAGCTCTTCAAAAAGCTTTCCTTGTCCCTCATTTCTGCTAATGTATTCGGTAAAATCAAATACAACGTAAAACTTATTGTCCCATACCTGAGAAGTAGTTTCGAACAACTTAAATACCAAGAAAGGCATGTCATTTTGAACCTCTTGGAGGCGCTTGAAATTTACCACCACAACTGGAGTTCCATCATAAAAAATAGAACTGTGAACTAAATTCAGTATGTCCTGATCAACGTAAGCCAATGACATCTTCGTCATGAAATCATTAACAGTCTCAGCACCATTACTGTCGGGTGATTTCAAAGGCTGTGATAACTGTAATTGAACTGATGGCTTTGGCAAACCAAGCTTCGTTATCAAGTGATCAAATTCTCGGAATAGTTCAATCCGGTCATGTAATGCCTTTGAGTCGAGCATAGTGTCAGAAAGCAAAAATTGAAGCTTAAAAGTAGTAACATATGTATAAATGAACTTATGCAAGTATCTGAATTCTGCAATTGGTCGGTTTGTCTTGATCTCAAAAGGGTATTCAGTAGGTTTCCGGCAAGAAACCTTCTGTAGGAAGCCCTTAATTTTAGTGTTTGCCACACTCAATTCTTCCTCGTTATTGATAAGACCCGGCCACTTAAGAAGAGCCAATGAACCATTAGCCATGTTTTGCAATACCTTCACAAGTTGCATTAATGTACGCTTCACTTTGTTGTTAGTGATGTTTATCTTGAAGAACGCTTCAGGGGAAATGATAGCAGGACAAAGGAACCTTAAGAAAATAAATGACCCAACCGCCACAAGTGCTGCATCTTCAAACTTGATCTTAACGCTGTCATATATTTCACTGCAAATATATTTGAACAGGTTTGGAATCCACTCACTGGATTCATCAATGATGTCAATCAATTTGTTCAAATAGTTCATATAGATTCTTGTGTCGTTTTCATTCACTTCTGTAACACGCTCAACTTCCACTGTCACATCTTCTGCCACGATTTCCAAGATAAATGGTTTGAGTGTTCTCTCAAGATAATTTCTTCCATAGTCATTGGCAAAGTTCAGTAAAAGCCTAGTTAATGTTGAATTCCGACGAAGCATATCAGTAGGGCGTATTATTTTTTCAAACTCATGTGTCATTAACTGCGAGAAGAGCATATCCAAGTTCTTGGTATACTTGAAGATTCCAAAAAGTGAAGATGCCAAAAGATTGTGTTCAGTCAGAGATGCTGAATCTGCAATTGGCCCAATCATCAGTAGACCAGGAGTAACGATCATGTCGGTAAGACTTTGCATCGTTTCCTCGGTGTATTCCTTTTCCTTATTTTTGCTCTCACGCAGCACCAACATGTTCAGATACATGCTGATAAACAAAGAACGGATTTTTGAATTCTCGTGATATCCTAAAAGAAGAACAAATTGCATACCAATGTCAGTGTCGTATTGCAAAATGTTCGACATACAACGCAAAACATTTTCAATGATCATGTTGATCTTGTTGCGTTGTTTGACATGCTCTGAAGAGGTAAGCTTCTCTATAATCTTGTAAAACATTGAAAAATACATTCCAAATGCCAAGTCCTTGTACTTCTTAATTTCGGAGTCCTTCGTTCCTTCTGGAAGCTCAAGTTTCAACTTGTCCAAGTTTAATGCGAGAGCCTTTGAAGCCTGGGCAGCTAAATCCAACTTCAAGTAAAATACTTCATGGTCTTTAGGGGATTTCATAGAAGTATCACTTTCGTCATCCAGAAAAATTGCCTGTTCCATCCAATCTGATACAACTTTTGCAAGAGAGTTGCGCATCTTCAACAAACTAGTTACGGCAAGAAATTCCTTCTCTGACTCAATGACCTCGATCAACTTGCAAAACCTCAACTTGAGACGAAGTGATTCTACCAGGTTGTTTCCCAGGCTGCAGTATTGACTAAAGATGTTCCACACAGTCAGGAGAGTTGCTGCCAAAACAAAAGAACCTTCATTTTTCGCGCTCACCATAGAAGTAAATATGACGATTATTTGCTCAATTAGCAAAGTACTTTCCTCATTTACTGTGTTCTTTTCAGTGTAGGCTGACAAAAGCAGGACCACTTTGCTTGTGATTATGTGATATACAGATGGATGTGATTCTGTCAGTAACGAATCCTTCACCACAACACGTACCACCAAGTCCAGTGAAGAAAGTAGACCAATGCACTTGTCGAAAAATTCAGAAATGAGAGCAAAAGTCTTTGCACTCAATTCCTTATCGTCTGGGGAAAAATCATTGGAGTAAAAGCATCCTGCTGTACATACCAAAAAGCCAGTATAATGCCTTAAAATGAGGTTTGCATCGCTCAACTCCTTATTTTCCAACATCCTGCACCAACGAGTGTAAACAATAGCCCATACTTGAGATAAGGACTTCGTTGGCCAAGCATTTTTCAAAATAGTCCTAAACTTCTTGTGTAGAGACGCAAATCCAGTAAACACAGTAGTATCTTCCACAACACGCTTGAATGTAGCGCACAAGTTTTCGATATTTCTACCCAGTGGGTCACTTGAACGTTGGTCGTTGCAATACCATTTCATGGTCATCTTTGCGGTGCTGTAAAACTGGATATCATGAGTGCATAACGACAAAAGAAGTACTTTTTCGATAGCATTTGAAGCTGCTCTGCTGAAGCCAATATAGTTCTTCTCGCGTGGATCCTGCAAAAAGCTATTAGCTCGTATAATCAGTCTGAACTGTTCACGACAGTTCAAGAAATTCTGTATCAATATGAAACACGACTTGAAATGTGTGTTGGTGAGAGAGAGCTGTATGCAAGTATCACATATCGACTGTACGATGAGATTACTCTCATGATAATTGCAGAATGTCGATAATGTCGTGTACTCCTTTGCAACAAGGGTATCTGGACTCACTAATGTGTAGGCCAAATCACATGCAGCCTCAAACAACCCTGACAGATTTTTATTGTAAATCTTGTACGTAAATGCGAATCTCAAGGGTATTACTACCTTGCAAGCAAACTTGACGAGAGCATTTGCATTCTCCTCGTACAGTTTCGTCCTTAAGTTTTCCTCACTCATGAGAATTGGATCGTTGAAGTAGGCCTCAGGTGCGGATATAAAAATCACAAAAAGATCAGCTAAAAGCTCCTCTGTGTATGCTAACAACTCATTCCTCTTTGAAGGTGGTAAGCTCTTGTCAGTGATCTGACTTATATGGTGATCTATTCTGGGATCTTGAACTGAAGATAAGATTTCATCCAAAGTGGCACTTATGTCGCTGTTGTTTTCGGAGTATATTGTGGCCAGAAGTGATTCTGTGTCGGTAATACTCTCATTGAATTTCAAGATCTTTGTACAGCAGTAAATGAGTCCCTTTATACGCGGTGCAAGTCTCTTCATCAACTCCTTGTAGACTGTCTTACCAGATTGCGACTCACTCACTGCACGCAAAACTTTAACGACAAGGCGAACTTCTCGTATGTCATGACAGCACTCTTCATACCTGATGCATATGTCATCCACGTACTTGGTTGGGTTGATCATAAGAGCTGCAGAGAAAAAGTTCACGTATATCAAATTGTATTTTGCACTCAACTCAGGATCGTTGGTATAATGGTTTGTTTTCTTGGCGAATCTCATCAAGTTCACGTGTGTTGGCTCAAGGAACCTCAACGAAAAGCGTGCGACAGGATGATCTCCTAAATTTGAATATACAAGCCGTGCACCGAGATGGAAGAGCTTGATTATCGCATCAAATGCTTCGAGATTAGTACCTTCCTTAGTCTCCCACAAAAGTAAACTGAGATAGCCCTCAGCACGATTGCGAGATAGCTTCTGAGTATTGAGGGTGTTTTCTAGCACTGTTTCGAATCCATCTAAGCAGAGGGTTACGAGCCAGCTGAACACAAAGACTGCGCAGTGGTTTTGCAATGAATTATCAAATGCTTCGCACGCCTGCTTGAAAATACGACGACACATCTTTTGGAATTCAGGGTCGGCATTTCCTATGATGTCGTGATAATCTTCTGGTCGCGAGAAGGACTGGTCCTGGATCAGCAGCGTAGCAAATATCAAAAAGATACGCCGCCACGAGTTCAGGCGGATATATGTCATTGCGTTATCATAATTGACAGAATTTTTCTTGCCATTAATGGAAGTGTAGAACATGTAACGAAGCAATGGCAAGTACTTACGAAGGGCTTCTATCGGTATGTGTACACCTGGTGCAAAATACACAAACAAGTTCGCGTACATATAATCATGGAAGGCCTCCGGTGCCGCCCCTGCAATATATCTGATAACGAAGCCAATATGTGAATCTATCTCTTCCAAATATCTCTGTATTAAAATCTCTTCATCGTCGTCATCATCTGAGAAGGTAGCCGTACGTGTTATACTCGACGTATGGGATGAGATCGGGGATTGGAGAATGGATTGTGATTGAGGGGTGGTGGATGAGATCTTCGCATTGTGTGTAGCCTGAGTGGTTTGACTTGATGCACCATGGGTGGCATATTGTAGGGTGGCCATATGGACATAATGCGTAGAGCTTGCAAGCTCAAGGACCCTATGAATTATACGAGGTGACGTCATATCAACATACACATTGATCAACTGAGAGAAAACCTCATCACTCATAGGCATAGGTTTATCGAAGTGGTGGAACTGTGAATAATTTGCGATGAAATCGCCGCCATATGCTGAACTCTCCGGTCCACGGACCTTCTCTCTGTTCCACACACGTTTCAAGACCCCAGAAAGTAATTTGCATATGATTAACGTCAGCGCAACCAGGTCAACATCACGGTCTTGTAGGCGTGGAGTAATTGCTTCGGCGCTTATTGTTTGAAGGACATCAGTGAATGAAAGTAGTATCTCCGGAAGAATAGACGGTCTTTCTCGCTGGTATTCGTGGATAATCTTCGTGGTGAGGACGAACTGAGGATCGAGTTCAACCTCCTCGATGACTCTTCCTGTTCTTACGGGTAATAACAGGAGAATACGTTGTGACAAGACTCCCACGAAGTTCAGGCTCCTGTCGCTAGATTCCATCGAGTGTTGTTGCTTTTGGTGATGGAAAAAAAAGAGGGATAAAAGGCGGGTCAAGACAGGAAATATGAAAAGCGAGGCAACGAATACAAATTATTCAGAGACATACATGGTATCACTGGATCGAGGAGCTCAAACAACATATTTCACCTTCCGAAGATATTCTATGATTTTAGTGAAAGGACATCTAAATCGTGTTCGGAACCTAAACAATGTTCAATGCAGTCTACATTTACAAAGTGACTCCACAAATCATTCATTGAAAAACTCGTAAATTCCGCCACTTGTGAATCATCATTCTTTACTATGATCCTGATGACGAACAATTTGTAGTTTTGGTTTACATGAAGCCATAATCATTTCAACAAAGGGTAGGCAATTAAGACAACCTTCTAAGCTATATTTTACGTCACGAATAAGAGGTTTCATAGAAGATAGAGAATATAAAGAGTAGTTATTGACAAGTGATATATTGAGCCGAACTATATCGTCTTACTAAACCTAAAGTTTTTCCAAACCTTGTCTTTTCTCACTTCACCTTATGTTTGGTTTTACGTTACATTGTTTAAATTTCGCTAGTTTTCTAGCAAATATCGTATTTTACAGGAACCATTTAACGAAAGTTTACACTCAAATACTAAGACTACCTATTCAGGAACATTAATTCCAAAAATATAAGTCCTATCTCTATCAGAGCCTTACTATTCCCATGGCAACTTAGCCTTTGATCTGCGACTGTTGTTCGTATTTCTCTAGTGGCAATTGTTTGCAGTATCCTCTACTTATTCCTTACTTCCTATGTTCATAGTGATCGGTTTTGGGTGGTTTCCCCTTGCTTTATCTTAGTCTGTTCTGCTATAATTGTTGAATTACTACGCTCCCCAGATCCTTTTCTTGCATATTTTCTCCCCTCAACTATTTTCGCTTCTACGCGGTTTTTACAGAGGCAAATCAATCAACGCCACCACAACAGATGTCACACGAACTAAATAAAACAAGCGATACGGGGGGCACAGCTGATTGTGGTGAAGACAACAGTTCATTGAGCCATTTACTGCACGCTACTTCTGGGGGCATTTTCGACTCAAACTCTACCCCTAGTGACAGTGAGGAAGATACTCTCATGCGCTTAACGCAGCAGGCCCGCCAGCGCAGTACAAATCGTTTTTATGACCTGAGACATGAACTTGATGATTCTCAACGTGAAGAATGGTCCGACTACAATGGAGATGGCGACTACAATAATGAAGATGACAACGACGATAATTCAGATGACGACAATGATGAGGAAATGGGAGACGAGGTGGGTCCCAGTGAATATTTCCAACACATTCTCTTAAACAGGCGAAGAAACCCATTTTATGGATATAGTGATGGAGATGAGGATGATGAAGGCCAGGGACAAGAAGATGATGACGATGAAGATGACGACAACAACGACAACGACCATACTGCAGAGTTTCTCCGCACTATCAACTCTCTCAGTGGAGAGTCCGGTTCCGCTGCAGGAGCAGCTGCACTCATGTCGAGACTCATGGGCGTGGGTGGAGGTGGACTTTTTTTTGGGGGTAGTCAAGATATTCGTGGTAGTAGTGAGATCAACGCCTTGATAAGCAATTTGGAACAGAGAATGGACCCATACTTGGTCATGGAATCTTTGAATGAGCTAGCAGAAAGACTCTTGATGATGAACGCATTGACTGCGGAGCGTTCCATTCCTTCAAATAGATTGGCAAAGTGCATATGTTCTATTCTCGAAGATCCTACCTTGCTGGACGACTTGGAATTACAGCTTGTGGCTTGTCGTTGTCTTTACAATCTTTTGGAAGTAAACATCGACTTTGTCCATGATGCAGTAGAGAACAATGCGGTGGAGGCATTGGGAAATAAGTTGATGGAGGTCAGTTATATTGACTTGACTGAACAATGTCTCCAAGCCTTGGAGATGATTGCCCGTGATCCAACATCTCACTCACGTATTGTTGCAAACCCAGGACTAGGAAGTGTGTTGGACTACTTGGACTTCCTTACCATTCACGCCCAGAGAAAGTGCTTCATCATCGTTTCAAAAGCATGTACCAGCGTTCTGGTTGCGAACTTTAACATGGTATCAACTGTTTTCACTCGTGTTGCCCAAATTGTGCAGAATCACACAGATTCAGTCGTCGTGGAAAATGGTTGGTTGGCCATATCACGCATTATTACTAGCTTCAAATTGAAGCCGGATCTCTTGGATGAGTTGTTCAAAGATAAAAGCTATCTACTTAAGGAAATGTCAGAGATAATCATGCTCAGCTGCAATAAGTCAAAGAATTCAGAAACAGGAAAAGTGACTATTCCTCACGGTTCAGTTCTTAGTTTGCTCAAGTCATTAATCGTTTTGGCTTCTGTCAGCATTGATGTTTCTAGAGTATTATTGACAGATTGTAACATTGGGGCTGTGATTATCCAGTCTTTGAACAAGTTTGCAAAAACCCAGACTGACAACATATCTATCGAGACATTAATGGCTGTTCCAAAGGACTTGCTATCATCTTTTCTCAGTTTGATTGGTTACTTGCTTCCCATCTCTTATACACCAAAGCAGTCTCCATTTTTATCTGATGACCATAAAGACTTCCCTGAAAAGGAGGCTCTTAACGAGTCGAGGTGTAACCTTTGTCAGGATATCGTTCCAAAAGAGTATACAACTTTCGTTGATACTGTATGGGTTCTTCTTGTCAATAGCTACCTGGCTACTATGGATTATGAAATCCGCCGAATGATATTCGTATTGATCTACAGGATCGTCTCATTTGCTCCCGCGAGCCAAAACTTGAACATCAAAGATCTTGGCTTGATTTGCACAGTGTTAGCCTCTGTTACCAACCTGAATGTCTACTCAATTGGTAATAATTTACCACAGACCAAGGGTAGCGCTTTAGATGTCGATATGATGGATAGCAGTGATGAAGAACACGATGAAGTGGAACATGAAGCCGATCCAGGCTTGAAGAAGCAAGACAGTGATCATGAAAACAACGAAGGTCAACAAGAACAGAGCGGTTCTGATTCTTATGATAATGGGTTGAACTTTGAATCCAAAGATATCAATGAAGAGAAATCCAATCCGCATAAAATTCGTGGTTTAGTGCTTTTGTTGAGTTCGTTCTCAATTGCTGATATATTGATATCAAAGGACCCAAAAATCATTTTACTTTTAGAAAGGGAGGGTTTCATAAGTGATACGATTACGGTAATGAAATCTCTTATTGGAAAAATCGAGGAAGAGCTGCCCACTTCTCTGCAAGTGAAACTAGTCCAGTTCCTGGCTTCGTATACAAACAAATTCTTGGACAACGAATTTTCCAACGGATATGGATACATATTTCAATTCAGGTCAAACAAGCTTCTCAGTGAAATATTAATGGCCACCCAAAGAATCAATGAGAAATACACCACGTTGAAGAATTCATTACATGTCACTTCCCTGTCACAAATGAAAACACTTCAACATATCAATTTGCTCTTAAATGGAAATGAGTCCAGGGCGTATGATTATGATTCGTGGGAAAATTTATGGGCCCAATTGAAAGGAGTTATTGCATCTGAGGAGCTCTCTAGTTTTGAATTAGTATCGTCAAAGATCTTCGAGACATTGGCACGTGTCTTAACTACAGACACTTCTGAGTGCGGATATGAATTTAGCGACTGTTACAAATCATTCATAAAGACCTTCTTCGTGCACAATGATCGGACAATTGAAAATTTGATGGACAAGTTACAGGAAACGCTCACAAGGTCCGAGTCTTTTGATATTGTTTCTTCTGGAGTGGTCAATCCTAGCGGTGCTAATACCGAAAATGGATACGCCCAGACTGCAATTATGGCTAAACAGGTGAAGTTACGCATGTCCCCTGAGGATACGCAATCAAGCAGTGAATTATTCCCATCTGAGACTCGAAATATGATTTTGTCTGTTCATGCTATTGCAACTTTCAAGTCTGTCGATACATTCTTGAAGAATAAGTTACAGTTCATAGATGGCTTGAAGAATATTGCAAAGGGTCCTGAAAGCAACGATGATAGCGATGAAAAGGAGAGACTGAACATTGAATTTTTGATCAATGGAGAAGTTGTGCCAAACGAGATTACAATATATGGTGCAGTTTATCGCTCTTTGCAGACAAGACCGGATGAGATTATAAATCCTTCAAAAATATGGACGGGAATCCATAACGTGACATACAGAAAGTCTGCTGAGTCAGTAGATAAAGATGTGCGTATGGTCTCTCCTGTTCTTCTTCCCGCAGAAAATGATTCAGATATTTATAACTCCACTACTCTCAGTATACTCAAATTATTACGAGTCTTGAGTGAAATGAACAGTTTTGCGAAGGATAATCTTGTTAGAGATGTTCTTGCTATTCCAGAGGCAAAGTTCAGAAATTGGAAATTGACAGTGAAATTAAACCGTCAACTAGAAGAACCATTGATTGTTGCGAGTGGAACTTTACCAGGGTGGTCTATTAACACCACAAGAGAGTATCCTTTTATATTCCCTTTGGAAACACGCTTACTTTTTTTGCAGTCTACGTCATTCGGATATTCAAGACTTATTCACCAATGGCAGATCAGAACAAACCAAGCGGAGGAAGAAAACTCATCTAATGTCCTTTCAAGCATACACAACCAGAGACCTCAATTGGGACGTCCTACAAGACATAAAGTCCGTATATCGAGGAAAATGATCTTGCAGAGTGCAGTAAAAGTTTTGGGACTTTATGGGTCAACGCCCGGAATCTTGGAGATCGAATACTACGACGAGGTAGGAACTGGATTGGGCCCGACGCTAGAGTTTTATGCCAGTGTCTCTAAAGAATTCGTGAAGAAAAAGCTTAGATTATGGAGAGATTCAGATGCACATTACTATGACGATGAAGCCTACATTACCAATGATAAGGGCCTATTCCCTTTACCATTCGATAAAAATCAACTTGCCAGTGAAAATGGAAGGAAAGTCTTGCAATTTTTTGCATGTTTAGGGAAGTTCATTGCTCGTGCCTTGCTTGATTCACGAATCATAGACTTCAACTTCAATCCTGTGTTCTTGCGTTTAGTCCAATACTTGAACTATCAGGGTATGTCTCCAACTTCGAGTACTAGAAGTCCTGAGAAGGCCTCTAGAGATATTAGGAAAGTGACCAACTTGTCAAGCTTGCACCTCGTGGATCCCCAATTGGCCGATTCTTTGGAACATTTGCTTCAATACGTGAAGCAATTTGAAAATGTCGAAGAACTGGAGAGAGATTCGATACTTGTTGATGGTGCTACTATTAAAGATTTGTCTATTTATTTTGAATTACCGGGATATCCAGATTATGAACTCATCCCCAATGGATCCAAAATACAGGTTACTGCATCGAATTTGGAATCTTACGTGAATAAAGTCGTGGAGGCAACATTATACAGTGGTATTATTCACCAGACTAGAGGATTCATGGATGGTTTCTCTAAGGTTTTCCCAATTAATTCACTTGTTTTATTTTCGCCTGATGAGTTAGCTGAGATGTTTGGAAGAGGAGAGGAAGACTGGTCAATGGAAAGCTTGAGAAGTGCAATCCACGCTAACCATGGTTACAATAAGGAATCACAAGCTATCAACTTTCTTATCAGCATTCTCGCAAGCTTCTCTATTGAAGAGAGAAGAAAGTTTTTACAATTCTTAACTGGGTCTCCAAAGTTACCAATAGGTGGGTTCAAATCATTGCGTCCGGAACTAACGGTTGTTCGTAAACATCCTGAAGATAATCTCAGTGCTAATGACTACTTACCAAGTGTGATGACGTGTGCAAATTACTTAAAATTACCGAACTATTCTTCGGAGAAAGTTATGAAGCAACGCTTATTACAGGCCATCAGTGATGGCGCGGGGGCATTTTTGTTGTCTTAATCTCGTTCTAGTCCAGTATTTTTCGCAAAATCAATATACAAAAAAACGTAAATCATAAATTGTAAAACCACCATGTCGAAGAATTTAAACGAGGTTTTAGAATCTCTAGTCAAAGTTAGCCCTCCTGGTGAAACAGATGAGATTAAAAAGGATTTGTTGACGATCTTGGAGGGTATTTCTGAGGTTTCCATTGATAAAGCATTGGAGACCACGATAAAGGAGAAAGGCGCTGTATTCTCAAGAAACCGTGTCGTCTCACATTTGAATAAGGATTCCAACTCCTCAAAGTACATTGATTATGAGAAGCAAAAGGCGTTCAATATTGACATATCAAAGCAAACAGTGATTGATGAGGAGGATTTCGACACCAGCAGTCTTGATTTCCCATCATACTATGATAAGTTAGTGAGCTTATTGCGTGAATATGGAAATGATCACTATCCGTCGAGCTATGGTTTCTCTGTGATTCCTCAAGTAAATGGAGATGTGAACGTGATCCTAATTGGTCAAAGGATTAACCAAGACAACTTCTTTACAGGTCAATGGAGATCGCACTACAAGTTGCTGGGTAACCAAGTTCATGGAAAGGTTTCCTTAGACATTCACTATTACGAAGATGGAAATGTGAGATTGCATTTCGATGAAGAAACTGAAGTGGCATCGATCAATGGTCAAGATGCGAGCTCAATTGTCAACTTTATCAACACTACTGAGAATGATATTACATACAAAGTTGTTGAAAACTTCAACGAGTTGAACCAAAAGTACTTCAAGAATTTGAGGAGATTGTTACCGGTAACGAGATCTAAAATCAATTGGGGGAAAGCAATTGGTAACTACAGATTGGGCTCAGATGTTGTTAACAAATCGTAGTTATCATCATTATTATGTATGCAAATGAAAGACGTTTTCATCAATGTCAGTTATCTCAACTTGTAGAGACTCCATATCACAAAGAAGCCTAACAAAATCAAACCCACTACCCTAGTTAGACTTGCATTTCTATTCATCACACTTCTAAGATCACCACTTGTTCTTTTGACCAGATTCATGAGTTGACCGAACTGATCACCAAGTGTATCCAATATCAGTTCTTGTTGTATAGCTCCATGTATATCATTGTTGACCGTAGTACGAAATTGATGCAATGTCAGTGCAAGATGGTCAAATTGCTGGTTATTTTGCTGTTCTCTTTGTGAATATAAGGAGTCGCTCATTTTGTTTTGTTGTCACTAGCTTGCTTGAAGATTAAAAAGAACCCTACTAAAACGGTATATACACGAAATCTTTTTGTAGCTAACATTTATTCATTGCATATTATTGACAGCTGGAAACCTATTAACATTCAGAAATTTCTGCAAATTGTCGTCATTTTGCCTTGGAAACTGACTTTGAAAGTATTCAGCATGTTCTGGCCCAAGTCCTTGACTTTGTTGAGAATTTCCGAATCCTGAACTAGTGGGCTGTGGTTGTAATTCCTGATTACTATAGCTCGGGAAACTTGGTAGAGATTGGTTTTGAATTTGTGAAGGATAGGGAAGAGCAACATGACTATCGAATTGTGTTTGGCGTCCTTGACTGCGCTGGGAAATCAGTTTATCCATCAAATCGTTGTATACTTTGAATTCCGAATTCAAATGGCTATTAAGAACCATTAACTCTTCCTTCCTCACACTATATTTGTCAATAGATTTACCCAATAGAGGTCTTAAGGGTATGACATCGTTGTAAAGCAGCGCTATTTCGTCTTCATCCAACGAGTTGACGTTCAGAGAACTCAAAAGCAGGAGAAGCCTGTCTACCTTCTTCAGATCTTGATTGAGGAGCTTATCCTCAGCATTCAAGTCCCTTATGAGTTCTTCTGGAGATTGATTGACGATTGGAGTAACATAATTCAAAGGAAAAATACCGACTTTTCCATCTGGCATTGATCCTCTCCACCAATCTCTGTAAACAGATTCTATTACTGTGATGACATCGCCTCTCCTGAAAGACAATTCATCTGGTTCGTAGGAGATGAGATCATAAAGTGCACGAACTTTAGAAACTGTTGCTATTGTTTGTTCACTTGTTTTCTGCTGAGCAAGCTGAATGTTCTCGTTTACTTGATCTGTAGCCTTCTGGTCTTGAATTTCGGGTAATGGTTTCTTTTCGAGATATGATTTCATGTTTTGCTCTCTCTCGTATTCATTTAAAGACATCTTTAGTGCTCTCTGTAACTCCTCTTCCTCCTTGATCTTATCTTGTTCTGATCTCTGCTTTTTGGATGGTTTATCAGGAGCTACCTGGTTTCGAAAGTATTGACCATACTGAGATCTAACTTGTTCATATGCATCTGACATTGGCTTCAACGAAGGATCACCTTTGAAAGTATCGTTCAATTGTTCAATAACCTCAACGATACGTGTCTTCACTGTCCTGTGTAGCTTTCGGTCATTCAATCTTTTAATAACAGAGTCTTTCAAAAACTTCTTTGAGGCAATCTCTTGTCGCATCCTAGAACCACAATTCTCCGCTACCGCAACTAATAGGGAGAGTGAGCGCAAAATCACGTTGGCATCATTTGAATCCAAACGTTGTGCAATATGCTTAATAGCGGGCTTTGTTGATTCTTCAGGCTCTGTGGAGATCACATCACAGACTTCAAGTATATATTGCCAATTGTCTGCAGTCAATGCAGCATCTGTAGCTTTGTTAATTAATGCTTCCACGGACATGGATACAATGATGGCGAATAAATTCTGGTTTGGGAGTAATTTAATGATGTTATTAATGTGCAGGTTCGTACTAACGCAGATAGGAAATTTGAATCGATAATCTATTGAACACATTGCTTGGTCACCTCACTAATTTGATATGACGATGATGTTAAGTCACAGAAATGCCTATGATCTCTCTCTTTTTTAACATCACTAAAGTGAACTATGATATAGGGTGTTGGCTATGTATGGTCAGAGTGCAGACGACGAATTGAAGGGGTACTTAAAATGAAAATGTCATGGAAACAATTCCCTTGACTTGATCATTGACTACATTCACGAATATATCGTCGAGTGTCTTTTGGTGAATCATATGTCATGATATGTCAGAGGTCCGCTAATCACGTATGTTAAAGAGACTCAGTGCGTGAGATGTTGATCTCAAATCGAGTTTTGTGTCATTCAAAACCAACACAACATTCGGGCAGCTTTTGGGATTTTGGTGCCTGACCGGCATCGACCAAGCCACAATTGGATTTCCTGGAGCATTATACCGGAATTACTGCAAAAACATTCTAGCGCGATGGAATAGATAAAGAGATCGTCAAAGGAAGCGAAGAATAGGATATCTATCATAGACAGGCACCACATCACGTTTAACAAAAATGGATCCTCACATGACGAAAACTAATATGATCACTCAAGAGAGATTAGTCTAGCTGTGGGAAATGTTCCATGCATACACCTTAACCTTTTAAGATCTACTCTTTCATCATAGTCAACCACAACAATAACGATTAAAGTAAGATTAGCTCGCTTAGTCCTGTTGCGAGATTTGAATGAGTGGGGCTCTGTTTCCATGTCATATTGCGAATATCGGCTCTGGGAGAAAAGACTAACCAATTCACACCATTCATATAGTATCCAATACTCTAAACAAAAACTGCATCAAAGATATTCGTTGATGTCAAGTAATAAAGTATTAAGTGAACAAAGTGAAATTTTGCAGCTAATAGGGGTAGATTTTTTAACATTTTTGAGATTGTCTATAAACCAGAAAATTTTTTGGCAATTGCTATATAGCAGGTTGATTCTGGGGTTGACTTTTTCATTCTCAGTGTTAATTTTTTTTTCTTCGTTCTCAAGTCTTTCTTCACTCATTGTTTATTCCAGACTTCGCTCACTACCATCTTAATTCTTGTCAATGACCAAGGGAAAGAAGGATTATACAACCAAGTCACATGTCGTTGGAGGTCAACCTGTTGATGCAGGATTAGCTTCTTTAGCTGTTCCACGTTCTGCTCATGGGACCTCTGCAAACACTCTGGGTGCCCTGACCAGAGAATCCACTCCGACCACTCATCGTCGTCGTGGATCTTCTGTCGGCAACATTAATTTAGGTGATACATCCCCATCTTTGTCCACTATGCATACGTCTAGGTTGCAGAGAAAAAGATCTGACGCAAGAATGGTGGAGTTGAACAAAGAATCAAAGTCTGATAGTGCAATTCTCAAGAAGATCCTTATTGGCTTTAATGAACTCTCATACAGACACACTTGGGTTAAACCATTGATCGCCTTGCTTGCTTGTGTGTTTACATATTTTTCTACTGACCCTTCTTCGAAGACTCACCAGTATCTTAAGTCTATGATGATACCTTCGTACAAGATTGAAGGAACTGATCAGTATGGCAAGGGTGGAAACGACTTCTTGTTCGTCGCCTTTTATGCTTTATTTTTCACTTTCTTCAGAGAGTTTATGATGTGCTGTATTTTGAGACCAATCGCTTTATATGCAGGTGTTACAAAGGAGTCTAAAGTCAATAGATTCATGGAGCAAACATATGCTATGGTCTATTATGGAATTCTGGGACCTCTTGGATTGTACATCATGAAGGGTTTGCCAATTTGGTACTTTGAGCTTACTCCAATGTATGCTACATACCCTCATTTTACACATAGCTTTCTTTTCAAGTGTTACTACTTGGGACAAGCAGCATTTTGGGTTCAGCAATCGGTTGTTTTAGTTTTACAATTAGAGAAGCCTCGGAAAGATTTCAAAGAGTTGGTCTTGCACCATATCGTCACTATCGCTCTCATTTGGTGTTCTTACCGTTTCCATTTCACTTGGATGGGTGTCATGGTGTTCGTTACAATGGATGTCTCTGACTTCTTTTTAGCAACCTCCAAGACCTTGAATTATCTTGACTCTATCCTTACAGGTCCATTTTTCATATTTTTTGTCGGTGTCTGGATTTACTACAGACACTACATCAACTTGAGAATTTTGTGGTCTGTTCTCAATGAGTTTAAGACAGTTGGTGAGTGGGAGTTAAACTGGGACACTCAACAGTACAAGTGCTACATTTCACAGCCCATTGTATTTGGTTTATTGGGTGCTTTACAGCTTGTAAATGCCTACTGGTTGTTCTTGATTTTCCGCATTTTGGGAAGATACCTCAACGCTGGTGAAGCTGTGGATGAAAGAAGCGACCACGAGTCGGAAACAGAATCTAGCGAAGAGGACAAGTAGACACTCTCCCGATGCCTCTATCATGTTATTTATCGAGTAACATTTAATCCCTAATATAAAATTATTTTGAATGTAAAATTTCGCGAGATAAAAACACACATGGGTATAAGCATTACGACTTCAGAATTAATAGACTACTATCTCCAGAAATACCATCCAAGCCATGATGAAGATACTTATAAAGGCTTGTTAAGTAACAGGCAATTGATAGAAGCTGCAATTACTAATGAGTGCCTGCGCACGTTCATACGAGATGCCCCACAATATCAAAAAAAAGAAGTGAACGATTACACTTCCACCGACGATGTTGACTTGTCAAACATGATAGCTGATACTGAAACGCTTGATAATTTGTTCCAACAAAACAAGGAGTTTGTTTTACGAGATCATTCGGTTCAGCAGTACTTGGATTTCCAGAGACACCACAAAGAAAACTTTTTGTCAGAGATACAGTCAAAAGGATTCAAATTGAAGTCACAGATAGATAGAGAACAACCAAAGAGGCGACATCTTGATTACTAGACAACTTTTTTACTTCTAACGTTAAAATGAGTTTTCAATACGTCATCTCTTAATTCAATGTGATTATTTATATACAGTAGCGATGTCGTAATTATGATGATTCCACTCTACGAGAAGATTCCTTGGAGGCCCCTCTATAGGCAGAAACGACATCAAGTCTTTCATGCAAACCTTCTTCTGCAGCTTTCGATAATATTCCAGTAATAAGACCTGTTGCTCTAACAGAATCGTCATTACAAGGAATAGGATAGGTGAGCAAACTGGGCTCCATATCGGTATCACATAAACCGATCGTAGGGACTCTCAGCATGAGACATTCGTTTATGCAGGTTCTGTTTTCCACTGGGTTCAAAATTACTACCAAATCTGGCTTAATGAGTAACAGTTGCTCCAAATGACGACCGGTTGGTTTATCCATCATATCAACTTCTATTTTGTTTCCTTCTCCGCTGATTTGTCTCGTGACTTCCATGTAGTTGGTGATCATACCTGGAATCCATCTTTTAGACACATAATAGCCCTTGCTTCTGGTTGATGCTTCCTCAAGGATTCTCTGCTGTTCCCAGTTCTTCGATGTTCCAACATACAAGATGACACCACCCTTGTTGGAAACGCCTTTAATGACCTTACAAGCCCTTTTCAAGGCACTTATGGTCTCATTCAAATCAATGACGTGTATACCATCATATTCACCATAGATAAATGGTTGAGTAGATGGTCTCCACATAGCCTTAGAGTGGCCGAGATGACAACCTGCAGCCATAAGTGTAGAAATTGTTGTATCTTTGATGCTTTGTGGTTTGAGTGCAACATCTCTGGCCTTGAATATGTCGGTAAGCTTGGATCCCAAGTTACCAGAATGACGAGAGTGTGCTAATTGTCTCAAGTATAATTCCTGCTCCGAGTATGGTCTGTGCTCAGGCGTTGGAATCAAGTTCGGAAATTGGTTCAAAAAAGACATAGAAGCCGTAGAACCGAGCTTGACAGAGTCACTTTTCTTGTTCCCGTCGACCACTGATTTCCCTTCCGACTTGCTTGCCAACCATGGTCTATTTGCAACATCGCTGCGTGGTAAGGCCATGTTCTTAAGCATGAACTCTTCTAATTCTTCATCAAGTTGTTTGACTTTCTCGCTTGGGATCTTCTCCAAATCAAGTTGCAATTTCTCTATCCTCGAATTGATCAAAGTGGAAGGAGTTTTGTTCAAGGTAGAAATGAGCTGTGTTGTTTGCAACCTTAACTCGCGTAAGGCCTTGTTTTTAGCGTTGATTTCTTCATCTTTCGCAAGAGCTTCTGCAATAGCCTTCTCACGCAACTCTCTCTGAGAAGTAGAGTCTGATGGTTCTGAGACAACAGAATAACATCTCAGTCTCAAGTTCACGGCAGAACGCAGACAAATGCTCGATCTGAACTTCAACATTAGTGTATCCTACTGCTTTCAAATTTTTCAAAAAAATTTCTCGCTCAATACACGACTCTGATCAAAGTCGTGTGAGTGCCGATTATGATTATTTACTCAATTTATGACCATTACAACAAGAGCTTGCTCAGGACTTGAAGAATGCATTAACTATATACTCTCAGTACCTAAGGCAAAACTTGTTATTACAGCGCCTATGTTAGATAATTTTCAGGAGCTCACTCTATCTTCCTTGAGTTTTGGCAAAATCAATGCTTTGCATCATGTTGAGGTTATACTTCTTGAAAACTTCGGCGATCTACAGGAGTTCGTTGAACACTTAGAAGTTGCTGAGTATATTGTATTCTTCGATGTCTTTAAAGGACTTACGTACTGTGCACAGGAGTTAAACAAAGTATGTCATTTATTGTTCAAGGAATCCCGCAAACTCGAAACAGATATCGTGATTCATGAGCTGCTTGATATATGGCTGCAATATATCACAAATACGGCTCCTGTTGATAAAAGCATTGAAACCAAGAGCATACCACTAGGGCTAGTCCTAAATAAGTGGACTGAAAACGAAATCTAAAACTTTGAGGTGTATCTGTTTGATTGCATTACTCATTTACATTTTACTTCTCTTCCTCTTCATCTCCCTCATCGTCGACTTCATCTGGGTTACCAGCACCGGCACCTGCTTGACCCAATTGACTTGCCAATGCGCTGATATCAAAGTTACCATCACCACCAGCGCCACCCATCAACTGTGACATGTCGAATCCACCAGGGCCACCTGGACCACCTGGACCACCAGCACCACCCATGTTCATCATATTGGCCATGTTAGCCATATCATTTCCTTCATCTTCAGCCACTTCATCCTGTTCATCTTCGTCAACCCATTTGTCAAAGTCGGTCTTGATGTAGTGGTACTTCAACTTTTCCTTAGTCAATCTTGGCCAATATTCTTCCTTGGCTGTCTTCTTTCTTAAGACAAGGTAGATATGCGAACCATTGTCGGTGTTCTTGTGAGAATTCTCTGGAGAAATTTCCTCGAAGAAGTCAATTTTCAAGTTGTACTTTCCACCCTGTGGTGCGTCGGCTGTCAAGGTTAATTGTGTAGAAGTTAAGTCCAACTTGGTGTTGGATGGATCCACAGCCTCAATAGTCAAATAGATAACATTTTTGGTCTCATCATCAGCGCTTGAACGCTGGGCCCATAAAACAGTTGGTGTAATAGATGACATTCTTTGATTGTTGAAATTAAAAGCGGTTGATCCTACTTTTTTATACGGAATTTTGTTTGAGCATGCACGTCGCCCGTGCGTATCACGTTCTCGAATATTCTCCAAAATGAACACATTATGCAGGAGATTAGGATTTTGTACAGAGAAACATTCTATGAAAACATCAATCAATACATCAAAGAGAAAGTCTATGTATGTCAGTAGGTATAAGGACGTCGAATTGTAACGAAATCATCAAATGTTAAGTATTTTTGTAGTTTTCTTGTGTAAGAAGTGGGCCTGCATAAATTTGGTGAAACATTGCAAAAATATTGAAGAAAGTTAGCTTTATTTAACTTGACTTCTGGTTCAACTCGAATGATAGCTTTGGACAGCACACAACAAGAAATAAACGCCCAGAAACTTGATAATTATACTCCATTAAAGTTGTATGTTCTTTGTGACACTTCCCCATAATATTTTGAGCAATTACATCACATGACTTTTTTCTATCGCAATTCATGAATTGCGGTACAGCTCAAAACCTCTAAGCAAGTTGTGCTCTTGCGATAGAGGCCAGGTCCAAACATGATTGACAAGTTACCTTTAGAAATTCAAACCCAGATATTCAGTCTCGTACCACGTTCTAATCTCAGACACACAAACCGGCACTTTTTCACACTCTACAACGATCTATTTTATGAGAAAGTTCTTAAAGTGTTTGGACCCTCAATCATACCAATTCTCATCAAAATATTACCTTGGCTAAAGACATTTATCCAGAGTTTGGATGCTTTTCGGAAAGAATCAAGGCAGATCATAGCCCGGCAATACAAATTGACGGATGAAAATAGCGATCACCCGTTAGACACAACATATGTTAAGGACTCCTGGAGGTACATTTACTCAGTTTTAAGAAACAGAAGACTATTCGCTGAATATTCAGATTATACCATTGATGAACCAAGAAACTATGTTTACAACCACTACGTCGAAATCAATAGGACGTACTTATTATCATATACTAAGGATGTCTGGCTTTCACCAGGTAAGTATAATTTAAGTATTGGACTTATCGTCAAACATGGCAGTGGATTGGGTACAACAAAATTTGAAGTTAAATACGGTGATGCCGAATCTAAAACTACTGCAACATTCTATCCTCCCACCAATATCAATGAAATTTTACCAAAGCAACAATTTTGCATGTTGAAAATAGGAGATTTTGAAGTCAAAGGCCATGGTAAAGCTCACACCCAGAAAGTAACTTTGGTTATGGAAGAGATAGGCCTTTACTTGAAATCTGGCTTTAGGATATACTTTATTGACATATCTCAACCTTCATTGCTTTTCAACCAATACGAGTTATTGTATTATACCATTAAGGAAACCGACTTCAAATACTTCATAAATCTTCCCTTGAAGAACTTATACAAAGCCTTGACGCATGTGCAGAATGCTGCGGAATATGGTAGTGGTGACCCCAATGATATAGAATATGACTATAATTACCCTTCTCAAGAAGGTCATGAATCTTCTGATCTCCCTCCAAACAATCGCCTCATGAATTACGCAAAGTTCTTCTATGGTCGTTGGCATAAGAGGGAGTTCAAGTTTCTCACCATTTACCAGAAGCGCCAGTTTATAAATAGGTTCGGAAACTTTGAGTTAGACGTGGACTCCAAAGATGGTCATACTTGTACCTATGATCGAGCCGGTCTCATTTGGAAAATACCTTTACTTGAAGGTCTTTAAAGTAGCTGTTCTAATTCAGTACGTTAACACTCTGTAAACTACTCTGTAAACTACTCTGTAAACTACTCAGTAAACTACTCAGTAAACCGCACTTGTAGATGTCGCGTTCAACTAGGAACAATATTTCCAGGACGACATCAGTTTTAAAATGTCGTAAATTTGAATCAATATTTATCAGTTCTATCCTGATGCTGTTGGGCACTTCTAATGTCCCTTCCACTGGAAAAGTAACAACAACTACAAGATATAATCATGACAATCCAGATCCTAATATTTCTAAAGAACTGAATATAGAAAGTTCGAAAAATGACCAGATCAACCCCAAACCAGGTTTAACTTCTGAAGCTAACAACAAAAGCGTAAAGGAGGCCACAAACAAAGACGAAGTCCAGAGTGAGCATGACAGATCTGATGGTGAGAGTGACAATGGGAGTAATAATGACGTAAATTCTGGACCTGAGTTCAATCACAAGAGGATTATTTTACAACGATTCACTGTGTATAATTCATCTACAACGATGTACATCGTCGGAAGCAACGCTAAAGAGACATTGTTTCGCATTTTAGAGATTGATAAAGATCCTAACGACCTTGAAGAACTACAAATCATTGAAGATAAGAACTACTTTTACACAAGGAAAGACATCATCGAGTTATTAAATGGTTTGGATGAAAGTATTGATGGTGGTATTCATAAAATCGCACAAGGCTATGGATTACTTGGGTTGATTAAATTCACAAAAGGTTATTACCTTAGCATCATCACAAAATGCAGTCAAGTAGCGATCTTAGGTGGACATTACGTGTACCACATTGATGAAACGAAATTAATACCGCTTGAAATGAACTACAAGAGACCGGAAAAATACAGTGACGAGGAGAAGTTATTATCAATTTTCAAGTACTTGGACTTGAGTAAAACCTTCTACTTCAGTTACACATATGATATAACCAATTCCCTACAGACCAATTTTATCCGCAACAAAATCTTAGCTCGAGACTACCTGAAGAATCCAAAAGAATACGACAATAAAATTAACGCGAGCAAAACTTTTGAACATAACGAAAGATTTGTCTGGAACAATCTTTTGTTAAAACCCATATTGGATAACCCAGACATCGCAACATTTGAATGGTTTCAGCCGATTATTCATGGATTCATTGACCAAGCGAACATTTCAATTTTTGGAAAGAAGATTTACATTACGATTATTGCACGTCGTTCCCATCATTTCGCAGGCGCTAGATTTCTAAAGAGAGGTGTGAACGATAAAGGAAATGTGGCCAATGAGATTGAAACTGAGCAAATTGTTTCTGATATGCTTATATCTTCCTTCCATGATCCTAAATATGGATTCTTCAATAATCCAAGATATACCAGCTTTGTTCAACACAGAGGTTCAATTCCATTATACTGGACTCAAGATCTCAACAAATTGCCGAAGCCTCCAATCGAAATAAACCTTTCAGACCCTTTCTATCAAAGTTCATCCCTTCACTTTGATGATCTTTTTCGTAGGTATGGGTCACCAATCATAATCCTTAATTTGATAAAGACAAAGGAGAAACAGCCACGAGAACTGCGATTGAATGTGCACTTCAATGATTGTATAACCTACTTGAACCAGTTTTTACTGGAAGAACACAAATTACAATATTATGGCTTTGATATGTCCAAGAACTCGAGGAAAAATAGAGACGTGATAGAACCGTTGCAAAAAATTGCTTCTGATTCGATTGCGAAAACAGGGTTTTTCCACAATGGACGGGACTTAGAATCAACAAAACTTCAAAAGGGTATATTACGAACAAATTGCATTGACTGCCTCGATAGAACAAATGCAGCTCAGTTTATAACTTGCAAAGAAGCTCTTTTGCATCAGCTTCGAGCATTAGGCATAATTTCGCTTAATACGCAATTGGAATACGACTCGGACTTGATAAACATACTTACTGAGATCTTTCACGACCATGGAGATACTATTGCAGTACAATATGGAGGGTCGAATTTGGTGAATACCATGGACTCTTATCGGAGAATCAACCAATGGTCTTCGCATACCAGAGATATCCTTAACAGTGTTAAAAGAATTTATTCAAATTCTTTCATGGACCTGATACGACAAGAAGCAATAAACTTTTTCTTAGGAAATTATGTCTATGATCCAAACAAGCCTAGGCTTTGGGAACTTCAAAATGATTTTAATTTGCATAACGGAATGTCCATAGATCATATCTGGTTGAAAAGAAGCTACATGCAATGGTTTAATGAACATTTTTTAAGCGATGCGAGGTTCAAATTAACTGAAGATGGCGAATCGACAGATGAAGCAGGAACGAGCAATTTTAAGCTTGAGCCATATCCAGATTATAATGATAATTGGTTCAATGAGTGTTACGTTCCTAGAAAATTTCAATCATTAAATGAAATCTTCCAATATAACATGAATTCAAATTCGCGGTATTTCCCGTCAAGCATCGACAATAACTCAACAAAGAATTTCGATTATAGTCCTTTTGAATCCAGGAAAGTGAAACATGATGACATTTTCGCTTTTACGAAAGGACCTCAGTCTAATATGCGTTCCCCAATTGCAGACAATGACCGCATATCAGAGTTTTCTGATTCAGGTTTCCAAAATAAGGATCACCTATCAACATCAATGATGTCAGAAGGAAAAACTTCTAGATCTCCTGAGACGCAACTTGAAAATAAATCGTTTGCAACACATCCGAGCAAGATTAAAACCTTCTTAACAAGCAAGATAGAAAAGCTTGGGTACGTGGGAACGATAAGACAATCCAGCTTTAACGAAGAAAGTTCAGATAATGACTCCTCCGACCTGAAATCGATGACGAAAAGCATTAGTGAAAATGAGCAAGACTCTTCCTATTTCATTAAACCTCAAGTTAAAGATGCTGATGTGAAAGTCTACAGGAAGTTATGGAATCTTGAGAATATTAAACCTGCAACAAATTTAACGAAACATGGAAATAACCTATTAGCTGCTAAAGCATCTACAGAAGATATGGAGACATATAGATACTATGCATCGACGCTAACAAATTGTTCTGATTATCCCACTAATGAATTCGACCGGATGAACAATTATAATTATAACGATGCAAAACTATATTTCCAATACTTGGGAATAGATGAAGATAGACCGCTAAACTTTAACACAGAGGATGACTACTTTAGGTAGTTTAATAGAATATGATAACTATATATATAATCTATCGATAAATACTCTAAAAGAACAATTTGGCTTGATCAGTTCAATCGATAATATGAGTATGAGAGCTGCCACTTTTTACAAATGATACAATAGGTTTCTCTAGAAGTACTCGTGAGTATAGGACTGATGTTCCCTCTCTTTCTCATTGATCCTGATTTACCTCGTATTTATACTATTCTCAAAACTTTCCGCTTCAAGAGATATCTAGTGAAACCCAAGTTCCATGTAGCATTTAGTGATAAACTTGTGCAGGTCATACATAACATTATAAGGTGAACAAAAAGGTGCTCGACGACTCGGATTAGCAATTTTCCGTAATATAAGTACTTACTACTCATATTTTCATTCCCAATTCCTTCAAATTGTAAAACAATCTATCTATATATATAATGTTTCAGCTTCGTTAGAAATATTCAATCCAAGGATTTAGAGATAAATCGTCGTATAAGGATGCTATTGAAAAATCATGAGAAAGCAAATTTAAAAAGACATGTCGAAGGCAGAGACACCCCCAGATATTGTAGAAGTTAATTCTGACTATATATATTTCAACATTCAATGCATACCAGTCACAACTACGTAACAATATCACGAAACCACTAATTACCAATAATCTGTTGCTCGAGAATTGCAACAAAAAACAATTACTATAAAATGAAAACGTGTCCAGCAAACAATATAATATCTAGGGTGAAAATAAAGTCCTAAAAAATTCAGATTACTGATGATTCTCAGAACTACAAACACTCTCTAAAGGACTATCCTGGTGGTATAAACATGTCATAACTCAATCACTCTATAAAAACATTTAGAGTGAGCAAATTACCTATACCTACAATTTAAAAAAACAAATAAACAGAAAAATTTAATTCCGCCAAAATGACTGTAATCAATAATTGATGAAGTAACTATAACAAATATCAAACGCGAAGCAAGAGTACTTTTCAAAATCCATAACCGAAGCAATCGTTAATACAGGCTAAGGCCAATGATATTCCTTTACATATATCTACTCTATTTGGATGCGTTGGAGAGATATATGGTGTGCCTTATCCTGTTCATGGTATCCCAAGTTGTATTACTTAGGATATTCTAGCAATATATCAATGTATAAACGATGAAATACATGTGTGACACCCTAATTCCTTTTCTCAAAAATACCACAAGTAAAATCCTCTCTTGACGTCGAGATACTATACCAATTAGAAGAGTTCATCAAACATTTCTTCCAGTGTTTATACGCCAACCTGAAAACACTGAGCCCCGTGAGAACAAAATAGTTCACCAAACTACAAAAAAACTCAATTAAAATACAGACTCCTTACAAGAGAAATTGAGTTAACTTCTTTATAAACCTTAACTTCCTCTTACGGCTAAGTAAATATCACTAAAGAATTGAGATATGAATACACTGACTCTTTCTCGATAAATCTCTAGATTAAAAACTGTAACTTGTACCTTGGAGTACACTATCTCATTTTCAAAATCCTAATTCACAAAACAACTTATGCAATTCTGTTAGAATTTAAATTATTTCTACCTACATTATAATGTGTTGTATCTCTACAATTTGTTGTATCTCCGAAATAACAACAAACTCCTATTGTACGTATGTAAATAAAGTAATACTTTCTTGACAACAAAGAGAAGATAAACTGAATTTATTCGGATAGGGTGCCGTGATGATGCCTCCGTCCTTAAGAACATCCGTATTTCCCGAGTATTTTGTGTACTTGTGTCTAATTTATTAAATGAATACTTGATTGATGATGATGTTTTCAATCGAGGTAAATATTTAATTTAGTTTTTTTGAATTTAATTAATATTAAAATTTGTGAAGATGATTTTAGTGATTTTTTATGAAATTTAATATATGCTGTATGGCATTTGGAATTTATTAAGTTAAGAAAAAGAGCGCATTGAAATTTCGTATTTTCAGCCGTTATTTTGATTCTATTTACTTCTGATTATATATATCATCGATATTTTGCTAGTAACCAATATTCATTTCGTTCTGTTCACATTCTATGAGTTGAGAGGTAACCCGGTATTAGAGATGGTATACATAGTATGCTCAGTACAGTTTTATATAGATGTATTTTAAACAGTCGATTGGAGTCAGAAGTGGCGACATCAAAGAATTTTATTCCCGTCGTGGAGTTTTTTTTTCTATCTTGTGTCCTTCCGCTGATTTATACGTCGTGATTTGAACCAATTAGTTGTTTTGCGCTCTAGTGTATGTGAGTATTCTTTTAGAATTATAATTCTTTTTACGCTTGCAATTTTAGAATAATTTGATGGTATTTTGAAAGACAGGAACTTAACCAATTTGGTCACTAGATCCAAGATTGTTTCAGGCTGACTATTAGCATATCAAGTATATAAAAAAGGAGATTCATCTCCTTTATTTGCTCTTTTCTCTTTTACGGCTCATTTTATTGAACTTCGGTCTATATTGTTGTGTTTATAAATACTAGTGCACCGATAGCGGTCATAATAGGATGCAATATTTACTGGGGGTAATCAGCAAGGTTTTTTCCTCTTCTAATGATTGAAATCCCCGAAAATGTCTCTACTTTACAAAGTTGTAGGCTTTTTCTCCCTATGAGAGTGATGTATATATATTGGAACGTAAGACAATAATTTTATCACCGCGACCTAATATGGACTCGATTTCGTAAATAACACAGACTATACAGTGAGGCATACTTTTATACCCTAGATAAGCGACACGTGATATATTGGCACATGATTACGCTTCACATGCAGAGACATTCCATCAAAGACATATCGATTGGCAACGGAGAATGGAGGTTGTGAAGAAGGTCAATGAGATTATGGATGATAGCAAGAATAAGTGTTCAGGGGGACGCTATAGTAAGTTTTTGAGAATAGTATAAATACGAGGTAAATAGCCAGGATCTGGAAGCAAGAGATAGAACACCAGTCATATACTCACTAGTCAGGACAAGATAGGAGGAGTACATTAGGAACCTATTGCATCATTTGTAAAAAGTGGCAACACTCACTCTCATATTATCGATTGAATTAACCAAGCTAATTATTCTTCCTTTAGAGTAATTACCAACAATATATATATGCATGATTTATGAACGATTTCTCTTCAATCCTCGCCTGAGTCTCCAGACTCCACCAATCTGCTTCTTGGATTCGAAACTGACATACGGTAGTTTGTAGATGCTCAAATCATGAGATACATCATGTTGACTTTTATGTTTTTGGTTGATGACTCTCGCCTGCTGTTCGTGTTCATTGAGAATGATAGGATTGAAAAATTCAGGAGCAGCAATTTCACCATCACCTTTAACAAATAGCAATTTGTACATCCCATCTTCTATATGACTCATGATTGACTTTGCATTTGCATGTGGGAGGTAGACATTGAAATAATTCTCTGTCAAATTTAGACTGTGTATAATGCTTAAGCCCATAAATTTGGCCCTGTTGGACCCACTATAGCGAACAACATGATCGAAATCAGTAAAGTTCAAAAAAAGTGGATATGAAGCATGTTCTCTTTGCAGCTGTAGAGCAATTTTACCCCATGTCTCCCTTTGTACAACGTATACTCCGTAAAGGGAAGCGTCTAAGACAATTGGCAAATCCTCATAATTTAAGGATTGCCCTATATCTTGATTTATATTGCACACCGCATTTACTCCGATGAAGTCCTGTGGAGAGTCTCTTGTCGCATATGATAATCTCATTGGGGGACATGAAAGTAAATGATTTTTGAAGTCGAAAACTAGTCTGTTCTTCTGACGAAAGTAGATAATTTTGTTCAAGTCACGAAGTTGAGCAGCTGTATATCTAGAAGAAATATCCATCGACTTGCAAATGTTAAGGGATCTAAAAGAGACCTGCTGTAGTGTCTCATAGTTTTCCGGCTCATTAGGATCCAAGTGTCCTGAGAGTAAAACGACATCATCTGGGTTTAGCAAACTTGTAATCTCTGAGAGAACCTCTTTCCCAAAACCTTTAATCCAACCGGGAGTATTCACAATAAGCGAATTTCCAATATCTCTATGTTTTTCGAGGTACTGCCGGCAAAGGGAACAAACTATGGCCATGTACTGCTTAGGTTGCAGTGCTGGAGAATTATAACCATAAAAATGACTCACATCCAATGCCTGGTCGTTACCATTATCGCTTGACGGAATGTTGAGTCCTAAAACTGGCTTGCTTATGCACGTCAACGACAATACCCCAGGAATAGAAAACTCAGACTGACCAGGGTCTATTTCTAGAAATGAAACCTTCTTCCTTGCGATTAGATAGGTATTCAATAATGTCTTTGAAAATGTTGATTTTCCTGTGTTCTTATTTCCAATAACAATCGAAACTCTAGGTGTTCTCGCTTGTTCGACGATCTTATTGATCGTATGCGACCAAGTTGGATCAACACGTAAAGCTTGTACTCCTGTATTTTCTTCGATTATTGAGTATGATTGGCCCTTCAAGGTTTCTAAATTCTCAGATACAGACTGAATTGGGTCGTATAAGGATTTATAAACAGGGTAGTTTCGCCCAATATCCAGTAAACCAGTTTCAAATGACTCTAGTTGAATAACTGCGTCAAATCCATCATCATTGAAAGGCATATCGATTTTGAATGAGCTGTTCGATTTTATGCAAGATAGAACAGGAAGACCCTGTGATTGAGGAGCTATTACTTCATATTGAGATCCTTGGGCTGAAGAATTAAGAATATGGTGGTCGTTGAAAGTCACACTCCCTTTTAACACACTAAGCTTAAACTGACCGCTTACCACTATATTTTCGCTTATCTTTAAGCCGATTATGAATTTATTATTACCGGTGAAGACCAGGTTTCTTTTCGAGATTTGAATGTTAGAATGAAATATTGGCTCTTTCGGTGCTATTAAGTCTTCTGGGTAAGTTAATCTAATAACCGGCGAATCGTCTCCTTCAACTTCGTTCGAATCGCCAGCGTCCGATGAGTTTCCTGGTCCGTATTCGTCATTGCTTTCATCTGAGTTATCTTCATAGCATATGACTCCGTCATCCTCGTCATCCCATGCAGTACCAGAGAGTACCTCTGTATTCTCTTTCGTTTGATTCACTTCATTCTTGTCACTGAATATATGAGTTAACGATTTCTTGTTTTTCAACGCTGCAAAAGCACTCATGAGTTCAGTACTTTACTGATGAGCTCGGAGCATTTTTTTTTGAAACTTCGAACAAATTAGCCATAGTGATTTCTTTCAGCTAAAGAATACGAAATCTCTACGAAGTGATACTTGCAACTGTCACTCGCTTTGATGATAGCAAATTCCAATACATAGCATCTTCAAGGGTGATATAATGTCTAGTTTTGCTTCTTTTTTGGCAAAATCTTCCAAGAATTATCATAGCGGAGTAAAGTTAGAGTCGACGAAAAACTAACGTCATGCCCCTAACAACAAAAGCATCTTAAACAAAGATCTCTTTAGTTTTCAGTGAAACAGACGGTAAAGTAAACTCACGATTGTGGTCAATTTATTACGATTGATGAAATTCGAGGTGTTTCTGCACGAACAGTTTACTCCTCAATTGACAATTGTTTTGTTGGGTTTTTAGATGTCCTCACTGTAGCCACCTACCTTGTTTGCGTATACTGGGTTAATTTTTTCCACATAGTATCGCCGTAAGATCCTTAGTTGGCAGACTAGAAAAAGAATCTACAATAGATACGATATTACGATTACCTGGACATTGAACAATATTGATGTCATGTAACCTTGTAAACTTATGACGGCAATTCAGTAACGCAAAATTAGTAAAGCGGAGTCTTTTCCGATCACAAAATATAAATAGCACGATAATTTCCTGAAGTTGAGATTTCTATACTCCGCAAGCAAAATGAATGCAGACTTACAAACAGCTGTTGATGAAATAGCACTGCAATTCGCAGTCGACAAGAAATTTTTATGTGATGCTACTGAAACATTTAACAAATCGATGGACGCTGGATTAGCGCATGCCGCTGCCAGTCGTGAGTTCATGCCAATGATTCCTTCCTATGTTACAGCGATTCCTTCAGGTAAAGAAAAAGGATTGTACTTAGCTGCAGACTTGGGAGGAACTAACTTCAGAGTCTGTTCGATCAATTTGAAGGGAGACCACACTTTCGTATTGAAGCAATCCAAAACAAAGGTTCCTCAAGAATTAATGCAAGATTGTGAGGGTGAAGGGCTTTTCAAATTTTTGGCTTCAAGAATTGATGCCTTTTTGAAGGACCATCACAAGGATTATGCTGAGTCAGAAAACCTTAAGATGGGATTCACTTTTTCGTTTCCTGTTAACCAAACTGCTATTGGCAAGGGACGTTTAATTCGTTGGACCAAGGGTTATGACTTACCCGATGTGATCGGCAAAGATGTGGTTGAACTCTTGCAGAATGAAGTTAATAAGTTGGGTGTAAAAGTGGATATCGTCGCTTTGGCGAATGATACTGTGGGGACATTGTTGTCGAGGGCATACTCTAATGACAGCAATAAAACCAATTCTCACACTGTTATCGGCGCAATTTTTGGTACAGGTACCAATGGTGCTTACCTTGAGTCTCTCGAAAAAATTAAAAAGCTAGCACCAGATGTGGTGTTACCGGAAGGAGCCACAAGTATGGTTATCAACACAGAGTGGGGCTCTTTTGACAACACCTTGGAAATTTTGCACAATACAAAGTACGATAAAATTGTTGACCATGAGACTGCAAATAAGGGATACCATTTATTCGAGAAGAGGATTAGTGGTATGTTCCTTGGTGAATTGTTAAGAGTTATCTTAATCGACCTTTTTGAGAATGGTTACATTTTTAGAGGCTTGTATGAATCTAGAGGAGGTTCTCTACCACATAGATTGGCCGAACCTTGGCAATTGTCGTCTGAGGTGTTGTCTTATTTGCAGATTGACGATTCAACAGACCTTAAGATGTCTGAGCTTGTTCTAGAGAACCACTTGCGCTTACCGACTACACATGAGGAGAGATTAGTCATTCAGAAGATCACGCAGACTGTATCTCATCGGGCTGCTTACTTATCTGCAATTCCTTTGGCAGCAATTATCGCTAGGGTAAAAGACCAGTATAAGGATGATAAGGATTTGGAGATCGGTTGTGATGGCTCAGTCGTTGAATTTTATCCTGGTTTCCAGGCTAAAATATTAGAGGCCATCAACTTGATTAATCCATTGAAGGGAGAGAAGAAAGAAATCCACATTCGCATTGCTAAAGACGGAAGTGGAGTTGGAGCAGCCTTGTGTGCAAGCGTTGCCTGATGGACATATGATTTTGTGTAAGTGGTCACCCCACATGATTTGAATAAACAATATTGAAACATACATTAATAAGAACTCTGTAATTGAGAATGAATTTCGAGAGAGAAGAGAAGCACACATTGACATGACATCATATTGGACTGACTATTCACTTGTTCTGGTCTGATACTAAAGCTTTTGTGCAAATCGTTGTTTGTGGTCACACCTGTGAAATTTTCCCGACAACTGAGACGCGTTCTGACGTGGCAGATCAGATCAAAAAATACAATTTTTCACCATCACCACACTGAGCATGAAGATTGTGAAGTTCTTCGCGTTCATTACATCTGTTGTCTCTGCAATAGCACCAGAACAGTTAACAGATTGGCAACCTGATGAAGACCCTGGCCATTTATCGCTCCCGAATTTGCTTGACCTTAAGGATATTAAAGACTTAGACTTAACTTGGAATGTTTTAGGAAACACACATTTAGATACAGGGAGATTACTATTTGATAATCGAGGACCAGGATCTGTATGGTCCATAGCAGGTATGGAAAATACGGCCACAGAATGGACTGTCGAAGTTGTTTTCCGTTCTTCAGGAGTGGAAAGCAATGCATTTTCAAATGGTGTGTCATTTTGGTTGGTTAATGAGGCCAACTCAGACCCCTTGAGTGGTTCAAATTATGGAGGTCCGGAACGATTTGACGGATTCCAATTCCTTCTTAATCATGAAGAGAGCGAAGGCTTAAAGATCTTTAGTGGAGATGGAACCGAAACTCAACCTAAGGACATCGCGCACTCCATTGGAAACTGTGCGTTTGCATACAGAGATTCTCAAATTCCGTTCACCATAAGAATCTCCTACTCACGGGCAAGCAGTTTGTTTAAGGTGCAAGTGGATAACAATTTGTGTTTCAAGACTGATAAGATATCGATTCCCCTCGATTCTACTGATTTTAAATTCGGGTTTTCTTCTTATGTTGACCCACAATCCCAAGAAAGTATCGAATTGTTCAAAGTAAAAGTTTGGTCTCATTTGACTCTGGATGCGATTGATGACCACGGGATCTTATCAGATGGCTCGAAGAAGATAGTATACAAAACAGTGACATCTGTACAGCTGGAAGCGACAGATGGTGCCTATGTAAAGCCTGGTATTATCAGAGAGTCTTTGATGGCGAAGAGCCAGAGGCAAAGAGAAGAGATCATAAAGCAATTTCAAGCACAGCAAAATCCAGAAGATAAAGGAGCTCATTTTGATGCATTACACCAAAAGTTACAAGAGCAATTACAACAACAACATGCGGATATGGGAGGGTCACTTTCGGTTTTCACTGAGCAGCTCTTGGAATTGAAGAACGATATTTCAAGAATCGAAAAATCTATGAACATGGAAGATATTACCTCTGCACAAGTGCAACATAAATCTATCCTCGATGGCATAATTAGAAGTATCAGTGATGTCAAAACTGAATTATCGCTGCAAAATGCACAACTTCTTGGATCCATTACTAAGTTAAATGAGAAGGTTATCGGTGAAATAAGAGATCACCAATATCAAATCGAGGTCATTGGTAATAAGGTTGATTTGCTCATGTCTAATCACAAAGATATTCAAACCAAGTACGACCAACAGCTGGACAATTACGATAAAAGATCAGATGCAGCTGTCATTATTTCCAACGTAACAAAGTGGATTTTGATTCCTATTGTTATAGGTATAATCATAATCTTTGTGATTGTCTCGAGATTGAGACATGACATTAAGCATTCAAAGTTACTTTAGATGTCCTACAGTTTATAGAGAACTCAAATTTCAAATCAATTCAAACTAAGACTTCAGTGTACTTTTCCTTACTTTAGGAGGCAGTAAAGATCTCTCCATAGAAAGATCATTCGCCAGAGAATCATATTGACTTGCGAGATCCTTGACTGATGATTTACGTCCAATTTGATTCGCGAATGTAGGCTGGGCGAATTCACCAGCTTCAGACGTATCTCCCGCATCATATATGATATCCTTTTTACTGGGTTTCAGCGAAACGACCTTACTAGGTGTAATCTTAGTAGCTGGTTTCTTGTCTTCATATAGAAGAGCATTCAACTTCTTCTTATTTGGAGACGTTGATCGTTTGAGCGTACTCGATGCAGACTTTTTAGGAGAATCTGGTGGTGTGACAATACTTGCAACGACTGTTCCATCGCTCAGAGAGCGTGAAGCCCTCGATGTATCATCTCCAGTACCCTTGTTAGTGTTTGTGTCGGACAAGGACGAGTTACCCGCTGTTCCTGATTTGTGAACAGCACGTTGTAATTTTGCCTCAAGTCTGGACTTTGATTTTTCTGAGACCAGAGATCTAGGTGTGACGTTTGAAGATTCAGTTGGTGTACCACGAGAAGAAGAAACCAGCCTCGAGCTAGAATTTCCATTTGATTCACTCTTTACCCTAGTCGAATTTCTTCTTCTCAATTCAGTGAATATTGTCTCCTTATATTCGAACAAATCATTGATCAAATTAAATTGGTGCTTGTCGTTAATGAATTGTCTCAGTGAATCCAAAGTCAGACTGAAAGAATCAAATTTTGGTTTTAAAATCAAGTTACCGAATTCTTTTGACAATTTCAATTGAAGGCGTTTGCTTAAATCAGGGTTCTTCGATCCTATGATCTGGATCAATCGATTGAGATGGGTCAAGATCAGATCCAAAGTTGCTAAATTACACTTTGGTAAATCGATGAGGACATTTTGCAAACCATTGATCCTCAGCTGAGTTTTTGATTCATCAGATATTGGATAATTGGAGTATAGGGACTTGATCAAATCGTAATAATTGTAAGGTATAATAGAATCGGGTAGTTCCATGAAGTATAGTTTGAGCACATTAGTAATCACAAGAGGATTAGTACCTTTTAAAACTTCTTTAATTGCACTGCTGTCATGAACGTCATTTAAAGAAAATCTCAAAGTATGGACTTGCGATAATTGAATTGGTTGGGTCCACAAATTGATTCTCTCTTCATCCGATTCGATTTCAGGATAAACACTATCCAAGTGCGACAAAATGCACTGGATGATAATTGGAACAACCTTTTTGTCCAATCTAGACTTAACGTTTAAGTCAACACCAAATGTTTGGTTGATGTTGGACTTGTAGTAGTTATCGTAAAGGACAACATGGGGCTTGAATGATCCTGTTGCATAGTTTTCTACTAAAAGTTTCAAATCGTTAACAGGGTTGATCGTCTCCTCTATAATGATCAACTCATCGCAAAGAGCCTTCATGGAAGTTATCTTATTGGAGAAGCTGGATAAGAAATCAAAAGTAGCCTTTTTGACAGCCTTTAATCTATCCAATTCACACTTTTGCATGAATGCTAAGTGGTCCATTATAAGTTCTTCAAATTCACATCTCAATTTATCAACTTCACATGTCTGGTAGAAGTACAAAGTGTCCAACTGGTTCACATCATTGATAAGCTTTGCTAACTGTGTTTTATCTGTGAAATCAACCGTATTGACTCCAATTGCCTGTTTCATGTCTTCGAAGTAATCCAGAAGTTGAATGGAGGCTTTGTTTACAGGCTTCAGAGCATCATTTTCATCCCCTTCAGCTCCAGCTTCAGTACCCTTCAACTTCGTCATCTCAAAAACAACAGGCTTCCATTGGTAGAAGAATTGAGAAGAATTAATGAATGTTTTGGTGCTCATGGATCCAATAATTCTAAGGAAACCGTTGGCGATCAAACCCTGGCCAAATTCTTCTGCTCTGACAATATTATTGTTGAGTTCTGGAATATTTTCTAAGAGCCACAGTGATATAGATGACCCCGTAGACACATTATGATATGTTCCTAAAATAGGAACTTTATGAGTCTTGAGTTCAACGCTTTTAATGATATCAGTAAGTAATGAGATAACAGCTTTACGGTCATATGTAGACCCTCCAATTTCGTAAGTTTCGTCATTCTCCTCAGTCTCGTCAGTTTCACTTGGAGGAAGAGATTTTGCGAACTCAATATCTTGTAATTCTTGGTTCAATTCCTCCTCAGAATAATGTGACTTGAACTCTTCTAACATTCTGCATTTGTTGAAATACTTCTTTTGAGTCTTCTCCAAAGAAGTTTTACTACTCTTGAACTGCTTGTGTTTATCAAAAATCATCGATTCGGAGTAATCGACGCGTTGTTTATGGTCTTTACACCATTGCGTGAAGGGGATCAACACAAGTGTACGAATATTGCTCGCAATTTGCAAATGTTGCTCACCCTGCTTGGTGAAATTCTCATTAAGTTTCTGATAAGCATTCTTAATCAGTGAAACGTAATCGTCATTGCTTTGTCTGTTTGAAATCAGACTGTCGATCGCTTCAAGTTGTGTCCCATAAAGGAGCTCCAGGTCCATACGTTTATTGAATAGTTGTATAAAGTCTTCATTCTCACTAATACCCTCATACAACTGATCAAAGAGGACTTTAAATCCCAGCTCGTAGTCGTTTGACCAAAAGCTGTCAGCAAAGGACATGTCAGTGAATCAAAGTTGTTTTGACTTTTAGAACAACTATTCTTTTTTTTATATGCACGTCTGGGGTCAGACGTGGCAGTGCGACAGAGTATGCTGTTCGAATGTAGTAAAGAGAAAAAATAGTTGGATACGTTCTATCACCTTCCTATATCGTTACGTAAGAGACTGTATAACCATTTCTATATGCATTGTTTCTAAGAATCAGTTATTGATGTAGCCTTTCGAGACCGCGGAGAAGCAAATTCCAGTTTGAAACAGGGTGAAACATCACGTGGCAAGTCACATGAATGAGATCCAAAATGTAAGCCAGCCTTCTTTTTTGCTGGTTTTCATTTCAGTACTGAAACGGGAAAAAATTGTTATCACCATAACTATACAACTAGAAGACTCATGTCAAGAGAATTTGAGTCACCTGCTACACCACCAAGGGCAAGACACACCCAGGATGTCATCTCTACACAGGGGAAAACACCTGAAACTCTTATTAAAGGGATGTTACACACCCCTTTAACAACTAAAAGAAAGCTGTATCAACAATTTGAGCGACTTGCCTCTTCACACACTCAAAGGAAGCATAAGCCGGACCTTATGCTTAGTCCAGAGTTCACTCCTCAGAAACACAAGAAAGATACCATCTTCCAATTGCTGCTGCCGAAAGTTATAAAAACTCTTTCCAGCAAGAAACTGACCATAGGAAGTGGTAGACTGCAGGGCCTTCTTCCCAGTATAAAGATTAATTCACTTCTTGAAGACTTGCAAGACCCATTGACTTTTAATGAAGATCCTACACTGAGGAACTTATTCTGTGAGATAGACTGCAGTGATACGGTTATGACACCTGCAGAAGAACCACAATCATCTATACAACAGAAAGACATAGAGTCGCCTCCAGCAACACCAAAGAGAAACATAATTACAGAAGATTTGACTCGAAATTGGCATGGGAAATCACATAAGGAAGACTTTTCAGATAGCGATGATGAGTTGGATCCACATTTACTTTCCCCTTCAAGAAAACCTGTAGAGGAACTTCCCAACCCATTCATAGAGTCTAATGCCAAAGGTCTGAAAAGGCAGATATCGATTCACAATCCCTTTGTCTCAAAACAACCAACTATCGACTATAATACTCACACAGAGTTGATAAATAAACACACAGGTGAAAGAATAACTAGGGAGTTGACGTCAAGAGAACGTGCCATCAAACCGAAGAAACTTAATTTTGATGGCATAATAAATCTGTCCTCACCACCCCTGCTGCCTGCTCAAAGTCAACTCACTTTTTCACCAACGCCATCCCCTTCATCGTCACCATTCAGCCGCAAGAGGGCTATGACAGGGGAAATAAACAAAAAGTACGTGTTAAAGAGCCTTAACAACACTATTAACATTAAACTGAAGAATGAGCTAGACTTTGAGATATTTAATGACGATGAAAAATGAAGGTGTTTTCTGAGTGGGTATGGTTGTAGAAAGTTACATGATTATCAAACTAAATTGTAAAATCTCATTAATACATGATACTATACTGAAAGTGATGTGCATATAATACAAAGTTTCCCTCTATTCCTTCCTGAACTTTCTAAGATTGTCCCATCCAATGGCATTAGAGTTCGGGATTTTAATGATCTCAATCTTGTTCAAAATCTCTGGATGTTGACTGTCTGGATAAGTGCTAACATAACGAATGACCTTTTTGATTGCAGGGATATCGTCATTTTTGTTCGCCCTATTGATTGATCTTTGCTCCAAGGGCAACAGATGTACAATTTCTGGGTAAACAATTGGTAATGTGAATCTGTTGAGAACATCGAGCTGAGGAGTCTCTATTGGTTTTGGAGGATGAAGAGGAATCTCCAAGTTTTCATGATCCAGTTCCTCCAGATTATCATCGTCGAGGTCATCATCCTGCTCTGGAGAATTGATCTTGATATCTTCACCTAGTAAATCAAAATCATCCCCAAAAGGATCGTTGAATGTGGCAGCCAACTGATCGTGTCTTTTCTTCTCTTCGAGACGTCTTGCACGATCATCTCTCTTGCGTTGTTTCTCCATCTGCTTAATGTGTTTACGTTCAACCTTAATTCTCTCCATGTCAGCGCGTCTCAATAACTTTTCCTTTCTTTGTGCTTCCTTCACTTTCCAGGTTTTCATATCTTCGACAAACTTTCTGCTAGCAGCAATTTCCTTTTCCTCTTCTGCAAGCGCAAATTCCTGCTCGAAGTCAATCAATTTGAAATCATAGTATGACTTCCATGTATCTTCGGCGATATTCCTGTAAGTATTGATGAGAAAGTTAAACAGCAAATTGTTGTGCAACATCTCCAAGTTTTCATAGTCAAGAGCCAGTCTTTTCTGATCGTATAAAACAGAGTCCCAGTGCAGCTTGTGGAACTCATCATGAACTAACCCCTTCAAGTTCTCAGCTGCTCGGGGCGTAGAACCAACCTTTTCCAATTGCTCAAGTGATTTGTGGAGATTACCAACTTTCAATGTGGTAGGGACTTTGTTTATTCTGTTCATCAACGCCGCATCCTTATAGTTTCCACTACCTGGTCCACGATAGTTTTTAGTGTAAAGGTATTTTGCATTATTGTGAGAATCATTATCACTTGTAGATAACTGCTGGATATTTTTGGCCACTTTCGTCTCAAGCTTCACTTGCGTGGCTGGACTAGAGACATCCAGTGCTGTAGAGTTACTTGCCTGTGACTGTATTCCCAGCAGTGTGTTACCGGTGCCAGCATTGACAGGCACAACATTAGGTACATGATTAACAAGGTTATAATTTGGAACTTTGCAGATATGACTAACGTTAAACTCTTGAATATATCCCTGACCGGGGATAAGAGATTCTGCCAACTCTATTGAGTTAGGATCAACGTCAATGTTATTTTTTCTTGTTTTTCTGTATCTTTTACGCTTGGGCTCGTCATCATTATCGAGGTATTGAGGGTCAGATTCCAACACGTCTTCATAAATGTTGTTATCCCTTGCAATCAAGTCTCTTTCATTATAGCTCAACTTGTTGTTTGGCAAATACTTGTATGAGTTCGGAAGAGTCTTGTAGTAATTAAGTTTAGTAACATTAGTCAATGAATTGAACTGAGCGTGTGATTCTTGAACTGGAATGGAATAGTGAGAAAACACTTGACCAACGGTTACAATTTCACTTGCAGTTTCGTCTTTAACCTGATTGGGATCTTCTTCATGAGTGCTCTTGTCGGTATTACCCAAATCATCCTGACTTGGAATTTCATCCAGTTGTTCTGGATAAAAGAGTTCCTTGTTTGATATTACTGAGTAAAGCTTCTCTAAAGAGACGTAAAAATAACTGTGCAGTATATCTGATATTAAGCCTTCCAGGATTAACCATTCATTCATTGACTTTGTAGTAGTTTTGAAATCATCTCTGGTGAGCTGTGAGTTCTTAACAAGTCTGTTGATTAGTTGATATGATGAAGGGAAGTTCCAAGCTTCTTTCAAGTCTTGAACCAAAACATGCCACGAATCATCCTTAAAAAGGTTTGTTCCAACTTGCTCCCAACGTGGAGTTGATGCATCAGGCTCTTGAAAGATTATTTCTTTCTTTTCAATAGAATTGGTGACTTTCAATCTCACCTTTGGGATGTGAATGCTCATGAGTTGGAAGTGTTCTTTGTTTTCAAAAGTTTGTGACGACATTTCAAACGAAGACACCAAAAACGACATTTTAGTGACTCGGGATCAAGGCGAAAAGGGGACGCACAGAAAACGTGCAAAGTATCAACTACTTGATATCAAGATATTCATGGTGGCGTCTTTCTGTATATGTGGTTTTTGATGATATCTAGATTTTTGAGGGTGATTGTACCCATGCGTGAATATGATGGGTGTCTTGATTCAATCTTACATAATAACTGTGGAGACACATGTGATATCCAAAATGTTTATCTGCAAAGGAGATTCCCCACCTATAAACAGAAAAAAAACCATATGTAAATGGAACTTCACCGATTAGATGTTCTAAAATCTTCTCTCTATGTAAGATAATCTCCATATAGTTAGCATGGTTTGGAGGTATACACCTTGTGTTTACTACAAAAACGACTTATATACGTTCCATTGATATTTCCCTATACTTAGATGATAGTTTTGAACATTTAACCTGCAAAGAATCAGATATCAATTCTATACGTTCTCATTACCGGTAAAACCCTGGAAGTCTTATTCCATAACGTCCGTGAAAACTTTCATGTCCTCAAACTTTTGCGGCTCCACATTTACAGCCGAGGAAAAACTTCCCCACCTTTTTTTTAGTCGGTGTATATATAGTTGCAGGGGGAGGCTACAAAAAAGTGCAACTGTTAAATCATGTCAGAGGAAGAAATTTTGTACGAAGTTAGAGACAGAGCTGTCATCATTACGTTGAATGCTCCAAAGAGGCTTAATGCTTTGGATTTTAACGGATATCTCCAGTTGGCTAAGTATGTTGAAGCTGCTGACCAGGAGGAAGGTACAATCCTTACTTTGATACAGTCTACTGGCCGTTATTTTTCTGCTGGTGCTAACATTGGAGGTGGAGCACTCACTCAAAATACCGAAGAATTGTTTTCACATGAGTACTGGGTAAAGAACTTCGTTGGAAGAAATACCTACGTTACCGATGTCTTCCACAACCACTCGAAGATTTTAGCTGCTGCTGTCAATGGTCCTGTTATTGGATTGAGTACTGGTCTTCTTGCCTTGTGTGACTTGGTTTACGTCAAGGATGAGTCGGAGTTCTACATGCTTGCTCCATTTGCAAACTTAGGTTTGGTCGCGGAAGGTGCTTCTAGTGCCACTTTATTCCTTAGACTAGGCTGGTCCAAGTCTGCGGAAGCACTTTTATTGGCAAAGCCAATCAAGGGTCCCGAATTAAAGCAGTTGGGCTTCATCAACAAGTCCTACAACGGGAAGTTCAAGAGTACTGAAGACTTTAACGCCCATGTGCTTAAAGAGTTGACAGAGTCTTTCAAAGACTTACACGAGCCTTCTATCCTTGAGAACAAGGCTTTATTGAGGTACAACAGAGACCAATTCATCACCAGTGCTAACTCTAGAGAAGCGGTGAGAGGATTTTACAAGTGGATCGAAGGTGCCCCACAGACTAGATTTGCTCAGCTTTTGCAGAAGGAGATCAAACACAAGATTTAGACTAAACAAGAATTGATAAGGAACGAACTGTAGAAAAGTACCTCTACTGTAATTATTTTGATATCAAGATTTCTATACTCTGTTTCCGTAGGGTGTGCATAAGGCATCAATTTCACTACCGAAAATAAACTCCACATGAGTTTCAATCTACCCAACCCAAGCTTACTTGGTATTCTACTTGTCATATCGACACATACAGGACCTCATATAGTATTGAGCTACCCACAAGATGTCTCGAAAGATGCTTCAGCTGCTCCAATAGATATCTCTGATGACGAGAGCGAGTATTTTGAAGGTAACGAAGAAGAGTATGGTCTACAACATGCAAATGATTACAACCTAAACACTGATAACCAAGAATGGGATGCTAATCACTTCAACTACTATATGGGCACCAGGAAAGATCTTATACTGTTTTTGGATGACCAAGAACGTAGAAGACAAAGAGCACATGAACCATCTGCGGCTACTGCTACAGAAATTGGTCCATCTGTCACTAAAGTAAACAGCAGACCTCTGATAGCATCTTCATATAATCAAGATGAAGTGCGAACTATATTCGGTATTGAGCCTGCTTACCTTGGTGAGATGTTAGCTCCTCCGAGGAAAATGTGTAACTCCAGGTTTGAACTTATGATCGACGATAAGGTATTCCTTGGTTTACCCATGCATAGACACGAAAACGGAAGATGGAGAAATGCGCATCAAGGAAGCAGTAAACTTGCTGAAAAGCCTAAGAAGTCGAAGAAGCTGAAGAGGAAATCAAAAGACGAAGAAGATAAAAACACTGATGGCGCAGACGCTTTAAAGGGTAATATGTCAATGTTTCATTTAGTATTTGTTATGAACCCACCAACTGTTGAATTCAATTACAGGATAGACGACATGTTTCATTACGTCACATCAAGAGTGTCATTGGCCTTAAGATATGAACAACTGAAAAACGAATATGTTTCCAAACAATCACGGTTGATTCTAGAACTCAAGGACCAATGTAAGTCCCCATCAGAATTAGAATATCAACTTTCGCAACAATCGCAATTATACAAGGTAATTTCCCTGTGCTTCCATTCCATTTCTACATCGAAGATTGCGAACCTCAATATTAATAACAAGTTGCGCTCCTTCCAAATTCCGATCAAGACTGAGTTCCAAAACTTGCCTGAAGTTTCAGTACCTTACATACCCGGATCACATTTGTCTTCAACTCTAAGCTTTCTTGGGGCATCTGGATTGGTTAATATGGGTGAAAGCACACGATATGGCCAGACAGCAGATTCTCAGAGAAGAGCGGGCGACAATGAACAAGATATTAATGAATCATCAATTTCTGATGATTTGGTTTATTTTGCATTAATGCTTTTAGACGATCCTGAGACTATTATCAAGGATATTAAAGCAGACTCAAATAGTATGGTGGCAGTCTTTATTAGGTCTATTAAACCAACGGAGTCACTTCACAAACTTTCCACAAGGAATAATTCGATCCCGTTATCGAAAATCCAATCCTTTGCATTGCATCTTATCTATTGGAGGAGAGCGAGAGTGATTCAACCATTGAGTACAAGATGTACTTACATTGTATCACCAATGGCCCCTATTAGTTTGAACATGTTCCAGGATATCAAGACTTTTAAAAACATGTATCCTTCGCTTCCTTCACTACCACAATTTCTCAAATTGTTGAGTCCACAGCTGAAAAAACCACAGCAGTTCGCAACAATCGTTCCTTCAAAAGATCACAAAGACATATACCTAGATGCTCTTAGCTGGCTTGTGAGACATGGGTATGTCACTCAGCTCCTTACTTTCATCTGGCTTAAAGTGTCACGTAAGGTAAAAATGAAAGTGGAGGAGGAATTGGAGAATGAATCACAGAAGAAGAAATCGAACTTGAATAAGGAAATTAGCGTTGGAACTGATAACACTTCGAAGAAACAACCATTCAATCATGGTCAGTCCTCAGCTCAATCACAATCAGTCCAACAAGACAGCCAGGGACTTGCTAGACAACATAGTTTGAAGAGTGTTCCAAAAGCAACAGCTACTGGGAATATTATTTCTAATTCGCCAACTCAATTGAGCAGTCTACTTAGTCATATTAAACTCGAAGACGATGAGGATACTATTCTTTCAGATCCAGCAAGAGCGACAACTTTGGAGAGGAGATGGATAAACAGGATCATTTTTGAGGAATGCAATTTGTCAAATGAATTGATTGCCATCTTTTACAAGCTTTTGAAGTATATGAACGGTAAACTTCCCCTTGAATTGCTCTTATTGAAGGAGAATATATCAAGGACTGAATTAAGAAAGCTACTTTTTGCTATAGAAGACCATATAATATCTGTTCGCCACTGGTGAAGTACTTTATATAAAACTGCATTGCTCAAAGAAATACAATTTATGAGATACCATACAATACTTAGATTCTACAAATACTTCTGTAAGATTATTGGAGTCCTCTGTTAATTACAACTGATAACCATGTTGTCTTATTATACATTATTAATACATACTCAATTGAATACATCATCTCTGTCCGCCTCGATGCTTTCAATCTGATTAAATGTCGTGAAATGCACTGGTCTGTGCTCCTCGCTATAGAAGCTTGGTGGTAACCCAACCTTCATGTCATATTCACCATTGCGGTTCCAAACTGAACCCATGAAAAAGTAGTTCCAAATGCCATCATCTGGAATTAAGAAAGCTCCCGAAACCCTATCAGACAATAATAATTGGCCCTTTTTGCTGAAATCAGAACTGAATCCTTCAGGGGTTGGATTTGAGTAGTCTTCGTTTGTTTTTCCCCATTTAAAACCTTCCTCCGATAACTCAAACGCAGAAAGAGTAACAGATCCTGGAGTGTAAGAAAGAACTAAGCTAACGAAGCCTTCGGGGTAATTTTCCTGAAACTTCGATTGTATACTGACATCGTTAGCAGACAAAAACGATGCTTCATTGGATTGTGTGTGTACCCATCCGAGAAGTTCGAGACCTTCTAAGGGACCATCTGTTTCTATCTTTGGCAAATCACGAGGAAAGTCGATCGAAGTGGGTTTACCTAATTGAGGAACGAGTGCAATATACACAATTTCCTTCACATCATTGTTATCAGCAGGTGATCTTCCATATATGAAACCACCCACTTGAATGCGCAAATCAGATATCTGGATGAATTTTTTGAGTAAATTCAGCGGTATGATATACGTAAAGGAACCATCATCAACAAAGTCATTGGATGAAACGTATATGTTTTGGGTCCTTAAATGTAAGTTATTAGATGCAATTGCCCTGTTTCTCCACTCACTCTTTGAAGAAAAGGTCAGTTGTTCGTAATTCGTGGTTGTCACTGTAACAATCTCTTCTCCATGGACGTTGGTAGTTGTTGACTTAACTGCAGTCAAAGCCTTGTTCTTTTGCTCCTCAGGTTTACCTTCGACATTAGCAATTTCTTGTCTCTTAGCAGATGGTGCTTTAATTTCTTGACCCAAGATCAAATCACGGATCTCTGACTGAGTTAACGATTGAATGTTCACATTGTGCTTTTTGGCATAATCTGATAAAATAACGTCTCTTAATTGTGCCTCAACATCGATCCATTGCTCATCCGATAAAGTTGGCCAAATGTGATGATCTTGTGTAATTACTGATGTGTCCGGGCGCAAAATAAGATCGGTGCGCTCTTGGTTTACACCAAGTGCTCTGAAAAGCAAAATTATTCTGGAAAATGCTGTGTATGGTGAAATACTAGATAACCAATCATCATACAAGTTGAAGAGTACCATCTGTGGTTCTTTCGCTTTCAAGACAACATTGGATAATTTTTCCACTTTCATTGCCAGAGCAAATGGAAGATGAAGTTCAGAGGAACGGATAGATATGTTGGGAAAATCTAACATATGTACCTCTAATGGATCCAACATTCCCTTTCTGGTCGCGATCAACTGCTTTGGTTGCTCTTCACGAGGAAGTGAACGAACCAAAGCAGTTACTTCTTCAGCTGTTTTCCACTTCGCCAATTGACCCAATCTCTTCTGTCCAGCCCAAACAGATGTGTGGATAACTTTCAAAAACAACTGACCAGATTTCGGATTCAATATGAAGATAGCACCGTTAATGGGTTTCGTAGTCAAGTTTCCTTCAAACGTTTTGTGAACAGTAACTCTGTAGACATTGGTGTCATCAATGAAAAGCTGTGTCTCATTGTTAAACAATTCAGAATAATTGTTTGAATTCAATAACGCCTCCTGTGGTTGCGATTGGTATAACTGCAAAGCCTTACGTACGCGCTCTCTCAAAACATAGAGGGCGGGATTTGCCTTCATGATCTCCTTCATAGCATTCTGCATCAACTGCTTTAAACCAGGGAACCAATTTCCGTACACCTCGTACATGTTATAAGCGAGATCAATAGCAATAATGATACCAGTTGGTGAAGGGTAGCTGCTGGTATTATCTGTAGTATAGTCCAAAAACTTTGCTCTAGCATATCGACCAATATCGTGAGAATCGTAGTCACCATATCTTAACTGCACGTCAATCCAAAATTTGTTTGTGCTTATTTCCATAACATCATTCTTCTGATAGAGAAGAGATGGGCGCGAGACCTTCCATTTATACGTTGGTGTTAAAACAACATCTGCACATGATGAGTTCATCTTGTATGACTTCCTAGGATGAATTGCTTGCTTTTCGACACTGTCCACCTGTAACACCTCTAATTCTTTATCCAAGACTTGGCAAACATCTTGTACTATAGACTCATGGATCTTCTGCCACAAATGTGCCCTGAAAATCTGAATCAAGGAAATCTTCAAAGTCGGGATCTTACCATGGAGAAAGATACCTGTGAGGTCCAATTGTACCAAAAATCCAACATAAACATTGGCACGATTAATTGTTGGTGACCACCACAATGTAAAGCGTCTATTGGGAATTTGTGACAATCCAGACCTCTGCGCATTAGTCAACTTCTTGAATTTCAAAGAGTCTTCAAATCCAGAAGCTTTTTCCCAGAATAGACCTTCCCATGAATCAAATCCAGTACCACGGAACAAAGTATGTTCCAAAATAGTTTCAATTCCTCCAAGCAGCTGGATAACGTCAGCTCTATAAGCGTTGAGATTCCATAATTTTCCGTCGTGATGGCTCAGAGTCCACCAGAAAGGATTAAAACGTGGAAGTGAATACTGCTTGAATTCACGACGAATGCGGTGTCCTTTATCGTAGGCAAGGGTTTGTCTATCTTTTTGGAATAATGTCGAAATTCGTGGAATACCACGATCCCAATTCAGTTCCATGTCTTCAAAGGTCAACCTGCGGTTTTGTTCCATGGCTTCCTGTCTTTTGATGGCATACTCGGCCCACACACGCTGGGAGTCTAAGAACTCATTTTCCCATGTAGTAATGTATCTATAGATCGTTGGGATGGTTTTATTATCCATGTGAGTCATACCGGCACGGAAATGTGTAATTCCAGTATCAGTTTGCTTAGACCAGCGTAAGTCTGAAGCTGGAATCAAGATATGCAGCGCACTGAGCATACCTAATCCACCCAACTCCTTCGGAGTATAGAAAACAGCAGGTGGGAAACGCGTTGGCATCTTAGAATTGAGGCCCATCTTGACCCTATTCTGGATTTTTGTCTCACACTTCACCAAAACATCCAAAAGTCTTTCCGTTGATACAGCAGCTTCTCTGAAATACGTGAAAAGTGCTATCAATGCGGTATTCCATTTAGAAGCCACCTTTGTGAAAGTAGTCGACCCTGAAGACATCAATATTTGTCTGATACGATTGTTAAAGCGGTCGATTTCTTCCTGTGACACTTGCAAGTATGCCTGTGCGGTTCGTTCTTTAGTTCTCTGGTTCACCAAGTCCCAAACACCTTCTGATGACGAGAGCTCCTTTGCTCTTATCTTCGGAAGTATACGAACCTCAAATCCACACATTGAAAAAAGAAGGTTAGGGTTGTTCTTGGAATAGACACTGGCATACGTCTGCTCCCACAGCAATGTTGTAATTGACGGGGGAATACGCGATGCAATTTCCCAGAAAACAGCACGTCCTAGATTTACATCTGACCGCATAAGACGCATACGAGCATCACGTGGCCAACACTTGTGGTTGTTATAACCAACAACATTTTCAAAGTTAGGATCAGGGTTTTCTGCAAGAAAATCATGTACGAGGCCATCGGCCTCATCGTGTGAAAACCGGAACATAATGTGAACTTTGTCCATGTACCGCGAATAAAGTCTGATAGGACTTGAAGTTTCTGTTTCTGAATCGCGGTATTGAAGGAAAGCGTTGGGCTGTGAAACAGGGCCCGCCATCTCACTGGCACGATCTAATCCCAAAATGAGCAAGTCAGCCACCAAGCCATAGTACTGATAAATGAACGACGCGAATTGGAGACCACGTATCATACCATACTGGTTCACATGATTCATATCTTTGTAGGAGAGATTCACGTTATTCTTTGACAGCATGTAATCGGCAATGTTAGGATCCACAATTAGACGCAACAAACGATTAAGGACCGTAAAATCGATCTTTTCTGTGAACTTATTGAGATTCGTTTCTAACATCACATTGCATTCACCATTGTCAGTTGTCCATACATTTTCCAAGTTGTTGATACCCTGACACCACTTGTACACTAAAAGGGGAGGAATTTCGTCATCGGCAGGCTTGACCCATGAAGGGAAAAGCTTGCGCTTGTCGGCTTCATACCACATATATTGGTCGAGGTATGCATCTGTGATTTTTTCCAACGGGTCAACCGCATATGTAGGCAGTAAATGACTGTAGTAGTCCATCAATTCTAACCCGACTTCCTTGAATATTCTCTGCGTTAGAAGAAATTTCTTAATCCTTGCGAGGCACTCATGTGGGTTATCATATGCCTGTTCTATCAAAGCCAATTCTTCACGTTGTGCTGAGTTCAAACGAGAGTTGGCATTATAACTTTCCTTCAATCCTTCTAATGCAAGCACGAGTAATTTCGTGTCGTTCTTGTACGTCAACGGAGGAAATGGAATGGGGCTAAATTTGCGCGTTTCCAACCACAGCACCATTGTTTGGAAGATTGTTACAGCTTCATTTGGACTCACATAGGGACCATCCTTTGCAAACTGCAGTTGGCGGTCTTGTTCATTCTTGATCCAAAGACGGGTGAGTCTTCCCAAGTTCTTTCTAGCCACGGTTTTTTCAACAGTAGTACCACGTTGGATACGCTCTCTATTGTAGTGAGCTACGCTAATCCAACCATCTGCCTTGGCCTGGATATACCTCTCGATCATTTTCTCTATTGGAGCAGGCAAACCAGGTACCTTCCATGGAATATTAGCCTTCCAACAACGCCATGCTTCACTAAGATGCTGTAAGATTACCTTCAGCTTATTTTGTTTAAGTCCATCTGGGATCATATCAAGAATATCATGCATCACTTGTGCACGAAGCTCCAAATCATAGTATGAATCAACACGTTGCTTGGTTATAGTTTTGACAACATCGTTACTTCTTCTTCCTTCAAACTGGCGCGCAAGTAAATTTCCTAGCCAGCGCTCTAACAAGGGGATGATGCCTCGGAGGAAAAATATCCAAACTCTCCACGCAGGTTGCCAGAATCCACAACCAGGGCCCTTGCCGATGATTTCATTAAACCGAGCATAAACCAAATGTTTCAAATCCTTGCATGCACGTATTTGATGCATAACTTTATATTTGTAACGGTAGATACCTGTCAACTGACCCAAGTGGTTTAGAACGTAGTAGAGTCCATCCGCGAGTTGATATGCATCCACATTTCCTAAGCGGTACTGTACATGCAGGTCTACCATAATCTTGATAGCACGGAGAAGCTCACGAATCAAATGGAAAGCATTACCAAACCGCGACTTCTTGCGTTCTTTCGTCGTAAGAGTCTTAGTGGGTTTCAAATTGAAGTTGTAATCTAAGTGAAGGTACGTCAAACCCTTCTTGTGAATAAGCAAATTCAACATGTTGAACCCCTGTTTGCATACCTGTAATCCTGCTTCAACCCAGTCTATTTCTGTCTGTTGAAAGTATTTGGTAGCCTTAAGCGTCTTAAGAAGTGATACCCCTCTACGCAGGTGCTTCTTCTTCTTGCTTTGGCGCAACTCATTCATCACTTTAGTCTTCAAGAGCTTCTGGTGAGATATACGAGTCTTTATATTGGTACCACGAGGTGCCCTTGAATGATGCCATTTGACAAGCGACACATCTTGGGCGCGTTTTGTACGCCCACTACTCCTGTTAAATGGGTATGGTGCCTGAAGAAGATCAAGAGAAATGTCCGTACCTTCAGGAGCTAACTCGAGGTCGGACATAAGTGGAGTAAAGGCGAAGTCATTCAGCTTCGAAAATTTGTTTGCGATAGGAGTGTCCTCCACATCTTTATCTTCTAAAATTTTCAAGTTGTTATTTCTCTTCAGCCTGTACTTTTTCTCAATCATGGCATACCTGTGCTTCCCGAATGTTGAGTAACTCCTTTGTGGACGCTTAGTGAAGTACTTGCTGACATGAACCTCTTTCACAAACGAGTTGTACAAGTATGGATATGCAACTCTGTATTCTGTTTTGACAGGATTTCTAAATATGATCCTGTCGATGGAGTTAAACTCTGTGAAATCTTCTGCTTCAGGGTTGTTTGTCTTATCTTTGAATAATGGCTCAAACTTTGGTCCACCAGGTAAGGCTACATTAAGTGCTTTGGCAGTAAAGAATGCTTCCTTGTCGAAAAGATATCCTTCTGGGCGAGAATAGAACTCTCGAGCCATTGAGTATAATTCCCACATTTGCTTGTAGTCTATGTTCCACTTTCGGTACGAGGCTCCAATCTCCTCTACAAGTGGTTTTTCATCATACAAGTACTCTGCAACGTTCTCTGTCAATGCTGTGGGCTCAACTTGAATTGCATCTGCAGGCTCAGTTTCATCCAAGTTCTCGAGCCAGTCCACTGGTGGTTCTTCGTCATCCATGGGTGGAAAGATCATGCGCTTGAAATGCTTTCTATCACGCTTTTCACGCCGCATCATCATCCATGTATTCGCCCATTGCGCCGCATATATAGGTTCTATGACACGAGGAATCTCATTAACGAATGTAATGGCACCACTTACGTGGTAGAGTACACGGACCTCACGCGTCTGCTCCCAAGGTTGAGGCATGTTCTCCAAAAGCTTCAATAAAGCATGTGGGAGATATTTGAGTGATGCTAAGTAAGCTTTTTTATCAGTGGCTACCTTACGCAGCAGAAGGTCACCATGACTATGCATAATGCGACGGAGATGCTCTGGAGGCATCATGGGTTTATGAGGAACAACAAGCGTTTTCCGCTTAACTACCTGTTTGCGCAGCTGTACCCAACGCTTTTTACGTGACATAAGGTCATCTGTAGAAGGTCGTTTGGAAGGGTTCACTGGTATATCTGGGTTTGCAGGTGCCGATGGGGCTAATGCAACTCCACCAACAGGAGGTGGAGGAGGTGGAATTCCCGCTTGTTTATGTGGTTTAAATGACAGTGGAACTCCTGGTGTAGGTTGCCGTATTCTTGAAGGTGCTGGAGGTGGTGGTAGACGGGATTGGTTTGAACCGGGCACCTTTCTTGGTGCAGGTGGTGGTGGTGGCGGTATAATCTTAGCTTTTGATGTTCGTTCATTAGGACGATTTCCTGTTCCATTTGTATCTGCCAGCTTCCTAGCTCCACCGTTAGCAGGAGGTGGCCTATTCAGTGGTCGTGATGGTGGTGGTGGTGGCGGTGGTATCTTTCCCATAATGAAAAGAAGAGATGGGAAAACAAAAAAAATTGGCAGCCAGAGTTCAAAGTGAAGATTGAGACCAAAAGTGAAAATGAGTTCATAATGGTCATTCAATTGAGGTAAAAAAACACTAACACACAGATTCTACGTGATATTACCTCAGTTCTATTAAATCAACGTAAAATACTTACTAGTTTGGATGCCAACTTGTAAAACATCTCAACTTGGCATAAACTGTACCAGGTCAGCTTTAACTTGGTGAATTATAAAACCTTTTGGAGCAATAATCGTTTGATTAAGATCTGATTGTGATACATGCCTCTATTGGTTCCTTTGAAGCGCGTCAACATCTATATAAGTTCTTTTAAGTGATAGAAAGAATAGCTTTTGCAACCAATTTCAATAACGCGGTCAATTACTGTGAAAAGTCTATGATATTAACAATAGCCAGTATAAGTAATGGTCTTTGAACGTACTTAATACAGAGGCTTTCTGATCCATATATTTCTGTGCACCAGGTCGTTTATCTTGGTCGTACCTGTAGCTTCCTATTTTTCCGTATATATTCTCCGTTTTCGCTCACTTTTCTCCTCATGAACTCCACAAGTTTTGCAGGGAACTCCACCTATAATACGGGAAACTCCACCTATCCAATGGAGAATCCTACTATGCCCAGCAAGTTCACTATATTGACACAGCTCATTGAGGCGTTGGCAGAACAGTCAGAAAAGCTGTCATTGCTGTGGCACCGAGTGGGCCGTATGTACATGTATGTCTGTCTGTCATACGGTGTAACCTGTTTCCTCATGGCACTCGTCCTCAACCGCACACTCGTCATAGCACTGACAAATAACCTACGCCTACAACAACTCCGTGCCCGGGGGCTTGTATCGCTGGGATCGAAACGTGCACTTTTGCGGTCTTTATGCGTAATTGCATTCCGTGTGGGTATTGTGGTTCAGTTGGCGTATAATTTGTTTCAAGTCATGGTAGCTCTCAATGTCCACTCGCATCTTATTTCAAAACATTCAGGGTGGCTAGCGTCTTTACTCCCTGATCTGATATTTTCATATGACGTTGATCGTTATGCATCGTCAAGATACATGAGGACACCACGGCGACAAGTAATGATAGGACCCACCACCGACATGAATTGGCCGATATTCCTCAACATCTGCTTGCTGTTGTTTGTGGAAAGTTTTGTGCTGGTGATCCAGGGGAAGCAGCCATTTACCGAGACGGGGATTTCGATGCTCGAACTCTCGATGATGTTCCAGGAATTTAGTGGGGGAGCTGGTCTCTTCTTAGGCCGCTTCAAACTGTCTGAGACTAGTGAAAATCCATCATACTACTACAACAGACCTACCGAACAAGTTCTTGTTATCACTGCCTTGCTGCTCTTGTCACACATGAACATTCATATCTTTGCGGTCATTAATGACAACAGATATAGGCTCATCCCTACAACTATCCTCGGCCTCTCTCTCCTTGCATACTTTGCTGTAAATATCTGGCAAGGATTTCTTTTGGACCTCCCACTTATCTTGATTGCTACGGTGGTGCCTCAGCTTGTGATCGTGTGCGTGATTCTTGTGTGTGTGGGTATTTTTGCGGCAGCAATGATCTTTAATGGTGATCTACGCGACCCCAGCGTTCTGGCACTTTTCTCGCTGGAAAATGAGCAGTTATTTGGGTGGGGTGATGACTTTTACACGGCATTGATTAACTTGGGCACGTTGGCCATACTGCTGGCGGGCAAATCCAGCTATACTAAGGAAATCAGTACAGTTACGTTAAACAAAACTACCTGGGTCGATGTTAAGCGTGGTTACGACAATTTGATCACTTACCCAGTGGAAGAGGAAGAAGAAGAACCTAATAAACTCAGCAAAAAATACAAGGGACTTGGAAAGGTTACAGGACAGTTTGGAGAGCTTTTAGCATGCCTTGTAAAGAATGCATTTACACGGAATCGCCCGAAGCAAGTCCCCAGCTTCCTCTCAAAATATACCAAGGTCGAATTACCACTGCAGGTTAGTTTAAAGGAGCTCACAGTCGAACAGGTTGGAGATCAGTACGTACAACTTTTGACGGGAGTCGACTTGGACGAGAATGATGAGTCCCAAGACTTTGTTCCTGGTGGTCTAGTAGAAGCAGAGGAGGATTCAGAAGTCGAATCAGACGTCGAAGTTCCTACTACAGGCATCAATGAACTTCTTGATGCACAAGAATTTACTGATTTGATCAAGTCTCCGAGCATGGCAGTGTTAAAGCGTCGGATGGCATCCGACCGTCGTATTACACGTTCCATGTTTAAATCTAGCGACAACGAATCCATCAGGTTGAAGCAAATCATTGAGGCAGAGAGGATGGCCGAAGACTTTGACGATAAGTTTGACTGTGTGATTTGTCACTGCAACACAAGGGAAATCATAACGTGGCCGTGCAGATGCTTTGCTATTTGCGAATCATGTCGGATCACCTTGGTTGCAAAGGGCATTGAAGGGTGTGTTTGCTGTAGAGGACCGGTGGAAGGAGTCTCCAAGGTGTTTATTCCATGATAGCACATGGGGATAATAGCTAGGAAGTGGCTACAATAAGAGGAAAGGTAACATAGGTGTTAGGTATACGATGAGTAAATAGCAAAGGAGTAATTGAAGACACAGTATCGCATATATCAAGATCATTGTAAACCAGCAGCTTAATTATTGACAGAATTATCGGCAGTGTAATTTTCGGCAGTATAAAGTCGTCCGCTGTAAAATAATAATTTGGGGCTGTTTCGGATGTTCGCACCATCTTGGTGAACTGCGAGATTGAGCATGGTTCTGTATGACGTAATACCAGCAGATAACACAAGGCACATTCTCTTGCACGAGAAGGCTTGACCAACGGTCGTTAAATATAGCCGAATAGATGACTTGAAGAAGGTGGGTTACGTAAAAAGACAAGGTTCAGGTTCGGTAAGGAGAACATATTACTTGACAAAGTATTGTTAAGAATCCTCACGAATGAAAAGTATTTGGTACTAGAAACTTTCAGATTTCCATTATCATTTCCAATGGATCTCACTCTTTGTCTTTCTGGTAGTTCGAATGATCTCTTTTCATCCGCGGTGCTCCGTGTCTTTCACACAGCACCTGCACCTGAAGATGGGTGAAAAATTCTCCTATTTCTAGGGAGTAGGGGGGGAGAGTAATGAGGAGGATTGATAGGCGCTTCAATCATAGTACCGTTATAGGCTAGAAATGTACTGTTTGCTTACTATTTTTAGGGTTGGAAAGCAGTATTGTTCTATGATATACGCGTCGAATAATCAGTGATCAGCCGTTAAATGGATATCCGCATGAATTCATGCACTATTTCAAGATGTTATTAGACTTGGGGAACACATGGCATCAAGTTGATAATCCTCGGCACTTTTGATGTCTTTGAAGAACGTATGTTTTGTCTTGTTTTCGTGTTTTGTCTCCTTTTCCTGCCTTTTGTCTGCCCTTTCTTTATTTTCATATTTCTTTTCTTCCTCCACCAACATGGCCGTTACGATCGATAGTGCGCCATCACCCTCACCATTACCGCAGGCTTGGGACTTAATTGCCGAGTCACTCACGGATAACTTCCTTCGGTACTTAAATAGTCTTGGCAGACTTCCTGGTGGACCTATTGTTCTTCGGTACATCAAATCTTCGTACCAAAATGACCCAGTGCGCTCGCTCTTTGAGCTCGCGCTCTTCCTTTTTGCGGTCAAGTACTTCCTCTCGCTGAAGAAGAAGGAGAACAAGAATGAAGTGGTCAAGTTCCTGAAGCGCGAAATCGATGAGTTGTGTGCTGAGTGGGAACCAGAACCTCTTGTGGAAGCAGTCTCGTCGAAGGAAAAGTGGCAGTTGAAGGCTATCCCTACAATCGTTGGAAAAAACGGACCACACGTCACTTTAGAGGACCGTGTAGGTACCTTTACCAACCTCGCCTCAAACGACTTCTTGAGCTTGAACAACGACCCCAATATCATAGAAGCCGCTCGTGAAACCATGAGTACTGCAGGTGTGGGAGCTTGTGGTCCACCAAACTTCTACGGTACTCAAGATGTCCACGTGCGTCTCGAAGAGGACCTTGCTCATTACTTCGAAACAGAGCGTGCCATTTTGTATGGTCAGGACTTCGTCACTGCCGGTTCTGTTATCCCAGCGTTTTTGAAGCGTGGTGACTTGTGTGTTGTTGACTCCGGTGTGAGCTTGGCAATCCAGAAGGCCCTTGTGGTGTCGCGTTGTGATATCGAATGGTACGACCACAATGATGCCGAACACCTTGAGAAGATCTTGAGTGAACTTAAGCCAGTGCTTGACAAACAAAAGCCCCTCAAGAGACGCTTCATCATCACTGAAAGTATCTTCTCATCAACAGGAGATCTTGTCAACTTGCCCAGCATCGTCGAATTGAAGAACAAGTTCAAGTACCGTTTGTTTTTGGATGAGACCCTAGCAGTAGGTGTCTTGGGTGCCACTGGTAAGGGTGCTGTGGAGCACTTTGGAATCCCACGCTCGGAAATTGCAATCACCATCGGCTCGATGGCCTTGTCAATGGCTTCTTCGGGTGGATTTTGTGTGGGTGTGGAACCAATGGTGCACCACCAGCGTATTCAGTCCACAGCCTATGTCTTCAGTGCATCGTTACCTCCGTATGCTGCCAAGGTCGCGTCGCAAGCTATCATCGAGATTAACCGCACAGACAAGAACGGAAAGTCGATTTTGGTCAACCGCTTGCAGGAAAATGTACGTTATGCCCACGCGGCTATCGTCCGTGCTTTGTCCAGTAACAAGTACCTCACGGTGGTCTCACTGCCTTTCTCTTCTCTGATCCACATTGCTTTGTCAGCGCAATATAGTGAGGCCATGGGCTTCCCCTTGTACTACGGTAACACCACCTTCTTGACTTCGGGTAAGCCAAGCAAGAAGGTTAACCCATTCAACGACCACTATAACACAGAGAACTTCGTCTTGCAATTGATAGTTGATGACGTTTTGGAGTCTGCGGGTATTTTGATCACCCGTACCAAGTTACTCCTTGAGCACGAGAACTTGCCATTGACGTCACCCCACTTGTTGGTCAATGTCAATGCCGCAGTTAGCAAGGACGAATTGGATCGCGTTGCACGTGCATTGGACGCAGCATCGAACAAGGTCTGTGCTTTGGGCATCGACACTATCAGAGAGAAAATCGAGGCGTATTAATGGCAGATGAGGGATAAGAGGATCTAGATCTAGTAGTAATAAGAGTAAATGCTAATTGAAATCAAATGGAGGTGGTAGTTTTCTCAAGTTTTGATAGAAACAAGTAGAAGTAATTGGATAGTTCAAGTAGCTTTAGCAACTTTGGGGAAACAGTACAAGTCTGAAATCGTTCACAATTATAGAACAAGCTATTCCGTATGATTTCTATACAATTTGATGCACTCATTGCTCATACCCTATTATATGCACTATTAATTCTAGGTAGTTCCCATCTCACTTAATCATTCTGTTTCGTGCCTCCCTCGCTATGGATCTGGCTTCCTCAATATCATGAGCACTGCTTTGGTTGAGATCCTTAGCCAACTCGTATGCCTCACCATATCGCCTATTTTCCAAGGCATTCCTCGCCAACCATAGTCTTGCCTTGGATGTCGAGTCACTTATTCCCCATTCAAACTCCAGATCGAAACAAAGCTTCATGTACTTATACGTCTCCCTTTGCTTCCCCAATTTTTCAGATATGATTGCAAGCTTGTAGCATATATGTGGTTCTGCACTTGCGATGGTCTTTTCGTTGCTCTGGTTTTTAAACTCATCTATCAGAAGAGCCTCTTCGAACAGCTTGATAGCATCCTGCAACTTATTGATCTTCTCATAGCAGTTACCCATTGCTTGCCACATTCTTTTATCCAACGGCTGCAAGTTAGTTGCCCGCTGGTAGTAATACAATGCATATAAGTGCATGTCAAGAACTTCATATGCTTGTCCAAGTCCATACCATGCACGGAAATCTTTCAGATTGATGTCAACCGCGCGTCGATATGATTCGATTGCAGCATGTGAATTCTTCAACTCGACAAACTCGTGCCCCATTAATGTCCACGCAGAAAGGCAATTCTTGTTGAGAATGAGCGCACGCTTATAGTACATGATGGCTTTTTCGTGTTCGCTCTTCATTGAGTGGTAATTGGCCACAATGCAACAGGTCTCTGGTCTGAACTTGTCAATTTGCGAGGCAAACTGCGCTAAAAATGAGAGCTTGGACTTTTTCTCCATGACATACAACATGTTGGAATATGTATCTAGATCATCCAAACGGAGTGGATCAGTTGTTAGGATCAGATCAAAAATGCTCTCTGCTTGGAAATAGTCCAAGCTATGGTAGCACATAAGAAATTGCTGTATCTTTAGGAATGTAAAGTTCGGAAACTGTTTTATGAGTTCCTTTAGCAAATTCTGCATTTCAGTCAGCAGTTGGTAGAACTCTTGAAGTGTCACAACCTCGAAAATGCGAAACATTACGTTGTTCACTAGTGGAGCTTTGTTTGCCTTGGCACGTTTGATGAATGCAGTTGCTTCGTCAAATGAATGAAACAGCGCGATAAGTTCCTGCCAACATGACCAGTTATACGGGAATAATAATAGCGAATTGTAGAGATTAGTCTGGGCCAAGGAATACTTCTTCTTTTTGTTGTAAATTACCCCACTGAGGTAATGTAAGAAAGAGTTATCAGCATTTTGGCTATGGTATTGGTCGATTTCACTGAGGATTTTGGAGAGTTTTCCATTTACTGACCCCCCATCACGTTCTAAAGATGCTTCTTCCTCACCTAATGCTCCTATATTAAGAGATCCTCCAGTTTCTTCTGTTGCACGCTTGTCGATGCCAATAAGCATCAGATATAAACGAAGGAAAAGCAGGTTCCCACTCTTACAGCCATTCAATACATGTGCTGCGCGATCGAACTCCTTACAGCTCATATATGATTTCGCAAGGAGAAACTTGTCTTGATCTTGGATGTCTTCTGGAGTGTACTGGATAGAAGGGTATTGTACAGGCAGTGAAGGTTGTGGGAGTCCATTTAATGCCTCTGCGCACCATTTTGATGCCTGATGAAGGTTGAGGTTCGTAAGTGTTTGGCAGGCTAGGAATAAGTCTTGTCGGATCATGATGTATCGATCTATGGATGAAACGTATTGAAATTGATTTGGTTATCGACTGTTGTTGATTGATTCAATGTTATATTATGAATTTCGTGATGAACCGTACTTACTTCAACAAGTTCTCACCTGGAAGTCAAGTTGTGTATTGTAGCTTGGAACGCGTGTTGATAAAATATCTAAGCGGGAACAGAGAATTGACGTTATTTCAATACGTGCTGTACCAACCAAAGTTAAGTTTTCTCAGCGGGTACTGAAAAACACTCAAGAAAGCTTTAAAAGTCTCTGTGGAAGCTATATTTGGTACTTGTTGCAAACTTTCACGACAGATATCTCTAGTGTCTGTTCTTGCTGACCCAAAACTTTCCTGTATCCGATCGATTTTCTTAGTATTTTCATCACAATGACAGACGACCTCGATAACCTGTTGAGGAAAGCTCTTCAAACTGTATCGTCGGCTTACACGCTACTTGAAGCAGCACAGAATTCAACAGAGGCTGATCGCAAGGCCTATATACTTGACTCGTTCCAGGTGAGCAAGTCTACGAAAGAGTACAAAGAATGGGAGAAGACCAAGACAGAACATGCGCAAGAAGTTTCCAGACTGTACAACAAGGTAATAGGAGAGATGATGCGTATAAGCAAAAGGAAGGAGGATTTATTGCATGAATATGAAGAGCTCAAGACGCTGGGTGGTGGGATTACGCTACCATCTTGGAAGGTATCTAAAGAGGCAATAGTGCAACTCAATGACCCTATTTTACTCAAGAACATAGACAAACTTCCCAGAGTAGTTCCTTTAGATCAACTATATTCTGTGGATAGTGATGAACTTCCGTTCCCAGATTTGGAACAGTTCAAGAAACTTGTGGCCATCGACTTGAGGTTGAAGGTCGAATTAAAGATGAAACATGATATATTAGTGCATATGCGCAATCAGATCCTGGCAGATCATCGCAAATGGTCTTCTCGTGAGCAGGAGTTGATGACCTTCTTCGATGAGCAATTACCGGCAATCATTAAGAATGTCGAGGATATAAAGAAAACCGAATATGAGGTGGAAGATGAAGAGGAGGATGAAGACGATGATGATAATGAACGAGACGGAAAATATGGTGATGATGATGAAGATGATGATATGCACGATGTTCATGACGTCCAAGGTAAATATCACGGTCAAGACACTGATATTAAAGACCTGCCTGCCGTATATTCGGGTCGTGAAGAACTGGTTAGAGTTGATGATCAAAATATGATGATTGATTAAAAATAGATCGCATAAGCAATAGAAGAAAGCATGTTAATAAGAGAGTGTCTAACTTTAAGTACTTCATTGGGGTGTGTCCTAAACTTAAGTCGCTCACTGAAAGTATCAACTTTATGTCCTTCACTTGAGAGTATCCTTTACTTTCTCTCAAAAAAATGCAAATATATGCAAATACTAATACAATAGAGAGCAGTTGACTTAGGTATACTATCACATTCATACAAATCTCATCTGTTACCTTTCAATGATTTACTTTTCTCATCATCCTTCTCTTATCGATTGTGCCCCGCTTTTTTCGGACCACTCTACCCCTACAACATAGTCATAATGATTTGCCAATTGAATATCTACCTATACACTCTGTACTTCTATACATTTCAAGTTTAGACTTTCTTCTCTTCATCACCAGTCTTACCAGCCACAATGTAGTCAAAAACTTGCTTTGGGGAGTCACCAGCATCCAGTCTGAACTTGACGATTCTCAATAACTGGTAACCAGCAACACCACCCAAGAAGAAGTTAACAGATGCCAACAACGGGTTACGTGGTCTGATAACAAAACCAGCCCATCTGGTCCAAATAGCACCTGTTGCGAACAAGGCCACCTGCTGAGTACCACTGATTTTCTCAACAGGTCTCTGGATATCATTCAAACCAGCGAAAACAAGGGCCCACTTGAAGACTGGAGCCCAGAAGTGAACAGTCTTTGGACCGGTTTCAGACTGCAAAAAACGCGAGAACTTCGATGCGTGTGGTGCTGCGCTGGCCATGGTGATTGATTTCAAAAACTCCGCTCTATCCACAAAAACTTGTAAAGTTGGGTAATTGGTTCACGGACGACCCCACTCAAATTCCGCTATTCACCTTCGGAATATAGCTCGATTTCTTCTTCCATTTCGTCGTCTGAGATATAATTCTCCATGAAGCTCTCTTCTATCAAGAATGGGACTCCAAGGTTGTTTACTTTATCCACACTTGTCAGAGCAAGAAGATATTCGTGAATTACTTTGTGCAGTTTCCCCGCTGGTAATTCTTCGACTTGTGCAAATACTATAGACTGATTCTCAATGAGTCTGTGTAACCTTCTTCTCACTATATCAAATCTATTCTGAGTCTGAAGAGAGTCATTGAGCACATAGGAGATTGTGTTGGTTGAAATAGCTTTCTTTAATATATATACCTCATTTGGAAATATTACCGGAAACAATTTGCAGTTATTTATTAACCACTGTTTGGAACCGAGCGCGACATTGCGGAGGACTTGATCGTTATATTTACCCATGGGAAAACATCCTATTCCATAGTCTGACGAATTCATGAAGGAGGTGAATGCAAGTAGAAGTTTTTCCACACTCCACAGTGGAGACCACAATTCTTGATGGTAGTTGGTCATAGTGAGACAAATAGATACTCGTGTAACAAACCTTGCGGTAGGCAGTATCATTTGAATCTCTGGAGCACTAAATGGGAAATTGAGTGGGAAGAATATCACTCCCATATATAATCCGCCTTCAAACAGTGTGTTCTCTGATCCATGTATGAGAAAGTACCACTTGCAGATATTGTCTTCACTTTGAGTGAAGGTGACCTTATCGAGCGGTTTTTGTAAAAATCCCATGTAATCTCTATTGAGAGCCTGGATAGTGAACCGTTCGGGCTCTCCGCGAATCAGAACATGCAACAGCCCAATCGACATTCTGTTATCATAATAGTCTCTAAATAAGCTATTATCGTTCATGGTTTACAGTCAGAAACGTTTTGATCGCTCTTTATAATTTGTATTTAGCTTGTTTCTTTCTCAATCTGGTAGAAACACTATTGAAGTTTGTTACTCTGTTGGATGTTGATTGTTCTTTAGTAACTTGTTGAATAGTCTTTTTATGTGAATTGCCGCAAAAAATCTACAAAAAGTTTACAGACTTGAGATTTTTTATTAAGTATTTTGTAACGTCTATTACTTCACGTCAAACCCGCCTGTTTACATAGACGGTAAAAGACGCCTTCTTCATTCTTTTGTTCCAACAAGACCTGTGGTGAGTCAAATTCCACAATTTCTCCCTTATCCAAAGAAAGAATGCGATCCAGATCCATGACTGTCTCCAATCTATGTGCGATCGTAATGATAGTTTTTTCTTTAAATTCCTTACGGATAGTTTCCTGGATGATTTTGTCTGTTTCCACATCGATTGCTGCTGTAGCCTCATCCAATATTAATATGTTGGAATCTTTCATCCTGAGTAATACTCTTGCAAGTGACATCAATTGTCTTTGTCCCAGCGAGAAGTTAGATCCTCCTTCATACACCTTCAAATCTAATTTAGAGACTGGTTCCTTATGGCAAAGCTTATCTGCGTTATCATTATCCTTGTCGTCATCTTGCTGCATCTGCTCAATATGATCTTTCAAATGTGCCAACTCAAGAGCTTTCCAAAGTTCTTCTTCAGTATAGTAATTGAAAGGATCTAAGTTTTGTCTGATTGTTCCTTCGATCAATTGAGAATCTTGTGGAATAATTCCCAAATGTCTCCGCAAATCAAACAACAGTATCAGACTAGTATTGAGCCCATCGATTTCAATGTATCCGGTGACAGGCTCAATAATGCGGAAAATAGACAACGCCAATGATGATTTTCCTGCTCCTGTACGACCAACTACACCGATCTTTTCTCCTTTTTTGATCTCCATGGTGATGTTGCGCAAAATCAAGTCCAAGTTCTCCCGGTATCTTGTAGAGTAATTATGGAACTTGATTGACCCATTCTGCGTCCAGTTTACCGGTGGTTTTATGAGTTTTGATACGTCGTCTGGTTCCTCCACGGGTAATTCACAGTATTCAATACATCTCTCTACCGCAACCACATTGGTCTCGACTTCAGCGGAAACACGCACAACCAGCTGCAAACTCAGCGTTACCTGCAACGCATACGTCATAACGAAACCAGCCATCGACGGCGTAAGTGGGTGCAGAGTTGTGAGCGAAAACACGGCCAAACTGGATGCAGAGAAAATTCCCAAAGAACCTATGCACTGCAACCGGAACAAAAGCCATCTGTTTATCAGCCGTATCATGTACACAGACTTCAAGTTGAAGTCTACATTTGCATGATTGATAAAGTCAAAACGGTCGACTTGATTGTATGCACGGATAGTGTCTAACCCATTCAAAGACTCTCCTAAATGGGCATAGATCGGTGACCGTGAAATTGCCACCAATCTCTTCAACGAGCGGGAAACAGAAACATAGTATACTTGGTAATATACATATAATGTCAGTAAACCCAAAATAATAAGCACGTATGCGGGCATCGCGAATCCAACGACACAGAGTGTCATAATTGTACGCAACCCCATGTTGAAGAAACGTGAAAACGTGGCAGGAATCGAGGAATCAAGCTTTTGGATATCATTTGTAAACCGATTCATGATTCTACCAAGAGGCGTGCGTTCAAAAAATGACATCGGTGCACGCAAAACACGTTTAGCCATGTCATCATGGATTTTGATCGAAGCATTAATGGCAATCCACAGCATAGCGACAATACTGCGTAAAACCTGGAACATTGACTGCCCAAACCCAAAAAGTGCATAGACTATGATGAACTTCCAGACGTTCTCATTACCGTTATTCTTCGAGTTCTCCTCAGCCCAATGCTTTAACCAGTAGTTTCCACCGACTGAGAGAACAGAGGCGGTAACTAACAAAAAGACGAAAAGAATAACACCAGGAACTGAACATGCCTTCATATATGCAAGATAAACGGACCATTTAACTTTACCTTTCGCCAGAACCTCATTTGTTTGACCACTGCGCAAGTTAGGTAAAAGCTTTTTAATAGGTTCCCAATTAAACGTCGCTATCGACGCTCTGCGGAGAGAAGTTCCTGAAATTGAACTGACTGAGGAGGATGATGTTACCAAAGACTCGGGATTTAAGTCAGTTTTGATATCGTCATCTTCAGTGGCTTCTTCAGTAGACTCGTCGTCATCCTTCTCCTCCCTACCAAACTCAGATATCAACTTATAGATATCTGGGTGGTGGTCTTCATCTATATATCTGTAGGAAGCTGTTTCACCTATCGTTTGGTTTTTAATCATAGTAATCAGATTCGAGTAGCTCAATACTGGAATTGAATTAGTCACAAGCACAACAGTTTTAGACTTTAATAATCCCGAGCTGCTTAAAACCTTCTTAATGATGTTCTTACCAACATGAGAGTCAACTGCACTCAAAACGTCATCCAACAAATAGATATCAGCACGGGCATAAACAGCACGAGCCAATGCCAACCGTGCTTTCTGACCACCACTCAAACTCACACCCTTTTCTCCAACTTCTGTGTTGTCTCCATCAGGTAATATTTGCAAATCAGCTAATAATTGACATGCATCCAATGTCTTTTCATAGAAGTCCTTATCAAAGCGTGCTCCAAAAAGGATATTTTCTTTGACAGATGCATTCATAATCCATGATTGCTGTGAACAATAGGCAATACTACCATGTAACGTCACAGCAGCCTGATTTTCTGTGTCAGAAGAATCTCCTTTCTTCATAGTCAATTGTCCTAGTAAACCATACAAGAATGCCGACTTTCCAGAGCCAACTTTTCCAACAATACATGATAACTGACCTTTTTTAGCCACAAAGTTAATATCCTTCAAGGCGTAGTTGTTTGGAGACCACAAGAAATCCATATTTCTCACACTTACCGTGACGTCTCCTATTTCTTTTGGTTCCATTGTGCGCTTAGTCATGTGTGGGTCCATTTTTGATGCCACCAAATACAGATTGATTCTGCCCATTGAAGTTATAGCTTCAACAAGCATAGTGATGATGCTTGGGATTTCAAAAAGTGGCAGTGAAAGTAAGTTGAGTAAAGCCAAAGCAGGAAACACAATATCAGACGTGAGAGGCCGTTTGTCAAACAAGGCAAAAGTTGAGAATGACGTAAGTGAAACAAGCACAGGAATCAAGATCCAAATATAGTTGGCAACTTGAGAACCCAAACGCATAACAAAGTAGTCATGCATTTCACGCTTAACACGCGCCTCGTGCAATTTTGCGAACATAGGTTTCTCCCATGCGAACAACTTGATACTCTTGATAGACATGAGAATCTCATTAATCACTCGTGTACGATAATCTTTCAGCTTCATATATGCCTTATTCTTCTTCTTATACCACTTGGTCACGAACACGTTTGCCGGTGTAAGAACCACAATCACAACCACTGCTGACAATGTGGCCATGCCAAGTAATGGCCATAGGGAAATAAGACAAAGAATCACATCTGAGGGCATGAGAATTAAAGTACTGATGTCCATTGTGAGTTCTTGGACCTTGTTGACATCCACGGAAATCAAGTTGATGATATCACCCGAAGAGTAAGATTTACGCGCCTCTGTCGACAACAGAAGCGCCTGTTCGTAGATGAGTGAGGTGAGGGACGAACGACATGACAAACCCACTTCTAAATTAAGTAGAACGTAATTACCGTACAATACTGTCTGCGCAAGGGTATTGAGAAGCATACCGAACGAGATGAGAATTCCCTTAAGAATAGGGGCATTTTCTTCATTAAAGTACCGAATCAAGATGCGCAAAAGCTGAGGCTGGATGAAATTGGGTAATCTACTCAAGAACTCAAACCCAAATGAATAGCACGCCTTCGGACCAAATGCACGGAACAACAGTGATGCGATACTTCTTTCTCCAGGAATCCATTTCAGAAGAAGTCTGTTTGCCAGTTCACGCGTGGAAAGCTTAACGGGAGAATTTGGAAGCTCCGTATGTAAAACTTGTTGATTTTTATGTGAATCAACAATCAATGGATTCATCCACATAAAAGTCTCACGGTCGATGATATTAGGCTTTTGAAGAAGCTTAGCATCTCCACGCTTGGTGTACTCATAAACGAGCGTCTTTGAAGGTTTCCAGAATCTGAACTCCAAGATAAATATGAAAATTGCGTTGATCACCAAAAATACTTCCACGGCGTGAATCTGAGTGTAGTGGTCAGGCAGTTTGATAAGCTTCCACGCTGTGAAAGTATCTTGGTACCACAAACAAACCTGCCAGATGACCACCAAAGGCCAGAACACAAGGAGGATATCCAGTGCATTAGTGAAGTATAAATTTTCAATTGTGTGTAGTGGTAACACTATTGCAAATAGTACTGCTGTAAACGTACCAAAACCTATGAGTTTGTTATCAGCAAAGCGTTCATGAATACTCAAATAGTATGTTACGAGGTAAGCATACAGTAAAGCATGTATACTCACGGCGAACACTCTGATGTAGTGAGTTAACCCTGTGTTTTTTGGCGCAAGAGTGCCGTACGAGGGAAGCCGTTTGGAAGAAACAATATCATAGCCACCGAATGCGAACACAACAATGGCTAAGAGGAACACGATAATGCATAGAAAGCAAGGGTTGAATGCATTCGAGTTATCTGGTGCCAACGGTACCCAGAAGGCAGCTGCTCCACATATAGGTGGATCTGGCATAAGGTTGCAAAAGAAGTTTTCGAAAAAAAGTGTGGTGTAGCTAAAAAATGATAAGAATCAAAAGAAGTTGATAAGAAATACAACCATGATTGAATAAAACGACTTTACGGATTGCTTATACTCGTTTTTTTACGACTTCCATGTAGTTCTTCGGAATTCTTTATGACACAACCACTTAAATGGTATTACAAGTGAATTGATTTAAACATCACTTGGTTTACTATGAGATGCCGCATGTTGATCGGGCTTCAAGATTTCTTTTCCAGAAGTAAGAGAGACAAGTGTATCAAGAGAAGGATGAGATGACTCAAAATAAATTCAAATGAAGATAGATTCAAAAGATTAACTCAATTTCTCAACTATGCCCGGAAGGTCCAAATATAAATGAGAGTTCATACATACATCAAGCTTAGTGTGCTTTTTATGTTGTTTTGTCCCATGTTCATTATGCGATGGCTTAAGTTGATTACGTCATTTTGAACATATAAATATGTTAAAAGCATCGAAGATGATTAGACGCACGTTGCAGTCCCGTATTTTCCGAGTATATCGTAGCATCTTTCTAATCTTGGTTGATCTTTTTTTACCCCTGTATCAAACATACCAGTATCAATCGCCGCATTAGCCGGGCTAATCCATATAGATATATGGAAAGGAGATGGTTTCTGTGAATGAAATCCTAAACAGTAATGAGGCAATGTTTTGTGAGTGTGAAAATTTATCGAAGTTCATGTTAACAACAGTTAGATTCAGGGGTCTATCATCATTTTTCCCATATAACTCTTAAAAATTTCCCGGATCTTCAATAGAAGATCAATTGCATGTCTAGAGTCGATCCTTCTATATATACTACGAGAATTCCATGCTCCGGTTATATTCGGTGCCGCTCGGTATTTTGCATATTCCTCGGATCATTACAAAATTTTTTTTCCTTGACATTGGGGTACACCGAATCGCGGCCCCGAAAAAATCACATCCAATAAAAATTAATACAAATCAACTTTCAATGCTCGGACTTTCTGAAATCTGGAGAAGTTACGGACACGCGCGAAAAAAAAGCGTGATTCATGAGAGTTCCGAGGGTAACGTTCTATAATGGCCACGGCGTGAGCATATATCAACTATAGTAAGCATAGACAGTAACTATCAATTATCTTGACGTTAGGCTTTCACTTCCATATCATACTTTTTTAGTAATATGATCCTTTGGTTTAACTTTGCTCTACATCACTGCCCCCAGATTATAAATTTGCATGCTGCGATTGGCTGACACTCCTGTATTTTTGACCGGATGTCCAACAAATCCTCCTACCCGATCGAGAAATACAAAAAATCCCATGAATATATAAGTGGCCGCTCCCCGTAAAATTTTTCGTCTTCCTTGTTTTTTTTTTTAAGGGCCAGTTAATTAAACCATGTTATCTGCCACTAGAACTGCTGTGAGAGCTCCACGCTCCATTCGTGGCTTAGCTACCTCCACTTTGACCAGAGACTCCCAGGTCAACCAGAACTTGTTGGAGAACCACTCCTTCATTCAGTACAAGAAGCACTTGGAGAATGTCAAGATCGTCAAGGAGAGATTGAACAGACCATTGACTTACGCTGAGAAGTTGTTGTACGGTCACTTGGATGACCCACACGGACAGGACATTGAGAGAGGTGTCTCTTACTTGAAGTTGAGACCAGACAGAGTCGCTTGTCAGGATGCCACCGCTCAGATGGCTATCTTGCAGTTCATGTCTGCTGGTTTGCCACAGGTTGCCACCCCATCCACTGTCCACTGTGACCACTTGATTCAGGCTCAGGTTGGTGGCCCTAAGGATTTGGCTAGAGCCATTGACTTGAACAAGGAGGTCTACGATTTCTTGGCCTCTGCTTGTGCTAAGTACAACTTGGGTTTCTGGGGTCCAGGTTCTGGTATTATTCACCAGATCGTCTTGGAGAACTACGCTTTCCCAGGTGCTCTTTTGATTGGTACTGACTCCCACACTCCAAACGCTGGTGGTTTGGGTCAATTGGCCATTGGTGTCGGTGGTGCTGATGCTGTCGATGTTATGGCTAACTTGCCATGGGAGTTGAAGGCTCCAAAGATTATCGGTGTTAAGTTGACCGGTAAGATGTCTGGTTGGACTTCTCCAAAGGACATTATCTTGAAGCTTGCTGGTATTACTACTGTCAAGGGTGGTACTGGTTCTATTATCGAGTACTACGGTTCTGGTGTTGAGACCTTCTCTTGTACCGGTATGGGTACCATCTGTAACATGGGTGCCGAAATTGGTGCTACTACTTCTGTTTTCCCATACAACAAGTCTATGGCTGAGTACTTGGACGCTACCAGAAGATCTGAGATTGCTCAGTTCGCTGACCTTTACAAGAACGACTTCTTGTCTGCCGATGAGGGTTGTGAGTACGACCAGGTCATTGAGATTGACTTGAACACCTTGGAGCCACACATCAACGGTCCATTCACCCCAGATTTGGCTACCCCAGTCTCCAAGATGAAGGAGACTGCTCTCGCCAACGACTGGCCAATGGAGGTCAAGGTTGGTTTGATTGGTTCTTGTACCAACTCCTCCTACGAGGACATGACCAGAGCTGCTTCTATCATTGAGGATGCTGGTTCTCACGGTCTCAAGGCCAAGGCCATCTACACTGTTTCCCCAGGTTCCGAGCAGGTCAGAGCCACCATTGCCAGAGACGGTCAATTGAAGACTTTCGAGGACTTCGGTGGTGTTGTCATGGCTAACGCTTGTGGTCCATGTATCGGTCAGTGGGACAGACAGGACATCAAGAAGGGTGAGAAGAACACCATTGTTTCTTCTTTCAACAGAAACTTTACCTCCAGAAACGACGGTAACCCAGCCACCCACGCTTTCGTCGCTTCTCCAGAGATGGCCACTGTCTACGCCATTTCCGGTGACTTGGGTTTCAACCCAATCACTGACACCTTGAAGGACGCTGACGGAAACGAGTTCAAGTTGAAGGAGCCAGTTGGTGTTGGTTTGCCACCACGTGGTTACGATGCCGGTGAGGACACTTACCAGGCCCCACCAGCTGACAGAGCCTCCGTTGAGGTTGTCATCAACCCATCTTCTGACAGATTGCAGAGATTGAAGCCATTCAAGCCATGGAACGGTAAGGACGCCGAGAACTTGCCAATCTTGATCAAGGCTGTTGGTAAGACCACCACTGACCATATCTCTATGGCTGGTCCATGGTTGAAATACCGTGGTCACTTGGAGAACATCTCCAACAACTACATGATTGGTGCCACCAACGCTGAGAACGGTGAGATCAACAACGTCAAGAACTTGTACACTGGTGCTTACAAGGGTGTTCCAGAGACTGCCGCTGACTACAGAGACGCTGGTAAGCCATGGGTTGTCATTGGTGACGAGAACTTCGGTGAGGGTTCTTCCAGAGAGCACGCTGCTTTGGAGCCAAGATTCTTGGGTGGTTTCGCTATCATTACCAAGTCCTTCGCTCGTATTCACGAGACCAACTTGAAGAAGCAAGGTTTGTTGCCATTGAACTTCGTCAATGTTGCTGACTACGACAAGATCAACCCAGAGGACACTGTTGACTTGATCGGTTTGACTGAGTTGGCTCCAGGTAAGAACGTCACCTTGAGAGTCCACCCACACGATGGTTCTCCAGCTTGGGAGGCCCCATTGTCGCACACTTACAACGCTGAACAGATTGAGTGGTTCAAGTACGGTTCCGCTTTGAACAAGATGGCTGCCGTTGCCGCCGAGTCGAAGTAAGCTGTTGTATTTATTGTTTAAGAAAATATTCATATGGAATATGTAGGAGGAGTTTAATATACCACGATATTGATGTTGAAGTAGATTGCTTTTGTATAACAGATGTGAGAATAAGACTAACAATATTTGAAGAGGTACGGCAAAGAGATGCGGCTATCTTGGGGTGATAACCGAGCCTCTGATGATAACTGGGGCATAGATTTGAGAACAAGTTTAGTTTTTATAGAGCCAGTTTTCGGGCTGTGTTGAGGTTTGTTTCAGATTCTTCGATTACGGCTTCTGGTTTCTTGTTTTAGGTAGTCTCTATACTTATTTCGTAAGGCTATTAGTACCATTCGGCTCTTAGGACCGTTCGGATCAGTTGATCCCCTGAAGTATTTCCTGGTTTCCGCTTCGCTTGGAGAAAATTCCCAATTAGGAAATTCCTAGTACAGATCCCCAGCCTTCACACCAGCGTTGCAATGGCAATACAAGACTCAGACGATGGAATGAAAGACATGTAAAAGCAGGGTATTAAATATTTCAACTCCATTGATGAAAACATCTGGACCAGTGGCCAGTGACAATTCCAGGTTTCAATTCGAAAACACATTCAAACCTCCTCCATCAGACGACGGGATCAGTAGTGCTACTTTTGAGACTATATACCCCAAGAACACCCTGCACATGTATCCCCTGAATAAGAGAGAGTATTCACTGCAATATCCACACCAGGATAATACTCGTGGTATCAACCATAGTACTCCTTACTCTCCACCAGAGATCCCAATACCAGTAAGACCCAGTGCAGTGAATTTTAAGGAACCACTGTTGCCACCAACACCACCAAATGAGAAGCGTACCCCAAGACATAGCTTTGAGCATACTCGTGAAAGAAAACCTCAAGCGAGGAATTCCTACGAACAAGCGGGTGCTTTGCCTTTGCCTGATGTTGCGATTAACACTCCGCGAAGACTGATGACCGAACCGATTTACAATGCTGGAGCAACCGGAAGAGTATCTGGGGAAGTTCCTACAGGTACTACGGTACCACCAGCAGCTCCAGGATATCAACCAACTGCAATTGCGCCTGGGCAAACAGTTCTAATTCCTAACGGTCAAGGAGGGTATTCCACGGCGATTATGGATACCAATGGCCAGATACGTGGAGTTGCTCAACCTGCTCCCGATTACACTAGTAATTACCAAAGCGTTCCTCCTGGAGCGCCAAGGGGATACTATAATGTTGATTCAAAACGTTTAAAAGACACAGAATCGGTTTCTCTGTACAAACAAAAGCTCGAGTCAGAGCTCGTTACTCATGTCATGAACACACCGCTTATTTCATTTAAAGCTCGTGGAATGTACCGAGATGCTCCTGCTGACTCGCGGATTACTATCACAGCAAGTTTTGTGGTTTACTTGTTTGAAATCTTATGTGGAATCGTACTGATTACGTTGTCACTGTTGCTTGTGAGTCGTGACCCCGGATTTGCAGACGGGATATACAGGTATATGATTGCAGATTCAGTGGTTTCATTGGTGGTATCCATATTGTTTATCATGAAGATAATCAATTTTGAGAATAGGAATGGAAGTTTCTACTGCACAGTTGCAACCATTATGAAATTGGTCCTGTTTGTGATGGTGACTTCTACAGTGATCCCCGCTGATTGTCCAACATCTGGGGACGTTTGCCCACTTCGTAGAGCCGTGAGTGCTTTTACGATTGTTTCGACATTCTTGTGGGAGGGTGACTTGGTTATGTTTCTCACAACATTGTACATCTCGCGTCTTAACTTACTTAATGATATCAACTTTGACTATAGCAATAGGGGAATCGACCAAAAATTCAATGGGATACAAGACGAGAAACGTGGCCAACTTGCAGTGAACCCTAGTGGAAATGAGAACCAGCCAAGACCACTAGAGAGGACTATGAACCCAGTGACTGGCCAACCTGATAGGTACATAAATCCAGTTACTGGAGAGACGTTGAAGGAGTACTATTTGACTGATAATGGGCACATGTATGAAATCACACCTGGTACGGATATGGGTGATAGCTATATGTTCTTGGTATATCCTCCTTCGTAGAAACAGCAAAGATCTATGAGGAGGTAGTGAACATGGAGGATAAACTTCGAAGGAATAATTGGGAACAAGCGAAGAGTTGTATATGAGAATTGTCCGTCTATCTGAGATATGATGGAAAGTATGCGACATCAAGGTTAAATTATAGTTGCAGATAGCGAATTTCAAATAATCTTTAATAATCACATATATTCTTGTTGCATTATAGAGGAATATAGGAGAATCACTTGCCGGTATGTGTAAAAACTCCACACATTCTTCGATTGAATGACGACTTGGTGAAAACCAAGTCTTTAACGTTTTTAACAGTGAAACAGAATTCCATGACGTTTTTCACTCTGTTCGGAGTAACCTTACTATGGTTATCTTAATCTAAGTATAGAAGAGTGAACTGCCTCATAATTTTTTTAAGCATCCCTATCATGGTCCAACTAAAACGACTTAAAGACCATCGATTATTAATAGTGTAAGAATGGCTCTTTGGCCGAGTGGTTAAGGCGGTAGACTCAAGTTCTACTATCGTAAAGATGCAGGCGTTCGAACCGCCTAGGAGTCATTATTTTTGAATTTTTTTCTTCTGCTGTGATTTTGCACACTTACCCAATTTGGATAGTGCTGCAGCCATTTTACACTCATATTTGTGGCTGCAAATTTTTGTTTTGCAATAACTATCACTATGAAAGTATTTCCCTTGCTCACCGCTGGTCTCTCTCTGGGGCTCCTGCTTGGGTTGTTTGGGGGGCTTGAAAACCTCAAACAGCTCAAGGAGTCAAAGCTACGCCTAGAGGAGCAAATTGCCTCACTAGTGACTTCTCTAAAGAACTATCAGACAGATGTTGCAGAAGCAGAAGAATTATTCATCATTCCCAGTACACTCCTCAATGCTGATGGGTTTAAGAATCTAGGCTTGCATAGATTCATTAACCAATCTCACCACATCAACTTCAATTTCCACCCCAAGCTTCGTGACATCCTTGTTCCTGATTCATCTAAAAACTTGTTCCTTTTCGAGTCAAAGGACCCAATTCAAGTTCCTCAACATGGCAGTGCTTATGAAGCAATGGCCGAGTTCTTAGGTTCTTCTCTTCCTTTCAATGTCCCTAAGATGTTAAATTTAGTCAACTACTACTTGGTTCTCCCGAGAACTTTCTTAACGGGCAAGACTGAGTGGCATAACAATTTTCCGACACACTTATTTCTGACAAGTACAACTGACCAGCTTCCTATCTTTCTGAAGGTAATTAGTGGTGGTAGTCCATTGATGGTGTTCGCTTTTGATAATGATGAGAGCACCAGCAACAAAATTCCCATCATGAACATCAAGAACTACCTCTCAACCAACGAACAACCGACCGCTGTATCTCTGTTCTTCGACCTGATTGCCAAACACTGGGTGCACAAACTGGACATTGCAAGTCTTATGCAGTCTGCCTTTTGCAAAACTTCGGAACTGGACTCATTTTGCTTGCAGATTCCTAATGACAGCTTGTTACAATTGCTTCCGTTCACGAGACAAAAAGGAACCAATGAACCAATCCGTAAGGTGATCAAGTTTCAAAGACAATCTGGATTGTCTCGGAAAGAAGAGTCACCGAGAGAAGAGGTTTCCAGCCAATTGAAGAAAAGAAAGATTACTAGTAAATTGAGAAGAGAGGTTCCTAGTGAATTCTTGTTGAAGAAAAGAGACATTGCTAGAGAAATTGATAGTGAGTTCTTATTAAAGAGAGGTGCTAGTCCTTTATTTAAAAGACAAGTCGACAGCGATCAATTGGTCATTGGAATTGGGTCTAATGAAAAGGTCCTGAGGGCATCACTCGGGGAGAGGACTAAGAGAAGTATGGTATGCCTTCCAAGCCAAGTTAAACGTGAAGCATTGTCCAAGAGACATGAGAAACCTCAGACTGTTATTCAGCTCCGAGACACTCATGGAAGTCCATTTTCCAAAAGGGGCATGAAGGATCCGATGAACTCTCGTTTAGATGGTTTAGAGCAAGATTCTGATATCCTAAATGATGGAACCGTTTTAGAGAAACGTGCCGAATCTTTGCTCAGAGGCATTGCACACTATGCGGGAGATAAGATCAGGGGGAATGGTTACGACGATCTGGATGAAGAAGAGGAAAATGGCAAACCATCTCTCGGACTTCTGGAGAAAATTGCTAGGGTTAACAATCGCTTGAGAGCTTGGGCAAATGGAGTAGATAGCGATGATGAAGATGACAATGACGGGTTATACTCAGAGAGTAGTTACATTAATGAACACTACGAATGGGGAAACCTAAAGAGGGAACTTGAGACTGAGGATGGAATGATGAACTTGCCATTGTCATTGGTCCGTGCTTACGAACCGGAAGTTCAGTCCCCACGAAATGCTCTGTATGCTCAGGTGCAGCAGGCTCTGGTTTTGAACAATATGGAGGCCCCAAAGAAGTACTCGATTTTTTCCACGGAGGAAACATGTGAACCGGTTACTTGGTTCAACATTTTCCACCATGCAATCTTTGGAAAGGCCAAGTTCTGTCCACCAGAGGGAAAAGACGTAGAGGGTTTGATCTAACATCACTCCAAAAAAAAAAAAAAAAAAATACATAAAAAATAAAAAAAAAATAAAAAAATAAAGTCACGTTTGTAGACCCCACATATAGTTTACGTTTCAGATGTATGGAAATTTCATATGTTATTTCAACACGTGTTTGTGATCTTCTATACCTCTACGATCTACAATATATCCGAAAAACCTTTCTTAGTCACCTTACATATAGCCTTGGTAACCCCCGTGCTGATTCTGTGGAGGGGTCTGGTGGAATCCCTGGTTGTAGGAACCTTGATTGTAGGAGTTCTGTGGATAACCCTGAGGGATTCTAGACAGAGTCGACAGGAAAGCACTGCTCGACTCGTTATGTGCGTAATTGTTGTAGCCACTCAACGCATTGTTGGGGTTACCAACTATGGTTGAGCTAGGCTGTGTTGGTTCTATCAGCTCCATATAATAGGATTCTCTCTTCTCTTCATTCGAGAGAGAGTTGGAGGAAACCTCGCGTCTTTGGAGGCTCAGGTCTGCATCATAGACAGACTCATCTTCATAAGCTCTATTGTCGTGGCCTCTCATAGCAGTGGCACCAAGGGCCATCAATTCTAACTCATCGCTATCATGTTTGTTAGACAGAGGATCCTTACCGCCCTTATCGAAACGTGGTAAGAACGAGACTCTGTCATCCTTCATAGGCTGGTAGCGAGTGTCTGGGTTCTTGTAAACGAGGGCCAACACACATGTGATGATCGTGAACAAGAGCAAGAAGAGTGAGAAGACAGCGTTGAGCACGAAATAGACGATGGCCATGACAGAAGCAACGACGTGAGGCTGCTTGAAGATATAGGAGAAAAACATGAAGAACAACGCATTGATGGTGTTGATGATGGCAATAGTAATGTTGAAGGCATTTGTTCTCTTATCCATGAAAGGTCTTATCACACAAACTCCCACACAGTAGGCCAACTCAATGACAAAAATAATGACTGATTGAGCACGTCCCTGGGTCTGTAAAACAGCGACAAACAAGGACTTGAGGAAGACATATGCCAAACTTAACAGAATCCAGTAGTAGCAATCTGCACGGTATTGCACATAGATGAAACCAAACTTGTTCAAGAAAGTACCGTCACCGAAAAGCAAGTAGGCCGGATTCTTGAACTGGCGGACCGAACGACGTCCCAAGAGCACGACACGAGTTGCGGCTTGAGCAAGAAGCAAAAACGACACAAGGAGAAGGAAAACACCGACTAATGTGGTACCTGCGGAGTCACGACGGGTTAACTCCCAGATACAGAGGACCATAACCTGTGGGAAGGACACAACGAGCAAACGGTAGATCGAACCCTTGATGATATATGACCATTGTTGTCTGTACTCGTTAAACTTACCTTCATTCATGACCTTAGAGCGCACAAGAATCTCGATGATGGCCTTGAAGAGCGAGAGCGCAACCACCATGACGAACGCGAAAAAGAGAAGGAAGATGATCCCCGTCATGAAAAACGAAGTGATCTCGATACCCGCGAGATACGCCACTCTTTGGATTCCACGCAAGACCAAGATCTTTGCTGACAAGTCACCGTCATGCTCGTCCACGGTATACAAAGTGCCGTTCATCTTGTCGCTATAACCAAAGTCATCTGAATCAAGTGATACCTGTGCTCTCTTGAAGAGAGTGAGGTGGTTGTTACGCTTTTGAGCATAGAAGAGGTTTGTTAAAGCTTCGACTGAGCGTTTCAAGTGTCTTTTCTGCACTGAAATCGAGAGGTACAGGGAGCCCAAGATGTCAGTAGGCAGAGACCCACCTGTTGATTGCATGTACCAGTTCGCGATATTCTGAACAAAGCCGACCCTAACAATACCCAAAGACCACATGAAATTCTGCGCCCAAGCTGCAGCAATGGGAGGTACCTTTGCGACGGCCATCATGGCGGTAATTGCGAGGGACTGGAAATAGATAAAAAGCGACATAGAGTTAGAAGCAATATGCGCAGCTGTACTCGAGTGTCCAATCACTGAGATGACACCGGAAGTTACCACACCTAAACCGGCGATGGCAGCGATTGGCCACGAAGCATACTTAGTTTGCACAGTACGACCATTAGTCAACACGGCCTCGACACAAGCCAAATCCTTTGTAGAGTTTGTATCGTAAAGAATCACACGTACTCTAGCATCCAAATCCGGGATTGTATATGCGACGGAAGGCACGTCTTTTGTAATATCATCACCCAAAGTGTATTGGGAGTTCAAGTCCATGTGGCCGGTTGTGAAAGGACAAATCTGACCATAGTTGAGACTGCAAAATGTGATGTTCTTCTTCAAGACAGATAATCCATAAGTGATCAACTCGATTCGCGCACCAACATAAGCGTCGATGTTGGAAATGGCGGCCACATCAAAAATCACAGTATTGTTGCTGGGGAAGAATTTGACATCGAAGTGGGAAGCAGTGAACTGGGAGTTATCCATGCATGTGAGAAGCGACAGTGAACGTACAAACTTTTCAGCTATCACGCACTGGAGAAGTGCCACCAAGAGAAGGAACTTCATTGTCGTGAAAGAAAGGGATCTCGAAAGATTAAAAATAGAAAGGAGTGGCTGTGTGCAGTAGGTCCACTGACGAGCATACAGACCGGTAAGAGGACAAAACTACCACGCATACAAAGTTAGAGACGGAAAAAAAGCTGGTTATGACCTACGAACTTGATGACGTAGCACTGTATAGTTAGTGAAGGGGCATCTATGATTGTAGTTGTCATCATCAAACAAACACTCGACGAGAGGGCTGGCAAAAAAACAAAAATGGCAAGCAAAACAAAGAGCAAATGAAGAAAATAGAGGGAGGTAAGAGAGAGAAAAGGAGAAGAACTAAAGAAGAAGTATAGAAGGATAGTTGAGGAGGGATAGTTGAAGAATTATTGAATGATTATTGAATGATTATTGAAGGATTATTGAAGGATTTGACCAAGAATTGTTAGATTTGTCCAAGTACATTTGTTCAAGGATTGTTAGACAAGGAAAAAACTAGTCATTTGAGAAAGGCTGATGTCAAAGGCTTGGACAAGCATAAGGCTTGACTTAGAAATGTTTGACTATAGAAATGTTAGAAAAAGGCTTGTTAAGGCTTGACTTCAAGGACAAGGCTTTTCGCCAAGCCTTGGACTTTCTCCAAGCATTAAGCCAAGGGAAGGGTAAATGTAGAGAAAATTTAGTCTTCAAAGTATTTTTGAGTTAAGGTAGAGTCAAAGTCTTTTAGTCAAGTCTTTTAGTCAAGTCTTTTAATCAAGTCTTTTAGTCAAGTCTTTTAGTCAAAGTCTTTTAGTCAAGTCTTTTAGTCAAAGTCTTTTAGTCAAAGTCTTTTAGAGTCCTTTAAAATCCTTTTAAATCTCTCACTCAAATTCTTAGCTAAATCTTTTGCATCATTTTCTTTATTGTTCTTTGGTATTTTCCTCCTCTTTTCAGCCTTTTCTTTTAACTCTCTCCATTACGGGGCTATGCAAATACTTGAACATCGAAGCCTACCAATGATCATACATTCCATCTATTCATCTCTACCCCATTTCTTTCACAAAATCAAAATGCTCAGCCTTGTAAGATTGCAAAATCGAAAATTACACTTTTTTCAGAAATGGACCAAAATGTAGTCAAAAGGCTTTTAGATTACTTGATAGTGAGTTACTCAAATAGTAGATATTACTTAAATGGTAGATATTAAATGGTAGATATTACTTAAATGGTAGAGATTTATTCAAATAGTGAGATTACTCTAATAGTGAGATTACTCTAATAGTGAGATTACTCTAATAGTGAGATTATTCAAATAGTGAGATTACTCGAATAGCAACATTATTGAATTGTAAAACTACTCGAATAGTGTCATTATCCTCTTTTATACACTTCCTTGGAACTCATTATCTTCTTATCATCAATATGGAATACCGTTCGTAATACGCTGGAATTCATCATAACCCTTAGTGTAGAAACTCTCCATCAGCTTTCCAACCAAACCACGCATATAAAGACTGGCCTCCCTCTCCAGCTTACCAGGAACAAATCTCTGTCTCAACTTACGGATAGTTTGCTCTTTGAAACATGGCAATCCAGACTCCAACATTGGAGTCACACACCGCACAATGGTCTCCATGTGTGGTCTGCATGCCAAGTAACCCTTCACACACAATTCCTCAAACCATTTAAATGCTTGTGTGGTGTTACTACCACCCAACACCATGATCATCTCATGTGTGAGCTTGAATGGTGCAGCCTCAAAACGAACTCCACCAGGCACGATATCGAAGCAGAAACCAAAGTCAATGTGCAAAATGTGTCCTTGGTCATCGTACATAATGTTACCATTATGTCTGTCCTTGAACTGCAAGATATACGAGATAATCAGGTATGCAGCAAGTGACTTGATCAAGTTGTTACGAGCATTTTGGTATTCAACTGATGTCTCAGGTCCAAATTTGGTAACATAGTACTCGTAGAGCCCATTGACAGCCTCACGTCCTAACATATCTCTACTGATCGAATTTGGTAAGACATCAATAACACCACAACCAGGTGCTGTGGCTGTAACACGGTTAGGGTAAACATACAAGTCAAGCCCTGCAGTCATCCAAATCGACCGGAATACCGAAATCAACTGAAGAGCTAAAACATCCTGGCGCACATCATCTCCGACCTTGAAAATAGCACTTTGCCACTTCTCATACGGAACCACAATATCGCGGCCACGCTCGTCAATGTCGTGTCTCTCCTTGCGAATCTTAAAGGTGGCCATAAAAGGCGCCTTGGCATGCGACTGCAATGGACGACCTGACTTACGATTGATATCAATCACGACACCATCTGGGTTACTCGGGAGATAAACGCCCTCAAGAACCTCAATACGGCCCATTTCCTCGTCAATCTTGACCTTTTTCTCCGCCTTGGACTTCTTGACATATGGCTTCAACTTACCCGAGATGCTTGTGACCTCGTTGAAGAAACTGAACTCACGCTCGTAGAACTCAAGGTCAGAGCGAGCAAATGACTGCTTCATCTCAGTTTGAATTCTATCCAAGACTGGCTTCAATGAGTCGGGTTCAGTCAGATCCTCATCCTTATAACTGTTGGCCAACATATTCCAGATAATCTGGTGCGCAAACAACTGTGACACTTTACCGGCCTCGAGGATGAACTTCTCCATGTATCCCTTCTGGTCAAAACGTAAACTCTGTACGAGCTGTGGCACGTAGAAGAAGGTGAGGTTCACATCATGGTGCTCCAACAGTCTCATCGAGTACTGCAAGATGTAAGGGTGGTGACCGAACGGTGGAAGGAACAACGTTATGGCATCAACAGGTGATAATGCCTCCCAGAATACCAAATGATGCGTAGGCATGTTAGTACCACCATTGATACCAATGAAGAATTGCACGGCCTCTGGGTAAGGAGTTGCTGGTAATGGGTTCTTGGTGATCAAAGCCTGCAAAAGCTCATCCAAGTTCTTGATCTTGTAACGCAATGCCAAGTTGACAGCGAGAATAGGGTCGTGCGCATAAGCACGAGTGATGTGAGTACCGCTAATGGCACTGGAAACGAACTGACCACGAGTGTCCTGAGGATTGAGCACATTCAACCACACAGCCATCTTGCTGATCTCGTCATCCAAGAAGAACATCAGGAGAGTCTTCTTCAGTTCGAGCTCATCCAGCTTGTACGTTGGAGTGTGAGACATCAACCGTGCGACTTCCTTTAACAATGCATAATCCGCCTTGATCTTGAGAAGATTACCACCGAATGGGTACGCAGCGCGAGCGCGGAACCACAGCAATGTCGCATCCAAGATGAGTTCTGTAATCAGGATCAAGTTACGCGCACCCAACTTAGTGTGGTGATTCAATACATCGAACGCAAACCGCACTAACTCAAAGCGCGCACTCCTTGCATAAGGGTGCAAGCTAGCCACACGCAAGCCACGCAATCCTACCTCCACCACTCTTGTGTAGATCTTGAGGAGATGGTCACTCTGGTTCATCGCAGCCTCGAAACTCAGCGCAAATGCACGCACGAGTTGAAGGTGAGGCAGAATCAACCGCTCCACCAAGGCTGCACCCTTGCGCATACCAACGAGGTCAGTTGGTACATACTGCATTGTTGCAAATTCTGCGTTCACAAGATCGCGAGCCGTGCTGAAAAGCCCATACCGTTGTTCAACCAGCATCTCCCATGCCTTAGCGAGTTCCGCAGTCGCAAGCATACCGAGGTGGGGTCTCCGCAAAACCGTTAATGCCGTGCCCATCACTTCCTCGTCAAATACAGCAAACGCAACAGCAACAATGTCGCGAGTTGCCCTAGCAGTGCCCACAGCAGCAAGCTTTGAAAGAAGTGAACGTGCTGAATCCACAGTGATGGAGGTCGGGTCCGCAATAATACTGGCAACAGAAGAATCGAGAGTGGAATCGTATACAGCAACAGCACTTGCGGCGGGTGAAACAACATCGCTCGGTGCCTCCCACATTACATGTAAATCCGTCACTGGATGGCGCGAGATATTATACAACTCACGGTCACTTGGCAAAATCGCACCCGCCATCTCCAGCGCAAACAGCACACCATAATAAACTCTTCCCACGCTCATCTGGCCCGCAACGTAGTCCAGTACCAATGCACGAGTATCACCACCACATTTGACCATTGCCAACTTGACCCAGGAACGAGCCTTGTCACGGAAGCGAGAAAAGGTCGCACTACGCCACTTGTAGTCGTCTGGGAGCAGGAGCACAACACCAGTGCGTGGTGCGGTGAACTGAGTGGTGGGGTCATACATATGAGTGTCTGCATCGGCGAGCGCATCAAACAAAAGTGTGAGGATGTCAAAGAGCGCATACAAAGATGTAGCATGACAAAGCGCGGATGGGATTCTAGTCACAAGCACATCACAGCATTGCAATGCCGCATCTTGAACCTCCTCCAAACGATGACAGCAAAGCTGCAACATCCGCGTCAATTGGGCCGCAACGCTATCGGCTCTGAATTGCTTCACAGGAACCAACGACACATAATCCGTAGCGATCTTATGTGCAATTGCACCCATGAAACGATCAACACCACTTGTCTTGAGTGCGGGATCTGAGAGGTACGTCAATACGGTCGCACAATCACCACCACGCACACGTAACAGCTCAACGTACACAGCTGCCAGGAGGAACATCAACTTGGGGTACGAAAGCAGACGGTGTACTTCGAAGATATCTCCAACAATGTGACGGTGGTCCTTGACTGTGTGGTTCAGTGAACCACGACGCAAAATCGTGTTGAGCTCAAGCAGCGTTTCAGCCCTTGCCCACAATGCTTCCGATGCAAGTGCAGGAGAGCTGTGTGCAATGCGCTCCAACTCCCGTGCGTAAGTCTTCGTGTTGGAGGACTGCATCGAAAATCCGTGCACAGCCAAGTTGAACCAGAAGTCTCTGAAGAGCTTCGTAATGCCAGCAGAAAGACGAAGCGGTGCGCTAGTGGGAGGCGGAAGGAGCGCCGCAAGTGGCCGGAGATGTCTACAGATCTGTGCAGCCACTGCAGTGATCTCATTGTGTGATCTGTGGTGCTCGAGCTCCTGAACTTCACCTTCGCTAACCACTGCACGGAGAAGTTCCTCGAGAAGGACCTCATAATGAGAAAATTCAAAGTCATCCGAGGAATCGATACTTTCAATCCTAGCAGTACCTAAAGCACCTTCAATTCTAGGTGTTCCCGAAGTATCAATCTCGGAAGTCTCGCTATTCCGTGAAATTCTCTCGGACAACTCCACACGAGCACGTTCCAATACCGCCAGGTTCGATTCCTCAGCCCAACGGTGCATTAACCTCACCAAAATCACGAATTCGCGCTCTGGTAGGAATGGTGCACATGAAACCAAGCCACGAAGGAGTGTTGCACGTGCAGGGGCATCCTTATGTGCCTTCTGAGACAAAAGCGTGACGGCGAGTGTAGCAACCGTTTCATCCTGACAAGCACGCGCAATCGCTACGATTGCAGTAGTTGCATTCTCGCACACACGTGCAGCATCATCGCCCACAGAAGTAAACAGTGCAACGGAGCTGCGACGCGATGCAGGGCGCCGACTAGCAAAAAGGAGGTTTGTGAGTGTGTAGATGGTTGTAACTACCGCATCCTGCGACATCAGACGCGTAGCGATACCTACACTACGTGCTGCTGCATCACAGTACGAAAGTGCAGGGTCAGCCACGAGAGTTGTGAAACCACGAGTGAGCGTTGCACCAGTGAACTCGTCGCGAGTACTCAACAACGCACCCAATTGGATCGTCGCAAGTCCGAGATCAGGGTCCAACATCGCGTCCGTAATATCAAGACAATTACGGAAGAGTGTGCGACCAGTTTTGACGTCAACATGACCGAGAGAAACTCCACATCCAATTACCTGGAGGTTTGCTGCCTTTGAACGGTAACCGAGTCTTAAACGGCTGAATGTCGAATACACGATATACAGTTCACCACGGTCCAAGAACTCCATTTTCTGCGTAGCCAATGCAGAGAGTGAGGAAAGAATCGAGGAAGCCGTATCCTCAAGGCGCCCATCGATCAGAGTCGATTCGAGCTCTGCAGAAACAACATCGAGACGGTCTTCAAGAGGAGATGTGTCTAAGCTCTTACTATTTTTGCGCTCACCAACTCCACCATATTCCAATGTTGGCGACAGTGGTGCTTCCAAGATTCCCTCAAGGAGGCTAGTACCCGTGTTTTTAGTGACACTTGCTGCAATTCTCGTCATCAATACACTCAATCTTTCAAGGAAGAGCACAGGAGCGAAGTCCACGACGTAGTCCTTATCCAAGAGCGGAGAGTAATCACGGTCGGCAAAGTCAGGCACCACGTACAACCGACTCAGATACTCTTCGACCTCATGTAAGAAATCGAAATTGTCGATACAGGTGTCGAGTTTCAAGAACACTTTAAAACCATCGGCAGTTGTCAAGAGTGCTGGCTGTTTGATGAAACCACGTAAAACACCAACAAGAGTCAAATAGTGGGCGAGTTCGAGGTCAGCTGCGAAAAGCACGTCAGCAAAACCCATCAAGGCATCAAGTGCCATATCCGTGAGGTCGACGAATTGAACTGCCAATTGAGTGATACCGATTGTCAACTTTTGGGCAAGAACTGTCCATGGAGCGTGTTTGAGATGCTGTCTATGGATAGATTTTCCGAACCTCTGGCGTGGAAGCTCCGTGAGGTATACACGGAAGCGTTCTAACAATGAAGTTGCTTGTTTGTGCGAAGCTATATCGGCTGTAGCATCACAAAGGGCCACGAGGGTTTCGTATTCACGAGGAGAAATCGCTACTTCGGCGAATGAATTACCGGAAATAGTAGGTGCGAGTTCCACCAAGCGAGGAAGTGAACCTTCGGAGTCCTTGGCCGCCAATTGCGCGAGCTTGCGGAGTGATTCAGCGCGAATCGTACCGCTGCTTATGCCATAGTAGTCCATGGTAAATAAAGAAAAATGTTAAGAGTAGATAATGAAAAAGTGGAGAAAAGAGGAGATGAAAAGAGAGAAGGAAAGAGAGTAGGTACAAAGAAAGAAGGAAAGAGAGGTACAAAGAAAGAAGGAAAGAGAGGTACAAAGAGGGTGATAGGAGATGGAAAGAAAGTATAAGGAGGGTAATATTTAGAAGAGATGTGAGTAAGTTGATATAAGAGAAGACTAGTGAATTGATATAAGAGCAGACGAATGAGTTGATACCAATGAGTTGATTGGAGAATGGATAAAGAGTGGTTCTAATGTTCTAACGAGGGAAAATTGTAGTAGAATACTGATCCAAACTTCGGCTATCTTCATATGCTTTCGACAGTTGCCCGATTAGGAAAGTGCTGCGACATGTGAAGAGGAACAAAGGTTGAGTGTGAGAGTGTCAGACATAAGCAAGATGATGATGGGAGAGAGATTCAAGTCAACATGATGAGGGATGAATAGAAAGACGAAAATTGATTGAAGAGAGATTGAAGTTAGAGGTGATCTGGGTGATCTTAGAGTTGATAGAGGTAATCATAAAGATAAAGTTGAGTGATGTTTTGACCATATTAATAGATACATATTGATAGATAATGACATTCATATTGATACATATTGACACATATTAACACATATTAACACATATTGTAATCATCTTGACGTTTATCGATATTTCCGATGTCTTTTATCCTTCATCTTCAATATTTTTCATTGATATACTTCAAGTTACTCTCTCTATCCCCTCTCTTCTTCCTCTCCTTCTCTCTATTCCCTCTCTTCTTCCTCTCCTTCTCTCCTTCTCTCTATCCCCTCTCTTTTTCTCCTTCTCTTCTATCATTCTTTCTCTTTTTCTCCTTCTCTCTATCATTCTTTCTCTTTTTCTCCTTCTCTCTATCATTCTTTCTCTCTACATCTATTCACACCATCTATTCATTGCCTGTTCCTACGAGTAAGTCTCGATCAAAGTGTCCCTCAAGTTGCCCTGGATAGCGTCCGGTTGCGCATCTTGCAACCTGAAAATCGACTCAATCACACTCAACTCTGGTGCAGTAGTGTCAATACCCGTTACACTCAACCAATCATTGACCACCATTCCAGCACCAACAACTGCAGAACCTCTGTTCACAGTTCCTGCAACTAATGGCACCTGCAACAACGACGACAATTCTTCTTGATCCTGAATCGATGTCTGTGGGTGAACCAAACCACCTTGGTTAGAAAGAGAACAGTAAGATCCCACAAGAACATTACCTGCAATAGTCTGGCGGAATACTTCAACACCTAAAACATCTGCAATCAACTCTTCAGTCTCTCTCTCAATATCTGGGTGAACTAATGCAACGTAGTCATTGCAACAGATGACGTTACCGAGTGCACTAAGTCTCTCCTCAACTCTCTGTATCTTGACAGAGTCTGGAAGGGAGTTTCTCAAGTGCATCAACTCCTGATCAGTGGTTTGAGTAGGCACAAGGAGTCCACGTCTGTTTCCGGCAGTCATTCTACCAACTATACGTGTACCTGCGATGGTGGTGTGCACGATGGGCACGACATCACCAAGCTCGGCTTCAAAGGCGGAATAAAAGTTCTCGGAGCCGCCGACGGCAACGAGACAGTACGAGTTGGTCAACTTGGAGAAGACTCCAACCTCGTTAGAGTTCTCAAACTGTGTTCTGGAAGCCATGTTGTTGGTGGCGAAAATGAGATGAGGAAAAAAGAAGAAAAGAGAAAAGATTGAAAAGAGTGAGAAAAGAGGAAAACTAAATGACAAGAGTATTGAGAATTAGACTATAAGTAGTCTTAATGAGTCATTTGTATTAACTTGATAAGAGATGGAAATTGAGTATATTCAGTATAACTATATTATCTCATCATCTCATCAGTATTCTTTCTCAGTTCCCAGCATCTCAGTTCCCAGCATCTCAGTATTCTCATCTCAATCAGTATTCATCATCTACCAATTCTCATCTACCCTCTCATCTATTCATCTTCTCCCCTGAAAATCTCAATTAGTATTCATTATCCCCCTCACCATCTCTTCCCATCCTTCCCTACATCTATTACCTCAATTTTTATTTCTATACCTTCTCTCTACTTAGCATTAATCCAAATCGTTTTCATCATCCTCACTCTCATCCCACTCCTCAACATCCATACTGTCGTCTGCCTCGTGGTTTGGTAAAACCTCGAGTCCCTTCTCATCCAATACAACCCTCGCGGTTTCTTTGTCCTTGATCTCACCTCTGAGCAACATCACAGCCAACTTGTTAAGTAACTCGTTCTGGATCAACCGGTTCAATGGACGTGCACCGAGATCCGCAGAGTAACCATTCTCACAGAGATAGTCGAGTGCCTCTTGCGATACATCAAGTTGCACATTCTTACCATTACCGGCAAAACGATCCTGAATCTCCTTCAACCGAATCCTCACAATCTTGGCTATAGCCTTCTTCGATAACTTGCTGAAGATCACAGTCGAAGAAATACGGTTGAGGAACTCTGGTCTAAAGTGTGCTCTTACTGCACCCATAACGAGTTCACGTGTCTCTGGAGAGATACGGCTACCAGATGCTGCATTAATGAATTGAGCACCCAAGTTAGACGTCATGATGATAATGGCATTCAGACAGTTCACAACCTTACCTTGCGAAGATGTCACACGACCATCATCAAGAACTTGAAGCAAAACAGTCAATACTTCTGGTGCAGCCTTCTCGACTTCATCGAAAAGAACAACAGAGTATGGCCGTCTCAAAAGAGGCTCTGTGAGAATACCTCCCTCCTCATATCCAACGTAACCTGGAGCTGCACCAAGCAACTTCGAAGCCAGTGCCTTGTCGCTCAACTCTGAGCAGTCGATACGAATCATCGCACGCTCATCTGCAAACAAGAACCCAGCAACCTTCTTTGCCAACTCAGTCTTACCAGATCCAGAGAGACCGAGGAAGAGGAAAGATGCTGGCTGGTGAGGGTTAGCCAAACCAGAACGTGTCAACCGGATCGCATTCGATACGGCCTTCACTGCCTCTGGCTGACCCACAACTTGTGACAGCAACTCGTGCTCCATATTGATCAACTTGGAGTTCTCTGCTTGAGTGAGCTTGCTCACAGGAATACCAGTGAGACGTGCAGCAGTCTCTGCAACTTGGTCAGAAGAAACCACATTGCGCAGCAAACTCTCCGGACCGGCATTCATCTCTTCTTCCTGCACCTTGATCTCTAACTCGCGGATCTGCTGTTCAACGTCTGGAATTGCAAAGTACCGGATATCAGCAACAGCACCGGTGTCTCTGCGTCTCTCGGCATCCTGTGCCTTGATCTCCAAGTCGTCCAACTTACGCTTTGCCTGGATGAGAAGATCGTGTGATGCACGCTCTTGTGAGTACTGCTCATTGAGCGGACCAAGCTTCTCTTCAAGAGCAGCCTTCTTGCGTCTAGCCTCCTCTAAACGATCCTTAGAGTCGGCATCGGCCTCAACATCACGCTCGAGCGCGTTAATCTCAACCTCCACCAAGTGGAGTTCACGCTCAAGGTTGTCAAGAGCTTCGGGCTTTGAGTCACGAGCTACTGCAACAGTCGCAGCGGTCTCATCAATGAGATCGACCGCCGAGTCTGGAAGCGAACGGTAGGTGAGGTATCTCGAAGCCAACTGCGCAGCAGTGACGAGCGCACTGTCGAGGATTCTCACACCGTGGTGGATTTCATAACGAGGTTGCAAACCACGAAGGATTGCAACGGTTTCAGGCACCGTTGCAGCTGGCACGTCGACCTTCTGGAATCTTCTCTCAAACGCACCATCCTTCGAGATGTACTTACGGTACTCGGCAAAAGTCGTAGCACCGATACAGTGCAATGCACCTCTGGCCAACATTGGCTTCAAGAGGTTAGCAGCATCACTCTTACCATCGCCCATCAACATGTGTATCTCATCGATGAAGAGAATGATCATCTCCTTCGACTTTTCAATGTCGTTAAGCACACCCTTGATACGTTCCTCAAACTCTCCCTTGTATTTGGCACCCGCAGTGAGTGCACCTAAGTCAAGTGCAAACAACCGAGAGTTGGAAAGCACGTTAGGAACGTCGCCATCGACGATTCTCTGTGCAACACCTTCCACAATGGAGGTTTTACCGACACCTGGTTCACCGATGAGCACGGAATTCGACTTGGATCTACGTGCAAGAACACGGATCACACGCCGTATTTCCTCTTCACGACCAATGACAGGGTCTATGCGGCCCTCGCGTGCCTTTTCTGTCAAGTCCTCGCAGTACTTCGACAAAAATTCGTATGTGTTCAGCGAGTCTGCCTGGCGAGAGTCGATACGCTGGTTGCCACGCAATTCGAGTGCGGCATTCTTCACCAGCTCAATGTTTATTCCACATTCCTTAAAGATGTCCAAGATGGTCAGGTCCTCCAAAAGTGCAAGGAAGATGTGGTCCTGTGCAACATATGAGTCCTTTTGCTGTTGTTTGATCTTGGTGGCACGTTGGAGCATCTGACCAGTGGAGTACAGGGGTCTGATCTCATCTGGTGCGGGAGACTGCAGTGGTAAGCGTACCAAGTGCTTGTTCACCGCACGCTCGAATGAGGGCCACTCGAAACGTGCCTTTTGGATGAGTGTCTTGAGGTACGGCGTCGATGACTCCGCATCAGTTGGCACCATGGCAGCAAGGAAGTGGAGTGGCACTAATTGTGTGTTGGAGTTGTCTTTGGCGAGTGCCTGCGCCGTGTTGATGATGTTAATAGCATTATCTGTGAATTGTGATTCGTCCATGTTTGGTTGCTCAAACTGGGGACCATACCACCATTTTATACTTTCGCAGCCGTTTGGTAGCGCACCTCACAGAACGTTCGAGATTTTGCTCGGGTCTTCTCGAAGGTCGTGGAAGCTACGCAACAAATAAAGGAAGATGGGGTGAGACTAGTATAGAGAGATGGGTAGAGAAGATATAGGATGATTGAATGTTTGTTCCCTTACAGTGGTTCTCTGTAAACGTGCTAGAGTAGTGGAGCAAATTGGAGTATATGCAGGATGCGAAGAGAATGAACAAGACTGAGTACAAGAATGAGGAATAGATGAGAATAGATGAGAATAGACGTGAATTGACCAGAATAGGTAGGAGTTAATTCGAATTGATGAGACTACATGAGACTACATGAGACTACATGAAGTATAGAGGAAAAGGGTTTTCTTGAATAGTATAAAGTTACACCTGAAACTATTCATGAGCAAGGAATTAACAAAGCTGCAAGATTATAATCACGTCATTTTCGCAAGATGCATTTGAGATCACCCTGGAACAGGAGTGGGGCTGATAAGTAAACTGGAGAACAGATGAACAATGAGAACGAAGATACATGAATTAATAGAAATGTATCAATTGACATGGAGAACAATGAATATGAAAGAATTGGAATGATAGGTAATTTGAAACATCAACACTCTTGAATAAATGCCTAGATTGCTAGTCTTTATTAGCGCGGAGTTATGTTTCCCCGGATATTCTGGATATGCCGGAAATGTTACGAGCCCCATCGTATAGGGTGATACGAAAGACCATGGATTAAGGAGACCCTCGTACATACTACTAAAGCGGATTAGAGTATAAGTGTAACCTTAAGCGATTTTCCACACCTGACGATTTTTCCTCGTATTCAGCCCTTGGGATATGGCTTGAAGGGGAATCTAGATTTATGCAGAGAAGTGCATAAATGTGACACAAAAATGCATGAATAAGCCAGGCTTCTGGAAATTCGATGAACCCCAGTTGAACCAGTTTCAATTTGTCAAGAGAGGAGTGAAAAATAAAGGTCATGTGTGCACCTTGATAGTAAAAAGCATCATACAAAAATCTCATGTAATGTCAAAATATAGTGAAGGTTCACGATATGGCTCATAGTCTAAATACTAATATATTATTCACTTTATGTACATTCTATCAATAGTTGACTTTGGAGATTCAATTAGAATCCAGCAACAGGAGGAGATTTGCTAGGAACCACTGCCATAAACTTATAAATCTTACCCATACTCTTATCATCCTTATCAACCAACCTACGGTATGCTCCGTAAACTTGGTCTTGAACCTCTGGACGATGTTCGTTCTTCTTGATCATCTGGTCCACACGGTATCCAATACCCATATTATGGAGCCAGTCACCTTGATCGATGGGCCCTGCCACAGTACATTCCTTTTTGCATATCGCACTCAATGCATCAAAGTCCACATCCACTGATAAGTCCACCTTTCCTGGCATTTCGAATGGCAGCACAAACTTGTGCTTGTAGATTCCACGCAAGGTATTGTCGGGGACACGTCCAACAACACCATAGTCCATGATCATTAATGCTCCAGTTCCGCGTTGATTGTCAATCAACTGAGCCATTCTCAGAACATATAATTCCGAATCAGTAGATACTTCAATTCTCGTGCCAACAGGAAGTTCTGTGAATCTCTTATTGAGAGTAGGAACAATACTCAGAGGAGTACTCGAAGGTGCTCTTGTTAAATGAAAGGTTGATTTTGGAGTTTCTTCAGACTCAAATTTAGGTTCAGGCTCAGATTTCGCACTTTCTTTTGGGTTTTCACTCTCTAATTCCTTCTTCACTTGGCTATACTCGACCAACAACTCTCTCCAGCCATCATCAGTCTTTTCAAACTGTTTGACGGGAAGTGCGTCGAAGAATTCATGTGCTATGACATAGTTAGCTGTTCCTTTAGAATCCTTCACATCCTTCTCGGTGTCGACCCATTTGATGGGGAATCCCCATCTTGTTGTGCTAGTTGGAAAATCTCCCTCTTTAATTACACTTTGGTCCTCACATAATAACCTTCTTTGTTCCGATCTAAGGACATCGGATGCCTCGATCATCACTACTTCGACATTCACCTGAGACTGCGTCTTTTCCAAGCATTTGCTGAAAACTTTCAACATGTCATGCATCAAAGTTCCTCTTCCAGGACCGAACTCTACGAAACGGATCTTCGAAGGGCGGTTTTGTTGCTGCCATGTCAGAAAGTACCATATGCCTAACATTTCACCAAACATCAGAGAAATCTCCGGAGATGTAATGAAATCTCCTGTGCGTGCATCAAGAGGGTCCCGCGTGGTGTAATACCCAAACTCAGGATGTGTGAGACACTGTCTCATATACGCAGATAAAGACATAGGACCGGTAGTTTTGATGGTTTGAATGAACAAGTCGGTCAAGTTTTTCACAGTTTGTGCTCCAGTCGGATCACGCATGGGGAACTGAGGCATCTTACCAACGTTTTCACGTACGTTCGTTGTGCCTTTGATTTCATCTTCTAATGTCTTGAGTTTGTTGCGTACAAATTCGGCTGCTTCGTTGTATTCTTTCTCTGTGAACTGGCCATAGTAAAGCCCATTAATGATTGGAGGTGATTTGGGCTTGTCTGTGACATCTTCAGATGACTTCTGAACACCCTCTGCGTTCTTCAACGCTTGATCAACTATCTTTTTCGAGTCATTTAAACGTATGCTAGACCTCGAGAGGCATCGTATCTGGCGAAACATAGTTGAAAAATAAAAATCAAGACACCAGATACGATCTTATACTATCAAAATTAACATAAACCAAATATATATTAAGCATAATAAACAACATATCTTAAGGATAGCAACATATCTTAACCATAATAAACTCTAACATACTTCAAAAGTACCTCTCTGCTATCCATACCCCTTTCTCATCTTCTACTCACATCCTGTCTTCTCCTACTCTCTTCTCCTACTCTCTTCTCCCACTCTCTCCCACTCCTACTCTCTACATTCACCGAGACGAACATACAATAGAAAACACAATTTGAACGACTCGCACTTCCAACAACTCCTAGGAAACCACTATTACCTATACCCATCGCACACTTTAACATAGTATACAAACCACAGTAATGAGAAGGTGTACCAAGAACGAAATGCCCCGGTTTTCCCAAACCTTCCCTCTTATTATGGTCATATATATTAGGCAAAAATGTACGTGAGTAACACATAATAGGGTGCCCCGTGTACAAGCATGCTATTGAAGAGAGTCTTCGTAGACATCATCACTCAATAACAAATCTAGAAGTTAATATCGTTTCACTGCTCCTTTGGATACCACACCATCGCATCCATATTTACCCCCTTATTCAAAGGGTCCTTAGCCATCACACTGTCCTGGTCAACATATCTCTTCTTCTTCATCAGATACGATGCCATAACCTTAAAGTTCAACTTGTTGTAAAACCCACGGTTGACTGGGTTCGACAGCTCCAAGTAAACATACAGGTGTTGATTCAATTTCAAAATGTACTCCTCAATCACATGGTTGATGAGCAACTTGCCCAACCCCTTACCCTTCATCACAGGTAAGGTTGCAATGTTGGACAAGTACCAAATGTCTATAGTGGGGTTGGCAACATCGGTACCAGCTTCGTGCATCAATCTGTTAATCAACACCTCATTACGGACCTTGGTCAAGAATGGCCATTTATCCTTCATCACCTTCAGACGGCAGTTGTTCATGAACGTAAACACGTTGAACTTGACAACCAGTGGATGGAATGTCAGCATTCTCGACATCGACTCATCTGCAAAAAAGTCGTCATCACTGTAATCCTCCAGATCATCCAGATCATCAGAAGAAATCAGAGAGTAATAGGTCTCGACGTTCTTGCCAAAAATCTTGTGCCAGCAAGATACACCAAGGAACGGGAACCGCTGCTTTTGCTTTTCGCTAAGGTCCTCCATCATCGATTCAAACAAATTATCTTTGATTACGAAAACCTTACCGTAAAGACTCAAGCACTCGTAGGCCTCATACTCAAAATAAGCCTTCATCAAGTCCAATTTCTTCTTCTTATAAGTGGTCTTCAGCGAGTTCTCACGAGTAATATCACGTGTGTTCAATATGTAGTTAGTAAATGGATCATCCTCAAATGCCATCAACAAAGTACGCGCAACTCTCTTATAGTCCTTAATGGTTGCCAATTCGACACGGATGTTCAAGTTATTTGGAATGCTCGTAGAAAACGAGTCCGAACTAAAAACCGGCGAAGTAGGCACTTCCACTGTCTTAGGTTCTGCCGAGCTGTTCAGTCTGGCACGGAAAAAATTCGAAAACTTCCTGGAAAACGACAGTGAGCGAACCTTTTCTGGATACCCTTTCTCTGGAATCCGGTTTTGTTTGGCCGAGTCAGTTCCCTGACTTTCCAAATCGCCTCGTGGGCGCGCATATGTGTAATCTTTTCTGTTCAGTCTCAGGGGGGTACCTGTAGCAAGTTGATTGGTACACTCTTTGTTACTAGATGCTGCTGCTACCTTCGATGCCAACTTCACAGCGGGCTTTGATGAGGTGACCTTGTTCACCACACCGTTCACGGAAGCAGGATTTACAGTAACATCCGAGACCACCTCTCTAGTTGCTGCTAACGAAGGTGAGGTGGGGATCGATTCACTGGACAGCTCCAGATCGTCACTTGATCCACTTGACTCCTCAGAGTCCACCTCATTCGACTCGTCTAGCTTGTAATAGCTAGATTCGAGTTGCTTCAAAATATCCCCCTGAGACTGCGGCAGTCGTGGTTTCCCTTTAGAGTTTGATTCATGGCGTTCTTCTGAGATAAGCATAGACATGATCTTCCATCGATATTAATAAAGTATAAGTCTGTTTAATTGGTGGCAACATATGGGATCAATCAACGTCCCTTTATACTTTTTTGTGACGGCCCACGTTATCGGCGGTAAAGATTGGGGCGGATGGATAACCCTAAATAGGAAACCGCGGCAAAGCGCATGTCATCTCAATGGAGAGATAATTCCGCAAATAGATAATACGAAAACAGGAAAACCCGAAAATACAGTTAGTATGTAACTTGGTAACCAAGGAGGTTGGTAGTTTTGAGATACTTTAGATATTCCGCCAGGGATACTCCCCATATCTCGCGATATTCCACCATTTCTTGGGCTTCTGAATAATTTCTTTGGGAGTTATCTCTCACGATTACATCATGTTCTCAGATCGATAATCAAACACGCGGAAAGCAAGTCCGATATAAAAAATGTAACAATAGGGAAAGAAAGACGCACGTGTCATTAACTGAGAAGAAGGCCCTAAGAATGATACAAAATTTACTACAAATAATGAGCCGATTCTCTTCGCTCTTCGTGAGCATTTACGCTCTCCCTTTTTATTTCATGCCGTGCAATTTCACTCAAAGTGCATGCCTTATCTCTTGGCATTTGTACTACATATCCACGTGACTAACACATGAGACTGCATCACGTGTCTAGTCTGAAACACGGCGCAGTTGACGAGCGGTCGTCGTAGCCACATGATATGAACAGTTTGTGAGAACACCGCGTCCATATTATGCATGGTTCTGCCGAGTGCAAATTAATGAATGCTGGGTAATCTTATCTGGGCACACGCTTTTGTGTTCTAGACTCTTCGTAGTATTCCTAGTACTTGCTAAAGGGACAGCTGTTAAAGACGTCCATCTACGCAAGTTTCTATAAGCATGTATCTATGAAGCATCGAAAGCAAAGAGCAATTTAAAGTAGGTTCGCTGCAGCCAATTCTTTCAACGTTTGCCCGCCTCTTACCCATCTCCATTATCCCCCACACGACTTTTTTTTACAGCCAAAAGGACTCCTAAAAAACCTAACAATCAAAACAGCTTTAGTCACACGGACAACAACATCCATCGCTAGACAATCGTTTACAAATCCAACATAGAATACTCTTCCATTCATAAGTATTGGTAGATAAACGAAATAGCAGGACTAATAGAGCATTATCTCGTAATTCATTCACGCCCTGAACGATCACAGATACGAGACCGGATTCGTCGACAGCAAAGAGTCTTCTCGCAAACAAAGTCCACTTAGAAGAAGAGCTTTCTAAGACATTTTCAGAAGGCGTTCCACAAGCTGTTGCATAGCTAACATTGATATCAATTGATACTCTCGGGAACCGCCTTACTGGGTTAATTGCACATACGAGAATCGTGATATTGTGAACATTGACCGCTGCTTGATTCAAGGATCCTGTAAAGCAGCCTTATTACTACCCTGTACTACATTTATTCATGGGTAATTCATCGTCAAAGGACTTGAGGGCACCTCCTTTAACGCGGACGGACACCGCGGGACTGTCGCGTAGTGCCCGTTCCATCCGCCTGCGTATTCTGATGAGTAAAGACTCTGAAGAATCGCCACGGATGACACCTAAACTGCCGAAAGTACTTTCACGCAAAAATCTGCAAGGACTGGGTAGTCTACCGCTCCCAGCTCTCACACGAGAAGGAAGCAATTCGGTGAGTGGAAGTGTGGGCCCATCACTGCTCTCTCGTAACTCATCCTCCTCAAATCTTCCACCACTGATGATGCTGGGAACACCAAAGGAACCAATTCTTATTAGACGCAATACAAATGACACACTCAACACACCTTCGGCGACCCTGTTTGCAGGACGCAGCGTTGAGAATCTGCCGTTTGGACTGGTTCATTCGACAAGCAACCCAAGTGCTTCACCTGCAGTGACTAACACATCAGCAAACATCCTGCGCACTTCATCGCGGAACTCACAAATCTACCCGCTTCTGCCGCAACAAACTGTCGACAAGAAACAGACACAAGAGCCAGAAAGTCATCCGACACATCCAGCAATAGACGTGGAGGATCTTATCCAAAGACTTCTTGACGCTGGCTATTCAGGAAAGCGCACCAAGAGTGTCTGCTTGAAGATCTCCGAAATACAGCTCGTGTGCTCGACAGCGCGCGAGATTTTGCTCTCACAGCCGTCACTTTTGGAGCTTTCGCCTCCAGTGAAGGTGGTTGGAGATGTGCATGGTCAATACGGAGATTTGATCCGTATCTTTACAAAGTGCGGGTTCCCACCACTGACTAATTATCTATTCCTTGGTGACTACGTAGACCGCGGGAAGCAGTCGTTAGAGACAATTCTCTTGTTGCTTTGTTACAAGATCAAATACCCGGAAAACTTTTTCTTACTTCGTGGTAATCACGAATGTGCCAACGTCACACGAGTTTATGGTTTTTACGACGAATGCAAAAGACGCTGCAGCATTAAGACATGGAAGACGTTCATTGACACCTTCAACACACTTCCCATTGCGGCCATTGTGGCTGGTAAGATTTTCTGTGTGCACGGAGGTCTCAGTCCCGTGCTTAACCTGACAGATGAGATTCGCAACATAGCACGTCCGACGGACGTTCCCGACTTTGGCTTATTGAATGATTTATTATGGCTGGACCCTGCGGATACGGTGAACGAATGGGAGGATAATGAGCGTGGAGTGCTGTATGTATTTTCCAAGGTTGCTATCAACAAGTTCCTACAGAAATTTGGGTTCGACTTGGTGTGCCGGGCGCACATGGTGGTTGAAGATGGATATGAATTTTTCAACGATCGCACATTGGTGACGGTGTTCCTGGCGCCGAACTACTGTGGAGAGTTCGACAACTGGGGAGCTGTTATGAGTGTGCTGGAGGAGTTGTTATGTCTGTTTGAGTTGTTGGATCCCTTGGACAGTGTCGCATTGAAGCAGGTCATGAAAAAGGGTAGACAAGAGAGGAAAGCATTGAGGAACTAAGAAAGTTTTCAAAGGGGTAGAAGGTGCCGGGATGCATCTGCCGAATTTTAAGTATGTTTTGTTGCAGAATTGCAACTTGTTGGGCCCTGTTAAAGTTTGACCGGATGCGCAGAAATTGAGCGAGGCTGTCAGAATCTTGTCGCTACACAGATTTTTTCAATGTCTCATGATAGAGAGTTAGGACACTCGGATACCCAGCAATCGTGTGGAACACGAGGCTAAAAATATATATACGGTGCAGAGTAACGAATATTAAATGATATATTGGGAACTTACGAAGGAGATGGAGAAGGGAAACTGAAGGAGAAGGAAAAGGAAAATAAGGATATATGGATTAGCGTATTTGAGGGATAGTATGTTAGAGTAGGTGCATATAGAGAATATAGTTGATATTATTGTGATGTAGTGAGAATTGTAAATGTTGATGTATTCTGATATGGAATTTTGATTTTTTAGTGATCTGGTCGACTATGTTCTCACCGTCTCCACTATATCACCTCAAAACTGAGAACGTTGAGCCGTTGGTGACCATTGTGAAGCAACTCAGTGAGCAAATCAGGGCTAATGATAGGCGAATAGGATTGCTTGCTCAGTTTGTGGATACACACATTACCGACGTCCCCACACCAACAATAAGCCCAGAAGTGCTATCTTATTTAACGAGTTTGGAACAGGAATTTGCAGAATTCGGAGGTTGTGATACAAGACGTGAACAAACCAGCCCTAAAGACGATGATTCCAATGACTCTGGCTCCAAAGATGAAAATGAAGCCAAAATAGACCCTCTCACACACCATCTCGAGACAAAGTACCAGTTACTGAAAGTACCTCAACAAGATGTCCCTCATAGCGACAATCCACGAGTCATGAACCTCCGACAGGACATTGCGAAGCTCAAGATCATCAAGCAACAGAAATCAATTCGAAATGTGGAATTGTGTAAATTAGTGGAAGAGTATGAAACTGCACTTCTTACAGTGGTGATGCCGGCTCTTCGAGAGAAACTCAGTGCGGTATCCAAAGAAATGCAACTGGATACTACGAAGAAAGTGGTTGATCAAAAACAGAACTTGATGAGTGAAGTCTATGGAATGTATGTGCAAAATATCACTTTGATGGAGCAGTTATTGAGGGTGCTCAGAATTTTGGGTGGATTTTTGGGGGACGAACGAATAGACAATCTTTATCATCAACTTGAGGTGTTGGGCAGGTTGAAAGAGGATAGCAGAGAGTAGATTGCCAAGGGAAGGGTAATGAAAGAGCTAAAATTGAAAGTCTAAGATTAAGAGAATAGGGAAGAACTAGGACATAGGAGCTAAAATATAGCTAGAACATAAGAACTGGAATCATAGAAAGGATCGAAGAAGTACGATTACGGATAACTACAGAGGGTCTTGGGAAAATTGTTGATGACTTGGAATATGGAAGACTTCAGAAAAGGTTTAATTGACAGGAAAATATATGATGAATGATTGGAGATGTTACGTAAATGTGAAGTAGTGAACTAGATGTGAAGTAGTTATGTAGATGCGAGGAGGAGACATTCAGGTCTTTATAATGGGCAATAATGACAGAAGAAATGCCGTCTGAATGGTGGTATTTAGATGAGGTCCACAAAAATCTGACTACATTCATGATCTAGCTACTTTCCTGAGAATTGACGGATTGGGATGGGATCAGTGAAGACTCTAGAATTTATGCGCTTTGTAAGCATCTAAAAGTGGTATTCTTAAGAAATCTACATTGGAATGGGAATACCTCATCTCATGATTTGGGTAACCGCGATAATATCTAGTTCTGTGCACGTGTGAGTGTGGAAAGCAGGAGCCCTGGCAGATTAACCTTACAAAAACGAGTGGCTGTGACATGATCAAGACAATTATTATCGTAAAACTGATCATCGTACGGAGTTTGTGGCATTGACGGTATATTATCTTGAAGATATAATATGCTACATTTGTGCAACGTTGTTTAGATCCAGCACATTCCATTTACATAGAGGGGTTGGTATTAGATTCAGTGTCATCCTGTTTGCATAGACAGATGCCGTTTGTATGGGTGTTACATAAAGTTTAGGGTGCAACAATAAGCCATAACTGCTGATGGTGGTTTTGTGGAATATTGGCTACGTCAACTGACAGGCAGTTGCATGAGGGTGGGAGTAAAAATGCATGAAAGGGAGGAAGAAGGAGATGAAAGTGAGGAAGAAGTAGAATGAATAAAAGGAAGAAAGAAGGCGAATAAATGATAGCTTGTGAGAGGATGCGTGATAGTTCGAGTGAATGAACGGATTGATACTAAGTTAAATTAAAATAAACAAATTTGTGATGTCAGCGGAATTGAGCGAATTTGAAAGTTATGAAAAAGACATAAAATTAGAGTTATGAGAGAATTACGAGAATCGGTTTTGGAATTGAATTGAAATAGAGTCACAACAATTGAGTAGTTTAAGGATAGTACAAGAAGAACACTTTTGCGTCTCCTTATAGTTTAAACTTCTGATCTATAGGTTACTAGGTTTTGCCACTTTCATTACATCGTGAAGTTTTGTGGTATATCTTGCCGTGGCGAGGAATGTAGATCATTCAAACCGGATTGTGGTCGCGATATCTCGCCGATCATACTGCATCTGCACAGACATAAAAAGGATGATTCGATGACGGCATGTGCAGGTGCCGTGCATGTGGGTAGATGACGTGCAGATGATATAAATGTCACCAACAATAGATGCTAACGAAGCCATCAATAGACTGCCACAATAACTGACGGTTAAGGAAGATGATAATCCCTTATGATTGATCGGAGATGAATGTAATGCCATGTCAAGTGAAAAAATACACGCAGCCCGACCTAAACTGTAAGTAAATCATCGTTATGGGCGCGGCGTGCAAAATCCTGCATGGTACTTAACTCCAATTACACGAGACAGTGTGTTGGCAGGGGCGCACAGCAGAAGCAGACAGAAGAAGCAAGGGAAAAAGAAAGAGGAGTTGAAAAGAAAAGAACGGAGTAATAAAAACTCTAAAGGAATGCGAGGAATCAAGGAATTACAAAAATAATAACAATCTAAAAGAAAAATGTACAACTAACCAAAAGAATACGAAGAACATAACATTAGAATACGAAGAACAAACCAAAAGAATGCAAAGAACAAAAATAAGAACAATGCAATCCAAAACATGACAAACTCAACTCTCACACTTTACTCATCCCTTGTCACCTTCTCAATGCTCACCTAGTATCCCTTCTACTTGGCATAAATTTAAACACAAAACCGACGCGCCACGTACTAATGTCAATCCTCGCACCCGGTGTTCGTTGACATCAAATCTAACCTGTACACGACCAAAGGGACTCTAGTCGGCTTCCAAACCGTTTAGACCTGGGATCAAACTCAAGAACACAATGAAGTTGAGTCTATTGATCGTCAAATATTCGGAAATCATAATGAAATAGAAATGAATCAAGACTACTATTCCCAAATCGCTTTCCCTACCCGGGGAAATTCCTTCCAACTCCTCCTCCACTCTTTCTCTCCACTCTTTCTCTCCTCTACTCTTTCTCTTCTACTCTCTCTACTGATTCTCTTTCTTTTTCTCCCTTCTATAAATCTAACTGCTCCTTGCACTTTTCTCCTCTGTCCGTGGGAACTTTGTCTCATACGGACTTAACAACAGGTTGATAGTGGGTTTTTTCGATACCGGCTCGCTCAGACCCTCACTCCCTTCAAGTATACTCTTCACGCCTGGAAGCGTGACCTCACGCTTCGGAGGCTCGCGCTCTTGTACGTGTTGAAGTCCCAGCTGCCGCGTGCGGATTGTTGTTTGACTAAAGCTCTGGTGGAAAAGTGGCAGCAATGGCGATACCAAATTGGGCGTAAGCGAAACTCCACGAAGGTGTGGCGGATGTGCGCTTGTAGCTCCAGCATCGCTTCCTTGACCATTTGTATGACCATTTTCAGGACTTCCAACACTAGAACTATTAGCACCAGGACTACGGGAACCACTAGCACTGGGGCTAACAGCACGAGGGCTTCCCACACGCGAATTTGCCGTTGTACTTCCCATCCCTGTCAGCGGCATTGCAACCGGGCCTGCCAGAAGCGGCCCGCTGACAAGGGGTCTACCCGGAACCGCAAACTGTGTAGTATGCGCCGGTGCGGTTTGAATGTCGGTAACAGCCAAATGCAGGTGGTCGAGTGCCAAAGGGCGTGGACGCCTCTTCGGTTTAAACGGCTGCGGCGGAGCCTTAAGGTCTGTGTGCACAGCCGATTGCATAGGTGCATATGGGTACATGTAAGGGTAGTAGGGCTGAGCCATAGGCTGAGCCATACCATGTGTCATGGGCTGTGCCATTTGCAAATGCATCATGGGTAAGTGTGCTCCGGAACCCAGGAGTTGAGAATGCGGAGCATGGCTATTGTGTCGTATAGGTGTTGAGTGAATTGATGTATGAAGTGATGAGTTAATTGGTTGTGTTGAATGAAGTGGTGTTTGTGCCGAAGAACGGAGTGGTTGAGCTGAATGAAGTGGAGTGACGGTAGTCCATGCCGGCAGTTGCAGGTTTGGTGGCAGGATCATTGGCATTTGTGAAAATGGTGTTTGTGGGTCTGGATGGACTATTTGGTTAGAACCTTTAAGATATGTTTCATAGGCATGGACGGTTTGTTTATGTTGGCGCAAATTATCCAAGCGGCTAAAGTTCTTCAGACAGTAAGGACAAGTGAATGGTCTTTCACCTGTATGCTTTCGCTTATGACGGGCAAGATGCTCGGACCGTGTGAACAGCATCAGACAACCTGGGTAACCAGTGCACTGGAACACACGGCCCTTAGTGGCGCGTTTTTTGTGAGTGGGGCTCGACGGATTGGACGACGAACTAGCCGCCGACGGCGGGTCTTCCGGCGATATAACACTCGAATGATTTGATGTTGTAGAAAGGGTTTCATGGCTACTTGTACTTGAGATACTATTCTCACTGCCATTCTCTATTCTCACGGGCCGCCCACTCATCACTGCTGAGAAGGCCATGTGCTGTGTTTTTTTTTTTCCCCTACCCGCGGCAATATTTATATATATCTGGTGCTCCGAATAGCGAACCGCGAAAAACGCTGTAAACTCACCCAACACAAAAATGACGCTCGCCGCGCCCTCGCGCTATTGCCGCGATCCTGCCGATTCCTCCAGTGGACTACTCGACACATCATCTGCATCCAGAGTATTTTCTGGCATATTATTTTTTAGGAGTCCAGGGCGTTCTGGATAGGAGAAAAACGGTACGACGTAAACACAGCACTTGCACAAAGTGCTGCAGCGGAAGAGCCACAAAGTGGATGGAGTTAAGACGACTGAAGGGAGTGAAGAGAATGAAGAATGAAGAGAGAATGAGGAGGGGTGAAGAAGGAAATGAAGAGAATTAAGAGAATTAGTAAAGTAAATGATGAAACATAAAAGAAAATTCTTGATGATCGATTACGATTAATGACAATCAATAATCAAGGATGATACTCAATGATGATGATCAATGATAATCAATGATGATGGTCAGGATGAAGTTCAGCGGAGAAATCATACTTTGTTTGACGACACGTTTCAGCCTCTATGTTGATCTGCATGACAATTCCAATCTTTAAACTCTATTCAAAACTTAATTACAGGTTTTGCTATTCAGTCTCAGTCACTATAACTTTACATGCCCATTATCAAAATCTTGATAAACTCATTAATTGCACAAAGAACATCATCGTCGTCTTCTCTTAATATCCTCTCTTACACCTTCTCATCTTTCTCACACCATTTCTCCACTTGCATTTCTATTTCACCCCTCAACTCAGCATCTATTCAAATTCTCGCGCTCTGCTCGATTTCTTGTCGCATATTTTCTGCCTTCTATTTATATCACCGGCACTGCCTTTGTACTTGGCCGGTGCGTCTTGGTTCCTGGCCAAAGACGAAAAATATCTCTCTCCCACCTACCCCTTGCCGCGACCGTCCACACCACATCTCAACCTCGTTCCAGTTGGTATTCCATAAGCCCTTTTCCACCTTTCCGCTCATAACCTGCCCTTCCACGGACTCTACATGTGCGGGGAGATTCTCTGCATTTCGTCTTTTTTTTTTGCGCTCTTCAATACTCATCCATGCATGGTTACTGCCAGATGCGGGCCCTGTTGTGATCGTGCCAAGCACTATGAAAGATCTGTTACTAGACGTCCTTCTTCAGGGGAATATGGCTGATTTGAGGCTCAGTTGTAACGCCTAGAAGGTCATCTTGCTGAGCCTTGCCGGTTTTGTATCTTTTTTCCGCTTCGTATGATTCTAGGTTCAAGTCATCGTTGATTTCATCTCTTCGTTTTCTGCCATCCAGCGCCATCGTTCTAGTCCTCTCCAACATCACATTCTTCTGCAACCCAACGCCATCGTTCATTGTATCAACTATTCTTCCGAGTTCATTGTCAACATCAGGTCATCTTTCATCTTTTATTCATCTTCTGTTATCCAGCTTCCGCCATCCAACTTCCGTTATCCTTCTTTTCCTACATCATCTCCCCTCTTTGCATTGCGCAGATCTGCGTTGGAAAATTCTGCCACGTTGGATCCTACTCTCGCAGAAATGTCATGACGTTGTGATGCCTTCAAAATGGCCTGATAATGATCGGCAGATCTGCAAATCATTTTGCGACGGCTGTGCGAGAAGACAACTATCCACAAGGTACACAAACGCCTACACTCCGCTATGCGTATTCAATCACTACTTCTTTTTTCAACTTTCCCTCATTTCGACTTTCCCTGTTTGCACATTTTGCCCCTTTTGGGTGCCTAATATTGCCGGTACTCGCTAATACTGCCATTTTTGTTCATTGTGCGTGCCCCGCATTTTGTCAGCTTATTTTTCCCGTATCGGTCTACAGTGTGCCTGCTTTTTCTCAGCACGGTTCCTGATCGCCCCTTTTCAGGCGCGCAATTTCCAGAACACATACTTAGTGTACACCCAGGAACACCAGTGTCGTTGCTATGGTAGCCACCATGTTAGCCATTAGCTGACGTCGTCAGGAAAACTATCAACCATACCTCGTAAATGTGTTCACCTTGAACGTAATTTGCTCACGAATGCATCGGCGATATGCACGTTAGCCCGAAATGCGTGACGCAGTCACCAGTCGCGTGGAAATGCATGTAGAAATCGCATTTGTATGCAGGTCGTTTGGCGGTCCCTTGCGTGTTAAGCCCCAGGCTCTCTCAAGATTAGCCCATCATTTAGTGACACCAAACACACCCACAAGTCAGACGTACTAATCATTCCAGAGAACATTCCATCACTTTTGTAGGTGATTCTATATTTTCAAGTTGCAGCCGAGAAGATTAACCCCGCTGTAATATCCAGGATATTTTTAAAGAATCGCACACAGAATAGATCGTACACAATTGACCGAATGGCCAAATAATGAACAAAGAGATGCTCAGAAGATGTCAACATTGTCGTATTTACGGAAATAAAGCCGATACACCCCGGCAGGAGGGGGTGCAAGTAAGACCGATAGTTGAAGTTGCCTAAAACATAGACTAAGGCAAAGAACAACTTGAAAACCAAGAACAAACTTGAAGACGAAAGACTAACATATAGACAAAAGGTAAAGATGTGACTTAAAAAGTTTAAAATTCGGCACAAAAGTTAAAAAGAAGATCAGACATCGGTTAACGAGACAGTATTGGGTACAGATTAGGGTTTTCAGAGGTTATGATAGACACTAACATGTTTATCAAGCATATTTGCGAAAGAATCTTCCGGTGAAATGGCCTTATTGTAACTACATGGAGCTGTGTATCAATTATGCATAGATGTATTTATTAAGTTTCATGTTTGATGGTTGGGTTTCCTGCAGTCACGGGACTATCAACAGACACAGACACAAAATACCCTTCAAAATCATCGCAAGACTCCTGTATGTTAAGTTCACGAGTAGTTTCCTAGATGTGATTAGTTGCTGCTCATGGTGCAAAAAGAATCTGATGCTGCTAGTTTTCTATCCACTCCGTCATGTCATTTTTCTACAATATTTCATCTCTACATTTCTTGATCTATCTGTGGTCCACGATCGTGAAGTACACCCTTCTTAGGAAGAGCTATCAAGCAAGCAGACCAATCGGGTCATACCAAGTGCAAATTTGATAGTCAGTTGGCAAAAACTGAAAGTTGACAAAACTGCAATAGCTTGACTAACAGTGAGAAGACAAAAATGTAAAAGGCTGGCTAACAGTGAGAGGGCAATGAACAGTAGTCAATTCATCATAAGTCTGCCCAGGTATAGTCAGTCAACATCACAGTTTATCATAAGTCTATCCACGTATAGCCAGACAATTGTCATCTGACCTTCTCCCTTTCGCTTTCTCATCTTTCGTTATCTTCCCTTCAACTCTTACTCGTCAATTTCATAAATGTTCACATCCAAGATGTCCTCCAGTCTAACAACAACTGCTTGTGTTTGTAGGCTCTTCGACCTTGATGTCCACAACCTCGGGTTTCTCCTCGGGAGGAGCACCTCCTGCATCAGGCAATGCTGCTGCAATCTTCTTGAATAATGCCTTAACATTGTGGTTGGCCTTTGTAGACGTCTCAATGTGGAACAGTGCACCTACATCTGCACATAACTTCTCCACATCCTCACTCGTGACCTGGCGCTTGTCAGACAAGTCTGATTTGTTCCCCACAATCACCACAATGACCTCATCGCCTCTTTCCATGCGCACGTCCTCGATCCATTTGCTCAAGTTGTTGAAAGACTTCTTGGAGGAAATGTCATAACACACCACAGCGACATGTGAGTCACGGATGTAGGAGGGGATCAAACTGCGAAAACGCTCTTGTCCCGCAGTGTCCCAGAGCTGGAGCCTGACTGTACGGTTGTCGTCAAGGTACATTGTTTTCAGGAGGAAGTCAATACCGATGGTTGCCGCGTATGTCTCATCAAAGGTATCGTACATGAAACGCGTTATGAGGGAGGTCTTACCAACTGTTTGTTAGTATGAAAAGGTAATATAAGCAACGAGGGAGAACAATGGTAGAAGCTGGTGTAAGGAGGGTAGATACTGGTGGGATAACAATGGTAGATGCTAGTGGAATAACATTGGATGTGATGTCGAATATAGGATACGGCTGGAGTCATAAAAGTGGTTGTACTCGAATTGTTTATAACACACACAACACTTCTATCATGATACTTCTAGCATCACAGCACTTCTATCATGACACTTCTATCATGACACTTCTATCATGACACTTCTATCACAACACTTCTATCACAACACTTCTATCACAACACTTCTCTGATATTGACATCTTTATCCAGTCTATCGATCACAATATCACTACTTGATCTTTGAATTCTTGACCTTTTGATGTGATACCTTAAACTCTCCATCTCACTTATTGATTCTCGATCTCTATCATTGTTGTATTCGTCGTTGGCCATTTAACTAATTCATCTTTGTTGTCTTGCTTCATATCCAAAATTATCTATGCGTAGATCTTTTGACCACTTTATAATCAAATAACATAACTTCCCTATAATGTTGCATGTTCAAAGCATACTCACCGCTCTGGTCGCCCAAAAACACGATCTTATACTTCCTCAAGGTGCTCTTGTCAGACATGTTGATCACTATTTTTCTTTGGCGATTTGCTGCTTATGTAAGGAGGCGCGGGTGCAAAAGAAGGAAGAGGCGGGAGACCACAAGTATTCAGTAGATATAATCACATTGAATGATTAGAAGGGTTAAGATAAGGAGATGAAGGGATAATGGGAGTTTAAAAAGGATAAGGCCATAATATTTGATGGTCAAATCTAGATCTCAAAATTAGTTATGAGAACTATGAAGATTATCAGTGAATGGACATTATGGTCATATAGTTAGTAATCATATGGTCAGTAATCATATCATCAATAATATCATCAGTATTCATAATCTTCATAATCTTCATAATCGTCATAATCGTTATTATAAATCGTCACTAAATCGTCACTATCTTCACTATAAATCGTCACTATAAATCCTTTATAAATCCTCTATAAATCGTCACTATCTTCACTATAAATCCTTTATAAATCCTCTATAAATCGTCACTATCTTCACTTTAAATCCTTTATAAATCCTCTATAAATCCTCTATAAATCCTCACTATCCATTACTATAAATCCTCACCTTTCATCACTTCCCATTCCTTTTCACCACCTTCTTTGATTCCTCTTCACTCTCATTCCATTGTTAGTAAACTCCATATCTTCATATTCCTTTTTCAGCGATTCTCATCCTCTCCACTTTTTTTTCCATACTCTACCATGGACGATACCGAACTTAACGCCATCAGAGCAGCTAGACTCGCGGAACTCCAGAAGAATGCCGGCGGTGCACCATCTGGACCTAGTGTTCCTAAAAGCAGCGGTGCAGATGATATCAAAACCGCAGTGTTATCTCGTATTCTCGAGACAAGCGCACGCGAGAGATTGAGCAGAGTCCGCATAGTGCGGCCAGAAAGAGCTGAACAGGTGGAACAGTATATCACCAAACTTTACCAAATGGGTCAGATTACTCACAAGTTGGGTGAAAGGGATATTGTACAAATCTTGGACGGTTTGGCCAGAGACCAGCAAAAGGGCGGTAAGATTGTCTTTGAGAGGAAAGCAGTGAGTGATGATGAGGATGATTTCTTTGATTAAGTGGGAAGGAAGAGGAGAGAAGAGAAGGAAGAGGAGAGAAGAGAAGGAAGAGGAGAGAAGAGAAGGAAGAGGAGAGAAGAGAAGAGAAGGAAGAGGAGAGAAGAGAAGAGAAGGTGGAAAGAAGGTAGAAAGAAGGTGAAAAGATGGAAAGAAGGTAGAAAGAAGGTGGAAAGAAGGTGGAAAAGAAAGTGATGATAGAAGGTTAACTAGTATGGATAGGGATGATATCAATGATAGGGAGGATGGAAATGGTTGATTTTATCCAAATACCCAATCTACTTAACTCCCAGTATCTTTGATTTATCGAACGGGTCTTTCTGGAATGAAGATACTCCAACCTTGCATCATTCTTAAGTCCTCATGTCTATGTAGTTGGCTATCTAGCTTTAATATACTCGACAGCTTCATTCTCACATTGCTGTCTGCTCACTAGAATGAAGTTCTCGCGTATATATTATTTATCCGCGTTGTAAGGTCATATACTTGATCTTCAATAAACGAGAATTAAATGTAGTTTTCTAATGTGGTATTCTATTCATAAATGTGGTCTTCTCATGGTCTTCTAATAATCCTTAATATGATCTCTAATGGACATCTAATTTTATGCTCATATAAATCCCTATTCTCTCTTTATCTTTTGTTGTCCCATTTGTTCTCATTATTTTTATTTGTTTTCTTTGTTTACTTTTTTGCAGTCACAACAATGTCAAACATCCAGGTCGTGGTGCGATGCCGCGGCCGAAGCCTGCGCGAAGTGGCTGCGCGGCTGCCAGTGGTTCTAGAGCTCCTGAATGACCGCTTCTCTGCAGACCAACCATATATTACAGTCCATTCTCAATCATCTCAACCAAACTCATCCAGACGCCTACTGGGAAATCCATCCACGATGAAAACATTCAAAGTCGACCAGATCTGTGGATCCCAGGCAAACCAGACTTTGGTATTTGAGCAGGTAGCACTTCCTCTCTTCACTGACTTCTTGGAGGGTTACAATGTGACAATCCTTGCCTATGGTCAAACAGGAACAGGCAAAACTTATACTATGTGTGGAGATATAGATGGTCTTGCTACAAATCCCCAACCAAGAGAAGAAAAGCAGAACCATCAAAAGCAGAGTCAACTACAGAACCATCAAAAACAAAGTCAACTACAGAACCATCAAAAACAAAGTCAACTACAGAACCATCAAAAACAAAGTCAACTACAGAATCATCAACTACAAAATCATCAACTACAAAATCATCAACTACAAAATCATCACAAGCTGAATCAACAAAAACAGAATGATGACCTACTAATTCAAAGACGCATACGTAAAGCTCGTGAGGGATTAACTATGACCACTAATGAAACCACTAATGAACCTACTAATGAATCTACTAATATATCCAATATTCCCACTAATGATCCAACAGATGAACCACTCAGTATCCTCCCATCTAGTGGGAGAGGCACACCTGGTACTGTACCTAGCTCGCCGCTTACAGGTTACCCACCAGAAGACTGCGGAATTATCCCAAGGGTGCTCTTTGAGCTCTTTCGCACGCTTTCTGGAGAGGATCACCTCGTGAAAGTGTCGTTTCTTGAGCTCTACAACGAGGAGCTCCGGGATCTCCTCAGCTCAGATGACGCCAAGTTACGGATCTACGACAAAGCTGGCCAGATCCATGTGCAAAATCTTTCTGAAGAGCATGTGTGCACGAGTGCCGACGGGTTGCGGCTTCTTGCTCGTGGACTTCAGAAGCGTAAGACCGCGGCTACCAAGCTCAATGACGCGTCTCTGCGCTCGCATACTATCTTCACAGTGAGTCTCCACCGTAAACTGGCACAGGGAGAGTGGTTCCGTGCGTCCAAGATGAACCTTGTGGATTTGGCGGGCTCTGAGAATATCAGTCGATCGGGCGCAGTGAAGGAACGCGCCAAGGAGGCAGGATCCATAAATCAGAGCTTGTTAGCATTAGGGAGAGTCATTAACGTGTTGAGTGGAAGGGTTGATGAAAACCCAGGAGATCGTGACAATAAAAGAGATAGCCAAGGCGATAACCCAAGAGATAATCAAGGTGATAATCCAATAGATAGCCAAAGGACTAAAGCCTCTTCGGTCCCCATGAGACTGAGTGAAGGGAGTATGGGGGACTCCTTTGGAGCCCGCAACCGGATGGTGCGAAACGGACGAGCAGTTAAACTGGTGCGGTCGGATGTTGATGGGCATACGCCGTACCGTGAATCGAAGCTCACACGTCTCCTTCAAGATTCACTTGGAGGTAACACCAAGACCACACTCATTGCGACGATCTCGCCGGCGAAGATCAATGTGGACGAGACGCTCCTGACACTCGAGTATGCACTGCGGGCCAAAAATATCCGCAATGCACCACAGGCTGGATCGGAGTCAGACCTCGTGCTCAAGAAGGTGCTTGTGAAGAACCTCTCACATGAGCTCTCGCGGATGCTGTATGATCTTGCTGCGGCACGTGCACGCAACGGTGTGTATCTCGATGAAGCTAACTACGGTGCACTCATGGACGAGCTCGAACTGCTGCGGCTGAGTGTGAAAGAGGGAGAAGTACGCGAAGCTCACATGCGGCAGGCTCTCATGGAGAAGAATGCCGAGCTTGCGCAGCGGAACGAGACTGTGGTGGAGCTCGAACGGGAGCTTACGGCCATGCGTGCGGAGAAGGAACAGATGGAGAAGCGTGCCGCTGGGGACCGTGAAGAGATTAAGCGGTTGAATACGAGTGTGTCAACACATGAGGCAGAGATTGCGCTGCTCAACGCGAACGTTACAGAGCAAGCAACCCTTCTCAGTGCACGCGAAACCAAGATCGCACGGCTCACAAACCACATGGCCAAGATTAATGATAAGTTCAACACGACGACTGCGCAGCTCACGAGTATCATCTACGACAACCTTTCCGAGTCGATTGCTTCCATTGAGGGCTTGGTGCGCGGAGTTCGCGAAAGTACAACGGCGCACGACTTGGGAGTTCTTGGCGAGCACGTTGCGCGGTTCCAAAAGGGTGTTCGTGAACGTATGACTGGCGTGAACCATGCACATAGTGAGCTTAACGACAAGCTTGCGCAGTTTGTGGAGCAGTATAACGGTAATCTTCTGCGATTGGGCACGGTTGTTGCGCAGCTCAATGCGAACTTCATGGATGAGGTACGGCAGTTACAAGCAACCAACACGCGGTGGGGCACGTTCATTCGTGACGAGCACCTTGACCACGCACAAGTGGAGGCTGCGGTACAGCGTGCAGTTGAGCAGAGGCTAGGCGGTGAATTGGGTGATCTCGGAGCGCAGGTAGAGCGGGAGGTTGGTGTTGTCCTCGGAGAGGCTCATCGGCGTGTTGAGTCGTTTTTTGCAAATGCAGCGCAGTCGATCACGGGCGAGGTTGTTGATCATCATCGCGCTCGTATTAAGGAGCGTGAGCAGCAATGGAGCGCGGAGTCACTGCGCGCGTTGGCACAGATTAATGTGTCGGCGTTGAGGGGGTTGGAAAGCAATGAGCGCGAGTGGACGGAGCTCAAGGAGCAGTTGACGACGATGCCACTTCCACAGGAAGAGATTCCCACGAGTAAGGTCGAGCTGCGGTTGCACTCGATCCGCGAGAAAATTCTGCACAGTGACAAGCATTTGGGTGGTGAATTAGAGGAGTTAGGGCGCAAGTTGGGTGTGGTGAGTGGATTCGATGCACGAGCTGCATTGATGGTTTCTCCGGAGCGGGATGATAGTTCGGAGAAGGGTGAGAGCGGAATTAGGAAAATCAAGGAACGTACACATGGAAGTCCGCAAAAAATCAAAGGCCGTTTGAACGCAAGTCCCCAAAAGGGTCGTTTGAATGGAAGCCCTGAAAAGGATCGTTTTATTGGAAGCCAAAAAACCAAAGACCGCTTTATTGGTAGTCAAAAGGACCGTTTTGTTGGAAGTCCACAAAAGGATCGGTTGATTGGGAGCCCACCAAAGGATCGGTTGATTGCAAGTCCGAAAAAAGACCGTTTAGTTGGAAGTCCACAAAGAGATCGTTTGGTTAGAAATTCGCAAGAATTACATAGTACTGGTCCGGGAGCTCCTTTGAGTGATAATGCTGGTACTGCCAGCCCGGATCCCATGAGAAGTTCACTGGCACGAGAATCGGTTAGGAGTCTGGTCAGAGATTCTGTGAGGAGTTCTCCAAAGGGATCGAGTCGGCCCGGGAGTCCCGCTAGTCCCCTGAAACTCAGTCCGATCAAAGCGAGTTTCCTGAGGATCCCCACCTTCCGGTACGAGAACAAAGAGAATGCGCCGGTGTTGAAGAAGCGGAAGATCTTGCGGGAACAGATCAATGGGTCGCAGAGAGTTGAGGAAGAGAATAGAGAATAGAGGAGAAATAGGTATAATTGAAATAGGTAAAGAGCGTACGGGAGTATGAACTAGATGTGAAAAGTTGTATGAGCTGAAGACGAATCTGGAGATAGCGTAGATATACGGTCGGAATTGTCGGTACCAACTTATTGATGGTGTCATTATCTGAGCTTCTGTAGATTGTCCCAGTGCTTTCATCTCATTAAACAGCGAGATCTTGGTATTTCCCTAATTCTTCTGTTACTTATTTCTATGTTTTTCTACCGATTCTATTTTATTCTATTTTCTCTTATGTCTCCAGTTGGGTACGCCGTCGGATATGGCTTAGTGTCCGTGGTAGTGCTCTGTGCCGCAATGGCGGACGCTTCACTGAAGGTGATTGACCTCCATGGCTTTCTCATGGAGCTTGCAGATGGTCCACACTTACTTGCACTCCTCAATGCTCTCGTGGCAATGACAGCAGTGTCCAACTTTACTATCCAGGCCCTTCTTTTCGGTGGACTGTTACGTGTGATCGAGTCGGAGCACTTGGCGGAGCAGATGCCGGTATTTATCATCAACATGCTCTTCAATCTCGCCACCAACGACCTGAATATCATTCTCAATTGTGTGATTCTTAGTGTGGCCTTCAACTTCAAGTTCTTCCATGTTTTGGTGATGGATCGACTCGATTTCAAGCTCATCAGCGTGGTTAGCGATGACAACCGTACCAAGAGTACTAGTTTACGTGCACTTCTTGTTAATATTCCTTTCACACTCCTCCCTATCATGGGAGTGATTGATTGGGTATTTGCCAAGTTTTTGGTCTACGACGTTTTCCAAGGAATCAACCTGATCACCTGTCTTCTTTTCGGTTTTCTGTTCGCCGTGCTCGGCCAAGAGATGTTCACCTACCTCGCCAAATATGCTGTGAATATCTATGAGGTCTTATATGATATCAACGACGACATTGACCAAGAATCGACCTGGGAAAACAAAGTCTACTACATGAAATCCATCGATATTTTATCGGCGGTCATCAGAACAGCCGCCCATGTCATCTTCACTTACCTCCTCATCTTCCATTCAGGTGTACTGCTCCCTATCCTGATGATCCAGGGTACATACTCCGCTCTTAGGTCACTTTATTCCGAGGTTTGCCTGATCAAACTGCTTCTCGACTCACAGAAGAGGCTCAATAAGCACTTGCTAAACGCTACAGAAGAGGACCTCAATTCCGATAATGTGTGTATCATCTGTATGGATGAGATGTACACCAGCGAACAGTATGCGCAGGAGAATGGGCAACAGCTTCCCTCGGGACGGGTTCCTAAGAAGTTGGTATGCCTGCATATGTTACACATGGGATGCTTAAAGAGTTGGATGGAATCCTCACTGCGTCCCAACGAAGTGGTCTGTCCCTTGTGTAGGCGCAGGGTGTTTGACGAGCTGGAACAAGCACCCGCAGTGAACATTCAAAACGATGGAAATGGGGCTGCAAATGGAAATGGGGTTGCAAATGAAAATGGCGCACAGAATCAAGATATACCAGCTCCAGGAAATAATGTTCAACGCGAGAATGTGCTGAATGATGAGCCCCCGAGAGAAACTATTGCGGGAAGGGCTCCAATTAGAGAAATTTTTGGGGAAAAGCCTGAGAATTCTGAGAATATGACGAACGACGGTGAACAAATCTTGCACTTGGCAAATGCTCCCGTCAAGCCCCGTGGCTGGGTCATTGTCCCACTTGAAAAGTCAGGTTCGGATTATACAGTGCGGTTTTCTGTGGAGAAGACAGGTACCTTGAAGGTAGTATAAGAGAGAGAAGAGAAGTATAAGAGATATAAGAGAAGGATAGGAGAAAGATAAGAGGAATGGGATAAGAGAAGAGAGGAATGGGATAAGAGAAGGATATGATAAATGAAATTGGGTAGTAGAAGGTTAAGAAGTAAGGATATTTTATGGAAAGTTTGAACTGTAGGCTGTTTGATGTATAGACCGATTTTTGCCTTATTGCTCACCTATATAGCTATTCTCTAAGTTAGCGCTCGCCTATTACCTTACATTTTCTATTACCATTCCATTCTATAATACATATGCTAATCGAAATCAAAATCAAACTCCAAATCCTGCAGGACACCATCTTGCTTGACATCAGAACCTTGTTCATCGCTTTCGTTATTGTTAATATTACCCCAATCGTCAGCGTGTTGGTTACTTTTTGTATGCTGGTCGTATCTATTGTCGATTGGCTCATCATCTTCTATTTCTCCCCAACCATCGTCTATCTCATCGTTGTCCTTGTCATCTTGTATCTCTCCCCAACCACCTTGGGTTCCATTATCATTATCGTCTTCTATTTCTCCCCAACCATCATCTATCTCGTTATTGTCCTTATCGTCTTCTATTTCTCCCCAACCATCGTCTATCTCGTTATTGTCCTTATCGTCTTCTATTTCTCCCCAATCATCTATCTCGTTGTTGTTCTTATCATCTTGTATCTCTCCCCAACCATCTATCTCGTTGTTGTTCTCCTCCTCTTGTATCTCTCCCCACCCATCTATTCCATTATCTTCTATTTCTCCCCAATCATCATCGATGTCGTCATTCTCATTCTCGTCTCTCTCCAGATTACCATTTCTCTCATCCATCTGTGTCTGACTAGGGACAATCTGCGTCTCTTCGCTGTAACTATCACTTCTCCGACCAATGTCTCCCTCTTCAAGCTCCTTCATCTGTTCTAAAATGCTCTCTTTCGGGTATTCGAAGCGTAAAGTATCGCACTTCTCCATACACTGCCGAATCTTATTCATGTTCCCTATCACGAGATCTTTGTCTGCGCTCTCGTAGCTATCCTTTAACAAGCTAAGAATTCTCAAGAAGTGAATCACTCCATCCTGACTATATGGTGGAACTAACTCAAACTCCTCCAACTTATCTTTCAATACCTCGTTCTCGCCCTTCTCGAACAATCTCCAAAGGTATGATATCTCGTAAATAGGCGCACTAGTTTGAGTTCCACACCTCCATACTGGGGTCGTGGCGAATATCGCCTTGTCACTGATCCGACCTTGTCGTGGGCTATAAAAACTCGCTAACCACCTGAAAAAACGCTCTTCTTTCGTGCCGTTGCTATCCCAATGAGCAAGTATCTCAACACCAATAGGCCATAGTGCTCGCAAATCCACTTGGGGAATTCGAACGAGTAAACAAAACACTTTATATGCTAATGCCCAGTTTTTGCGGAGCACATTCAAATGGAGAAGTGTTTGTAAATTGTTGAGATGGTGCCGCATGAATGACGAACCTTCTTGGTTCTTATCGGGCATTACTTCGAGCCCATGGTAATGAATGAGGAACTTGGCCTTCGTAGTGTCATTGGACGTATCAAACTTGTTTGTGAATTGAATCACCTTGTCTTCAAGCTCTTGTGCATCATCGTCGTCGTCTTCGTCATCTTCTGCATTCATCAACTGTGCAAGATCTTCATCCTCTTTTCTACCCTTCACATTGACATTGCTACTATCATACCACATCTCGTATGTGTCTTCTGGTCGTGGTCGTTTGTGGAGATGACGTGCGATGAGCTTGGCGGCATGAACTCGGTTCCTGCTCTTCCCGACCTTATTGGCTTTCTCAAGTGCCAGTAACTGTCGTACAGACTTGTAGTGGCCTAAGAGGTTGTGAAGCCTCGCGGAAGTGAGCTTTGCAGACTGATCCCGTCGCAAGATCGCCTGCTCGAACATGTATATTTGATAAACTTTCTATGCTTATGTAATTTTCGATCAGATGCCTACAAATCTGGAAAGTTCTGCCTATAAAACCTCCAACCAACATCCTGTCCTAAATAATCTATTCATAAATACCCTATCGATAAGCATCCTACTCCTAAACGACTTATGCCTAAACAACTTATCAGCAACAACATATCAAGAAATATGGTTACAATTGATTCTTACTCCTGCACACACCAAACTCTTCTTGTGTCACTTCCTCGTGATTGTGTGTTAAAGACCCTTTCGCGTTCTCTACATCTTTTACTTGCCGGTTGTTAACTATATACAAGACTAAAACATACCTGGCATACCGCCCATACCACCTTGTGGGGCAGCAACTGGAGCGTCCTCCTTTGGAGCGTCGACAATAGCGCACTCAGTAGTGGCGAGCAACGATGCAACACCGCTGGCGTCAACCAAACCGTTCTTAACAACCTTGAATGGGTCGATGATACCAGCAGCAATCATGTCGGTGAACTCACCCTTGGCAGAGTCGTAACCCTTGTAGAACTCAGGCTCATCGTAGACCTTACCAACAATGACAGCACCCTCCTCACCAGCGTTCTCGATGATTCTGCGAGCAGGCTTGGTGATAGCGCTCTTGATGATGTCAACACCCAACTTCTGGTCGAAGTTGACAGCCTTCTGCTTAACATCGTCCAAAATGCGCGAAGCCTTGATCAAGGCAGTACCACCACCTGGAAGAATACCCTCCTGGACAGCAGCTCTGGTGGCGTTCAAAGCATCGTCGTAACGGTCCTTCTTCTCACCAACCTCAACCTCAGAAGAGCCACCGACCTTGATAACGGCAACACCACCGGACAACTTGGCCAATCTCTCCTGCAACTTCTCTCTCTCGTATTCAGTGGTCGATGGGTCATCGATAGCAGTTCTGATCTGCTCGCATCTGGACTGGATGTTGTCCTTGGCACCCTCACCGTTGAGCACAACAGTGTCCTCCTTGGTGATGGTGATGGAACCAGCAGAACCCAAAAGGTCGATGGTAGCGTTCTCTGGCTTCAAGTCCAACTCCTCGGTGAAAACAGTACCACCGGAAAGGATAGCAATGTCACCAAGGGTGTTCTTTCTGTTGTCACCAAAGCCTGGAGCCTTGACTGCACAGACCTGAACCTGGCCTCTCAACTTGTTCAAGATACAAGCAGCAAGGGCCTCACCGTCAATGTCTTCGGCCAAGATCAACAATGGTCTTCTAGTCTGGTTGGACAACTCAAGCGATGGCAAAATGTCCTGGATAGAAGAGATCTTCTTCTCACTGAGCAAGATCAATGGGTTCTCGAACTCAACCTTACCAGACTTGGTGTTGGTAATGAAGTAAGGAGAGATGAAACCTCTGTCAAATCTCATACCCTCAGTGACCTCCAACTCATCCTCCAAAGTCTTACCCTCCTTAACGGTGATGACACCTTCCTTACCGACCTTCTCCATGGCCAGTGCCAACAAGTTACCGATGTGCTCATCACCGTTAGCAGAGATGGTGGCAACCTGGGCGATCTCCTCCAGGGTAGTGATCTCCTTCTTGTTCTGCTGCAAGAACTGAACAACGGCCTCGACAGCAGCCTGGGAACCTCTTCTCAAGTCCATTGGGTTGCAGCCAGCGGCAACGTTCTTGACAGACTCGGTAAAGATAGATCTACCCAAAACGGTGGCGGAGGTAGTACCGTCACCGGCAGACTCGTTGGTCTTGGAAGCAACCTCCTGAAGGAGCTTAGCGCCCATGTCCTCAAACTTGTCTTGAAGAGTGATCGACTTAGCGACGGTAACACCATCCTTAGTGATCTTTGGAGAGCCAAACTGTTGCTCAATCAAGACGTTACGGCCCTTTGGACCCAAAGTGACACTAACGGCATCAGCCAAAGTGTTGACACCCTTAAGAAGAGCAGCTCTGCCTTCAACGCCGAACTTCAACTCCTTGTGTGCAATGTTTCTGGTGAAAGAAAGTGTAGCCTTCTTCACGGATGGACGAGTAGTTCTCAACATAGTTGGCCTTGTGATAATTGGGAATGGTTTTCGATTTATATTAATTTTTTCAACTGAAAAAAAATCTTCCAGAACTTTCTGCGCAAGCAAGACTTGGAGTAGAACTCGACCTAGGCACTTTCAATTCTAACTAAAGAAAGCTAGTATGATTATATCTAATCAATCAATAGTAATGAATTCCTAATCTCCATATCCTCATATTACTATATTCTTCTTGCCACCATCTTCCCGGAATTGGTCTGTGCACGACCCCGGTTTTCCACGGGTTTGCAGCCAAAGTGGAGAAGGCAAATTTTGTGGAGATCACCAAAAAACGATGGCGGTCATCTGTGGAGGTTAACGAAGGATGTTAATGACGAGGGTTAGTGATAGAGGTTAAAGATGGCGGTTCAAGATGGATGTTAACTAAGGAGATTTATTAACCTTAGAGGATTATAATATTTCCCCTTTTATATCTTCAATGTTATTAAGATCCAATATTTTATGTTTGTTTATCTGTCTCACCATCTTTTATTCTCTGCACTTCTCTCTCATCTCTCTCTTTGGTTCTCTATACCTCTCATCTCTATTTGGCAAGATGGAAGTGAATGAGGCCAAGACCGTATTACTCTTGTCAAAACTGTTGGGACAATGGATCACATTCCGGGTTCACAAAAGATTCACACTGGACAAGGTCAAAATGTTGGGTACTAGAATTGGTATGTTGTTAATGTTAAGGAAAGTTCGATTGTTTCAATAATGGTATGATAGTTATGACTAGATAGTGAAGATTAGCAATTCACTATTAGATGGTCACAATTAATGGATGATAGTTGGCGGTTTGGTATACCTCAAGTTATGTTCGGAAACGGTATAATCACTGTACTTCATTTAAATTTAATACCACTAGAGGACAATTGTATGTACTCCTTACGACATCGACTTGATGAATTCTTTAACTTATAGTCACGTTTTATCTAGCTACAATGGGTAATAATTGTGTTCATGCCACAACGGTTAATTGCTTATAACACTAATAGCCACCAAGGTGAAGTTTATTGTTCATGGGAATAATAGTTTCCCGGGCTTCAATACGAACCCTATAGCTCTACTATTCAACTCCACGCGCTTTTTATCGGTAGCAAATGACGTATAAATAGAATTAGAGCGCATCGCGATCCGTTCCCGAAATGGTCATGGGCCCAGAGTCTATTTATAGACAACAATACGCGTTTTGATAAGCAATGCAGTCAATTAGACATTAAACGTCACGTCAAATCAACCCATTAGGAATGAACTTTCTAATCCTAACCCGATATTCAAATGTTTCAGTACCGTCGACACCTCATTCTGTTGCGGAAAACACGGTTGTGTTAATATGTATGGCGCTAAAGGGTGTTAAATTAGCGATTGGATAATGATATGAAAGGTTAATGAGACGAGCAGAAGTCAGGCAGCAAATCACATGCCATGATCTTTTGCGCTCATGTCTAATTCTAATGGAATTTACTGCAATAGACTGAAACAGTCAACATTAAGTTCATTTGACAAATGCTCCAAACAATCCAGCAGTCGAACACAAAAGAACTGCAAACGTGTGGCCCCTTTAAGAGTGACCGTGATGTCAGAAATCCGTAAAATATTGCTGGACTAAAACCCGTGTATAACTCAGAAAGGACCTACTACCGAACCAAGAAACATCCCACTTTCTCTACCAAACTCTCTTCTAGTACTAAACCCTCTATTACTAAACTCTCTTACTAAACTCTCTTTAAACCCTCTATTACTAAACCCTCTTACTAAACCTTCTATTACTAAACCCTCTTTTACATCAAAACCTCTTATACTTTTTTGAAATCCGTAACCTGCCTTAGCTTGTTCATTTCTACTTTTCATATCTTTATCTATTCATAATTCATATCAAATCCTTGCCGAAGAGACTACTCTCCGTGCATCAATGTCGTCCTCGGTGGGCAGGAATGCTGGGAGCTCATACTGTTCATACACCTGTGACTGCTGAGCAATTTGCTGAAACTGCTGTGATTGCAGTTGTGCTGGTCCAGTCTCAAGTCTCTTAGCCTCATCCATCAATGGTTTGATGCATAACCAACCAGCCTCAGTGCGGAAGTGTCTTGCCAAAGCATCACTACGTGCAAACTGTTTGCTGCATCCCCATTTTGTACCATCCTTCAAATAGCCTTGGCATTTGAAGTTCTTAACACCTTCATGAAGTAATTCATGGCGCTTCTTATCATGCAGACGTGCGAAGCGTTTAGGACACTTCGAACACAGGAATGGCTTCTCATCCAGGTGTGTTTTCATGTGCAGGCGAAGGTTATATTGCTTGTGGAACACCTTACCGCATACCTCACATGGGAAAATCTCCAGACCATTCACTGACGACAGAGTCAGTGCATGTGACCTGCGTTTACGTTTCAACAGTGGCAGCACTGTGTACAGCACTAACGACAGGTAGTCTATAGGTTGTGAAGCAGGTTCGTAGTACAGTGACAGACTTGTCAGTGATGTCAGACTCAGTGGACTGGGGTAAATACCATAATAACTGTTGGGGTAAAATGGTGCCTGCTTATTATAGTAGAAGTAAGAGTAATCATTTGATGGGTAGTAGACCAAAGGAGGTTGGTTTTGCGTTTGCAAATTGGGCAGAGTCTGGTAGCCTTGTTGAACTGAGGGCTGTACGCCAGACTGCAATCCTGATTGCAACCCTGGCTGCATATTTGCTTGGCCCATGTAAAGTTGTTCCATCGTTGGGTTATGTGAAATAAAAAAAAAGACTTGGCAGGCACGATCTATATATACGGGATGTAAATATCTATGATGTCAGGGTTCAAAAAATCGCTCAATGAGCTATTTGCGGGAGACCGCACCGAAAACTAACCGCAGGGAGAGCTATCATGCTCGCAAATAGTCCTACGTGCATGTAAACAGCGGTGAGAAACGAGGTTATAAAAAAAGAAATCTGCGCGATTTCTTTTGCCAATAATATCGGCGGAGTTTTCTTTTGTTGTGCTGAATCTTCAAAACTCTAGCAATTCCCTCCTATTTTCTTGTCAGTAGAAATTGACATGACCCAACCTCAAATACACCTTGAGACACTGCAAGACACACGCTTTGAAGGCCCAGGACCACCTGCAGCCATGAGTCTCGTATATATACGTCAAATCATGGCTTTCCTCAAGAAATGCTTGGCTTCAAGGCTACAAAGGCATCTAGTGCGTTGCCAAGAATTTTGAACGGGGCGTTTCATTGGCGAAGATCGATATCGCCGAAATAGTTTTGGGTGTCGAAAAACGGCCAAAAAAAACTAGTTCTCCGTTCGAACCGCATGTCATGTGCACTGACCTTGTCATATCGGCAACGAACCGAACTCCTAGAATCCGGCATTCAACCCTTATTCACCAACTCGGATTTGGCCTCAAACTCCGTTCTTCCTCTGAAACTCACCAACTCTATAGCTCTGCATGCAAGGCAAAAACTCCGCATGTACAAAGTCAGCAATACCTCCGCAGCCTCCATGATGCTTGGTGCTTGGACTAAGCTAAAATAGAATAGCCATGCGGCTGGGCCTAGACCGATAGCACTAAATGAAATCTCATATTATAACTACTCTTCACATGTTTTCTGTCTGACAATTAGTACTGCGCCCGTTATCACTTATCCTTACTGTTATGTGCACTGGCTGTAAGGCTGATTCGGCGAGAATCTAGCTAAGCCGCTATATCGCTGAGTGAAGGCTAGAATCTGGGGTTTTAGCAAATCCTCATGTATATGCTACAATCCGTGATACCTAAAACACGAGCTCTCATGTATGTGGTCACCAATCCATCCATTAGTTCTGCCGTTTTTCGCGTACTTTTTTATCTGCTATCAGCTTGTATAACGGGTTTCTTACGCCTGCTATCTTTAGCAGGTTCCTAAAATAGCTCTGATTAATGATATATGCATAGCATACGCATCGGATACCGTAGTTTATATATCCGTCATATGCGTAGTTACGTCGATATGAAACTACTTGTGTTTTATTGCGCGATAGTGGCTGCGAATTTCATTGGAATCAACCCACAAGCCTTGGCGAACCAGCCGAATCCGCTTCTTCGAACTCTCATGGATGCTCTGGCCCGTGATTTCTTTAGCGTGAGGGATTTCCGCGATTTACATGCGCTTGACCTCGCTCGGCATGGCATTGTTCGAATTGAAGGCACCAAATCGATTGTGGTCAATCTGGCTTTGGCAAAGGCAGCCTTGAACCAAAGTCCCACGAAACTCAGCTCGTATTTTGACGGAGATGTATTCGTAGATGGAACTTTTGTGGAGTTTAACTATGCTAATGCAGTCACGCATAATGAAGACCGGGATTGGGAACCTTTGGGGAAAATCAAACGGAACCCAGCCAACTCCACAACAAATTTTGGACAGGGATGGGGGATTGGCATGACCAGTGGCGCAGATATCATGGTCATCTTCTCAAATATCATTGGAGCACCACAGTTTGATATTGGTCTAGCAGCATCATCATCTACACTGGGTAGTTTTAGCTGTGACGTGGGTCCTCATAAAAATTTGCAGTTTCAGATCAAGGCTAAGTATAGCACGATTACTAATGCTACGAGACGCCAGATACGTGTGGTCAGGAACTGGCGGGGAGTCCACACCATGAGTGTTGGAGATTTTGAAGAAATGGAGCCAATAACAATGATGAGCTCAGAGGGTTTACAATTGGCATGCGTCACTGATCCCGACTATATGAGATGACCAAAAAGATGCTGAGAGACGTCTGAAGTAAAGACCAGAATGAAAGTATATACTACTAAAGATTAGACTGCTAAAGATTGGAGCTAAAGATTAGACAGTTGAAGATTGAAGCTAAAGATTAGACAGTTGAAGATTGGAGCTAAAGATTATTCTGCTGAAGATTGGAGCTAAAGATTATTCTGCTGAAGATTATTCTAACGACTAGACCAATGAATACAAAAACTGAAGTCGTATACAAAGAAAACTACCCTCAAAGTCTGTACCCGTACAACTGATGAAGGTACTCGAGAAGACTGCAGATTATACAATTTTGACTAAAGGCTTGTGTAAAGTCCAGCCCAACCTGCTTACTCATTGCTTACTACGCAGGATTGACCTAGACTACGGTTTATACGACCCAATTGATAAGCGCCAAATAGGTAGATGTATCTACTATGAGCAGGTTATCTAAGTACTTTTCTAAAGTGTGGAACCGCCAACATCGGGTATAAAGTATATCGAGTTAGGGTATATGCAATAAATAGAAAAACAAACCATGTTCAGTCGATTGTGAATTTCCGCTATTTCAAAATGGCATACAGTGCGCAATTTGTAGTAGATGTCAGTCAATGTGTGGCCATTTCACAAGAGTAATCTATACAAGGTAATCAATACAAGTAGTAATCTATACAATAGTATATACAAGAGTATATACAAGAGTAATACAAGAGTAATTTATGGGGTATGGTATGTGGGGTAGAATGATCACAAGAATGAAGGAAATCATACACTCAACAAAGTTGACAGCAAAATGTAAACCATTACACGAAGTTGCGATTACATAAGTCATAAACATTAGAAATGCAGCAATTTAAACATAACAATAGTCACAAGTCATATGAATATGCACACGAGACGCAAGTATAAAATGATGCACGTTTTCGGAGTACGTAATTTTAATTAAGTCGGAAATTTGGATCGAATTTTAAGTGAAAAATGTTCTTTTTTGTGAGAAAATGGCTAATTTTAATTACGGAAGTTAAAGCCAACGGCTAGATCAATGGGGAGTAGAGACAAGTATTTTCTTACATTTACTACTTTCTATGTACAATATTGACCAGTTCTACTGTATATAATATCTAGGTAACATGCTTTCCTTACTTTCATAAAGTTGCTACCAGCGCTACCAGTTTTTATCGTTGCTATCAGTGCTACCAGTGTACCAGTGCTACCAGTGGTATCATTCTACAAGTGGTACCAGTGCTAGCGTTGAAACCAGTTTCTGCGATTAACCTCATTCTTACTCTGAAGGAATCCACATTTTTCCTATTCATTGTCTACTGTCCCCGCTCTCTCACACTCCAAATACAGTAATTCTCACTTTTTCAACTTATTTCCGTTCCTATACTTTTGTGTGTGCATCAGACATACAAACGTTAGACGGCAGCTCGAGCCCATATTTGGTGATGTGAATCAGACCATCACACGTTGACGTTTACACAAATAAAGTTTGACGACGGGCTAAAAAGATATCTAAACAACGGCTAGAACAACCCTCCTCTTATCTTTTGGAAATTTTTGCGGGCTACATAACCATACTTGCATCGTTCCTATTTTTTGGGAATTAGTGAGGAGATAGCGGAGATCGTATATCCCTTTCTTTTTCACGTAAACGAGTTTTCAGAAGTACTGACCATGGGGTTAAGTCAGGTGGTCGGATCTCTGGCGTATCGATCCCTCATCAACAGGATATATCGAGGATTTCCTGTGGCTCTATTGTGATAACCACTAAAGTTGATTAGGAAATTCAGTATGATGTCATCCCCTGATGGTAAATCTATGCGAAGACCAGGCAGGCCTATGCTGGTAACTCTAAAAGGGTTATCGTAGGACAAGTCTTGTCGAGGTCAGTCATTATTCATAACAAGGATTCACATCTCTCCCATCGTAGTTCACATCTCCCACATCTTCATATATTAATCTACATCTTATCAACATCTTATCACATCTCCTCTATCCGCGTCTATTCTTCGTGTCTATAAATCTATAATCCTCTAGTGTTCGTTACTGAATCTCCTCCTGAACTTCATCTTAAACTTGGAGTAGTCGACATTCAGTTTGAACAGGTCCATAATCAGGCCGATGGACAGGCCGCGGCTTCCAGTGCCGGAGCTCAGGGTGCTGGGTTTGCGCAGTGAGAAAAGTGCAGCGTCATCGTCGCTATCACTCTCGATGATATCAGGAAGAAAGAAAGCTCCCAGCACAGGATATGTCCATGTATGAGCTTCACTCTGCTTATTGCGCACATAACGTACAAATTCGTTATATAAATTGACCAAGATGTCATCATGGATGAACTTTTGTGATGCTACGAGAAGGTCCAGTGCAGGAACCAAATCTCTGGTAAGGTGTTCCTTCAACGCAAAAGGAAGGTTTAATTCGTCATGTGAATCACTGAGAAAGTATCTGTCGTAGATGTGCTGCCATCCAGGCAAGCTAGGTTTGCGTAAAAAGTGGTTGACATCAACAATATACATCAAGTTCTCGGCACAATGAATCTTGTGGAGATACTCAAGGAAATGGCGCTGACTGAACTCCAGTTTCGCAGGCACCGTGTTGCATACCAACAGTTCGAGTGATGGTATCGAGTTTGGTGAGCTATTTCGCAGACTATCCGAGTCGGAGGAGCCTACCGGGTACACCGGAGTTGTCTTTTCTTTAATATTGGTTTGTACATTTTTAGTGTCAAGACTTCCTCTTGATCCCCTCCTTGACGAGTCCGGCTCGTGGTGAGGGAGGAACATGTTGTTTATGGTTAGTTTATTGGAAGATATTCTCAATATATATGAATCCGAAGCCGTTGTTATTTTTGTGCAGTTTTTTATTTTTTTTTTTAATTTTTTTTTTGTATGACCTGACGTACTGGGCTACAAACACCGTTGCGCTGCACATTCACCTCTCGGTGTCCACAGCAAGCCGCAAGTAGTATAGCCACAGTTTATTTCAGCCATGTCTAGAAATAGCCACTATACACTTAGGCTTGCTCTGGAACGTCTTTCCTTTTCCTCGTGGCCAGAATTACGAGCACTGCGCCACCGTTTTGCGTCCCTGCATAATGTGGATGCTAACAATGCACGTGTTTGAGGACAATGTCTCATGTTGGTGAGCCCAGGTAGTCTTGCCAGGTGAACGGTGGAGAGGGGAGTATAGTCTGGCGAGGGGTGATATATGGGAAAATAAAGGGAAAAACATAAGATTGCCGGTATTGGTTCAATAAGTCCTGTGGGTTTGGACAAGAGAATAATGGATACCATGGTGACCGCATGCTGGGGTGCTCTGATACCCGATCCGGTTATCAAGAGGTGAGTCGTGGCTGTTGTGAAGATTTGTACGTTAGGTGCCCGGATATGTGCTTATTGCGAACACCGGAGGTAACGTTAGGTCCGAAGATAAGAAAAGAGGAAAGGAGAACAAAAGAACCGAGGAGGTCGTGGCGAGATGGGCAAGATGTGAGTTTCCGGTGAGATTCTAGCTCATTGAGGAATGAAGGCTGATAAGATGATGACTTAGATCAATGAAAAAAGGGGAAGTGTCTATCATAGCAGAAATAAATGGGGGGATAGTGTCTCATAAAAGTATTAAGTGGGGGGAGGGTGTCTATGTCTATTATTGAATAGAGAGTGCAGGTTAGCTGCAGGCGTCATTGTAATTGGATTATACTGTCAAAGTTATAGGATCATTTTCTGTAGTTTGATTGTTAATGGTTAGTTGTATGCAATTAGCAGGTCGTATTTGGAGTGAGTTATTTTGTGAAACATTATCATGTCTTTGAATCATTGATTACATGTCTTTGATTATTCATTACTGTGAATCATTTATATCTGAATCACTAGTTTTCATTTTTGTGCTGGATGTGGCATCAGGTTGTCTTGGGTGACCTGTGTGTAATTAGTCCTTGCATTTTGTTATAGTTGCGGAATGTCAAGTTTAAGAGATTTTGTGAAATGAGGCCACATTAAAGTCGTACAAGTAAGCGTAACACAGAGCCAGCATAGTATGATCGCGCTAAATTATGGTAAGTCCATCCCTACAACAGAAATCAAAGGATTTTGAGTAATTGTATTTAACTAAACGTATGGGGGTTGCATTTTTGATTTTACTGAAGACCGGACTTACCACAACATGAGCCCTGCAAATTAGACTCAAGGTAGAAGCTCACCTCAACGGTTAAATCTCCGCACCCGGTTAAAGAAGGGGTAAGGAGTATGAGGGGAAGAAGAGGAGAAAGAGAAAGAAATGACGTGAGAGACAGAAAGAGTAAGAAATGACATAAGAGACAGAAAGATGGAGAGAAAAGGAGGAGAGTTAAGGAGGAGATATCAGAAGTAGAGAAGAGGAGAGAAGAGGAGAAGTAGAAATAAGAAAGAACGGAAGAGTATAAAGAGAAGAGGTGGGGAAAAAAGAGAGAAGATCACAAGAGATCTAATGACACAGATATAATTATAAGAAAAGAATGTGCACATCAAAAAGAGTGGAATTTAAGGTAGACATAAAACCGCCTCAACTCCACGTCAACTCCACTTAACAATTTAGTATAAGTTCCAGTATATCCAAACTTACAATTGCATGGATATTAATAGTCTGTCCCTTATCTGATACTTTTATACCCACAATTCAGAAAGCATGATTTAAAATAGTTTTATAATGTCTTTAGTATTCATTTGTTTCAGATAGACTTCAGGTAGATCAGTTTTTTGGTATTATTCTACCTGGGTTAAGGATATCTAAACTGTCTCGGCTTTTGTATGCTTCACCTTTTCACCCTTTCTCTCCCATTTTCTCTTCATATCCATATTCGTCTTCGTCTACCTCTCTTCCTCTCCCCCTTCCTCTTTATATCCATATTCGTCTTCGTCTACCTGTCTATCTCTCTCCCCCTTCCTCTTTATATCCATATTCGTCTTCGTCTACCTGTCTATCTCTCTCCAACTCTATTGCATGTTCCCAATCGGGAAAAGTTTTGTTGCAACCACCGCACGAAATTTGCAGCATAAATACACCAACAATCTCACTACACCCATTATGCTCAGCGCGGATATTACCCTTGAGTATACCTTGCCTCTGATGAGCGAGCCCATTTCCTTGGAATTTGGGCAGCTCGACCACTACTCCAACGAGACTCTTGTGCGTGCTGTGGTACATGGAATCAGTATTGGTCTGTGCACCATTCTCGCTACAGTACTCCTCATCGTGCCGACTGCACGACGCAAATCGCCGGTATTCGTATTGAACATGTTGCTGTTGGTACTCTTGGCGGTGAGACTGGCGCTCAATCTTGGTTACTTGGCCGGTGCACTCAATCTGCTCAGCTTCGCCTTCACGGGCATCGTATCAGGTGAACAGATACGTGCTTTCCCCTTGGTGGTGGCTACAGGGGCACTCCAGGTCTTGCTGATTGCTCTGGTTGAGCTGTCAATGGTGTATCAGGTATACACGGTTGTTTTGGCACAAGGAACTAAACGGGTGGGCCACATAGTGAGCGGAGTTGCGGCCGTATTGGCAGCAGTAGTAGTGGGTTTCTACATTGGTGCTGTGGCATGTGACACGAATACATCGCGAGCCGTATTAGGGGAAAGCCGTACACAGACACAGAGCCCTGCGTGGCTAAAGAACGTGCCGAACATACTTTTCTGCGTTCTGGTTAACTACTTCAACCTTGTACTTGTAGTGAAGTTGGCACTCGCGATCCGAACGCGCCGCTACTTGGGTCTCAAGCAGTTCGATGCTTTCCATGTGCTTGTGGTCATGTGCGTGCAATCGATGGTGGTGCCATCAGTGTTGGCGATTGTGAACTACTCGACCAACTATTTCAAGAACCCGGCGGTTTCGTTTGCGCATGTATTGCTCATCGTGTTATCGCTTCCTGTGTCGTCGATCTGGGCAGCTGCGGCCAATGATAGCCAGCGCATCCCCTCGGTATTTGCGGCAATCCGCAAGGTGAGCTCCGGGTCATCTCACGATTCCGATGCCAGCACTTTGCACGGTAATTCGTTGATGCCACAGAAGGTGACCACATCGGAACTGTTCGGATCCAGTTGGCTCCCACTGGCGCTCGACCTGGAGAAGATTGCGGGTAATGTTGTCGTGAGAATAGCTGGAGATAGTGAAATCTAGGAGTATCGGAAACATTGCCTGATAATTGAGATGATTATGGATGTTTTTAAGATCATCATGGAAATGCTGAGATGACCTGAATATAAGATTGAGTTTGATAACTTCAGAATAACTTGGGAATAATAAGTAGTAATGAATAGTTGCTGTAGACTTATTAGTAGTTGTCGATACTCAAAGAGATTTCACGTCTATTGAGTTACTGTGAACACTCATTGAGTTATTGTATGATTCTTATTGAGTTACTGTCAATACTTATTGTAGATGAACGCTCATTGAGTTGCTTAAGTTATCGTAGATGGGTTGAGTTATCATGGGTGCTTGAGCTTCTCTAGATGGTGCTCATGAAGTTCGTCGTAGAGTTATCCATTCAGATGATAGAGGGTATATCCCACTTAGTTCTCGTTATTTATCATGCTTACTTTTTGTCCGTTCTTTTTGTCCGTTTGTGAATTGTTCTTTATTCTCCCTATATCATTTCTTTGCAGCCAATTTTTGTCCCACTTCTTTTCCGACTGTTCCAGAAACCATGGACCATCTCTCGAGGGCCTCACATGGCCTCAAAGACAACATCACCGCCTTCGGCGGACACATTTCGAAGAAAGCAGACCTCCGTGATAACCTCACTCTCATTGGAGCGGCAATTACCGACCCGCTCCACCGTCATTCCGACCATGATGCCGAAGACGAAATCATGGACGAATGTAAGGCCAAGCTCAAATTGAGCATCAAGCTGCTCAAGTACGTGCGCACAAACGTGCGGCGGGTTGGAACACGCTATTGGCCGACGGTAATGCGCCGCAATCGCCGTGTTGTGGAGATGTTCCTTCTTCTCGCGGGACCCGTGCGCTACAAAGGCGTGGACGAGTACTATCACGAATTCGACAAGATTCTTGCGGAGCTGGAAGTGCCATTGGTACACCCGAGTGAAACGGAAGTGGTGATTCCTGCAATTGTCACAGAGCTCACTCACCATTTACACGATATCGAACATCTCCGTGCGCATTTGGTCAAGACCTGGAAGGACACTAGTGATACAGTGAGTGCGCAGAGCGTTGTGGTCGCACGGCAATTGCGTGGACTCCTCAAGCTCATCAAGAAGCGTAAGGTGGTTAAAATACGGTGTACGCATTCAGCACATAAGGTGTCTAAGTTGAATGGCCGTGAAGACCTTACTGTAAAGGAGCTTAATGAGTTGGATGATATTAACGTGGAGTTATTGCGCCACAACCAGGACCTCAAGAACATTAATCACAAACTTCACTCTGCGATGCCGCAGATTTTTGCGCTCCTTGATGAGTATATTGAGGCAACCACGCTGTTGGTGTTGTGTCGCCAAACAGACCTGGTGCGCATGGTGCACGACACTATGGCTGCCTTCCTGAAGTACTACGGTATCGGTGAGGGCACTTACGACGAGATTGCAGCAACGTGGGAGGAGGCTGTGCAGCCGGTACAGCGTACGATAGAGGGTTTCGTACATCTCAGTAATAAGACCGACCCGTTTGCGCTTGTCACGAACCATATTCCCAAGGTGGACTTGGAGTTCTTCCACAAGCGCCGCTTGCATGCGAAGCCGCGCAATGTGTTTGATGAAGCAGCTGACCCGTTACAGAGCTACATCCACTGGCACGATGTTGAATTGGAGCGCACCCACGAGTACTTTCCTCACAGGTTGGTGGAGAGATTGGAGAGGGATAATGAGAGGGAGAAGGAGAAGCAGAGAGCGAAGGAAGAGAAAGAGAAGGGAGAGGAGGAGAAGGAGAATTCTGAGAAAGAGACAGACCAAGATAATGACGCTAATGACCATGAAGGACATGAACAAGATACCCAAAGCGTGTCCCTGCCATCCGAAGGAGCACCTATCCACGCCCCTATTCACGATACCCCTCCACCTCTTCCTACAGTGCCACGTCCCAACATCGCTATACAGAATTCCTCTAGTGCTGTGCAGAATGTCCGTGGACCACCCCCGCCGCTTCCTCCGCGTTCAGAGCCTATGAATGCTAAGCCTGTGATTGCCGAGCCTGTGATTGCAGACGTGTCTGAAGACGAGGAGGATAGTGAGAGTGATAGCGAGCAGTCACTGGTGGTGTCGGACGTGTCGACACTTGACTCTGATGTGATCCACGGTGCGACTCCCGATGCGACGGATGAGCAAATCAAATTACTTTACAATCTGGCAAAGAACGAGATCCGTCAGGCGCCGATCCCACAGCTCAATTCCAAGTATAACATCGCTGTCCGCGGAGCATTGCCTGCGGTTGAAAGTGCAACGTACAAACTCGAGCAGTTCAACCGGCTCTTTGAGCACGTTGTGCAGACCAGCAACGACACGGACATCAAAGTGGCCAAGTATGCATTTGCCGCACAGCAGGTGGGAGACTTGCTGTTCAGTGCCGGGCAGCCTATTGAGATCTTGTTGGATTTCCAGCGGGTACCAAGCTTGTACACCAAGGGACCAAATTGGATGGTAGGTTGTTCGGAGAGCGGACGTATTGGTTTTGTTCCGGCCAACTACTTCGAGTAGGGACAGAGGTATATAATATGAATGAACAGAATGAATAGAAGGAATAAAGTGAAGTGAAATAATTGAGGAGAGGGTATGAAAGGTATGTGGAGACAAATTTTAAGTGACGATAATGAGAAGAAAACTAAATGATAATGGATATGCGATTAAAAGAAAACGTATACAAACTCATCATATTACTGTCATCTCGTCACTTTTTATGAGAGGCTCTTATGATTGTAATATCATTACAATGGAACTACTCAAGAGCAATTACACTCTTCTATCTGGTTTCTTTTCTAGTTTGCTCAATCAAATTCACGCTCCAACAACCCAAACAATGCACCCAAGACCTTGTCTGGATGGCTACGTAAGCCATTGTGGAAGAATTGGCTGGTAACAAACATCTTGACGTTGGAATCACCAAAAACACGTCTCTTCACAGCTAAACTTGTGTCAAAGTCCACATACTGGTCATGTACATACACTGCCGCTACAACAGGAACCTTCTCCCAGGTGATCTCACCAAGACGTGCGGTATTGTAGAGGGGTGACCATGCCGTATGTGTGTGAACTTGGTCAGCCAATGCACGAAGAGGCCGAAGTTCGGCGTAGTCCTCGAACATGCTAGGGTACACCATCTCTCCAGTAAAATAAACCTGATCAGAGGTCTTTGAATAGACATACTTCTCGTTACCCTTGGCATGACGCAACTTATCTGCAGTCCAGTTCGATGGTGGGGTGTTATCCACGCAGTAGATGGCTTCGAGGAAAAACGTGTAAATGATATTGGACCCAAAGCTCTGCATAGCAGACACCGAAGCCAAAGTGGCCACGGTCGGCGCACCGCGAGTCTCTAGCTCGTAGGCAAACTTGTGAACGACATGGTGAATAGCGTCAGTACCTCCCAGAGCACCGAACAGGAGACCTAACTGCTGGAAACGCTCAACAGAGAGAGTTCCACCGCATGGGAGGGTGGTCACGTGAGTGTCCAAATAGTGGCAGATTGCTTTGACTGCTTCAATATCTTGAGGGTACTTTGAGTAGTAGTGTTTATTGCGTTCTGAAGTGCGAGCGTAAGTTGCTGAGTAGACGTGGTCATTTGTGTAACCGATCGGAGGAATTCCTCCTGTGACGAGAACTTGTTTAAGGGCATCAGGGTACTTTGAGAGGTAGATGAAACTGAGGAATCCACCATTACTTTGGCCCAACAAAGTCCACTTCTCGATGTCGAGCTCACGGCGGATGTGTTCACAGTCTTCGATGACGTGGTCACTGCGGAAGCATTGCAAGTAAGGGAATTGGTCTTTTTGGGGCAATTGAGCCAAGGATGAAGGTTCGAGTGCTGATGAGTAACCTGTACCACGCTGGTCAAGAGAGAAGACTTGGAAGCCTCTCGCAAGGAGTTCTTTAGTGACACCCAGATCAGTAGTTGGGAGGCCACTGGAAAATCCGGGGCCACCTTCGAGGTAGAGAATTGGGTTGGTAAAGTCGTCAATCGAAGGCGATTTCTGGATGATATTTGCCACGACGGTGATTGTACGGGCATCAATGCCAAGGGGAACCTCGAACTCGAGGCGGAAAGTATACACGCCGTCGATGGTTGTTTGTTCGATAATGCGCATAGAGAAAAGATGACAGAAAAGATAAAAACTGAAGAGGAGATTGTAGATCATATACGAGTACCAGGCAAGAATAATTTCGATTTGGAACTTGGAAAGTTAACATCAATATCCTATTCTTTATTCACTATTATAGTCGCTATTCTATTCACTAATATAGTCTCTATTCTATTCACTATTCTCTGTATATCCTTTAGTCTTTTATTCTATTCTGATTCTTTTGTTCGCTCTATACTCTCTACTTTTGTTCTGTCTCTTCTATATCTTTTGACTTTTCTCGTATCTTCTTTTGATGATCCAAGCACGCAAACCCATTGTGCCCACGGTCAAAGCTCCGATCTCCACCAAGGAGCTCTTGGTACGTCTCCAGGCGCTCGCTGATGAGCTTTCTGCCGTGGATCAGGATGCAATCGATGGAAATGCTGCTGAACAAGACGCGTACCGCGTCGTGCTGATAGATCTCTGCAACAAAAAACTTTTAGCCCACAACAACATTGGTGTGCAACTGCTCACATGCTGTGCACTCGCAGATGTGCTCCGTATCAGTGCGCCCAATGCACCATTCACAGCACCCCAACTCACGGAGATTTTCAGAGCTTTCTTTCGCCAACTCCGTCGTTTGGGTAACACTAACAACGCGTGGTTTGCTCAACAGTGCGCATTACTTCAGAAACTTGCAGAAGTACGCGCCGTAGTATTGATAACCGACCTCCCAGACGCAAGTGAGCTTGTGGACGAGCTCTTCGAGATCTTTTATGACTTAGCACCCGTTTTTCCCTCGCGCTTAGAACTGCTCGCCTGCGATATACTCCTGGAGAGCATCGCTGAGGTTGAAATAATCCCCACAACAGTCTTGCGTCGTATATTGGAACAATTCCTAGTTAAGGATGCAGGCGTGGTAGCTTCTAACATCTCACACCCTGCGCTCGTCTTCTCAAAAAGAGTGTGTGAGCAGAACGCTGATCGCATGGCCCGCCAAACAGCTCAGTACTTCCTGGAGATCTTATACGAGGGTGAAAAGGGAAAGGAAGATGAAGAACAAAGGCGTTTAGGGAAAGAAGAGAAGAGGAAGGAAGATCAAAAAAAGCATTCAGGTAAAGGAAAACAATCAAAGCATACAGAAACAGATACAAAGTCAAGACGAAATACCGATACGACATCTGCGGTTCTTCACATCCACGAACTCTCTGTGGCGATGTGGCGGAGTGTTCCTGAACTTCTATCGGCAGTAATGGGGCTCCTCGAGGATGAGCTCAATGCGAGCTCCGTGAGCATTCGCGCTTTGGCAGTGCGTACTATCGGTCGTATGGTACCATATGCAGATGGTGATCTGCTGTCGGTGAGTTTTGTGGTAACGCATCGCGGAACTTGGAACGCATGGCTCCGTAAGTCGACCGATATCCACGCCGATGTTCGTACGGCGTGGGCAGAACAATTTGCATCTATTGTGGAGTCGAGCATAACCAGCGATGTTGCAGCACTGATTGTAAATTGTCTCCATAAGTGTATGTTGGACACCGACGAGCGCGTACGCTATGGTGCATGCTGCGCACTCGCCCGCGTGCGTTTTGCAACCTTCACAGCTAAAGTTTGCAATGCCGGTATCATCAGCACTCTCGGAGCTCTTGCTCGTGAACGTTCTCCTAAAATTCGCAGCCGTGCCGTGGGAATCCTTGGTAACTTATACGCTGAGTACGCGCAAGCGACTACAGTGGACTTTGGCAGCCGTGGCGAGCGCGAAAGTGCCGAACTCACTAGTATGCTCAGGCGTGATGTACCATCGCATGTCATGCTGTTGGTGTACATCAACGATGTTAATGTGAATGCGGTGGTTGACGTGTGTGTGTTTGAGCAGCTCCTCCCATGGAACGAGCCCAAGCTGCGTGTACGTGCTGAGCGCATTGCCGCATTGTACGCGGGCTTGGACGCCCGTGGTAAAGAGGCATTTTTTGCCATCAGTAGGCGACAACAACAACTTGCCAAGGTGGTGCAGAAGTACGTTGAGGAGACCGAGCGTGATGAACATGAGCGGCGGCCGGACCACCTCGCCAAAATCATCAACTGGCTCTGCGTAGCGTACCCTACGCATATCCCTGCGGCGCTGTGCTTGCAGCGCTTGGCGTGTCTCGGCAAGTCACGCTTCACATACCTTCTAAAGGTGTGTACATCGCCCGAGTCTGATTACAACACGGTACGCAATTGCATCCGCGAATTCCAGAACAAGATCGCTGATCCCAAGAACTATCGTGTCGAAGATGCCCCACCCGTCACAGCAGCAGATATGGGCGAAACGTTCCGTTTGCTTTTATATAGAGCGTCATTGGTGATCTACAATAAGTCTAATGTCGCGGAGTTGATCCGTTTGGGAAGAGAGAAGGGAGAACAAAGCGAGGAAGAACAGGAAAGTAAGGAAGGAGAAAAAGAAAGAGAACTAGAAGGAGAACAAGAACAGAGATCTCAGGAAGGAGAACAAAGGGAGAGCTCTCAGGGAATGGATATAGAATCTCTGACGGTAGCCAGCAATGAAGCCGCTGGTCCTCTATCTGAACCTTCTGCCGCCAATGAGATCCTTGACGATGTGTCCACTGTGGTCCCTGATGTCTTTAAATTCCACCTCAGATCGCTCACGGAGATGATCGTGGGGTCAGGTTCTGGTACACGCTCATTGCAGCTCCGCACTATGTACCATTTCGTCAAAAAGTACCCCGAGTACTTCCCACTGGGCTACGAGTTCTCGGAGGCGCTTAAGGATACGGCTACCGGCGGTACACCACGCGAGGCAAAGTACGCCGTTAAGATGCTCGGGCTCCGTGCTCATCGCGAAGTTGTGTGCTCTGCCATTGTTGGCGCCGTGTACCCGCCAGATCTCACGAGTGAGCGTTTCCCCACCCACTTGTCACTGCTCGCGGAGCTTTTTCTCGTGGACCCGCTCCTGGTTCAGGACCATGCCGAAGACTTGACGTCGTTGCTCATCCGCGAGGTGTTCTTACAGAACCGCACGTCTGGGGAGTGTAACGACGAGTGGATCGATGATGATGCATTAGATCTTCATTGCACCCACCATCGGACCTTGTACGAAAAGCTCCTCGGGCTCCGTTTATTGGTGAACCGGTTGCGTGGTGAGAAAGGTGCCGGAGTGAGTGATGGCACAGGAGATGAGAAGGACGGAAACGAAATTGCTTCCGCTGGTGAAGGTGACAAGAATGACAACATCTCTTCCGATATTTCTGCACAGGCCGCACCTGTTATCAAGCTCCTCATGTCATTTATTGGTAATAGCGGTGAGATCATCAGTAAGCTGCTGCCTTCGTGGCCCACACCTGAGCCATATAAACGGCGGTTACGGCTTGCTGCAGGATTATACTTGCTCAAGCTTGCCAAGTTCCCCGTGTATAGCCAGATGATCTCGCCTACCACACTTAATCGGATGACGTTTTTGCTCACGGACCCCTGTGAAGAAGTGCGGCTGCACTTCTTAGTTGCGCTCCAACGCAAACTCCTGGCGGAGGTGGTGAGCGAGCGGTTCAATGCAGTACTTTTCTTCGCAGCTATGGAGCCGTCGGTCGAGCTTAAGCACAACGCGTCGATGTGGATCCAGTCGCTTTTCCGGCGCCAAGTCGCCAAGGGTACCACCAAGTTCGAGCGCGCGTTGGTGCGTTTAATCCACATGTTGGCGCACCATCAGCAGTACGAACAGTTGTTGAAGGATACCGATACCCCGCAAGGCAAACTGGGGGTAGCGGCACTTCAGTTTGCGTCGCGGTTTTTGTGTTTCTATGTGTCAATAATTGCCAACGCCGACAACGTGTCGCTTCTCTATTACCTCGCAAGCCGGGTCAAACAGTACCGCGACGCGGCGGTGGACGCAACAATGTATGAGGCGCGGCCACTCCCGCAAGAGGTGCACCAGTTGTACCGCGTTGCTGAGTTGGCACAATTGATCATCAAAGAATATGCGGACCATAAGATGTGGACTATGCAGACTTGGCAAGGTAAGATCAAGCTCCCAACAGACCTTTATGTGCCTATGGGGTCTATCCTGGAAGCACAAGGCGTGGCGTCGCACGTGTTCATCCCGACCGACGTACAGGGAGAATTGAGGGCTTCCATCACAAAGACACTCCTTCGTGGAAAGCGAGTGCGGACAGAACGGCCGGTGAGAACCGAGAGGACCCATAAGGCTAAAAAGGTTTCTGAGAAGAAGAGGCGCCTGAAAGTTAGGAAGGAGGCGGTGAGTGAGCCACGCAGAAGCTCAAGGGCCACCAAGAAGGTGGAGTACAGGGAGAGTGATAGTGGAAGTGAAAGTGAAAGTGAAAGTGAAATTGGAAGTGATAGTGGAAGTGAGTATGAGTAGAAGGAGAAGTATGATAAGGGGGTACAAAGGATGAAGCATGATGGTACGTAAAACTGGATGAAGCAGGATGGTACATAAAACCATGGAGGATGGAGTCGATATAGCTAATAGAATGAAAGGGAAATTTTGTCGACAAGTAGTAATTATAAACGTAATTCATGTCTTGATTGTCCATTCACGTCATTATTTTGTTTGACACAGATCTTAATGTCTTCTAATTGACTCATGTCTTCTATTTATTAAGGTTTGCTTTCTACTGTCCTGAACCTCTATGCCTATGTAGATGCTGAATGTCTAGCTTATTCCCCAGAAATATCTTCGTTGTCACTTTATCTTTCCATCTCTGGAATGCCCTTGAACTTACCACTCGTCCAGTCCTCGCCCAAAATGGTCAATCTTGCTGCGGCCGGGAACTTACGATCCGCCGCCTGAGCAACCCAATCGCTCAGCAACAACGCCATCAACTTGGTGCCCTGCACGTTGTATTGGCGCACAAACTCCTGTGCCAGAGCTTCCCACCATGCATTAACCACAGAGTAGTGCGCATTTGTAAGAAGGTTTAATGGTGTGTTTGCCATACGTGCTGCAAATCTCCACAGGGCAGCATAGGAATACTTGGAGGAGTCGTCTAAAGTCTGTTTCTTCTCTAAACGTGTCATTACCGCCCATAACGTCGCAATTCCCGATAAGCGTTCGTCATACTTGACCTCATCCTCCCATTTGTCGCCATCTTTTCTGCGCCAGCCCATGGCCAAGCGGCCCTCGACGGTGTCGATGGTGCGCAGGTAGCCAATGATGAACGGACATTTCTTCACGAGACGTGCGGTCAAGAAGTACTCAAATTCAGGGAACCGTGCCATTATATCCATAGCCAAACGTGCCAATGGGAGTGCTTGTTTCACCAGCACTGTCACTTCAGTTTCTGCCTGATCCACAATGGCCTTGGCTACGAAGTTAAGCACCCATTTGTACCCCAACTCCAGAGGCTGTGCCAGCGAGATCAGTTGTGCTACACTATCACATACTCTAGCCAACTGTGCAGTAGAGTTGGTAAGCTGACCAAACCGCGGGTTGATTTGACGCCGCAAAGCCCCGGCCTGCTTCTTGAGTACGGGGTCAGCACTGATTTTAGCCACCACATTGGCTTTAATATCAGCGATATCCTTCTTATACTTGGCAAATTCTGATGCCACACGCTCAAACAGTGTCCAAGATGCCAGCAGCCGCTGTTGTTCCAAAGCACGCCGCAGGGTTTCTTCTTCAGCCTTGCGTTTTTCTTCTTCAGTCCGACGTTTTTCCTCTTCAGCTTTTCGTTTCTCTTCTTCGACTCTACGCTTCTCTTCTTCAGCTTTTCGTTTCGCTTCCTCGGCCCTTCGTTTCTCTTCTTCGGCCTTTCGTTTCGCTTCCTCAGCTTTTCGCTTTTCTTCCTCGGCTTTTCGTCTTTCTTCTTCTGCCTTTCGCCTGGCCTCCTCAGCCTTTCGCCTTTCCTCTGCTGCGATCCTCTCTTTGCGCTGGCGGTCCAACTCTTCGGTCACAATGCGCTCAACCTTCGAGTTCTGTGCGCAAAGAGCATGTGAAATCGCCTGTTTGACGATATTGATGGTGGATGCATCTGATGTAGGTTTATTTAACTCATTTAAGTTGACCGAGCTGACGGAGTTGTTTTGGTTGTCTGAGTTGATGTTAATCGCCTTCATCTCATTGTTGATCCTTTCAAACTGTAATCTCACCTCATCTTTCGCGGAATACTGGATAGGTGAGTGTGTATTACACCTTGATCCATACACATGAGGTACACGCTTTACATGGTCCAAAACAGGTGCCAATTGAGGGTCCCTGTCATCGTCAGGAAGACCAAAACGCATGTTGATTTTTTTGTTCTCACGATTACTCGTCGCTAATATGTGTAAATGGCGTCCTGGAAAAAAAAAGACAAAAAATTATCACCATGTTCAGGACCATCCGTCAGTTCTCGCACACGGCAGCATGTGCCAAACCCGGGTACTCGACTGTTCAGCCCGTGCACCACTTGGTGAAGGTGGAAAAGTCGGCACTCATGCCAAAGTATAGCAATGTTCGCCTTCCCAAGTCCGATATCGAATCAGTGGGATACCGTCCAACAGAGATCGACCATGATAGATTGCGTGATCATTACACCAACACCTTGCAATCTGACATGCTCTTACACTTCTATGAGCACGGTGCAACCCGGATAGTTGGCGAAAAGAAGCGTGAGTGGGGTACTGACTCTCCTTACAAGTTGTACCGTAACAAGAAGAGAGCCCGTATCACTGGACGTGCTAGAAAAGATATCTTGCCCATCACCCACAAAAATGTGCCTGAGCTCGAGTCTATCACTGTACACTCCTATAACAAGAACGCCTTGGAGGAGAGTTGGTTGAACATTTCCACACGTCTTCAGCTCGCGCAGATCACTAATGTTAAGCCCAAGCAATTGTACGCAAAGTCCAACATCTTACCTTGGAAATTGAGAGAGGGTAAGCCATGTGGTGCTAAGGTTGAACTTACGGGACTCGATATGTCACAGTTCGTTTCAACTTTGACTGAGTTGGTTCTCCCAAGAATAAGAGCCTTCCGTGGTATTAAGATGTCCCTGGGTGACTCAAACGGTAATGTCAGTTTCGGTCTCGATTCTGAGGACTTGAAATACTTCCCAGAAATTGAGAACTTCCAGGACTTGTTCCCTAACTTGAATGGTATTCACGTTACCTTCAAGACCTCCGCTAGAACAGACGAGCAAGCTCGCACCTTGTTGAGTCTGATGGGATTCCCTTTCACAAGAGAGTAGAGATAAAGATACAAGGGACTATGATGTATCCAAGTGAACAGTGATAAAATTGATACAAGAAGTATGCAACTGAGACATTCGAATATGCTACCAGTATCGCTCCACTAGATCGTCAAAATGTCGGTTATGTGGAGAACAAAAGTAATATAGGGCAGTGAATGCCATCCAGCACCGTTAATGGGTGCAAATCCTGCACATAGAATAATAAGGTAAGGAAAGATGTAGAGGGTATAAAATGGAAGGTGAGTTAGAAGAGTTGTGGAGTTAGCTTTTAGTGTTGGAAGAGAGGTTAATCCGAATTTCTCAATCAAGACATAAAGAGGATCGTAGAGTACAAACATATACATCTTGCTTATAAGGACCTTGTGCTTCTGTCTACACTTCGTGTTTCATTCTATCTAACTTATTATGACTTCTTTCCTCAAACCTTTCTGATTGTAGACATATCTAATTCAAGTACTCTATCTCCATTTCATACTATCCCAACCCACTCATATCAAATCATCACCTTTATCTCTTTAACCTCTTTATCTCTTTAACCTCTTCATCTCTTTAACCTCTTCATCTCTTTACATCCCCTCTATTCCTTGTCCTCTCTATCCCTTCACGTCCCCTCTACTCTTTACATCCCACTATCCTTTACCCTATTTTACCCTTAGGTACCTGGGGGAAAAACGTTTCACTCTGTAGATCTGCCTGTAACTTCTGTTGTCGAGCCCTTTCATTACGGGTACGTTGAATTCCCTGAATGCGTAACTTGTGAACGTCAGCATTCAACGTATATCTCTTGAATGTAAACTGTGCGATTTCGTTTTCTATTTGAGCCAATTCCTCTTTAGCCTTGTTCACCGCTTCGACAGCTTCCGTATACTTCTTATCCTTCTCAGGGTCAGACTTGGCCAATTTATTCCAGATATACGGTTTAAGCAGCAGTGCTTTCTCTTCCTTCACAGGCACTTGTTTCTCAAGTTCCTCCTTTTGCAGAACCATTTTCTTGTACAGTTCTTCGTGGATAGGCTCCGCAAACAGTGAATCGAGGAGATGGCCGGCACAAACGTAGAAGAAGTCGGCCTTGTTCTGGGACACGAGAACAGTCTCGGTAGGTTTGTAGCATATGAAACATGCTTTGCTATCGGGTGTTGCCACCTTTCGCATATTATACTCGTTAGGGAACTCCATAGAGAAAAGATAAGATTTGAGTCGCGTACACACCATATTAATACAATCATATTAATACAATCATATTAATACAATCGTATTAATACAACCATCATATAATACTATATATTGGCGTATTCGATCTATATCGTTTATACTGATGGATATACCCTACATGATTTTACAATTCTATCGACCTTTCTTTATACCGTGATATACCCTTCATTTTATATACCCATCATTTTCTCAAATTTCTCAACTACATACCTGCTAACAGTGATCCACAGTCCTCCACATGTCAATCACCTCGGTGGTACGTGAGTTCACCGTGCTATATTCCAACCGAATACTCCAAAAAGACAAGCGATGGCAAGATGGTGTGTTAAAATTCTATGAGCATAACCACAAGGTGGAGATCCATGACGAGGAACAGCGTCATATTGTTCTGTCGGACTTTATGGAAGGAAGAACAGCACTTTTGAAGCCGGGATCACGGTTCAAGTTGACAAACAAGAACTGGTTGGTTGATGTATTGGACGAACGACCACTGTATTCACGAATCTTGAGTAAAAGCGGTGCGGGTTTGGCCTTGGTTGATATAGTGAAGGGAGATACAGATATAAAGAGAGAACATTCCAACAAACCTGTGAATTCTCGCATGGAGACTACTATGAAGGTTCATCCCAATATCAAGAAGGAGCAGGAGCCATTAATCAAAAGGGAGCCACAATCACACATCAAGGAAACAGAATATATCAAAAGGGAATCTATTCAATCAGAGAATATACCGAGGAAATCAGATCATATTCAATCACAAAGAGAACTGCGAATACACATCAAAAAAGAAGATTCCAAGTGGCCTAAAATAGACGCATTGGCTCGTCCGCGGAAAGTTGGTTTGACGAGGGTGAAAAAGAGGAAGGTTAATGAAAATCTGGTACCAATAGACACCCATCAGCCAAACGTTAGCGGTAAAGTATCGACTTCAAGGAATGTTCAGGATGGTATTATGAAAGGTAATGCTAACGAAAATGTTGCAAACGATAATGTTCACGCTAAAACAGATTCTAAAGTTAATTCTAATACCAATGGTGCTGCCATTAATTCTCATACGAACGTTGATACTAATGGTACTACCGTTAATTCTCGTACCATCGTTGATACTAATGGTACTACCGTTAATTCTCGTACCATCGTTGATACTAATGGTACTAGTGTTAATTCACATAACAACGATGATACTAATAATACTACTGTATCTTATGGCGATGATATGTTTCCTACAGCTACCCATTCCACCACTAATATTACTCAAACTAGCTCTCAGATGATAAACCATACTAATACATCCCATATTTTGAAGGTTTCCCACGACTTTGAGAGCATCTTTAGCATCCCTCATAAACCATTCAAACTGCGCCCACTTCCACGTATCCCACCGCATTCATCTACGTATTTTTCCAATATCTCAACACTGTGCGAAAGTTCACAGCTTCTTTACAAAGAAGCTCCACAAAAGCCAAAAGTACCGGTACTTAAAGAGGCATATAATGAGAGTCATGAGTATGACTTATCTAGCAATTCAGAGGTGGAAGATATAGATGAGGAGTAGATACAACTTGAAATGTATTGTGATCTAAAGACGACATCACTTGAAGTGTTATGATTTCTATTTAGAGGTATTCATCCTGATTCTCTGAGCTATACCATGATAGATTTCGAAGGTATTCAAGCCTTTTTTCTTTATCTTCCTCCCTCAATATCTTATCGACCTTGAGCAAGGTACTATCGATCTTCTGTCGCAATTTCGACCGCGAGTCGTAATTTGTGGTGTAATTCTCGGACGATAGAAGATATCGGTCCCATCCGCCAGAGTAGCGGTTCTGGGTGCTGTCAATGCGTGGTGTTGATAAAAGCGGAACATGATAGGTTACTTCACCCAAGTAGTTTACCTCGACCCAATGTTGCAAGATATTCTCTGCAACTAGTGGAATAGGCTTCTTTTTGCCTGGGTAGATTGCACCCACCCATGTCCTTGGAAAGAACAATGGGATCACACGTTGTGAAAATGTCTTTCGACGAGCAATTACAACGGGGTTGCCTCCAAAGTTGAGTTCTTTTGTCCATGGAATGGTGTTGTTGAATACGGTATCAAAGATCACCTTATTGTCTTTGCATAAAACAAGATCGTAATTGACGGTTTTTCCTCGTATCTGAGCCTCTATCTTGTATCCCGTGAACGGAATGAGATCTGAGAGACTGCACACTCTGTTCTGACACCAAGAAAGTCTTGCGAGTACGAGAAGCACCCATGTTCCAAAGAGCACGAATCGCATAAAATGGCTGCGAAAAAAAAAGTTATTCTTAAGTAGTTTTTTGTTGGCAGAATAATGTATGCCAAATGATTTTAGGATAAGCCTTTATCACAACTTCTAAGCCCGTGGGTATCTCATCTACACTAATTATAATCCTTTATATATCTATCTTATATCCACCTTCTCACCCAACACCATCTCCCTTTCAGAAATTGTCCATAAATCATGTATATCTAGAGGTAGAACCTCTCAAAATCTCGCGAAAAGCATAAACTATCTAGAGGTCGTTACTGACCTCTCAAACCCAACCGCCAAGGTTAACCCCAAGACTATATCGAACATACCCTTATTTTTGGAGGCCAGAAACAACTTCTGGTCTTCATAGACAGTCACCCACCCTAACTTATTGTCATCGGGTGTGTCATCCTGAGGATTTCCCAGGTAATATAACCCATCTCCTCCTTTGTAGTAGCGCTTAACACTTCCACCACTCACGTCATTGTCTACGCGATTAGACCCTATCATCTCCAGTGACCTGTTGAAGATTCCCGCCGAGTTGCGCAGGGAATCGAGCTTTGATTTGCGTTTGATAGCATTCACGAGACGTTTACGCTTACTCTTCTCATAAGGGCGGAACATTCCCAATACTGGTGGAAAAGCACCCATTTCGTGCTTGTATATTCTCTGTGGGTCACCAGACATTTCTCTGTAGACAACATTCAGCGGATTATGGCAATCCTGGTCATCGAGATAGTTTTGGTGGAAATAAACGTTTCCTTTGCCCACGTACTTGATTTCCGAGTTTCTAGCGAAATCCGCGTGCATACTCGAGGCACTGATCCGGTGCGAAATCCTGTTCGCACGGCGTGGTCGCACACGAGGAATCGGCCCCACGTTCCATTTGACGTTGTTAAAGTCCTTGAACTCATAATTTACAAACACCTCGCTAGGGTCTGGGAGATACGTGTGGGGAATCTTCTTGGGAATGAGCAATCCATTAAAGTTACCAGATTGCTTCAGAGGCAGACCGGATGCATTCCACGAAGGACCCGAAGAGCTTGGTCTTGGAATTGATACCGTGAAATGCCCACCTTCCAGAGTAGGCTTTTTGGTCACCAACATCAAGGGCTTCGTCAGGTCCACGCATTGGATATCCTTGAACACAAGCGTAAATCCATAAGAGACATTGGGTTTCTTGGATTTGTCTGCATAGATGGTCTCCACGTAGTACCCAGGTCCATTACGGCAATATACGTGCTCCAACCCCGGGTTGGTTGTCAAGTACATGTCTTTTCCGAGCTTAAGCACATGGTATTTCCAGAATGGTGCCGACAGTACCTCCAAGTACTGGCTATCGCCCGTGGCCCCAGTGGCCCCAGTGGCCCCAGTGGCCTCGGTAGCCATTGACATATCGGAGGAAAGTGAAGTCCGTGAAACTGAATATGCACTTGCACCAGAGCCATATGGTCCATCCAGAGATGGTTTGTGTAGACTCAGACCATTTTGGGGCATGCGAGCATCTTGCAGAGTTTTATAAGGACCATCTGACGGAGGCTTGCGTTTTGGAGTTCTACTCAGGACAGTACTAGCGACGTCGAGATTATTGTTATCTTTGGTTTCGCGAACTCCTCGCAACAGTAAACGGTTTAACGAGTTTGACAATGATAACTTGGGAAGGTTCTTTCCTGTGGTCAACCGTGAGAGTGAAAAACGTTTCTTGGATGATGGGGGCGATGGAGGAGGCATTGCCAAGCGGTCCACGCTATTATTTGCGCTGCTATTCATGCTAACTGAAGGACTTGGTAATCTTTCCACAGGCTGTGTATTATAGAACAGCAGTTTGTGATGAGGTTTCTTAGTGGACGAAAACGGCAGCTCCAACGAGCGCTTGAGCAGGCCAGCTGATTGTGGGGCAAGTGTGAAGGTTCCCGTGGATGATGACTCGGAGGTCAGTACAGTGGCCGTGCGCAGTTCACTCTCGTGGGATTTTTCACGGACTGGCAGTGGTTCCCCGAGAAGTGGGTGGGGAAATGACATAGTATAGACAGTGCAAGTAAAGTGCAAGTATTGGTACTGAACAAGTGGTACTGAACAAGTGGTACTGAACAAGTGGTACTGAACAAGTGGTACTGAACAAGTGGTACTGAACAAGTGGTACTGAACAAGTGGTACTGAACAAGTGGTACTGAACAAGTGGTACTGAACAAGTGGTACTGAACAAGTGTTACTGAACAAGTGGTACTGAACAAGTGTTACTGAACAAGTGGTACTGAACAAGTGTTACTGAACAAGTGGTACTGAACAAGTGGTACTGAACAAGAAATGAATTGTTCAAGAATGCTCAAGTATTAATACTAATGACACTCTTTTAGAACGTTCTAATAGTAGTAAAACACACTAATGAATTAGTACACTTGAAACTAGTTGCTGGTCAGAAGTACTCGTGTTGGGACAGTTTTAGTGAACTGTCTCAATAGTAGTTGTGCTAGTACTCAGTGTATAATAAACCGTTACCAATAGAAAACTGCTTGATAATAGTATCTGTTGGTCGTCTAATTGGTCTAGTTGATCAATCTAGGTAGGGTCAATCTAGTGGTTTCTTGTGGTCGTAATTTCTAGTGGTTATAGTTCTAGAGTTGGAGTGGGTGTTGTTCTAGTGGTTGATTGTAGATTCTGGTTGATCTGTACTTGATGTAGTTTCTGGTTGATCTGTACTTGATGTAGTTTCTGGTTGATCTGTACTTGATGTAGTTTCTGGTTGATTCTATCAATTCTTTCAAACTATCTCGACGTTGTGTAATCTATCTAACGTCTGATTGACACAGTCTTCTGTATCTATCACAATCCTTATCGATCTATATCCTTCTAGTTTGGTAAATCTCCAGCGTAGCGGATTGCACCGTAAGGATTCTGTAGCTTGTCGTCTACGCGTTCACGATGTAGTTGTGCTCGTCTACCTCTCAGCCTCTTCGAAAACTTGACACTAACTGCATTTTTCAGCACGCACCTCGTTTATTTGAGGAGTGCATGGAGTCAGGAACACCGCGATTGCTGCCTGAAATGTCACCATGGTGAAACAACATGATTGGCTGATCAGTACTTAGAATACTACATAACAAGCATACTACATGATACTACTTCCAAGGCATCAAAGCGCCCTCACTTTACCATCCTACACTGCTCTTCGTCTATAAGTCACATGACTACAATGGACTAAAAATATGCACATCAATGATGGGATATGTGAGGGGCGATCGCGGCATTCTAGACGAATTTTGGTATTGGACCACACATAAGGTCTTATTGATGAAGTTTTTATAGGTGAAGTTTTATTGATAATGACATAAGTCCCATCGAGATGACATCGACTTCTTTTGAAAGGGAATTTCATTTGGATTGAGTCTACATTCAGTACTTTCAGTGCATTTGAAATAATCGTGTTTCACATGGGGAAAAAAATACTCACAACCTGGAAAAAACCATCACCGACAGAAGGCTGAGTACGGCGATGGTGGGGTCTATTATGGTATTGCTTTGACAAGAAGTCTTTATACTTAAGGGATATATGAAACAAGGGTGCATGGAATTTCCTGAAAAAGTAAAGCTACAAGAACCTTCTGAGAATGTAAAACATTATATAAAGTTTGCGTGTGCAAAACGAAACATACGGTGAAAATGGCGAGATATAAAATGTTAATATTGGTAAAGATTGAAGTCTAGAGATGATCATGGAGTCTTTCAATCTTTCAACTAGAAGTATTTCAGAGTATTTCATCAAAGAGTATTTCATCAAAGAGTATTTCAACTCATCTTTCATTTAAGAATATTTCATCTAAATTTCATAGAAACATTTCGCTTGTGGAAGTTTTCGCCAGAACCTTCGGTTAAAAACGAAGAATAAATCTTTCGGCTATAAAAACCAAATATGCATACGGCTGTTAGAGAGTAAGAGCTTATTGATGGTGGTTGATACTAAGAATCTATTAAGAAACTGTTGAACTATTGATACTAAGGAACTATTGATATTAAGGAACTATTGATACTAAGGAACTATTGATACTAAAACACTACTGAGGAAATATTAATAGTAATTGACTATTCGATTAATCTTGAAGACTGTTAGTCACTCGGACAAATCTTCTTGTCAGCTAGTTTTTGAATATTCTTGCTTCTATGCAAATACTGCCTTCATGGTGATCCTTACTCGTGATTCACTGATTTACTTCTTTAATAACGTTCACGTGACCTTTAGACATTTCATTTCCTCAAACAGCAATTAGAATATTGGTACTCACACAAAGAGATCTTTGTGTCCGCGCATTTGGGCACATTTGCAACTATTGACGTAAACTCAACTTTACCCAACACAATTTGTCATGGGAGTCACCTTCCAAACTATATAAATTGTAGAAAAGCCATATTTAGAAAGTTCTAAGAAATCTCTAACTCCATCCTCAACTATATACTCTTTCAAATATCTCTTGATTTGTTCAACCTTTCTCCATTATCCCCCTCTGTGTTCTTAGCAATCATCAATTCTTTGCATTCTGTGTAAGTTCTTCCTCTGTCTCGACCTTCTTTTCCTTCTTTTTCTTAAACGGTTACGAGCCCTCCCTCTACGGGCAGCGAACAACATAATGATCTTGCAATGATCTGGGCGTCAACGGAATGGCGAGAGTTCGCATAAAACACTTTGATACAGCTCAATACTCTTCAATTCCCCCTCGATTTTGGTTGTATTGTAGCGATATGCTCATCAACTACTCACCATTAAAGTTTCTCGGCCATGGAAAGCTTACCCGTAACTCCTTCCGTTAACAATAGGACTATCGAACAATGTATTCCGCATTAGTACAAAACCAAGATTCTAACGCGTTAGCTACTTCTGATTCATCTTTTATGTCTGGTATCATCACCTCAGTATCCTGATCGACATCGGACTATGGTTGCACATTTTTCCGCACCCTATACCTCGTTTTTTAGGGTCCTGTCGCTTTCATTCCGTGCTGTCACTGATCTGATTCCGTTAATTACATGCATGATTTCCTGCATACTGCCAGAGAAGACGCGTCTCGAAAAGGATAAATCCAGACAATAGCGATAGTTTGTGCTGAAAAAATGTCCATGGCCGACAAAAAGTGGCATCTTGTCGGATGTGAAGGTGTCCTTCGAGGATGTTTCACGAGTAGTATCTAACTTGATAGCAGATGTGTAGTTTGTGTGGTACTTTGTTTCCCGGAATCACTGGGTTCGGGCGGCCGTTTTCCTGCATCTGCAACTTCAGTGCAGCCAAAATATATCCACAAAGAGAGTCAATTGTTCTTGACAATAGCATCCCTTATTTGTTGATTTGGAAGGCTCGTACTCGTTGTGGCCGCCAAGTATATAAGATGCTGTTATCCTACTGAAGTCCTATTTCTGGATAAGATGACAGTGTGTAAAAAAATTGAGGATGTGTTAGTGTATGTGACGTCAAATTTCAACCACTTCTACCTCATTCCGTTGTTTGGTTTGGTATGTTGGTACACACTTGTTTTTGGACTTGTGGGGATGTGGGTTGCTCAAGGATCTCGAGGATATCCTGAATATGGGGAACCTCAATCACCCATGCCATTGGAGCGTATTGGGGCTATTGTATGTCCAGGGTTCTTTGTTGCATTTGTTGCAATTCACTCGGTGGTATTTTGTGTGCTGATTTACCTCGATTACTACCACCGTAAAATCGGCAAGTTGATCAAGTTTATTCGGCCCACTCTTCAGAAACGGTTGGCATTTTCTAGTATTGCCTTTGGTATCCTTGCACAGATCTTCTTTCTTGTACAAGCAGTGGTGAGTACGGTATTCTTCCAAAGAAACTTCCGTGCTGCACCACATTATGCGGTAATGTTGGCGACATTTGCAGTGCTTATTATGATATCCCTCGCACTCAATTTCGTCAACTACTACATTATGGGTCAATACTATCGCAAATATGTCAATGGTGAGAGATGGAATAAATTCACTATCTCCTTCATAGTGAAGATCACGTGGTTGATAGGAACGATCGCTACGGCTATTTTATGCAGTGTATTTTATGTGCGGAAAAACGTTCCTCTTTCACTGATTTTTGAGTGGGTATTCCATTTCTGGTATGGGCTTCTTCTTGCCTTCTGGACGTATGATTTGTACCCACTCACAGAGTTGAGGGCATTGCGCAAACATGGTGATTCTCCAGAAAAACGGCCATCCGTACGCAACTTCTTCAAGAAGCTGCCACAAAGTTCACCTCAATTGAGTCTGTTGGAGAAGTCGAGTATGGGAGGTTTCACCACAATTACTCCAGTTGATTCTGATACAACTGAACAAACAGTTAGAACGATGGTATAAAGATGAGAGATGGTATAGAGGAGAAATAAGCTATAGTGAGAATGATGGCTTATGTATAGTTAATAACGTGCAACCCATGCACTTTCGTCGGACAAATGTCCTTTTCGGTTGAGCTGGTCTCAATAAATGATTTCAGAGAAAATGTAAAGAGAAGGAATGAAGAACTGATTGAAATGATCAAGACCAAGAAAAAATACGGAATGATGTTATAGTAGAGATTTTATGATTGTTATAATGATGTTATAGTAGTGGTTTTATGATTGTTATGATATGATTGTGATGTTATGATATGATCATGTTTATATCAATGATTTTGTATGATTATGTAGAGATGATGAGGCAGTATTTTGTCTATTTTTGTGTAAATTCCCCTTTTAGTACTTTTGTTGATCTTTGTCTTCCTTTTCTCTCCCTACGTTTTATCTATTTCAATTGTTTATGTCGGACGAAGAAGCGCTCGTTGGTACGAGTGCGCCGCCTGCTAAGCATGACTTAGCTGTGAACTCGCGGCAGACCTTTCGTATCTGTCTCAACCTCAAGACTTTGATTGATAAGGTAGTTCCCATCCAATTTGACGAGCGTGAAATCACTTCACAAAACTCACCCGTTCTTAATGAAAACGTGGTCAACTTGGTCTACCGAGCAGCTGGTGGTAAGGGAGATGGTAAAGAGGGTACTTCACTGGTAAAGTATCGTGCAACTCTTGTGTTTTGTCTCTTAAAAGTATGCGATTGGTATTGGCAGCAATCTGAGTTTGAACTCACCGATAACGAACTCTATTCTTTACGAGCAGTCGCAGCTCAAGTGTTGGCAGCAACCATTATTGAACGTGAGAAAAACGATGAGTATTTGTTCACTCACGTATTGACGCATCGCTACACTATCAACTTGAATGACGAGGATGCGCCGCCGGTATCGGCGTTGGAATTGGCTGTTGATATGCACTCAACAATTGTTATTGGGTCTTCCGGATATCAGCGTTGTGTCAAATGGTTATGGCGTGGGTGGATTGTACAGAGTGCAAGTGATCCCCATTCGTATGTGCTCTACAAAGATGTGTCTTCTCATCTGATTGGCAAGCACTTTGACCCGGCTCGTATTAAGACTCCCTTGTACCAGAACATCTTGGAGATCTTCTTTTCCATGGTGTATCTTGTAGTTTACACCTTTGTGTTGAACGGTCACCAGGAGACAACATCTCCACTTGACTTCTTCGAGGTGGTGTTCTACTGCTTCACTTTGGGATCCATGATCGACGAGCTAATCAAGTTCTACCACGTGGGTACCAATTACTTTGGGTTCTGGAATGCTTTCAATGATACGATGTATGTGATTCACACCGTACTGATTGCATTCCGACTCGCTAGTTTGAACAGTCATGGTGCTTTACGTGACCGCTACGATGAGATGGCATTCCGTATTCTTTCGTGTGCTGCACCATTCATGTGGTGCCGTTTGCTCCTCTACCTTGATGCACAGAAGTTTGTTGGTGCGATGATTGTGGTCATCAAAACGATGATGAAAGAATCGCTCATCTTCTTTGTGCTTTTAGGCGTGGTTATCCTTGGTTTTCTCCAGGGTTTCCTCGGTTTGGATGCGCTGGACGGTAAAAGTGAAAGTACCAAGCACATTTTGCTCTCTCTTATCAAAGCAGTGGTCGGTGGCCTGGACTTTAGTGCTGTTGCTCAACTCGTACCACCCTACGCATCGATCTTGTACTACATTTACTCGTTTGTGCTCACTGTTATCTTGATGAATATCTTGATTGCGCTCTACTCGACAGCATATGCCGCCATTGTAGAGAATGCCACTGATGAGTATCTCGCGTTGGTAGCTCAAAAGACATTGCGCTACATCCGCGCTCCTGACCAAGATCTTTACGTGCCACCACTCAACTTGATCGAGCTCTTGATTACACCATTGGGTTATGTGATGGGACACCGCGCATTCAAGCGCCTCAATTATTACGTGATGGTGGTCATCTACAGTCCTTTGCTTGCTTACATCGCAATGTATGAGCTTGGTAACGCTCGTCGTATCCAGTATAATCGGTTCAAGGGTTTGCCCGACGATGCCAATGAACTCGATACTGAGTGGGATTTGGAAGATGGTTACGGTATCGATGCCGGTTCAGGCTGGGAGGGTATTCAAGAGCGCAACAGTGAGGTTTCGCGTGCCCTTCGTGACCAGCGTGAGGGTGAGCGTGCTGACCCAGAGTTCCGCATCGACCTCCAAGAATTTGCACGTGATATCGATGCCGTGGTACAGCCTGTACATGCTGCGAACAAGGCTGGTGTCAAGTGGGAGGTTTACGAGTTGTATTCCAAGATTGACAAGTTGACGGCATTGGTTGAGCGTGTTCTTGATGAGAACCAGGAATTACGCAAAAGGGGGAAAGGTACCAAGACAACGGGTAAAGAAGTGAAGAAGGGAGGAGATTCACCTAGTGGAGAAGGTACTGTGGTTGCCACAGTCGAGGTGAGTAACCCGTTAGTGGATATCGATCCTGAGGTGACTATCAAAACCGATGGTAAGGCAGTGGTCGATGAGCAGAGATAAAAAAGGTAAAAAAAGAAGTTAGGAATTGGATGGTATTGAAGGGTATGAGTCTGGATCATTCTGGAGTATCGTTCTGGAGTCATTCTGATCATTCTGGAGTATCGTTCTGGAGTCATTCTGATCATTCTGGAGTATTGTTCTGGGGTCATTCTGATCATTCTGGAGTATCGTTCTGGAGTCATTCTGATCATTCTGGAGTATCTTTCTTTTCTTTTGTACCCTTAAATTTCCTGTCGTTTCTGCGTCAACGTTCACTGGTTAATGGCTGTGGGACGAGCGATGTATGGAATGTAACTGACGATACGTTTGTGGCGTTGGATTGGTTTTTTGCGGGAGATGAAGGCAGGTTGGAAGATAATTGGGAGATGGCAACTTTGGATATTTGATCTAACATTCATCACTATTCAAGTTTAAGTAAACTTCACGATAATCATGTGTAGGTGTGAACTATCGATAATCATGTGTAGATGTGAACTGTCGTTTCACTCAGTGATACTTGTCAGTGTATTACTGGTGGTTCTGATGGGTGCTATTCAGTCTTATTCCTATTGAGTACCGCTACTCGGTACTACTATTCAAAATAGCCCACTTCTCCTACTTTATACTACTCTCTCTACCATCTATATTATCTTCCTTTGTTCTTATCCTTTCAATTATTCCTTCTTCTCCTTTGGCCTCCTCCTTCTTATCCTTCCTCTTCCTCGTCCTCCTCCTCGTCCTCTTTTCTATACTTTCTTACCTATTAACATCGTCTCCTCTAACCTCTTTTCTACTAAACCATTTCTCGTTTCAAATTTTTTTCTCATCAATCATGGCGAACGGACTCGGCCAAGGCACGTTTAAGAACGGTGACGGGATCCAATTCGACTACACAAGACCGCGTGCGGCGCCGATTCCGCGCGGACGTAAGAAGATACGGCCACGTCGGGCCAAAGTCGGCACACCAGTACTCCATCGACCCGAGGAGGAATACCCGACGCTGCGCGTCATCAAACAGGGCCCCAATGGCGAGGTTATCGTCGAAAGTATCGATGACGACAGCAGTACGGAATCCGGAACATCAACTCACATGGATCACGATCATATCTGGGAAAATTCCAGTGTGGAAGAGCAAACTCAGCTTAAGCAGTTCTGGGAGTCACTCGCAGACGAGCAAAAGATGGAGTTGGTCAAGATCGACAAGAAGTCCATAATGGAAATATTCAAACACGAGACACGTATGCTGATTCGCAATCGAGGCCGAGCTCATACACCACAAAGCTGCACTTGCCATTACTGTGGGCGGCGTAGTAGCATCATCGAGGATGAATTAGAGAATATTTATGACAACCACTTCGACGACATTATCGACTTCATCCATGAGATACGAGATATTAGCGACTTGGATGCATTACCGGGCTTGCTTTTCGGTGGTTTCCACATGTTGGAGGAAGAACACCGCGTCAAGCGTAGGCGGGAGCGTGATTCAGAGATAGGACTGAGTGACATGTATGGGGATGGAAATGAAGAATATAAGCAATATGAGGAAGATAAGATATATGAAACGGGCACTGAGGCGAATGAAACTGCCGGAGAAAGTGCAAGCAATTTAAAGGAAGATTCAAGCAACACAAACGAACCAATAAAGTCAACCAACTCTAATGAGACAAACGATACAAAATCAATCAACTCAAACATAAATTCCAATGAGTCGAAACCAAAGGATGAACTAATTGAGAACAACTCCAACGAGTCGAAATCAAAGGATGAACTAATCGAGAACAACTCCAACGAGTCGAAATCAAAGGATGAACTAATCGAGAACAACCTTAATGAGTCGAGAAAGGACGAAATTGCAAACTCCAACTCAAATGAATCAAAAGAATCAACTTCACCTCAACCCCAAAATTCCTCATCCATACTGTCCAACGACAACTCCATTCATGCACGAGTGGCTGCTAACGAAGTCATTGAAGCAGCCCACGATGTACTTTCTGCGGCAACAGAAGCAGTTGCTGCAGCCAATAAAGAGCGACTTCTGGCAATTGAAGCCACTGGAAGTGATACTGATGTTGCACAGGGCCAACGTATCTTCGACCGACTCTTTGACCCACAGGTACTCGCAACAGTGGAACGACTCGATTTAGACAAGGTCAGAGAGGCTAACGAAGTGTTTAAGAACATGGACCCATATCAAGCGACGATCCTTTACAAGGCTGTATCACTCAAGCAAATCATCTGGAGGTGGCATAATGAAGTCAAGGCTAAGCACAGTACCAATACCTTACAAGAGTTCACGCTGATCTTAAAGAATGACGACTACCTCGCAAAAGGTCTCTCTGCATTTGCGGAGGACTTGTTGAAAAATGACGGCAACTCGTTCCTCGAGATGGTGGAGACGCTCAGCGATCGCAGCGGCGAGCCGCAGCAAGCACTGGGCCACTGGTCATGGATGGATAACGAAGAGGAAGAGGAGGAAGAGGAAGAAGAAGAGGAGGAGGATGAAGACCATGCGAGCGATACCGAGTCGGAAATCAGTGAGGAAGAGAAGATGCAAGAGATCCGGCGGCTCTTTCTCATCCAGGTAATCAAACTCTTCCAAGAGCGGCTTAAGATTGCTTATAAAGCCAAACTTTCAGAGGAACGTACTCAACGGTTGATTGAGGAGTTGGATGCGGAAGAAAACGCACGTAAGGAGAAAGAGGCCAAGAAACTCAAGCAGAAGGAGAAGGCTAAGGAGAAGAAACGACTCCAACAACTCGCAAAGGAGGAAGAGCGTAAACGTCAAGAGGAGGAACGTAAGCGCCAAGAGGAGGAAGACGCCAAGAAGAATGAGGCGGCACGCGCAGAGCAACGCCGTAAGAAAGAGGAGAGTCGTGCGCGTAAAGAGGAAGAGAAACGTAAGCGCCAGGAAGAGATAAAGCGCAAGGAGGAGGAACACAAGAAGCGAGTCAAGGCCCAAATGGAGCGCGAAGAAGAGGCTCGCAAACAGAAAGAGGAGCGCAGGCGCCGTGCCGAAGAGGAACGTAAGCGTCGTGAAGAGGAAAAGAAGCAGAAGGAGGCCGCGCGTAAGCAGCGTGAGTTGGAGAGGAAGAAAGAGAAGGAGGAGAAGGAGAAGGAGAAGGAGAAGGAGAAAGAGAAAGAGAAAGAGAAAGAGAAGAGTATTGGAACTGGAGGTACTGGAAGTTCTGAAACACAAGGTCCTTCTAATCCCTCAGGTCCTTCTGTTCCCTCTATACCCTCTATACTGTCAGATCCCTCAGTTCCCTCAGTTCCCTCTGGAATCTCTGAAGATCTCTCTCCAAACCCTCTTTTGGAACAGTTGTATCTGGCGAGGCTGTCGATGTCACACGACACGCCATCGTATCTCCCACTTGGCCTGCTCAATGTATCGCCTCCAGCAAACAATGTGCCTGCGTCACCATGGGGAGCACAACGTGGTGATCATGGATCCGAACAGCAGATGTTTGGCCAATTCCAGACCTTCAGCCCATTCTCAGCTGATCCCGTATGGAACCAGCGCAATTCTATCTGGAACCCGGTAGCTCCTTCAGTGAACAGCCCGGTATGGGGTAAAGCGCTGCAGAACCAACCGTTGGGACAGCAGTCGTTAGGACAGCAGTCGTTAGGACAGCAGTCGTTAGGACAGCAGTCGTTAGGACAGCAGTCGTTAGGACAGCAGTCGTTAGGTCAGCAGTCGTTGGGTCAGCAGTCGTTAGGTCAGCAGTCTTTGGGTCAGCAGTCTTTGGGTCAGCAGTCTTTGGGTCAGCAGTCGTTGAACCAACAACCTTTGGGACAACCTCTCAACCAACAGCCCTTGGGACAACCCCTTAACCAATCCCTCAACCAATCCCTCAACCAATCCATAAACCAAACTCTCAATCAATCTCTCAATCAACCCCTCAACGAATCCCTCAACCAATCACTCAATCAACCATTTGGACAACCTTTGGGGTTGAATCTGACGATGAACTTGGGTCAAGGAGGGTTGGCCGGCTCTCTTGCGTCTACACAAACAAACGGTTCCATTGGAGCGTCCAACCAGGCTGCTGGCATGTCGTTGGGGCAGTCGCTCAGACAATCGCCTCTCACGCAGTCACTCAATCCTATGACGCAACCCTTAGGAGGACTTCCTGGGTTCCAAATGAGCCCTTCGCGCTCGGTAGGAAGTGAAGCGGAGCTTATACAGCAGGCTACACACAAGGCGTTTATCCAGCTCCAGACAGCCAACCAATTGGAGTTCGGTGTTGCACCTTTGGGTAAGTTACACCAGAGCGTCAAGACCATTCACAATTCAAGCCTCCTGTTGAACCAGTTCTTAAATGCGTGCCGCAACACATCGCGTTATCAGTTTGACTTTGTCTACGATGATAACGGTACTGTGACACACATGAAAGTGGAGGAGAAGGACAAGTTGTTAGATAAGAGTTTCTACCAAGGTCGGGGATTGTGGAACTAGAAGAGGAAGGAAGAGCAGAGAACATAGGTAAAGAATAGTCAAGAGTGAATATGATATCAGGATAGTTTTAGGAAGTGATCATAGTTTAGAAGATCCAGGAGAGTGCAGCAAAAGAGACCAAGAGAGATCATCATTTTGGATTGTTTTGAGGTACACCGACAGAATAGTTGTTAAGTCTCTATGACCTGATCATCTTCTGATATTAGTTCATTGGTGGAATCAGGTTCTTCACTAGTTTGCAACCAATGGTGTGTTCATATGGCAACCAAGAAATGCTTCTAACCGACATTTCTAACCGACATTTCTAGGCACCATTTCTAGGCAGCTTTAGTCAGCTTTAGTCAACTTTAGATAATACCAATCTTCACTAGAACTTTCACTGACAAAGAGTCTGAGATTATATATATGAAAAGGTACATTCGTGTAAAGATGTAGTGGGTGATCTTCCGAGTCTCGGATATTTTGTAGGCTGTTTTTTCCAAACGGCTATGCAAGATGGCATTCCATGATCCGATGCAGATTGGTTCGGAGTTGTGTTTCAAGTCGGTTCTAAAATGCATCGCTGGTTATAACTTGGAACTTAAGAACCTTGAAGTCCTGTGGCCGTTTCACTTCTCTCCTGATACAACACTCCTGCACCTGGGCACCGCAAAGCACAGTTTTTTTTGTTTCGTCTTTTCTTCATTTATAAATAGAAACCAGCGTGAAGCTGTATAAATGCGGCTTTGCTAGTGCGGGATTTGAAGTGTGCATCAGTGTTGTGTCCAGTGTCAAGTGAGCCGGAGAAAAGAACACTTTTCGTCTGCATTAATCTATAGTCAGACCACACATAGACGAGCTACCACACAAGCAACCACACGAGCAATCATAAGAAAACCACTCGAGGACAACACGAGGACAACACGAGGACAACACGAGGACAACACGAGGACAACACGAGAACAACACGAGAACAACACGAGGGCAACACAAGGATAAAACGAGTGTATAGACAATAACCTCGCATTCTTCTTGACTACCTCATTATTAGCATCTCAATAATCGAGTGTTCATTATATCAATCTACCATTCCAACCATCCTGGGTTATCTCTAATCATACCACCTGACCGACTATCTGGAAGTCATTTCACACTTTTTCCATGTCGCAGAACCAGGTCAAACGCAAATTGGTCATCGTAGGTGACGGCGCTTGTGGGAAAACGTCGCTCTTGTATGTGTTCACTCTCGGTGAGTTCCCCACAGAGTATCATCCAACCGTTTTTGAAAACTACGTGACTGATTGTAGAATCGACGGTAAGGGTGTTCAGCTCGCACTCTGGGATACTGCTGGCCAGGAGGAGTACGAGCGCTTACGTCCACTTAGTTACCACAATTCGCATGTTATCTTGATAGCCTTCGCCATCAATGAGCCGGACTCGTTGGAGAACGCACGGAGTAAATGGGTGGATGAGGTTAAGTATTACTGTCCTAAGGTTCCCTTCATCCTAGTGGGGTTAAAGAAGGACTTACGCCAAAGCACCGACCACCGTCGCTATGTGCAAACCCAGCATGCGGAAAACATCGCTAAAGACATTGGTGCTAAGAAGTACCTTGAACTGTCTGCTTTAACGGGTGAAGGTGTCGATGATATCTTTGAATTCGCCACACGCACTAGTTTGTTGATCACTGAAAGAGAGAAGAACTCCTGTTGTGTGGTGCTATGAGGGAAGAGAAAGAGAGTGAATGAGTGTATCTGATAAAAATCCGAAAGAAGAGAAATCCGAAAGAAGAGAAGAGTCCGAAAGAAGTGAGTCCGAAAGAAGTGAGTCCGAAAGAAGAGAAGAGTCCGAAAGAAGAGAACAATCCGAAAGAAGAGAAGAGTCCGAAAGAAGAGAAGAATCCATAAGGAAGAGAAGAATCTGAGAGAAGGAGAATCCGAGAAGAAGATAAGGAAAGTAAAAATCTAAATCTAAATGAGAAACAGAGAATCTAAGGAGAACTAAAGTTCGAAGAAATCATGATGTTGAAGAATACTAATATGCCAAAAACGAATAGAAAGATGAGAACATTCATCGCTTATATAGCCATTCGAATAGAACCAACTAGTTTGTTTTAATAAAATAGCATCTTCCAGTCTTTTCATACTGTAAGCCTAAGCAGGTTTTCTGTCATAGTATTTCGAAAAAAAAAAACGACAACTGCAGGATTCGAACCTGCGCGGGCAAAGCCCAAAAGATTTCTAATCTTTCTCCTTAACCACTCGGACAAGTTGCCAGAAAGCTGAGAAAAACACAATTAGGACGAAACACATGTGATAATATTTATGGAATATCCAACGTTAATTCACCCTCTATCAAAAAACCTCTAGGTTTATCCAAACTACTGAAGTTTGTGTACTATACAGTTTCATAAGGTTAGGCTTTCTCCCTTGCATCATGTGGGGTTCTTAAAAATATTATATTCGTAACCAAGTCAATTCACGAAAACCTCGCCAAACGTATTTCCGACTTTTTTTTTAATATCCAGGTTCTTCGATATCGATCGGTCATCACTCCAAGATGCATTTATCAACTCAATGAATCGATTCCTATGACCTAATCAAACTCTTCTACTTAGTTCCCATGAGTCGACGATCCAATTTATCCAGAACCCCCAATCTGTCCAAGAAATTTCGTGCTACACAAAGTAGTCAGTACAAAAACATTTACGAATTTTGCCTCATTTACTAGAATGTGAAGTTGGCATCAGATTCCAAAGTTTCCATCATGCAAACTCTCACACCGGACATTCTCCGTCTAGTTATTGACTACCTCCCTAGTTCAATTGCCCTAGAACTCGTGGACCTCCCCATCATTGGCGATTATGCCTTTCAACACATCTATCAAGATGTAGAGATAACAGATTCCATGCATACAGGATGTTGTGGTCCCAGTACGCTCGAATATGATGATCTAATTGAATCTGAACCACTTACCTACCAACTGTCTACGTACCAAACAGCTCGATATACATGGTCCCGCAGGCCCTCGGATTTCTCAAATGTATATGCGTATCGTCATTTCCTAGACAAATTTAAGCATCGTCTTGTACCGAGAACAATATCATTCGAGCTGATCAACGATTTATACGTGATACACGCGTCACATCCCGATGTTCTTGCTGCCGCCAAATCCATTCAAGTTTCTGAGGAAGAAAATTACGACCATGAGGGGAATCCCCAAGATTTTGGAGCCTACATCGAAAGGATCAATAAAGTTTTGTCATTGCCGTATAACTTTACCTATCTTTATCTTGAGAACCTGCATTCTCCTGATCGTTCGTGGTTTGCAAAAACGTTTACTTTTCCAAAGTCTCTTCGTGAATTACAGTTGAGCATCCCATCCGATATCTCTCCAGAGGGAGAATTGACAGCCAACCTCGACTTTTTGGAATCACTTAAAAATCTTGAATTGACAAGTCTTTCTGTGTTCCTGAATCTCAGTCATAATATATTACAAAACTACCTTCCTCTGACACTCCGTGTCCTTCTGGTGTCGAAATTTGAGCTCTCTGGCGATTTCAGGTTGAGTGGCTTGGAGAACTTACATGATTTAATATTGGGAGATACTGCAAAAGATCCTGATGCAACCCTCGATCTCTCGAATCTTCGCAAAACGCGTGTAGTTGTGTTGCGTAGTTTTGGAATCAGGTCCCTTGAGCAGATTCAATTCCCTCCAAACATGAAAAAGCTCAGCTTGTGCAACTTTAATCGAATTGAGTCTATTGAGCACTTGAAATCGTACAAGGAGCTTACATATTTGAACATTCTGGGGTGCTTTTCTGTCAAGTCAATGGTGTTTCCCACCACCTTGAAGAGATTAGAACTTAAGTACTACGGAAGCTTTCTTACTGATGATGAAGTTTTCAGGGTGAAATTGGACGAAACAACTGCACTTCCGCCACATCTAACATATCTTGAAGTTAGTGGTCATGAAGGCTTTGAAGTTTGTGAGGGATTGAAGCTCCCACCAACATTACTTGATTTCTACCTAGACTCATGTATGTGTACGAAACTTCCACGACTCCCTGATTCCATTGAATACCTCAGAATTAAATCAGATGATCTCACTTCTATAGATGATGTTAAGTGGCCATTCCTGACTGTCTCCTTGTCATTCACTTCGTCCAACGTTGACAACTTTCCTTTTGAGAGTCTCCTTGACTTGAAAAACTTACAAAGTTGTTTTCTAAGGTTGGATTCACATGATGATTCATATGCTAGTGTCATATCTGCTTTGCAGAATCCCAACTTTCTGGCGTACCTGTTGTTATCTGATTTAGCAAAGAGACGCAAGAAAAGTACAGAAAACTCGTCTCAAGAGAGTTCTGCGAGACAGCATATCCTGAAAACGACCATGACTGCAAGTCAAAGTCATCAGGTCGAATGTGAGGATTTACCGAGTTTAGATTCGCTCAGTCTTAAGAGCTCGGGGTTACTTTCATTTACAACGCTTATGCTCTGGGGATTCAGATTTGAGTTCAAAAACGGAACATTACATAAATTCAGCTGCCCCCAACTTGATGAATCCCCGATTCTTCCTAGTGGTGTTTACGCCACGACGATGATGATCCGTGGAAAAGTCGTTTCCCTCCCAGAGAATCTCAAAGAATTTTCTGTCCACTATTCAGGTGAGCCAACACCTTTAGATGGGTTGTTACCAGATTCTCTTACTTTCCTTCTGATTTATGCACCAGGTGAGTTTTCTTGGCCTTCTCTGGCCTTCGACTTGCCTAACTTGACTTCAATAAACATACACATGCATGTTGGTGAAATCAGCTTGAACGGATGCCCTAATCTTGTCAACATTTCTCTAAATAACTGCAAAATGGAGATATTGAATTTGGATAGTCTCCCAATTTGGTTGAAGTCCTTACGGATTATTAACGCTGGCATGAAGGATATTACTGGCACGTTACAGCGTTTTCTTCACCTTGAATCTTTGGACTTTACATCGAACGAACTAGGTGAATATTTTGCAAAGAACAAGGTTATCTTACCAGACTCATTGATCATTATTGATCTAACACAAAATAACTTGACGACCTTGGCAGGTATACAAGTAGGAACGAGTACGGATGTTGTTACTCTTATTGAGAATGAAGATCTTGATTGGCAATCAATTAGCTCTGTTTGTTCTCAAGTTGAAAAGAGAATGGGAATAGTTTATGCGCATTTGAAGGGATTCTTCCCGGACTTTATTGACGAAGTCTTAGGTGAAAATGGAAATGCAAATCCTATCCAAGTGGAGGAGGTTGGGGATGACCAAAATACTGAGGTTGATAATCTGACGATAGAAACTTCTGGTGAAATGAGTGTTTTCTTAGAAGACGACTTGAGAGATTTCATTCCACTCACTAATGAGTCTACCAATGGGAATTTAAACTCCAGAAGTGACAGACAAGCTCACGAAATCAGCCAGACGCGACCCTCTGATCAAGAAAGAATTGATCGCTTACAATCATTTATTTCCAACAATATCTTAAGAATCATAGAATAATCACACTGATTAAAGCTATTAAATAATGGTTTATATCGTATTGAAACGTAGATTCGGAAGGAGAAGGTAAAGGTTGCAAAAAGAGTGTCTTCAAAAAGAGTAAATTGCAAAAAGAATGCCTTCAGCCAGATTCGAACTGACGATCTCCTCATTACTAGTGAGGTGCCTTACCAACTTGGCCATAAAGGCAAACCAAATCGACCTCGGTGAGGATCGAACTCACGATCTCAAGATTAACAGTCTTGCGCCTTAACCAGCTTGGCCACGAAGTCACTTGATATGCCGTTCAGCGTCCTGTGTTCTTGAAATAGAAAAGATATCAAGTACAAAGAGCTAACAAAATCCCGCTTAGGAGTGGTAAAGTGAGAGATGTGCAACCCTGGGTGGAAGGAGAAAGTAATAAGGAACTGCTTGGTGAGAGAAAGAATATATAAAGGGGACTTTCACTATTAAAAATTGGCATATAACAGTAATCATAGTCTGATTTCGTCCCATAGTGGAGATCTTTCAAAAAAAAATAGCTGGGGAGCATACCTACACGATTACCCTGTCATTAGTATAGTTAGTTGCCTCCTTTAAATGCTAGTATTGTTGTGTCCTGTCTATGCAAATCAAAATTGCACCTGAAATAAATAATTGACATGACTGGAGAAGTAGAACATTTCTGTAGGTTATCCGTGATACTTTGTGCAAATGGAAGTAATTGTGAAGGTTGGCTTGAAATAACGGTAACCATGTTAAGTGGAAGTATTCTATGGACTCTCATTAGCAAAAAGTAATGCCTTCAGCCAGATTCGAACTGACGATCTCCTCATTACTAGTGAGGTGCCTTACCAACTTGGCCATAAAGGCATATTAAACCGACCTCGGTGAGGATCGAACTCACGATCTCAAGATTAACAGTCTTGCGCCTTAACCAGCTTGGCCACGAAGTCTTTCGATACGACTCGGACGAGTTCGGGTTCAAGTCATAGAGTGCTGATTCAAGAGAAATCACGTGCATTTTTGCCGCAATTGCTGATGGACTCAGACAAGTCCTATAAGGTTTTAACTAGTTGAAACTCAATACACTGTAAAGTTAATCGTTCGTCATTTGCATAAAAAGTCTATAAAATATTAAAATCCATTATTTCCTCATAAGAAATTAGCACTGAAATTGTGCTTAAATTTTGCAAAGCCTTTCAAGCTTCTATTGTATTCGTTTTCTTCTTGTTCTTCGATGGTCTCGTAGTATCTGTCACTGTCAAAGTCCATGTCCTCCAGGCGCACAAATTTGTCGTGTCCTCTTCTATATAACCACCAAAAAATAAAACATAATGGGAAGACACCAAGCTCGAGATAAGACTGGAAGAAATCTGAAACATTAAACGGTGAGAACGTTGACCATCCTTGAACCAAGATAATGAAACCTCCAAAAATCACAACAAACCAAGGTCCGAATGGATAAGACCAGTTTTTGAAAAGAAGTTCGTCTGTACGTCCTTGTTTAGCTAATCCCCTTCTGAAACGAATCAGGGTAACTCCAATTACCCACCAGCAAATTAAATTGGAAAGGCCGACAATACTTTGCAACCAAGACCACAAAGTACCTGAACCAATAAACGAGGAACCGAAACAGAGACCACCACAGAACCATGTGAAAATTACTGCAACATAAGGAACCTTCCATCTGTTGACACGAGTGAAGACCTTTGGGAAGAACCCCTGCGTTCCCAAATTGAATGCCAATCTCGACCCTGCATATAATGCGTGGTTTCCTGCAGAAATGACAGACGTTAAAATGACTGCATTCATGAAACTTCCTCCACCTTTTGCACCCACCATTTGGAAAACAATTGTAAATGGCGAAGTAGTGATATTCTTGTTGGACAAGTTTGGGTAGTCATATGGAACATTCATACCAATGAAAAATGTGGTAAAGATGTAAAAGACGATAATTCTGATGAAAACGTTTTTAATGGTACGACGAATGACGACATTAGGGTTTTTGGTTTCAGCAGCTGTCAAAGTAATCGATTCAACACCACCATATGCGAAAGCAGCAGTCACGAAAACCGATGCAAAGCCCCTAAAACCATCCACAAATGGAGCATCCTCGTAACTCCACCATTTGAATCCAATGTACTCGTGTGACGGATTTTTTCCGGCGTTCACAATGATCGAGATGATGAAGAAGATAATAATGGAGATGACTTTAAGCAAGGCCAACCAGTACTCAGCTTCACCATAAATACGGACATCAAACACGTTGAGTGCAAGTAAAAACACCCAGAAAATAAGTGAAATGGCGTAGAACGGAAAATCAGTCCAGTACTTCATGACTAACTGCAAGGCAGTCAAGTCACTTGCAACAGAACATGCGTCGTTAAACCAGTAGTTGAGTAAGATTGCAAATCCAAGTGATTCGCTTCCAAAGCGACGAGCATAGGTTGTAAAAGATCCAGAGACAGGAAACTGGACAGCCATTTCTCCAAGGCTTAGCATAGTGAAAAATACTAGCACACCAATGAGAGCATATGTGAGAAGCAATGAAAGCGGGCCACCTGTGGCAAGAGATTTTCCTGTACCAAGGTAAAGACCCGTTCCAATGACACCTGCTATAGTAATCATATTAATCTGTCTTGCATTAAGGGATCTTTTCAAGTCTTCTTTGGTACCTTCATGTGAGGAGTTGGAGTCGATTGACCTCTCTAAGTCTTGTAAATGGTCATCTTTGCCGATATTTTCACTAAAAGACCTCGAATCAGTCCGAAGACTAATGTCCTTTGTTTGATAGTCCATACAGCCCAAGTAAGGTTGGAGATATTATTCCATTTATAATGTCTTATACCATGCGTGATGAGGGTGAGCCACAGTTGACAAATTGTCCAGAATATTTTTTAACATACCGTTAGCGAAGATCCTGCAAAGTGAACTTTTTAGTGAGTAAACGGCGAGATTTGTGCGAAACAATGAGTATGTCCAAATGCCTCATGCTGCATGCTGCATGTACACTGCTTCCTTCCTAAATACAGCGGTATGAAAGCCACTCTACTGTGAACGATGCTATGGTGTCATGGCACGTGATCAAAATCACGTTGTGGTTTGTACGAATATGGAAAGCAAAGAAAAGCGAGAAAACTCATGATCTCACCTGTGGGACTGGATGTATACGTGATTCTAGATTAGCTCATTGTTCATGTTGTAAGATATGGGAGTCTCAGGTTAATTTGCCGAGATCGGTTATACATTTGCCTTCGACGTTTTGAGCCTCGTTGACTCCACAGAAAATTTTTGCAACACACTTTTGGGACATTTTTGCAACTATTCTGACAAATTTCTCAAACCTCGATAATGTTCAAAAAAGATGTGACAACTATTTAATTGCGTACATAAATAGTCGCAATGTAAGACAGTATAAGCTAGGATGTTATCACAGTGGTTATTATTTGGATTATGTTTTGCAGCCACTATTACCCAGGTAGAAGTAGTTCAATTAGTTGCTCACAAAGTCCAACCCGAAACACATACTGTTTATGTCCAGCAGGTTGTTGAAGTGATAGCAAATAACCCATTAGTTTCACGGGAAACTCATGATATGTATAGTGGAGAAATAACGAGCATAACGGTATTAAATATTAATTCTGGTGAAAGTGTCACAACGAATCAAAAAGATTCAATAGTCCATACAACTTCTGTTATTTCAGAGTCGTCTGCGACGCCTAGTCTGTTTGGGGCCGATTTTCAGGATGTTATGTTGTCTGCTCACAATGAAAAAAGAGCCTTACATGGGAGTCAATCTCTCCATTGGAATAGCACTGTCTATGACTACGCAAAGAAATATGCTGAGAGTTATGACTGTTCCGGATATCTAAAACACTCAGGTGGGTCTTTTGGCGAGAACTTGGCTCTTGGATACACACCAGAAGGTGCAATTAACGCTTGGTATAATGAAGGTAAGGACTATCAATATGGTACTGAAAACACATATAATCATTTTACTGCAGTGGTTTGGAACAGTACCAATTCCCTTGGATGCGCATACAAAAACTGTAAAAACGCTTGGGGATACTACATTGTTTGCTCATATTATCCCGCAGGAAACATAATTGGTTATTCAGAACAGAATGTGTTTCCTCCTAAACAGTGAATATCTTTTTCGAACATACGGCTGAAACTCTACAGTGCAGTTATATTCAAAAAGCGCAACTATTGAATTACTCATGAATACATATGCTTTTGGCATTCCTTATTAAATCAAAGCAATCGCAAAGGCAGCAGCAGCAGCAACACCACCGACAACCTTTCTAGCTCCCTCACCGCTGTAGGTAGAAACAGAAGGTGAAGCAGAAACTGGGGCCTTAGAAGCAGAATTAGCAGCTGGAACCTTAGAAGCAGAATTAGCAGCTGGAGCCTTAGAAGAAGCAACAGTAGAAACAGCAGCAACAGTTGGCTTAATAGTCGAGCTAGATGGCTTGACAGAAACAGGAGCAGTTTTAGATGGGTTAGCGGAAGGGGAAACAGCAGCAGCCTTGGCGGTGGTGACGGTTGTTGGGACCACACATTCTTCAGTCACAGTGATGGTGGTAGCCTTAGTGACTGTGATTTCTTTAGGAGCACACTTGTGGTCAGAGCACGTGGTGACCGTGATGGTGGTAGATTCTGGGCAGTATGTGGTGTAGCCAGTGACAGTGACGTCAACAGTGACGATAGTCTCGTTGGAGTAAAGGGCAAGACCACCAGCAGAGAGAGCAGCGAGAGAAACAGCAGTTGAGAATTGCATATTAGCGAGAGGATGTCGAGGAAATAGTACCAGATCCTTCATTATTTATACTATGTTCCTGGGGTGCCATTTCTATTAGGGTGTTGTTGATAGAACATATCGATCAATTGCCGCAATTGCTATGTGTGTCGCTTATAAAAATGTAATAATACTACAAACCAGGATAAAAATAACCCCGAGAAGACACAGACAATGTAAGTGAAAACTCCCGCAAAAGTGAAGTAGTGCCAAGTATCCCCCCAGTAAATAAATACGGATTCTTTCTGAATTCTCGTACTCTTGGATATCGGTACTCACTAGTCCATTCACTAAAAAAAGGAAGAAAAGCCCATCGAAATATTACGCGTTGTTTATTTACTAGGAAACAAGGCTTGGTCACCCCTAGCCCAGACTAAGTTCTTACACTATAATGCTTATAGAGACTTCATGGACACTTTACCTAAACATTTAAGGCGTTAAAAGAGACTGCAGTTCTAGTGTTATGTGCCCTTATCAACGTTAACTGCCAAATTAAGAGCGATGAAATTGCATTTGATTAGCGGGGTAAGTTCAATATAACCGCACGGACATGGGGTTGAAAAACATCATTTGTTTATATATCAGAGGCTTCATTGAATGCGACGCAAGATGAACACAAGCGGGTCATCTCCATTTGAACCGGGAACTCCTTATTTTTTTGAGGAACCCAAGTTCGCTGACTATCTCCGAGTGAATGATTGAGATTGTATTTGTCAAGACAATTTAAGTCGCTCCACTTATCTTACCACTTTGAGATGTTAGAAGTATTTGATGTGAGCAACTTCAGACTACATTTGATTCCCCTTCCCTAATGACTCCTATATTGCTATTGTGTAGTATATGTAACTAAATTTTCACGCTGTCACAGCTAATCTTGGCCTCCAAGTCCAGATAATTTTCAAAGAATGATTTGAACAAATCGGCCAACCTAACCACATCATAAGTACCACCGGTTTCTCTGATAGAGTGCATAGATAACTGTGGGTTACCCAAATCCAAGGTGCGAATTCCGAGCTTGGCAGACAAAATCGGTCCTATTGTAGAACCACATGGGGAGTCGTTCCGCACAACAAAAAGTTGCAATGGTACCTGTACAGCATTTGCGACCTTCTTAATAAGGACAAGACCTGGAGAGTTGGTAGCATAACGCTGGTTAGCGTTGATCTTTATGACAGGACCCTGGTTGACGTGAGGTCTGTTCTGGCCTTCGTACTTCTCTGAGTAGTTGGGGTGAATACCATGGGCCATATCCGACGAAAGGAGGAATGACTTTGCCATTGTCTGGAAAAAGTAATCGCCAGAGGAGGTAAAGTTGTGGGAAGTGATGCGCTTCAAAATGTCTGGGAGGAAAGTCGAGTCAGCACCTTGAGCAGACACCGAACCAATTTCTTCATGATCAAAAAGCGAAATCATTTGAATACCACGTTGAGTCTCCAAAGATGTAGTCAGGTCGATCAATCCAACAGTAGCTGTGAAACATGACGTCAAGTTGTCCAATCTGGGCGAGAAAATAAACTCATCATTTAATCCACCGATAACCGACTTCTGGTGGTCAAAGAGCACTAATTCAAAATCCTCGATATCATTCGGGCTCACGTTTAGTTCACTTGCAATTAACTCGATCAAGGATTCGCTATGTCTCAGGATCACATCCTGTACCGAGACGAACTGCTCTGGGGTCATTTGCAAATCTGGGTCATCTGCACAACTGTTCTTCTTACTGGCTTTCTTCTCATTCTTATCCAAAGAAACCTGTCCAGCAATTGGGACCAACTTAGTCTCCTGGTTGAACTCAAATTTGTTGGAGGTTCCTCTATCCAAGTGAATAGCCAAAGTTGGAATACGCAATAAAGGCTTCTCGACCTTGATTAACTTGGGAACATAGTTTCCGTTCTCATTAACGTAAACTCTACCTGCAATGCTCAAATCTCTATCAAACCAAGTGTGTGCAATGAGTCCTCCATATTGTTCAACACCAACTTGGATGAAACCCTCTGCAGTCTTCTTGGAGATGGGCTTAATGCGCAAACATGGTGAGTCCGTGTGGGCACCAACAATAGAAATACCATTACCATCTTCGAACTTGTGACCAACAGTGAATGCAATCAATGACGATGCGTTTCTTGTCACGAAGTACTTTCCACCAAGTTCGAGACTCCAATTAGCGCGCTCTGCCAATTCCTTGAAACCAGCATTAAGGAGTTGCAACTTCACAGTGTTAACAGCATGATATGGAGTAGGAGAAGCATTGACAAAGTCAACGAACGACTGCGCATATTCCAAAGCTCTAGACATTATGGTTGAAGTGTTTTTCAGTTTATATTTCAACACTTTAATCCCTTCCGCTATACGGCTCTTTGCTTACGTAAGAATGATCAAGCCTAGGTTGATGGGGAGACAATGCTCGCGTGCAAAGGTAAAGCTTAGTTACAGCGCATGGGATTTCGAAAGATCTACACGAGGCTGTGTTCAACAGTATAATTATGACTTCATCATGGCTATTATAGACAAAATTGAACAGAAAGTTCACCAAAATATTGAAATCTAGATCAGATCAACGTATTCTCACCTCTTCATTCTCTTCCTTCTGTTCATTAGGAGGTTCTATTGTAATCTGCACCTTGTACTGCTCCTAATGCTAGTCATCTCCACATCACTAAACTCTACTTCAACTCTTCATAATTACATAAGCAGAAATATTATTCACGAAATACATGAAGATCATTAGCATACTCTTGTTTGCTCAGCTTGTGCTCTGTGCGAAGGTCGTACCTGTGCTTGTTGCGCTGCACCGTGTTGCACCGGGGTTGAAAAGTGAGATTTCACCTCAGAACAGTGTGATTCATAATGTGACATCTGTTACCAACATGATCAAGAAGCTTGTGACAAAGTGCAGTTCAGACGAGTATATCATCATTAACCAACCAGGTTTACTGTTTGAGGACATTTCAGATGAACACATGGACAACTGGCGTTTTATTCGACGCTATGCCATGTTAGCACTGACTGTTGTGGGACTTCCTCGTGTTGAGGAGCCCTTGGATCTTGACTTCCTTGAACAATACATCATCAAGAGTTGCGACGCAGAAGTTATCAATGTTCATGAAGATGATGACGATGGTGCTGTCGAATACTATGATACAAGAACAAGAATCATCCGTATAGATCTTATGGAGTTGCCTAAGGATGAAGAACAACGTTGGTTTATGATGCACGAACACGACGAGTTAGTGCGTTCAATTATTCGTAAACTCCCATCACCACACTACACGTTGATCTTCACTAGTGACACACCTACCAATTTCCACCCTACACCACCGAGCATTATCGAATCGTTCCCTGATAAGTTCGAGATCTTCAACAACATCGTCAATGATCCTCTGAGAAAAGAGGAGGTGGAGCGTAACAACAACTTCCGTAAGGTGGATCCAACTTGGATAGAGAACAAGAATACAAACTTGCGCTACTTGCGCAATAAAAAACAGCATGAGATCCACTTGACAGATCTGCCTCTCTGGGAAAAGTATGAGAAATTGGTGGCCACTATAGTACTCATGGTGGCCTCATTATTTGCAGTTAAGACTATTAACGCAGTGAAGACATTGCGTTCATGGACTACACGCAAGATCCAGAGTAGGAAAAAGGAAAGAAAGAATGGCATCATTCTGCGGAAAGAAGACTGATGAACAGTCAATAGGTATAGCATATTGAAAAATAACTAAAGCAAATCTGTAGAAGATTCTCGCACTTGTGCTAACCTAGAGGAGGTCACATCATCAATAAAGTTTACACCATCATTTGTTATATCATTACTTTTCCTACAAGACTACTTTCAACATTCATTCAATACTTCATCCCTCTTCCCTAGCCCTTCACTCTTATCACTCTTATTAGCTACACCATAATACTAGAATTACCATTGCCCTTATATACTACCACTCCTCTTCACTTCCCCCAGTCTCGGAGCTCTCATCGTCGCTCTCAGACTTTGTTGGCGTCTTCGCATGTTGCCTGCTGGATGAGGTAGTCGATGCAGTTGCCGATACAGACGTATTACTCGACTCTTCCTTTCTGTCCTCTTGTTCTTCTTCGTCTTCGTCTTCGTATTCTCCATCACTCACCAATACACTCGCGTCAAAGTACAATGACGGATCAAGTCCTGAAGTATCAGCCAGCTGTGAGATTCCATCCAACAACAACTCACTCATGATTTTACCTGTTCCAGGGGCATTGTTCACTCCCCAGCACGAATGGCCAGACGCAAGATATAAGTTTTCCACGTTGGTCTCACCAATTAATGGACCACTCAGTGATGGAACGTCTAAAACTGGAAGGTAACATGCTTGCTTCTTCAAAATATGACCCTTACGCAAATTTGGAGAAATCTTGCCCACTTGCCTGAAGAGCTCGTCACATTTGGATTTCACCACCTCCACATCGTCGGCTGTTTCGGGAACATCCACAGCAGAGTCACCCTCTCCACAAACATATACTTCATCTTGTCTAGCATAGATTTCTGGAGATATGTATGAATATGGTCCTGTTTTGAACTCCGTGAAAATTGCATACGGAGAAACAGTCTGGTCTTTAAATGGTGCAACTGTAATTGAGTGCGCACGAAGACCCAGTATGGGACAATCGGGAAGAATTTTTGATGTCCATGGACCAACAGAGAGAACGATTTGGTCACCATGGAGCTTTATTGGACCAGTCTCGCCGGTCTGTCTCACAGAAGTGGGCAGGTATGCTACTCCTGTGGCTCTTCCAGTCTCCATCAGATACAAAATCTCTTCGACCTTTCCAATGATCAATTCAAGAGCACCATGGGAATCCTGCACAGCTTTCTTGAGTATGAATGTAGTGAATTTATATGGATGTACCTGTGCAGTAGTATCAGTTCCACCCAAACTCAGGCAGTTCGATATGAGAGAATCAGTAATCCAATTCAAATCTTCGGGAAGGGTGGGTTTCTTAACTTGTGATCTTGTGGCCCGTGCTGTCTTATTTGGTGGCTTATCTGATAGTGATGAATCCAGGTCATGGTTTTTCGGTTGTTTAAAAGTTTTGACTGGTGCCTCGTCATCATCATCATCATCGCTATCACCCAAGTGTGAGATATCTCCCTCTAGCGACACTGTAGTCAACCTTCTGTAACCCCATTCCTTTTCTCCGTCATACTTATCACTGAGTTCTTGGTGGAGAGCGAATGAAAGTGGGACAATTTGTTGAGGGAATGCCCAGAGAGCAAGGAGACCACCTGCTTTACCACTGGCACCTCCGGCAACACGTTTACTCTCAACAATTGTGATACGGTACTTTTCTGGGTCAAATTTGGGGTGGTGTACAATATAATAAGCTGTGCATACGCCGATGATACCAGCGCCCACGATGATAATATGTTTCTTTCCCTTGTGGTCACCTTCCGGGTATGACTTGAATTTAAGGTAATCTGTCATGGTATATTGATATGCTGGTAGATGGAGATACTTCTTATTTGTTATCGAGTTACTTCTGTCGACTTCTGTTCGCTTCTGCTACCTTGTGCTTCCTTGTTCAGGTTGTCGCACTTCTCGGTCGTCTGTTTTATGGCCCGATAGTCTTGGTCCTTTCACCTAATTATATGGACGTTGCGCTAACTGTGGTTCTTGCAGTCTATATCCGACCGCCACTACTATGTGTTAGGTGTTTAGAATGTTTGACTTTGTTCGGGTCAGCCTGTAGTTGTCTCCTCTATTTTTTTTGCCGCACAAAATTGTCCGTTTTAATTTGCTTAAATTGTGCGCCTTACAAATTGACATCAAGATGCTGTGCGAATGACGAGAAAAAGTGCAAGAAAAAGTCTGAGGTCCAATAGAAGCAATTACTATGAGAAATTTTGAGCATTTCACCATCTTATTACCATGAATACCAGCTTGTCACATGCACTAACCTTTCGTCAGCTACCCCGACTTTCCTCTAGATCACCAAGTAAACAAAAATCAGCTGTTTTTTCTCTGCAAAATTTAAATCCCGACCGTATGATTAAAACTTCACATAGTGCTATGCACGATCAGGGTTCATGGTAGCTTGGGGGGCAACTTGACCCGTAAGGTTTTGGGGAGCAAGAGAGATTTATAGGACTTCTATACTACACATAATGAGGCCACTCTGATACTTTTTTAACATTGACTATTTGGAATTGCCGGTAATAAGCCAAGCTTAGCACAATTATAAGAGGCTTCGATGGCACTTCTTGGAACCTTCTCTATACAAAAATCTTTGGCACAAAAATAGTGTCGCATACTTTAATCTATCAGCGTATGAGCCCTGTGTCGACCTCCGATGAGATCGTAGCGAAAGGCGGTACACCGCAGACAATAGACATAACAAGCAGGCGATAACTACGAGAATGTTGAAAACGAGGTCTATTTTGTTCTTTGTACGTGGGTCTATGGAATTTGTGCAAGAACTTTCGGTTTAAGGGCAATCTCATACTAAAATTATACTTCATGATATCCTGCATTGGATGAAGAAACATTAACCTTAATAAAGGTATCATATACTTAGCACCATAAAAGTCTCCACAACATTCAGTATGATACCTAGAGGGTATCTCTATGGTGAATACTGGGTGATGAGCCCTGTATTTCGCTTACCTGCGGAAAGGTGCTTCTTTACCCGCCAATTGGTCCAACTGCTAGAAATGGAACAAAATTTCATCAGACCTTTGTACAATAATTCTTAAACTCTGTAAATACGTCCACCGTCTACTCAATCTCCTGATATTTAATCGCATCGGGTTATCCTTCTAGGTTTATGGCGCTTCTTCTAGGTTTATGGCGCTTCTTCTAGGTTTATGGCGCTTCTTCTAGGTATATGGCATTTCTTCTAGGTATATGGCGTACCTTCTAGGACATGACGTTCCTTCAGGCACTCCTTCTATCTATTCCAAGAGCATCTACAAAACTCCTCTATTACTCCTACAATTGTCTCCACTATAGTTTCATTTTCAAATCTATTAAATGCACCCCATAGCTATTGGTACATAGAACTTTCCGGGTGTTATTTTAAATGTCCTTTCGTGTATTCCGCGGATAAAATAGAGTCCTTATCTGTGCCCTATAACAATGTTCACCGGGAACACTATCCTTGGCTACACCATCCCATCTGCACAAAAAATTCGTAAATCTTTGAGGCCTTGTTCACATCGATTTTTAAGGCTTGGCGCGCATCCTTCTTCTTCAATACTCCACCATTCTTCACTGCTTCCTTCATCAATTGGTTCTTGATGGCAAGGTAAGGCTTTGGCATGATTCGCAAAGTTGCACACAATTGTTTTTCCTCGTTCAGAAGCAAATCAAAGTCAGCTGCATGCGATATGTCCAATGGTGCACGAGCATTACCTAACTTAGGCTTGAATTCTGGTTGTGGAGATTGGTACATCTTGCGCCCGTTAGCAGCTCCATTGGCAGAAACAGGTGACCCTGCTATACTTTCGTTTGCAAGAACACTTGAGTGTCTTGCACTCAAGCCACCATTACCCATTCTCTGGTAGTGATTTTGTCTGATGAGCTTATCCTTCTCATACTTGGCACCCTCTTCCATGGTAGTGATACCATTGCGTCTCCACTCTTGGAGTTGCAGAATACGCATACGACATTTCAACTCGGTGAGGATGTCACGCGTAAATTGCGCAAAGTCATCAGGAGTAAGAACGCGAATCAACGCGTTGATACGTTTTTGCAAGTCTTTTTCCTCGCGAGTTTTTTTCTTATCGAGTGCTTGGTTTTTACGGTACTCTAACAAACCGTTCAAGATCATGGCGCGCTTGCGCTCCGCACGAGTCGTCAACCGCAGACTGTATATATCCAAGATGGTTAACTTCAACTCGATTTCGTCAGCCAGATCATCAGGATCAAAAATAAGATCTTTGACCGGTACTTCTGCGTCGTTCTCGGCTTCATAGTCAAACTCCAAACGTCCCGGCATGTAACCCTGAATTTCGTGACAGAGGGGCACGGAGGCCACTGGCTTTGCTTTGAGTGGAGGAAGAGGCTGATTTTTGCGATGCTCCAACCGCTTCTTGCGTCTTTCTAAGAACTGAAGTGGGGAAATGTTACTAAAGTCCTTATTCATATCTGGTAAGGGGTATGTATCCGAGTTGAGATAAACATCATAGTAATGTTTCGCGACCTCATCTTTCAGACGGTTACCGATGTGATCAGCGATGTCCTGCCAGTTACCCAAGCCAAGAGTTTCGCAACCCTGTATCAAGAGTAATTCTTCATCTGCTCCCCAGTCCTCATCGAAGATGGGGTATGTATTCTGTTCCACAACTTGATAATCATGCCATGGTTTGTGGTCGCCAGTCAGTGAGCCATTGGCAAAGCACGGTACACAGAGGTCGTAATCCGTGCATATTGCACATGCAATACGTATTCTATTAGTGCAATCACTAGAGCAGACATCACAATGAAAAAGACGTCCCTTAGAGTCCATTATGTAGTATTAGGAAGTGACTAGTAACCCAGTGTAGTCAAATATAAGTGTGTGGTGGTATGTAGAAATGTAGCGAAGGGTTGTGATGCAGTTAAGTGTGGGGATGACGAGTTATGTAATAAAGGTGTATGATGAATTGTATGATGAATTGTATGATTTGATGCAGTAAGAACAGTACCGAGTCAAGCGATGAGAGTCGGTATACTATGTTACTATAGCTGTAGATTTCTGCTTCTCCGCACAGTAGTAGACACTAGCTTCAGGCAATTGGTCTCCTTGTTTGCAGCCAGTTTGCAGCTAATGTTTTGCAGTTTATTTTTGCCGTTATCTGACGTCAGTGACACTCGTGAATCAATCGAAATCCACCTGGAATCAATCGCAGCACTGAAGGGATTGTGATTGGTGTGTGCTGTTGAGGTTGTAGATGTCTGTATATATACACAAACGTGGGTTTGTGTGTGGTGTTGCTCGTGTATTAGGTGTTGACTCGTTGACCGACATATTTTCGGTGTAAAGAACAAAGTTCGTGAGGCGTGTCACGTGCGCTGAGGCGTGACAAAAGCAGTCTCGTTGCACGTGCAAGCCCTAGGTGAAAAATTTCGAGGGGTGTGCGTGCACAATACTGCACTTTGGGTCTTTTGTGCAAAAATTTTTTTGCGGCACAGCGACTGCAGCGACCGAGTGAAAGGAAAAAAAGTCTACGAAATTTTTTCTCGATACACCGTATAACAGAATAATCATCTAAGATGGTATGTACGACGAACCATACCAGGATACTAGAGAGTTGAGCCAACACAACCACAGGCTTTATGAACAGAAGAGACACCAATACTGAGGATATGAAAGAGAGGTTTTAAAAACCTTTAATCATGATCGATATGCTTTTATTGGAAAAAGCATTACTAGCTTTCTCATCCTGAGAACTAATGAACATGTACTAACTTTCCAGGGTCGCGTTAGAACTAAAACCGTGAAGAGAGCCTCCAAGGTCTTGATTGAGCGTTTCTACCCAAAGTTGACTTTGGACTTCGAGACCAACAAGAGATTGACCTCTGAGATCGCTGTTATCCAGTCCAAGAGATTGAGAAACAAGATTGCTGGTTACACCACCCACTTGATGAAGAGAATTCAGAAGGGTCCAGTTAGAGGTATCTCCTTCAAGTTGCAGGAGGAGGAGAGAGAGAGAAAGGACCAGTACGTCCCAGAGGTCTCTGCTTTGGACTTGTCTCACACCAACGGTCAGTTGGAGGTTGACGCCGAGACTGCTGACTTGGTCAAGACCTTGGGTTTCAAGATTCCTTTGCAGACCGTCTCCATCTCTTCCCAGAGAGGCCCAAGACGTTTCGCCAAGAGAAACTAAGTGCATTATTTGGGATCATTTATAGTGCTTAATAAGAGAAAAGTATGAATTTGTAGAAGGATTAGAGGGTTGCTGTTAGAATGACTGAGTGGGGGTATGGAGTATATGAAGGTGGTATTGGAGTGATTGAGTGGGGGTATGGAGTATAAGAATGTGGTATTAGCATGACTGAGTGGGGGTACTGTTAGGATGAACAGAGCATTTGGAGGTACAGGTGTTTGGATGTCCCTAGTAGGTACTTTTAGAATGAAGACTTCGGTGACAAGATCTATGATTCAACCACTATTATGTATTCAGGTATGTCTGGTTTTGTCTGGTTGAATTTTCTGGTACCGCACTAGTATCTTTTAATTTGGTGGATCTCGTGATGATGGTGGTCCTAGTGGTTCTGATAATTCTGATAGTTCTGGTGAATGATCTCAGGAACTTCTTGGAACTTCTTGGAACTTCTTTCATCCTCATCCCTTTCAAAGCTTCTTGACCTTTTCACTCTTAACGCCTTTTGATTGCCTCCCTGCATGAAATACGTCATTTAGAGCTTTTGTTTAGTTTCAGATTTCTTTTCTCCACGTAACCATGAAGTTGACCGCGTTAACCACGGCAGTGCTAATGTCAACAGCATCTGCAACTCAGTGGTTCCCACTTACCAAGAAGGAAGAGCTCCCGCTCGACTTCACACCATATGTGATTGGTGACGAAGTTCCTATTGATTGTACTTCGCGTAATATCGACAACGGTGAGCACAAGTTTGACGAAAACGACCGCATTATATACGTACCATTTCCCAAGTGCAAAGAGACTGGAAAGCCACTCTCACTCAAGTATGGAGTTAGTGAAGATATTAATTGTACTATTGGATTCACCGATGAGCTCTATCATTTATTCCAGTTGTACATTCACGAAGACGCGCCATTCTCATGCCGTATGCCCTTTAGTAACGAGAACAACTACTTGGAAAAAGGCGGAGCTTCCGTTCCATTGACTTTTAACTTCCGCGGAGAGATCCATGACTCTCATTTGGATATCGACCACAATATGAACTTGTTGGTGACCAAACCCGCAAGTAGCAAGCCTGAGGAAAACACTATTGTCAGTTCAGTTGCGTTCGGATCTGGTACAAATGCTACGAGAATTGTCATTGGTGATAGTCTTACAATCAACTTAGCAGTGAGGTGGTACGATCAGATCAAACCTGTTAACTCTGAGGGATGGAACAATTTGCCGTACGCAGATGGATTCTATAAATTCCCAATGGCATTCGTGCCGATCAGTAAGGCGATTTTCTTAGTCTACTTGGTGGGAGTTGCAGCTTTCTCTGCTGCAGTTACACTTGCATTCACCTATGGCAGAATCAACCAGAAGAAGGGTAAGTACCAAGCGGTCGATGTGGAGAGTTTCCAGAAGATTGATTGAGGTATCGAATTATAGAGGAAGAATACAAGATGCACGGAAATATGTAGGATTGCGAAGAGAAATGGAGTAGGAATTATACAGAAAGCAGAAGCTAAAGAGTGAGGAATTATACAGAAAGCAGAAGCTAAAGAGTGAGGAATTATACAGAATAATCTAAAGAGTGAGGAATTATACAGAAGAATCTAAATAAGAGTTCTAGAGCAGAACCTCTAAATCTATCTTGAAGATTGAGAACTCGAGAAAACTAGATCTCAACTTGAACTACAACTCCACTACTGAACCTCCCCTGTCTTCTCTCTATTATCCTACTCTATTTTATTCTCTACTCCTTACACTTACGCACGATAGCCCTCAACAAGGTACGTACGTCCTTCATATCATCTTCAGCTAATGCATCGTCAGCCAAGAACTGCTTTTCTAAGACCAGCACAAATGAATCCGTCAACTCCTGTTTCACCTTAGCATCTCTTGTCTTGGCCTTGTATGCAATAAACTTATTCACAGCCTCCTGTAAATGGGCAGCGAGCTCATCATCACGGAGTCCCACTGTACGCACTGGCATGGTAACGTCAGCGAGCATGGTACGAGCATCATTAGGGTGGTTTGTTTGCAAGTAGTTCAAGATGTGCATGTACAAATACAGTCTGTTCAAGTCTGGGAACTTATCGATGAGCTGCAAGAAAAGGTTCACGATCTGGAACATACGGTCAGTTTCAGACACTCGACCACTCTTTGGTACGTATTTCAACACAGCAGGAATACATACATCAAACACTGCTAAAAACACATCACCTTTCAAAGCAGGGTTTGTCTCTGGGTTACCCAACATATTCATATCGGCTTCTGGGAGATGGTTGAGTTCGTCCTTAATATCGGATGTAGATGGGAGAGCAATCTCATCCTCATTCTCCTCGAATCCACCATTCATCATGCGGTTAGATTTGTCGATGGCCTTCTGTAACTGCTGTTTTTCGTAGTTATGTTCATCCATCTGCTGCTTCTCAGTAATCAAACCCAAAACCTTACGACGTGCCAACAACTTAGACACATATGTGAGCTCGAATTGTGCATAAGCCAACCATAACTCCAAGGAGTCAGAGTTCAAGCGCAAACCACGCTGGAAGAGAAGACGGGCACCCAGCGCATTCATGTTGTCTTCGAACTCGTATTTGGCTGCGGAAATCCATGCATCCACATTACGTGGCTGGAGTTGAAGGAGCTTTGAGTACACACGGTACACCACTGTCACTGCACCAAACTCCTTTGCATAGCGGAGGTAATCACTCCATAAGGAAACTTCACCAGGGAATCTTCTTGTAGCACGCTGGTAAATGTACATAATTCTGCGAACACCAGCATGATCACTGAGTGTTGTACGCTTATCGACGAGCCGTACGGTTTGCAAGCGCTTCTTACGCAACTGGCGTAACTTTTCGAGGTTCATCTCGAACTCTGCGTACTTGACAAAGTCACGAGGGCCTGCACCACGCCCGGTGATGCGGTGTTCGTAATCAGTTCTTCTTCTCATGAGCATAGTGATCTCATTCTTCTCGAAGATGCCGCGATCACGGAGATCTTCAAGCTCCGGTACACTCTGCTCTAGGTGGTATCTGACGAGGTCGGCCATGGTGTAATGCTCATCGAAAAAAGAAAAAGACAGAAAAGTGAAAAGGTAAGAGGAAAAGAGAAGACAAGAACAAGATAAGATGAAGGAAGAAAGATGAAAGAGAAGAAGAAGGAAGATGAAAGAGAAGATGAAGGAAGATGAAAGAGAAGAAGAAGGAAGATGAAAGAGAAGAAGAAGGAAGATGAAAGAGAAGATGAAGGAAGATGAAAGAGCAAGAAGAAAGAGCTATAAAAAGTAAAGAAGGATCAACAGTCAAAATGAACAATAATCACCGAGAATTACAAGTCAAGACCAACTTGAAGACGAAGAGGGTTTTACAAGACCAACTTAAAGAAAAGTCGAAGAATCATACCACTAACTATTCAAAATAAAGGAACATATGAGATAGTAATATAGTTGGGCTGACTGTAAAGACATCATCTATGATGCTTGACTGCGAAAAACAAAATGCTCCAGGAGGGGATTGAACCCACGACCGTCGCGTTCCTCACACGACCGTGACTTTTGGCATAACCAATTCGTCGTAAAACGGCTATAAGCACGAAGCGCTAACCTCTGCGCCACTAGAGCACCTCGTTGCCAAAAACGGAAAACGGGTTGATAGGTAGAGATGTAATTGACATAGCCAATGAGTCCGAAAAGTCGGTCAAAGGACAGACTTGTTGAGATTATAGCTACATGATTGAGATTAAACATACTTGAAAATTCCTAATATGTTTCTTGTTTCCTAATAGAATGTTTGATTTCACCTAAACATCTACTAGTGATTCACTTGTTCTTTATTCTGTTCCTCTTATTCCTTTCTTCTTGTTCCTTCCCTCAATGACAAGCCATACTCCTTCCATCACCTCCAAACACATAATACCCCAAACCTGCTCCTACGGCCACTGCCAACATCAACCAACCATTATAAGTCATGAATACCAACATCAAGAGGAATGAATAGGCCACCTGAATTGCATACATGACCAGCTGTTGCGCCCTGCGCTGTTTGAGCTGGCGCAGCGACGCGGTTGCCGGCAACGCGTTGTTGAGTTCCCACTTCTTCCCCCAATACTTGATATATTCGTAGCCTGCAGCGAGCAAAACTATTGCCACAAGTGATCCTACGAACCCTGCAGGTGTCTGTAAGTGCCACCAGCGGAACACCACACATGTGTTACGCCAATCCCACGTAAAGAGCATGTTCATTGAGCACTTTGCCTCCGGCATATTGTGTCCTGGCATCGAATGGTCTGGCATCGAGTGATCCATCGTGTGTGAAGAGTGGTCCATGATAGATGGTATGATTATGGAATGTATGAGTTGATTAATTATGATCTATTTCAATTGGTTGATTGAATGTTTATCAATTGATTATCAATTGATTGAATAGTGATAATCGATGCACTTGATATACTTGAAGTACCTGATACACTTGATATACTTGAAGTACCTGATGTACTATGTGATGATTGTTGTACTATGATTGAAGTCGAATGGATCGACTTTCACTCAATGGCTTAACTTATTGCAATCTTATCGACTATGGTAAGATAGAATGGTCCAACTTTCTGATTCAACGTTTCTTCTAATCAACTCCTATCCAGTTTTAGTTTGACGTTGTATGATGTGATTGACGTTGTATGATCGCTCTGATGTATACGATTGATCTAAACGACAAGTGGTTTTTGTAAAGTTTTTGCGAAAAATTGACATCAACTGAGTTAATATTGAAACAAGTTGAGCACGATATTGACGAATTAGGTAATCTAACAATTCGGATTGCAGTACCACTTCCGGATTTCAACATGAATTGCAATCCCACTTCCGGATTTCAACTTCAATTCATTGCTTCATCTTCACATACACCTGACCCTGGTCTAGGCCCTAGCCATATCGCCAAGTCTTAACATCTCTTCCTTTGGCACGTCCTTTTCCTTTCAACCATGGATGAATTACCTATTCCATCCTCTCTTCAATTATTTCCTATACTACCCTCCTACATCTGTGATACCCTCTTCCATCTCTACACTTCCCATCTCTTCACTTAGTCTCATTACCATCATTGTGCAGGCTCACTTATGTGCAGTCCGATAACATCTTCCGTGACCAATGATCCAGACCAGCACCGAAGTCCGGCCTACAGTGATTACAAGGATGAGGTTTCAGGCCATCAGGAGTAGTTGAGAAGGGGGCTGTGCCATAGTGGTCTTATCCGACTGATTTGTTCGCGTTCGTTTACTCGTTCCCGACCCTCTCCCCACGTCATTGATAGCCGCGTTAGAGCGATGAGCCATTCCGTTAGCCATTTAGTGAGCCATTTTCCGTGAGCCATTTAGTGAGCCATTTGCGTCACTTTTCTTTTTTGCAGCTTACCAATCAACGAGTCGCATGATCGACCCGATTTTCTCCTTAGGCAGAGCGAATATATAATCCCGAATTATCGCCCTAAAGTTGCCTGTAAACACAACAAGATGAAGGTTTTAACAAAAGAAGACAAGGACGCTCACGCATACCACGTTGCCATGGAGGCCGTTAAGGGTTTCTTCTATGGTGGATTTGTCGCCGCTGGTGCATTCTACTACCTTAAGAAGAGACAACCACAAAAATTGGCTAAGATGACAACATCGGTCAAGACGGCTGTGTTTGCTATCCCAACTGCAGGTTTGGCAGCTTTCTGGGGTGACCAGGGTTCATGGGAATACGACCAGGAGGTTAACCAGGGTTCCTACAAGAAGAAGCTCAAGATGGAGGAGTACCAGCAATGGAGCAAATTATCCACGGGTGAGAAGATTATTCACGGGTTGAATGAGCAAAAGTACCCAATCATCATTTCTACTTGGGTTGCGCTGATGTACGGTTCTTGGGTTTATGTCAACAGGGACAAGATCATGACCACTGCACAGAAGGCCGTCCAGGCGAGAATGTACGCACAGGCCATCACCATTGTGTTGTTGTTGTCGACTGTGGTGTTGGCTGTCAAGGAGCAGGAAATTGAGAAGAAGCGTCCTGCTGAACTCCCAGAGTGGAAGCGTGTGTTGATGGAGAGAGAGATGGATGAGAAAGATGCTGCTCAAAGAAAGAGTGAGATGAAGTAAAGTACTAGACCACAAGTACTAGACCACAAGAACTAGACCACAAGAATTAGACCACAAGAATTAGAGGACCACTAGAATTAGAGGACCACGAGTGCTAGAATTGAACTACTAGACTATAATATGTTTATGCCTTAGATGGTCTGAATGGACTAGATAGACTGAAGGTCTATCGACTAGACCATGTACATAGTAATGATATGTTTATGAGAAGTTTAGTAGAAGGTATAGTATATGAGGTTTGATAGAAGGTAATAAGGAAGTTTGATAGAAGGTATAGTAACTATATGACGTTTGATAGAAGGCATAGTAATGATATGAAGATTAAGGTATCGGATATGAGGACTGTTGAGAATATGATTCACGATAATTCTCTTTTATCTTCACTCATCTTTTCTTACTTTTTTTTCCATGCCACCCAAACCCAAGAAACAGAAGGAAATCCTGGACGAACGCTTCCAAGCGGTGGTTCTTACCGACTCCTTCGAGACGCGGTTCATGCCACTTACGGCAGACACCCCCAGATGTCTTCTCCCACTTTGCAGTGTACCACTCATCGAGTATACATTGGAGTTTCTCGCACAGACCGGTGTCAACGAGGTATTCCTCCTCTGTCTGAGTCATGCCGATAAGATCCAGGCATATATCGAGGCTTCCAAGTGGACACGCCGTGGTTCACCATTCATGGTATCAACAGTGGTTGGTCCTGATATGAGATCAGTAGGTGATGCCATGCGTGACCTTGATGGTAGGGGTCTCATCACAGGCGATTTCATCTTAGTATCAGGCGATGTTGTGACCAATGTGGACTTCTCCAAGGTCATGGCAGCTCACAAACTTCGTAAGGCTCAGGATAAAGATCACATTGTGACGATGGTTTTGTCGCAACTGCTGCCAACTCACAGAACAAGATCACCGATCGATCCCGATTGTTTCGTGTTGGATAAAACCACCAATAGATGTTTGTACTATTCGCCAATCCCACGGTCTAGCAGTGCATGCTCGGCCATAGCTATAGATACAGAATTGTTGGAGGATGTGGATGATGAGTTCGTTGTGAGAAATGACTTGATCGATTGTCGTATCGACATTTGCTCGCCACACGTGCCGCAAATCTTCCAAGAGAACTTCGATTACCAGACTTTACGCTCAGACTTTGTCAAGGGTGTTTTGAGTTCTGACTTGTTGAAGAAGACCATCTATGCACATGTGTTGGAGGATGGTTCCGAATACGCAGCACGTGTTGAGAGTTGGGCCACTTATGATGCGGTTTCACAAGATATCCTCGCTCGTTGGTGCTACCCACTTGCTCCCGATGCGAACTTATTGGGTAATACACACTATCACTACGAGGCCAACCACATTTACAAGGAGAAGAACGTGGTATTAGCACAGTCGTGTAAGATCGGCAGCCGTACCAGTATTGGTGCTGATACCCACGTCGGTGAGGGTCTGTGTATCTCAAACTCTGTTGTGGGCCGCAATGTACGTATTGGAGCCAATGTTGTGCTCAGCAACGCATATGTGTGGGATAACGCTGTAATTGGCGATGGTGCCAGCGTGACTCGTGCCGTTGTGGCGCGCGATGCACGCGTGGGTGCACACACAGTTGTGAATGAGGGTGCTGTGGTGTCGTTTGGAGTGGCCATTGGTGCAGACATGGTTATTGGGGACAACACTAGGTTGGTATCGCATGAGATTGCACATGATGACGGATTTGGTGAGGAGAGCGACGATGAATTCAAGGGAGTTTCAGAACGTGGTTACGACCACGATGTTGTGGGTGCCGATGGTGTGGGATTTGTGTATAATACGGATTATTCTGACAGTGACTCAGAGTCCGAAGGTGCACGTCCATCGAACTCAGGCATGCTCCACCAGCTCCAAACTCTCAACTTGTCAGACACTTCGATTGCATCTGTGACTGACCAAAAGATCAAGAAGCACCGGAGGGCACGTCGTGCATCGGCGAGCCTGGTTGTTTCGACAGACTACGAGTACACGGATGATGACTTTGAGGAGGAAGACTTCAACAAGGAGGCGATTGCTACAGTGGAGCGGTCGTTGGATAACAACCATGATTTGGACACGGCATTGCTTGAGTTGAACACTTTACGTATGTCGATGAACGTGACATACCACGAGGTGAGGTTGGCTACGGTACAGGCTTTGTTCAAGAAGATTGTGGACTTTGTTGCGACGGATACTCTCGATGCCAAGGAGGCTACGACCAAGATTTTCAGACAATGGGGAAAGATGTTCCAGAGACAAGTGTTCAGTGCTGAGGAGCAAGTGGATCTTTTGGGAATCTTACAAACACAGGCTGCATTATTAGACCTGGAGTATGGACATATGGTGTTGTTCTTGGCCATTCGCGTGTTGTATGAGTTAGATATCTTGGAAGAAGAGCAGATCTTGGAGTGGTGGGAGTTGGATGCGGAATCTGAGCGTTTGCAACATGTTAGACTGTTGACCGCGCAGTTTGTGGCATGGTTACGTGAGGCTGAAGAAGAGAGTGAAGAGGAGTAGGGTAGGTTCATAGAGAAGAGAAGACATGGAAAAGTAGAGAAGATGTAGAAAAGGGGAGAAATCAAAACGAGGGAGGAAGTAGATGAAGAGGGACGAAAAGTGAGATAGAAGTAGATGAAGAGGGATGTGGAGTGAGATAGAAGTAGACGATTCAGGAAATATACGACAAAGTGCATTGCGACTTTTCAGACTGGATGGCTACAATGAATAACAATAGTACACAATTTTTTGTCATTGTGTGTAGTGGTTATCCCATGTTATTCCATCAATAGAAGAGGGAAGTGGGCAATCCTATCTATACTATCTATTCAATTGTCTTTTCACTCTAGTCCTATCTCCCTCTCTATTCTTATCATTTTTCCTGTCCATCTCTTTTCTCTCTTTTCTATTCCTTCAACTCTTTTCTCTATTCCTCTCTCCATCCATCAGTTTTCTCTTTTCTCTGTTTTCCGTTCCTCATCATCTTCATTCTCTTTTCATCAAATCATCCGATGTTTATGATCTGATCTGCTTACTCACCCCACGCCACTAAATGTCAGCATAAACGAGCCGCATCATCACTCAGACCGTCCAAGTACGACAATAGACCCAAGTAGTTGGTAGAATATCAAAACATTACCAACAAACTATCAAGATATGACTTACCAAAAGACTAAAATGTACAATTTCATCCCTTCCTCTCTCTCAATACCTCATCTTCCCTCTTTCTACCCACTTCTCCTCTTCTCTTACTCTTCCGTCTCTCAGTCCCTCATCTCTCCCCCAAAATCACATGTCCTCGTACATTATACGAAGGCAACGAAAAATTATATAAACCCCAGACCAGGTCTGTACCACAACATGAGCGAAACAAACAGTAAAAACGGGCACTATGATGTGGCTGTCATCGGAGCGGGTGTCGTGGGACCCGCTATTGCCACAGCTCTCGCTCGCCAAGGTAGATCCGTGGTGATTATCGAGCGTGATTGGGGAAAGCCCGACCGTATTGTTGGCGAGCTCCTTCAACCAGCCGGAGTGAAGGCACTCCGTGAACTTGGCATGGTCCAGGCATTGAACAACATCGAGGCCGTGGATATCGTGGGATACTATATCAAGTTCCATGAGAAAGAAATCTTACTCGACTATCCATTGAAGAGTGATGCTTTGGTCACTAATGCCATTAAACCCGTGCCCGATTGCGTCGCTGGCGACAACGACAAACTTCTCACCGACACCACTCTTGATTCAGCAGCATGGGATGCAGATGAACGTGTTCGTGGTGTGGCATTCCACCATGGTGAATTCTTGGGTAACTTACGTTCTATCGTTAAGGCAGAGCCTAACGTTACAGCTATAGAAGGTACAGTCACTTCTATCCTTCGTGATGGTGAAACTGTAACTGGTGTTCGTGTGAAGAAGAATGGTACTACAGAAACTAAAGACTACCATGCTACGATCACTATCAGTTGTGATGGCATTTATTCTAAATTCCGTAAGGAGCTCTCGCCCACAAATGTGCCCACCATCGGGTCTTATTTCGTGGGATTGCACATGCCAAATGCTCATTTACCTGCTGAAGGTAGAGGACATGTGGTCTTGGGTGACCATGCTCCAGTGTTGCTGTACCGTATCTCTCCCGATGAGACAAGAGTATTGTGTGCATTCCGCAGTACGAAACCACCATCGCAGAATGATATCTACCGCTATATGACTGAGGAGGTTCTCCCTGCATTACCTGAGCTGTTGAAGCCGGCTTTTGCTGCACTGGTGGAGACTCGTAAGTTCCGTGTGATGCCTAACCAGTACCTCCCTGCACTCGCACAAGGTAAAATCCCAGGATTGGTGGTATTGGGAGACTCGTTGAACATGCGTCATCCTTTAACTGGAGGTGGTATGACTGTGGGACTCAATGATGCTGTGCTCCTTGCCAAATTGTTGGATCCACGCTACGTGCCCGAGCTCGAGAACCACGCACTCGTGGCGCAGAAGTTGAAGACTTTCCACCGCAAACGTAAGAACTTGGACGGTGTTATCAACACGCTTTCCATTGCCTTATACACCTTGTTTGCTGCTGATAGACGTGCACTCCAGGTGTTGCAACTGGGGTGCTTCAAGTACTTCATGCGTGGTGGTCTGTGTGTCCTGGGACCAATTGGATTGTTGCTGGGTATGTTACCGTTCCCAATGCTCCTCTTCAACCACTTTTTCAGCGTGGCCATCTATGCCATTTGGTGTAACTTTGTTGAGAGGGGCGTTGTGGGCTTCCCGATAGCGTTGTACGAGGCTTTCGACACTTTCTTCACCGCGGTTATGATCTTTGCCCCATACTTGTGGCACGAGGTGATGGCTTAGAGAGGAGTGAGCATAGAGGGAATGAGAGTTGAGGACTGCTGAGATAATTCAGTATGTTGTCCTGTATGTACTACTAGACCAGATAAGCTGGAACTATGAGTAATGGCATATGAGAAGTGTAGGATGGAGACTAGGGGGAGCGTAGTCTAGTGGGTAACATCTAGTCTACTAGTCTTTGTAATAGCACTTGTAATAGCACTTGTAATAGCACTTGTAATAGCACTTGTAATAGCACTTGTAATAGCACTAGTAATAGCACTAGTAATAGCACTTGTAATAGCACTAGTATTTATAATAGTCTACCTAGTGCCTTGCAAATTTCATCTTCTTTTGCATAAATTTCCATATCGAGTAATTCTTTTTTGGTTATAGGGATACACAAGTCCGGGACCCCTTAGTTAATGTGAATGGAAAAACTTCCAAGGTCAGTTTCTGTAACTTGTTCCCTGCATCTTATAAGCCTCCTTTTTGCAACATTGGTGTTATGTCGGAAATATCCGTTAGACCCGGACAATAAGCTAGGATTATCGTTGATAAGCGCTCTAAGTAGATCTTGAATCTCAAGTGGATTTCCGCGCTCGTGTTGTACAGCCTCAAATTCATCACGAAAAAAAGTTAAACCCCCCCAACATTATGCCTTCCTTCGACGAATCGCTGCCATTAATTGGCCGTAGCGCTTCGCAATACCGCGACTCCTTTCTCAAAACACTTGTTCTCACATTCAAGTCGTCCCCAGTTAATTATTTACTTGTTTTCGTCCCACTTGGTCTTGTTGCTGGTGCTCTTGAATGGTCCTCGAACGCCGTGTTTTGGTCCAACTTCTTTGCCATTGTGCCATTGGCTTCCATCCTTGCCTTCGCTACAGAAGAGTTGAGTGAGCACGTTGGTGAGACTTTGGGTGGATTGTTGAATGCAACCTTTGGCAATGCTGTTGAGTTGATTGTGTCTGTTATTGCTTTGCGTGAGAACCAAGTTCGCATTGTCCAGGCTTCTATGCTTGGTTCCATTTTATCCAATTCATTGCTTGTTCTTGGTTGCTGTTTCATTGCTGGTGGTATCACCCGTGTTCAGCAAACATTCAACCAGACCGTTGCTCAAACCATGTCATCATTGATGGCATTGGCTACCGCAGGTTTGCTCATCCCAGCTGCCTTCCATGCTACTGTACCCAAACTGAACGGTGACCTTGATGGGTTAATCGTATCTCTCTCTCGTGGTGTCAGTTTGATCTTGTTGTGTATCTACATCTTGTTCTTATTTTTCCAGTTGAAGACCCACAAGGTACTCTTTGAAGAGCAATCGCAACAGGATGCCGATGATGGAATCATCACCCTGACTGTTCCAGGTGAACCACTGGGTTTGGGTGGCATTGCAAAGGCTGAGCAGTCGCACTTGAGTGTTGTATCATCTCTCTCCGTTCTCGTTGTGGCCACTCTCTTGGTGTCTTTCTGTGCTGATTACCTTGTTGGTTCTATTGATGACATTGTCGAGTCTTCAGGCTTATCAAAGACCTTCATTGGTTTGATTGTGATTCCAATTGTTGGTAATGCTGCTGAGCACGTCACCGCTATTGTGGTTGCTATGAAGGACAAGATGGATTTGGCGATTGGTGTTGCTGTGGGATCACTGTTGCAGATTGCCTTGTTTGTGACTCCATTCATGGTGTTGGTTGGCTGGATCATCAATGTTCCAATGACCTTGTACTTCTCTACATTCGAGACTGCGGTTTTATTCATCCTGGTCTTTATCAGTAATTTGGTGATCTTGGATGGAGAGAGCAACTGGTTGGAGGGTGCCATGTTGTTGAGTTCCTACTTGATTGCGGCGTTGGCCTTTTTCTACTACCCTGATCTGGCAGAGTAAGGAGACAGAAATGGAAAATATCGATATAAGATAACAAAATTAGTAAGAATATGAAAGTAGGAGTGAGGTTAACAAAGAGAATCAGTGAGATTAACAGAGAGAATCACTGAAGGAATAGTCTGGATATACTAAATCGTTCAACTTGATAAAAATTCAAGACCCTAACGAAAATTCAAACCCTATAGAAAATTCAAGACCCTAGAAATTCCCAACCTCATTAAAAAATTCCAAGACCCTTATGAAAATCTCGAGACCCTATGAAAATTTCAAGACCCTATGAAAATTCCAAGACATCGTTAATAATTCCGAAGTCCCTCAAGATCGTCCCATTATTCTGACACCGATAAAGAACCATTTAAAAATCCCCATGTATTGTTGAAGTTTCATTAAATGTTTCATCATTCTCACCCCATTACCACTTCTCCCACCTCACTGTATTCCCACCTCACTATCTCTTCCATCCAGACTATATCATGTGTTGTAGCATTTTGTTAGATAACCTCATAACCTCTACTCAGCCTACCTAAACAAAAACACATCCACAGAATCCTTGGTAGACGACATTCGCGCAAAATGAGCGGGGCAGACGAGCAAAGAACAAGAATGTCATCACAAAAAGAGCTTCGAACACAGGTATCATAATGGGTTCGGTTGCGATGGAAGACGCAACACCCTTTACAAGACGTAACTCTACGTAAGTCGCGAGGAAAGTCTCCACAATCCCAAAAATAGCAGACATTGGCGTCGCGTCAGAAAGTTCGGAAGTATATCTTTTTTGGTCTCCTGCAGCATCGCCGAATTTATACCCGAATAGTAACAAAACAATAGACTAAAACCGGCAAAATTAAGTATAGTGAAGATCAAGGGATTGACAGGGTTCCGAGGTGGGTTAACGGAATAACTGGAAAAAAACTTTGTTTAAAGGAGAGAATAGGAGAAGTTTAGGAGAAAAGGGAGAGTCCCTGAGAAATCTTCCCACAGGGACACTCAGACACGCTCATGTAATGGAAAAATCAACACGCGTCGGAAAAAAGATGAGCTTCCTTCGATCAGATATAATTGTCAGGTGATGTGAGGGAGGACTTTTTCCATACATAGTACAGATTACAGAGGAGCCCGGTATCAGCGTATTCTTGTCTCATGAGTGAAACATTCGTGAAATCAAGGAAATCTTTGTCATTGACATATCCATGATATGTTTATGATATGCTGATGATATATTGATGATTTGTTGATGAAAAGTCCGGCGAAATACTCCGATAATGCACCCATATCGTAATGTCCCTTCTTTCCATGTAACCTCCCTTCTACTGATTCCTTCCCAACTGCATAGTTACCTCACGATGACCTCTAAAACTTTGTGTTGTAAGGTATAGTCCTTCCGGACATCCCTTGTTTGTACGCTCGTAAATAACCAGGCGTCGTGTTTCAAGAATTTGGCGTTTGCGTGAGTTGAGGTGGGGCAGGATATCGCGTGGGCATCGACCTCATCAAACGAAGACGTGGCACGTTGTCTTTCTTACAACTAGCAATACAAGCCATTAGACTCACTAGACTGTTCGCGCTAACAATGATACCTTTCCCCAGGTTTGGTATGTACATTTGTGTATGTGTCAGTATTTACATAGTCAACCCTTATACACTCGTCTGAATTATACCCAATGAGGATAATGGAAAACGTTGTGCCTTCTCCTTGACGAAAAAACGGGCTCACGAAACGGCGCGCGACGCCAACATGTTTTTTGTGGGACGCGCAATCAATGACACAAAAGCACACAACACAATAGTTATTGTTGTAAAGTGTGACAGGCGGTGTGTATTCGGGGGTCAAGGACACGGTCATATTGTCATCACCTTAATGAGCCTCCGGAGAGTGTCTGGCACAACTTAGCGAACTTTAGCAGGGGATTATTTTTTAATTTTTTTGCGGCCTGCATGGTTTCTTTTTTTAAAGGATTGGATATATATAAAGTCGATACTTTGCAACACATTTGAAACGGGAACACAGGTAGCGGGAATACCACACTTTATTAGAAAGCATTGCTCCGTTGGGACTTCACATTCATTATAGACTATTCATTAAACAATACACTCATTTGCATATACCCACCTGCATTCACTCATTATGTCTGACAGAGAAGCTTTGAAAGTGTTTTCTAGACAACCTGTGTCCACAGAGATGGTCAACTTTTTGGTGGCTACTACCTCCCTGGTCATCCAGGTCAAACAAACTTCACAATCCCCTTGCGCTGTGGTACCTACAAACAGCCTGGAGTTACATGTGCGGCAGGTATCCCTGTCTGTGCTGCTTTACACATTCATTAAGAGATTGGTACGTTATTCAAATGTGCAAACTCCAACATTGATGGCAACTCTTGTGTACTTGAACAAGTTACGCAATATCTTGCCTGCCAATGCCGTGGGCATTGAGACCACCCGTCACAGAATCTTCCTTGCCTCTCTCATTCTCAGTGCTAAGTCATTGAACGATTCCTCGCCTTTGAACAAGCACTGGACAAAGTACACTGATGGCCTCCTCCTGTTGGCTGAGGTCAACATGGCCGAACGCGAGTTGATCGGCTTATTGAAATGGGATGTTCTGGTAAAGGAAGATGAATTGGTGGTGGCATTGCAGCCATTCCTCAAGTCCATCAAGGTCTCATTGGCAAAGAAGGTTGAGGCAGAGGCTTCACAGAAGGCTTCACTCTACAGAATGTCGCAGTACACACACCGTGCAAGAAACGCATCCACGTTGAGCGTGGCGTCGTTGTCCAGTCCATCGGTGTACAATTTGTCGGGCAACTCCTCGAGATCGTCGTCGGGAACTTCATCCCCAACTTCGCCTTTGCTGCCTTACAGACTGCAATCGAGCTCCTCGATCTCATCGTACAACTCGACTATGTCACTTGCACACGCCCACCCTCATGGTTCTGCATACTCGTTGCGCAGCTCCAATCTGGCTTACCACTTGAAGAACCCGAACCTGTCAAATTTGAAAGGTTCTCTGGCCTCCTCATACAGTTTGTCAAGCACAAACTTGTCTACGATACCCGATGAGGACCAGTATGTGCCGAGACGCAGTCCCTTACGTGTTGTTCTGCGTAAACCAAGCAACGTTAGCTTACTGGGATCTCGTGTTTTAGTATAGATATGAATATTAATATGCATTGGGATAATTGTAGAGAACCTCTTGCAGTCCACTGGAAAAGCCTTGGGGCGGCTTGGATATTGAGTTGCTCTGGTGCACGTGAGGCGCATTTCTGCTTGTTCGCGCCTCAGCTCACGCAGGGGTCCGTATTTTGTCGCGACCCTGCGTTTGTGCGCGTTTTGAAAAATGCTTCACGGGGGGATTGAATGAAATGGTGGCTATGCTTATGATAAGGCAAGGGTAGAGGATTGATAAGATAATTGTTATATGTATCCGGATAAATGGTACTGATAATACTGATATTCTGATAAATTGCACAGTGATATTCTGAAATTGCACAGTGATATCCTGATAATTGTACGTCCGGGACATTCTGATAGTGGAATATTTAGCCGTAAGTGAATTTGATTTGATGGGCGTAACTCTACAGCATTCAATTAAAGCGGACTGATACTGTGATATTTGTTATAGGAAGCTTGCATGAATTATTGAAGCAGTGAGTGATCGTTTGAGCAAAGTTTTAATCAGTGAACTTAGCATTCTTTGATTCCATTGAACATGCTCTTGAACATGCTCTTGAAGGATGCTCTTGAAGGATGCTCTTGATGGATGCCCTTGATGGATGCCCTTGATGGATGCTCTTGATGTGCGTTACATATCCTTTGTCATGATTGTATCAACCATTTCTTACGATTCTACAGTTCTCACGCACTATATATAATTCTCCCTTCACTCCGAATCTCTCCTTATGATTTAATGTCCGTGTGGGTCCTCCTGCTTCTCCTCTGGCTGCACGGTAATCATGGTGTCGATTCTCAAGATGGCAATACAAGCCTCCAAAGCCAGTTTCAATGACTTAACCTTGGAGATCGTAGGCTCCAATACACCATGCTTGTTCTCATTCACGATTTTACCCTCGATCAAATCCAAACCGTAGTACTTGTACTGCTTTCTGTTCTCATCGGTCTGCGATGCAGAGTGGTATGTTCTCAACTTACTGACCAAGTCACTGGCATCCTTAGCAGCATTACTTGCTAAAGTCTTTGGAATCACAAGCAAAGCATTGGCAAACTCGGCAATAGCCAATTGTTCACGCAGACCAACAGTAGTAGCAAAGTTCTCCAAGTAAATATTGAGTGCAGCCTCCACAGCACCACCACCAGGCACCACATTACCACTCTCCAATGTACGCTTCACCACGGAAAGCGAGTCATGTAAAGAACGTTCCATCTCATCTAAGGAATAGTCATTAGGACCACGCAATATAATCGACAGCGATGAGTGTTGCTTTGTTCCCTTGATCAAAATGCACTCATCGTCACTTATTCTAGTTTGAACCACCTCTTCAGCAGAACCCAAGTAAGAGCTCTCAAATGTCTCCTCACCCTCCAAATTGGCCAAGTTACTAACCAAGGTAGCACCAGAAGCACGAGCGATTCTACGCAAATCTTCCTTCTTACATCTTCTCACTGCCATGGCACCAGCCTCCACAAACTCCTTGAGGCACAAGTCATCAATACCCTTTGTGGTCAAGATGACATTTGCACCGGCGTTCAAGATCTTTTGAATACGCTCAATAATGATACCATACTCACGCTTTCTGATCTCCTCCAACTGGTCTGGGTCATCGATATTGATCTGCACACCCATGGCCATACGTGCCTTCTGTAAGTTAATGTCCAAACAAGCGATCTTTGCATTCTTAACGGACTTGACCATAGCCTGTGATGCCACGGTACAGTTCAAAGCGTAACCGTTAACTAAGACAGACTCTGTAGCACTCTTTCCGTGAGCTTTCAAGACGTTGACAGCCTTGACTGGGTACTTGACTTCACCTTTACCATTAGTGGTCTTGACAGCCAACATTGCATCGACCACCATTTTACTGAAAAAGTCGGAGTCGGCACCGATGATCTTGGATGACATCGAAGTTTTAGCAATGTTCACGATGGTTTCCTTACCCAAAGCATCAACTGGTTGAGATAAGACCTCACGAATGTACCATACAGCTTCCTTGAGGGCCAAACGGTAACCAGAAATGATGGTTGTTGGATGAACGGTGTGCTTGACTAATTCGTTGGCTCTTCTGAGGAGTTCACTGGCGATGATGACTACTGAAGTGGTACCATCACCAACCTCACGATCTTGTTGTTGTGCCAACTCCACAAGGATTTTACCTGCTGGATGCTGGACATCGAGAAGAGATAAGATGGTGGCGCCGTCGTTGGTGACAGTAACGTCTCCGATGTCGTCGACCAACATCTTGTCGAGACCAACTGGTCCAAGTGACGACTTAACCACGTTAGCAACGGATGCGGCGGCCAAGACGTTCTGGTTGCGGATCTCGTTACCGCTGATCTTCTCTCCACCGAGGAAGAGTGTGTCGGAGCGAGCTGTAGAGAACATGTTGGTGAAAGAAAAAATCGATGAACAAAAAGGATAAAACAGGGAATAGAGAGAGGTTAACAATTGATCAGGTGAGATTAACAAAGAGACTAGGAAGTATGATTAAGATAACTAGGGAGAACTAGCATAAAGGGTATTAACAGAAGCAGCATAAAGGGTATTAATAGATAAAGGGTATTAATAGATAAAGGGTATTGACAGATGAAGGGTATTGACAGATAAAGGGTATTAAAAGAATTAGCATCAAAGGGAGGGCATGGAAAAGAGGATTATCTAATAGGATTAGTATCGAATCAAGAAGAATTAGAATCACTGAGAACATATGGACTAACAAGGTGTGAAGTGGTTGACAACTTGAGTGAAGTTTTTTAATGAAAAATAAGGCTGCGAAACGATCTCAGGTAGTAAATCGAAAATTCTATTTGGTTCCCACATAGTTAACAAATCCACACCATTAACAAACCCACACCATTAACAAACCCACACCATTAACATCTAGCAACACTATCTAATTCACTTGGGTAGCTGCCAACTATCTAATTAGCAACTCTCTTAACCCTAAGTACAATCAAGCAGCAACAAACGAATGGTGGCAACAAAGGAATTATACTTAATGGTGGCAACAAGCAATATACTTAACAATAGTGGAATCAACACCGACTTTAGTATACCAATCAGTCTTATTCTAAAAGGATTCTCGAACATTCCGAATTCGGTACGTCTAGGAATGTGTTTATATACAATTTTGAACCATTCATCATTCGAGTAACTGTGCTCGTCTGACATGAAATAACCACATTTGACAAATTATCCTTAGTATCAATTATCTTAACAACCTTCCCCTTCTCTTCACCCTCTCTCTTCAACTTCTCTCTTCACCTTCTCTTCATCTTCTTCACCTCCCTTTACCCTCTCTTTATATCTCTTCAGCTTGTCTTTACCTCCCTTCACTTAATCTTCATCACGCGTTTTTAGGTTTACACGACTTTGGCAACAAATCATTTTGTAAACAAATGTACCACACTATGCTTTCTACTATCAATCGCACTATCCCAGCTTCTCTCAATCGTGCATTCAGCACCACTGCTATCGCACGCTTCACTGTAACCCGCCCTGCTCTTGCTGCAACCAAAAAGGTTTCGGCAGACGCTAAGGCTAAGCAAAAGGTCAGAGCACAAATCAAGAAGGAACAAGCAAACCTTGCCAAATTGCAAAAGAAGTTCAAGGAGGCTAGCAAGAAGTTGGCTAAGGATCAAAAGGAGAGAGAGAAGAAAGCTGAACGTGATGCTTTGAAGCCTATCAGAAGAATTAACCTGTACGCTTACTTTGTCATGACTCAGAAAGGTCACTCTTTGTTGGAGTCTAGAGACAAATGGCACAAGTTGTCCGACAGCGAGAAAGCACAAATTGAGACCAAAACTAAGGAGTACAATGACAAGCGTGCTCAATTGCTTCCACCAAAGCCAAAGAAGCCTACACAGGGTTTTGCCTTATATGTCCAGGAGAATTATAAGAACAATGGTGAACCAGTGAAGGATGCCATCAAGGCTATTAGTGAACAGTGGAAGAAATTGTCTCTTCAACAAAAGGAAATCTACAATGTGCTGCAGGAGGAATTGACTCAGTACAAGAAGGACTTGGAGGCATGGAGAAAGACCAGATTGGAGAACTTTGCTAAGCAATAAATGCCACCCAAAAAGACCAAATTGGAGAAGTTTGTTAAGCAATAATTCCAGAATAAAAAAGTACTGTTGAGGAAGTATCCATTGAAGATTTGCTATGAACCTTTGTCTTTGGATACGTTAGTGTTTAATGTTGTGTTGCTACGTAAAATCCCGTGTTATTTCAATAATGTAGAAGAAAAGATAGGAGGTGAAATATTGATGGGAATGGATTGAGTATGATTGGGGTAGTATGTAATTTCACCAGCTATGATCTGATACCTGGACCTTCTTGAGATCAGGAACTTGTTGATACCTGAACCTTCTTGAGATCAGGAACTTGTTGATACCTGAACCTTCTTGAGATCAGGAACTTGTTGATACCTGGACCTTCTTGAGATCAGGAACTTGTTGATACCTGGACCTTCTTGAGATCAGGAACTTGTTGATGTCTGGACCTTCTTGAGATCAGGATCTTGTTGATGTCTGGACCTTCTTGATACCTGGACTTGATACCTCGACCTTGAGTCCTTCTTGAACCTTTCTAGAATTCTTCTTCCTTTGTCTTCTCTTCTTCTACAAATAGCCGCTGCGCTTTTGATATGAATTTACGAAGCCGATTAACAGTAATAAGCGAGAGTGCATCGATGATATTTCTTGATCATAATATAAAAGACTTGCTAACATCATCTATATAATCAACAAGATATATGGTCGCAATAAATTGGGTGCAAACAAATGGAATGTTAGGTGACACAAAATGCATCTGGTGCAAGTGCGTCTGATGACAAAAACGTAATAATCCTACAATCACACGAATATATGAAATTACACGAGAACATACACAAACAGTGTATCGAAAGAGTTCTCGAGAAGATCACCTTTGATCGTCTTCTTCAAAAATTGAATACTTTCATGATAATTACCATACCGGCTTCTATACACTCGAGGTTTTACTAGGACCTGTTTTAGGTTTGCTTTCACCTTGTTTCATCTCTGTTTTGAGTTTGAGCTTTCAGACAATCCTATAATCATGTTAACCACATACATACTGACGATTTGCTTTACCCGCCATCCTCTTCACCAAACCTTGCCTGTTATTCGGTTCCGTTTCTTTTGCTGTACCCTAGCCGTTCCTCCGTTTCTGACATCATGTGGTCGGCACGTGAGATATGGCTGCAACAGATAGGGCATTAGACAATTGATAGGAACCAAAGGTACTTAAGGAACCACAGTATCCAAAGTGCCACAAATGCTCTTAATATAAATAACCCCAACTACCCGAGGTCCTTATGGGTTTTACATTTAATACTCACGGTGTTTCTTCTTCTATATGGAAGCTTCTCGAGGGTTGATTTCTTCATCACCCCTGATATGTTTGCCTCTAATCTCCCTACTCCATTCCTCACATTTACATTCCGTATATCTCTTAAATACCTCCGTTCTTTTCTCCCTCTCTAGACAGTTCCAGACAGTTCCAGACGTTCTCCTCTACAAAATCGTACATCTCTTGCGCTTTCTCACCACAGGTGGTTCCAATGCCGCGACGATGGCCTCGTCAAACACCGTTTTCAACCCACGCTGGGTCAAGGCAGAGCACTCCACGTAGGTTACGGCACGCAACTCCTTGGCCAACTTCTCACCCATCTCATAGGTGATGGGCGACAACTTTTGCCTCTGCAAACGCTGCAAAATGACCTCGTCATTACGCAAATCAGTCTGGGTACCCACAATGAGGCATGGGACGCCTGGACAGTGGTGGTGCACTTCGGGGAACCACTTTTCCTTGACGTTCTCAAAGGATGCTGGGGCAATGACCGAGAAACATACGAGGAAGACATCGGTCGAAGGGTAGGACAACGGACGCAATCTATCGTAGTCCTCCTGTCCAGCGGTGTCGAAGAGACCGAGTGTGAACGGCTCGTCGCCAATCATCACGGTAACTGCATAGTTGTCGAACACAGTCGGCACGTAGTCTGCTGGGAACTTGGACGTTGTGTAGGATATCAAGAGACACGTTTTGCCGACGGCACCATCGCCGACAACGACACACTTTATGGTTTGCATTTGATCTTATCGGGGTATGGCTCGATGGGTATGTTCGTCACCCTCTGCGTGTACGGGTCAAAGTCTGTTTTTTTTTTTTTGATTCTCTGATTTTTCCCATTTTGAGTTTCGATACTTTTGAAGAGTTTTCCGCAGCTGACTCAGCGCTGACTCAGACATATTCAAGGCAAATGGTAGCGCGACAAAGATAGGGGTTAAGATTGGGAAAGATAGGGAGGAAGAGGGGCACGAAAGAGGGGAGAGGAAAATTAGGACTGAGAAATGGTATGATAGGAATAGAATGGAATAGAATAGAGTAGAGTATGAATAGAGTAGAGTATGAATAGAGTAGAGTATGAATAGAGTAGAGTATGAATAGAGTAGAATATGATTAGAATGGAGTAGAATATAATGAGAATAGGATTAGAATGGGGATTGACTGAGAATAGTGAGATATATTGGAATGGAAAGAGGAATAACAAGTGTAGTCAAGTTATGTTCATAAAAGTGAAGACTGATTATAGTTAGGCTCTTGATACATGATACCGATAACAATCGTAAGTTTACGCGGTACGGCCGAAAAGAAAAGCTAAATTATTTGAGCCAGTGGCCGTTGATAATATTTCAAGTGGTATTTTTAGCTGTTGCTAATTACTATCTTATAGTTATGTCGTAAATTACGGTTTCTCCGCATACGTTATCTATGCTCTATATGCCCTTTATTACCTAGCAATCAGCAGCACCAATATTCACTAGATATCGCCTAGGTGAAACATTCACCTTTGGCCAATGCTTCCCCTAGGTCAATGTATTCTTCAATCAAGGTCGATGTCACCTAACGTCAATGCTTTACCGAAGATGCCACCTAAGGTCGATCAATTAGTATTTGTCTTCCTCGTTCTATTTCATATCGAATACGCCATCGCGCATCACGTCCAAGTTACTAGTGATATCACTAGGTAAGTTGTCTGTATCGGCCAATTTCGTGGCCAATAATCCCGAAGGGTCAAACTTGGAAATCTCCTCATCAATCTCGTTGTTAACTATCAGTGGACCTCCACCGAGGAAGTCCAACATCATAGTCATTCCTCCCGCACCACCAGCATACTCCTCAACGTCAACAGGTAAAACTTGCGAAACACCCTCCAAGAACCACACCTTATCCTTGAGCTCCGTCGTGAAGGAGCGCAACAACTTATAGTACGAACGCATTATACGCATAGCCTTGACATCTCCCGTCATCAAAAGTGATAAGAACGACTTGTCAAGGAGCGCAGGAAAGGCGAAAATACGCAAGATAAAATCAGACTTGTAGCGCTCCTTATGCAACTTATTGAGATAGGCTAGCGTAATCAAGTACGGACTCTCGATTTCCACGGGAAACAAGTCTTCAATATCCAGGTCATGGCACTCGAGATCGGTATAATAACGATTATTGCCATCGCCGTCCTTACGGATGTTCACACGTTGGTTGATTAACTCTCCAATATCCCCCAAATCCACCGAAATGAACTTGTAGAATCTCAGCCGCTCCGTCAATGGCCACACCGCAGTCAAAATCGTCGCAGCACCCTTCACGTGGAAGATCCACGCCAGCGCAGGAAGCAGTTTGGGCGATGTCGATGAAGGGAAGCTGGCATTCGCAAGGGCGTCCATAATGAGAATGAGCGCACTTGCCACGAGAGCATCAGTGTTATCTGCATTGATATTAAGAACAGCCTCACGTAACAACCTAAGTGCATCACCACGATGGCTAGTCACACACTGATCGAGTCCCTTCTCTGTACGTGACAAATGCGTGGCACTAAATGCGAGCAACAGGTGCATAAGGAACGGGTGCTCAAACGCGAGCATCGGGATGTCGTAGTTCCAGATGTTGGTATCGGAAATACCTGCGCCCGTGATTGTGCCTGATACTTGGGAAGTGTAGTGGAACATGAGTCGTAAGTCGAGCATATTAAGTGACGAAGTGTCACCAAGGGGACTGGGAATCCCACCTGGTGGGGGTGCATTATTGTTGGTGGAGGTAGAGTTAGCATTGTTATCATTATTGGCGGTATCAGTGTTATTGCTAGTTGTGTTTGAATCCGCTGTCTTATCGTCCTTTCTCTCGAGAAGCGAACCTAACGAACCCAAATTATTGAGATCAATAGGTAAGTTGGCCAAAGTGGCGAGATTCGAGAGTGATGCTAACCCACCTAACAGACTGAGGTCCGTACCTAAACCACTGAGGTTGTTGACCAAATGACTGAGATTGATGTTATTAAGATTTCCCGCACTGAGAAGACTCGATGCAGCGGAAGCTGCCTGATTGCTGTTTATGGAACTACCGGACAAAGCTGTTGCAGCAGCAGCTGCTAACGTGGTTGCCGTGGGCATGGGTTCCTCAGTGAGTTCAGAAAAATCGGCCGTAAAGCCCATAGGTGGAACCTCGGATTTAGTCGGTGGACTTGGCGTTACTGCCGGAGTTGCCTGTTGTGCTCCTGGACTCAGCAGAAGAGGAGAGGCTAATGGAGGCGATTCTGCGCTGAGTTTCCTCTTTTTGGTGGGCTCAGGGCTTTCCACATACCCACAAGTGAGCTTCATATGTATGCAATTACCACAACTTGGCTTCTTTTCGTCACACTTGACGCGTCTCTTCTTGCACGTAGAGCATCCATTACGCGATTTTTGGTGGAATTTGCGCTTTCCGGTGGATGTTTTCGATGGCTTTTCCATGGTTGATGAATGGTTGAACTGTCGGGTAAGATAAAACTAGATGGACCCCTAGGTTGCTTTCTTGAATGGTTTCTTGAATGGTTTTCTCGAATAACTCTCTTCTGTGTATCTGATGCTACTTATCGCAGATACACGTAACTCCTTGAACCATCCACAGTGGGTAGTTAAACAGAATGGGTGGGGTGATGTTGTCTTGAATGTGTTTAGTGAGCGGTAAAAAACACAGTGTCCGTGGTTTTGAAGATGGCTGTTACTTTTTTCTCTCTGCGGTCAGTTGAATGGACACAGTGGTTCGTAGCACTCAGTTGAATGGAAGTGGGACACACGTCTTGGGAGGTTTGTGTGTTTAAAAAGAGTGTGGGCTGACGTCGTATAGCTCGTTTAATTTTTTTTTTTGTAAACCGATATAGTGGCAGTGCACGGAATCAAGACGGATCATGTCACGGAACACGGATCAAACATCATCGACCCCACAGCACTCTCGCCTATGGCAAGGTAGCAAAAGGGGTTTGACGTGGCACGTGAAAATTAGCACGTGAACTAATGCACGGAGTTTTTACGGAGTAAGTCATATAGCTTGATATGAGTGTGGTTAGTCACAGAGCATATAGATCATAGTCATCATAGAGCACAGTAGTCATAGAGCATGGTGTAAATTAGAGCAGAGCATGGTGTAAATACAATAGCACTGTATGAACCACTCATACGGTATAAACTACCTTAACAACCTAACTTGACGCGTATGCTTAGTAAGCACCCGATTGATAGCGTTCACCAGAAGATCCTACGATTTCAATACTCATGTGTTCCAATTTTTCATACATGGTTTCATTACTTTCATTCATGTTCATTTCTTCATTCATGTGCTCTCCAATAATCTATAAACTAACCTATCTTTCTATGACAATACACTAACAAACCCCTTCTCATGCACGAGAAAGCGCCTGCACTCACCACGACCTCCACGAGGCATCTTCTCCAACACATTGCTTTCGATCAACAACTCCGGGTCATTTGCATGCTGCTTCTTACCCAAGAAACTGCTATATCCTGAAATCGTAGCTTCACGTCCCACCCACTTCTCAAACGATTGAAGTTTTGGCACGCAGCTTGCAATGAATTGCTTTTCCGCCTCAGGTGTCCAGTCCTCCAACCTGTAGAAGCGATGCTTACTCACAGTATCCGCAGTGCGCACGCAGCCAACCACTGAATCACGGCAATGCTGTGATGAGTCGGTGGTCGACACAGATGCACGGCGTGAGAACAACAGGTCTGATGATTCGACTGAACTAATTGACCCATGCGACGCCGCGCGCACACGTTGACAGCAGCCCATAGGTTCATTGATGGGTCCTTCCTTGTAATCGCGTGGGGGTTGCTCGGCTTCAGAAGCAAGGAGAATATCGATGTTGTTACGACCTGGGATGGTCTTGGTACGCGTCTCACGGCGCAGGTCCAAAGGTTCACTTAAATCCTTACCGATGTGAAGTGCACGGCACCACTCGACCATTCCATGGAATGACCACATCTGTAAGAGAATCTGTTGGAATTCTACTCTCACGCGAAGCGTGTTCTTGTAGCGGATATGTGCGAGAACCTGCTCGTCGTCCGACCCCACGCTTGGCGCCAACCCGGCCTGCATATTACTCAAAGTATACGAGTGCAACAAGCGACCGCGGTGTGGATGCAGAGCAGTGTATTCGGGCTCAAAGAGCATATTGTTATCTTTCAACTCATTATAGTAGCGTGGTAATGCGTGCAACTTACGTGCGAGCTTCGACTGCTTGTGCTTGTGTTTGAGCTTGCCGACACGCGTTTGACTATAAGCATATTGCTGACTGGAGTTGAGATCGGCGACGCCAACTTCACCGTCCTCATCGCTGTCCAAATCGTCGACACCCGTTGTTGTCGTCAGCACCATGTTGACGTCATTATAGAGTGCCAAGATCACGTCTAAACACTTACGTTCCGTGTCCACCTCGTACATATTGAGCTGTGTCAGGTTGAGCTCGAGTACCACTGGCTTCCATGCTCTATCTTTGCTTGCGGTATATGGCGACACGAACTCTGTCTTGAGAAGCGCGAGCCCATGCAACTGGAGTGAAGGAACATATGATGGAAGAACATCGCGTGGCTTTGAGTATGATGGGGGCAATGTTGCCGAGCGTGACGACTCATATGGAGGAGCTGCCACTGTAGGCGCCGGGTATGGTGAATCGCTCATGTTATTGTTTAGAAACCAAGGCTTGTGAATGATGATCAAGGTTTGTGAACGATAATCAAAGTTTCAAAGAATGAGAATTTGTTACCAAAGTTGAGAATGATTTGTTACCAGGTTCAAGAAATACCAAGGTCTGAGTGATTTATTTGTTGTCATTTGAAATGGCAGCTTTTCTTCTATATATATCATCATGTGCCGGTGTTATCGGAGCTTCCCCATGCATTGCTTTTTTTAACCGCAGAGCATGATGTACAAAAGCAAGCATCACGCATAATAGTTGTGTGTTCACGAGAGGCTCGGCCCGACCAAGAGTGCCCAGGGCTTGGCCATATCGGCTTAAGTGGGGCATTTCTTGTCTGCTCACCATCGCTCATGGCCATATCGCGGGCTTAAGTCGGTGTATATATGGCTTGGTGTTGGCTTGTCAAGTGTCACAAAGGATTTGAGTGCACAAAAAGTAGGCTTACGAGGAAGGGCTGGACGGAGAGTGTACCGAAATGTAGCAGGATATCAACGCTCAGAAAGACTTGTGGCTCGGCAACTAATAGTATACCCTGATAAGTGTAGTATATCACGACCAACGATCAGGTAAATGTACCCTCCCCAACAAACGTAGTTTGTGTTCTGACTATGTGGCATTCGTATAACCAAGACTTTTTAGTGAGCGGGGAATTGAGTGGCGCGGAGATGCTCAAGTCGACGAAGGTAACTAGCGGAGCAAGTGAGGTTTCTCCGTCGGTCACCCTTTCTGTAACGCGCTTGTATGTAGTTTCCGAGCAAATTTCGGTGCACAAGTGAGCACTGATCTGTCAAAGTCTGTGGCCGATATGGCCACCGGTAACTCCGCACGCGATAAGCAATAGGAGGGAGGAGGGGTAGCTGGGGGGATTCCCCACGGTAAACAAGTTACTGACTTTGGGAGTAATAATCAACAGTAGAGTGGGGAGATTGTGCGATGGTAAACATTAGTAAGTTGAAGACTTGGCTAATATTAGTAAGATCGAGAGGGTCCAGAATGGGTTCGGAGTGGGGAAGATATGAGTGCTAAAGATATGGAAGAGGATATAGGGAGGAATATAGAGGGATAGTATCCATGATACATGACTTTTACATGTTTAACGTGACCTGAGCGATTAGCCCATAGGTGATTCCTATGTTGGCCCATAGTTGATTCCTATGACCATTGCTAAGGTAATGACGGATGAAATCTGACGTCATGGTGCTGCGCGAATCGTTCGCATGCATGTCGCATAAAATGTGCAGAAACGGTCAAGACACAAAACCCAACGGTTTATAGAGGAGACAGGAGATGAACTGAACTAGAAGAGATGAAGTGAATAATGAGAGGAGAGCAAAAGAATTAAATAGGAGGAAATGAAGAGGACAAGTGAAGAGGAGAAATATATGACATAGGATATAAAAGAAGGAATGGATACCCTTTGAAATGGCGTTTCAAGTGGAATGGATGAATATGGAGGTCATATTTCAGGTAATTTGCGGCAATATTCAATAATTGAGAGCATCCAGAAATTAGATCAATGAGAAACAGAGAAAAAGCCAGAGATCACAGAAGAGACTACAGGGAAGTCAAATTCGTGAACTAAGAGGTTTACAACAACTTTTTAGTGGTTCATCTCTACCTTAGCTGTTCACTTCAGTGCCACTTTTTTTTTCTCGCTGACCTACTGCATCAAAAATACCACTAAGAGCTTTAGTGAGCGTTACAATGCGGTTTCAACGTCTACATTTTTGTGATGTCTGAATGGGAGTAAGCACTATTACATGGACTATGATAGGCTGGTTTATATGGCACAAAACCATCTCAGTGTCTTTAGGTCAGGTTTCAGACTGCTGAGGGAAGTCATCATCGAGTTAATGGACAAGCGGATTGATGTTAGTCCATACTGTCAAATTGTTCATGTCGATAATCAAAATTTTAGTGATCATTCCATAATGTCAATATGTATTCACCATGTTCATGCCCACTATCAACATTTTAGTGCTCACCCATACAATCTTTTACCCTCTCCACTAACTCCGCCTTCTTCCCCCCACTGTTTTTGCCTCGTGACTGCAAAAACAGCTTCAACTGTGCGACTGTCATCTTGGTCAAGGTGTCATTTTCGTATGCAGTTTGCACGTCGACTTCGACCACCTTGATTCTCTTCGGCGATGGCTCTGGCAATGACTCAGTTGCAAACTGCTGCTGGTACTCCTGAATTACACTCTGGGCCTCACGTAAACTACCAGCACCGATTTTGTTGACTCGTGCATGCAACTCAGCGAGTCTCCGCACGCTGGCATCTCCAGCAGCTTCACCCTTCTCCTCATAATCGATCTGCAACAATTCGTGCTTTACAACGTCATAGAAGTGGTTGAGAGTAGGATTGGGGTTATCTCCAGGAACGTACCGCCTAACGAAGAACTGACTGAAGAGGTCAGTGTATGCATGCCATAAGCGCTCAAGGTACTCGTCGGGCTTCAGATCGGCGGACTCATGGAAAAACGGCTCCAGACCAAACATAACGGGAAGCAGACGTATGTCATCAAGCCATGGCATGCGCATGAGCAAGAACCCTTGAGGGAGATCCTTAGATGCTGTGGCCATCATGGCGTATATTGACGGCCTACTGTTTTTCTTCGTGCAGCCAAACACTACCGCATGCTTGTTCAATTTCACACATGATTGATAGAGAGATGCAAATGTTCGGGCCGAGTGTGTGTAGCCTCCACTACCGCCTTGACCGTCGTCAAAGTCCGCAGTGATGAACCGTGGTGGAGACGTGTTGTATACAGGTATGAAGGCACTGTTATCACGGAAGCAAAGGAGTTTGAGGTATGGAGGATAAGTGAGGGGATCAGTAGAATCGTAAATGTTATCATCGTCAAGTCCTTCAGATTTATGAAGTTCTTCCCGATCCCCATTTTCTCCATCTTCTTCGTCACTCTCGTCGTAGTCTGTCTCATCACCTGCAAGCAACTGATTGTTAGAGTGATTATTTTCTTGCTTCACATGTGGCTCTTGCTGGTCGTTTTCTTTATGATCTTTTGGACCTTTCTGGTAACCCTCTTTATGATCTCTTGTATTTTCCTTCTGTATGTTTCCTTTCTCTTCTCTCTCTCCACTATCAAATACGTAACAACTCATAAACTCCATTACGTCGTCGCGTACCACGACCACGCCCCCAGGCACACTGAAACCACGCACAGTATCCTCCAGCTTGACTTCCTCATCTGCAGCGATCATCCGAGATTCTAAGTGTACCTTCTTGAGGGTGTCACGCTCACTATACAAGTGTAAATCAGTCTTCAATCGCTCGGGCTGGTATAACGTATACCCTCGTACCGTACACCCCAATGCAGCCCCAACTCCAGGACCATCACTAAGTACTAGATTGCACGAAAACTGCTGTCTACGCACTTCCTTGATGCGCAAGATACTCGCACGGATCTGAGAGTTGAGCTGAGTGGTGAATACAGGCTTTCGTGGTCGTCTTGTACCCGTATCATTCTTACTCAAGTAGTTTGTATTGAGAAACAAATCACGGTATTTAGTCATGTCGAAGGTCTTGTCCTTAGGTGCAAGGAAAAGCGGGCTCACAGTATACCCGTAGCTATAGAAATCGTCAATTACTCGGCGTGCAGCCACATATGCATCATTATCATCATAGGGCTGGTCATTGGCAGTAAACCACATACACCGCCGCACATTAAAGTAAGGTTTTGCCATGAAGTCGTCAAGAACCTTGCCGAGCACGCTCGCAAGATGGTTCCCTTCTGGTGCCCGATACACGAAGAGATCATCAATGGCACGCGATCCACACGTGACATCCACGACCAAGTCACTCAAGAGTTTCATGTTAGTTGTGTTGAGGCTGTTCATTGAGAAGAGTTTATAGAGACCTGCTCGGCGGAGTACTGGTTTGAGGTGAGCTTTTGATGCAGTTTCATCCAAGTTGTATAAGTAGATTCCCACTCCAGTGGCTTTCATGGTGATGACTAAGTCAGCCATTAAATCGTTAATGGCGCGGAGGATTTCGAGAAGCTGACATGATTCTATGTCTTTATGGGTAGTAAGAAGATCAGGTGTGACCTCAATAAGGAACACAATTCCTTCTTTGATTTCAAATTGTTTATATGTGTCCATAGATGATAGGTGGTTGGATGATAAGATGTGGTGTATGGTAGGATTATCTGGTAATATATGGATAGTTTATGGGATAGGGTTGATTAGAAGCCTATTGCTCAGATGTATTAGATTGTCTCATGTGATAAGAGTCACGAATGATATGAAAAGATCGTGGAGTAGCTTCAATTGTTAGATATGATTGATTGTTGAAAGCTACTATTGGATCACTTGTTATTTCTAGTTGTAGTTGTATTCTTTGTTCCTTGTATTCCCAGTTAGTTCCTAGGAATGTTCTATTGGTTGGTTCGTGGTTGTGGTTCCAAGTAGTTTTGTATGAGGGTCTGATTGTACTTCCTAATAGTACTTTTCCTGTTCGTTCCCCTATTCCGAACCTTTTTACTAACCCGTCTTAACTTTTCTGTGTTTTTTCTCCATGGCCATTCACTTTATCTTGGTCCTCAATAGACAGGGCAAGGCACGGCTTGTCAAATGGTTCAATGCCAACTATACACAACAGGACCAACAACGATATGTACTGGAGATTCATCGGCTCATTAGTTCGCGTGATACCAAATATCAGAGTAACTTTGTGGAGTACCAACTGGTTAAGTTGGTTTACCGGCGGTACGCGGGACTTTACTTTATCACACTGATCGACTTGGCGGATTCGGAGTTACTGTACCTTGAGTCACTTCATTTCTTTGTGGAGATCTTGGACACTTACTTTAATAATGTGTGTGAGTTGGACTTGGTATTCAATTTCTATAAGTTATATGCGATTTTGGACGAGATTTACCTTGGTGGTGAATTACAAGAGATTCTGAAGAAGAAGATATTGGATCGGTTGGCATATTTGGATGGGTTGGATTAGGAAGACTCTCTAGGTATAAAGGATGAGTAGGTAGAAGGGACTGGATGAATAGGTAGAAAACAACTGGATAAAATGGATGATATATGATGGTGTAGAGGGAGGGGATGGTAGAGGAATCGAGGAGGAAATGATGGAGGAAACGAAACGACGGACATAGAGGAAACGATGAATGGATAGAGGGATGTATATGGAGATAATTATGGGTTTTACTGATATAGGTTAGTTACTTGTGTTTTTGATAATCTTTATGGAAAGATTGACTCTAGAATTCACTGCTGTCTGATCAGACTCAGTCATAGGATGATCAGGAAATTGAAAGTCTATCTCTTTTCATGTATTTATCATATGCTACCGGATCAGCTTTAGCTTTCCGTCTTCTCCTGTATCTTTATTCTTGATTTCCTCATTCCTTCTATTCTCTCTTGATTCCCTTGACTTCTTCATTCCCTCGTCTTCATTCCCTTGTCTTCATTCCCTCGTCTTCATTCCTTTGTCTTCATTCCCTTGACTTCATTCCCTTGTCTTCATTCCCTTGTCTTCATTCCCTTCTCCTCTTCCTTTCTTTACTTCAAATACTCTAAATCTGTTGGAACAGGCAATTTCTCAACCAAATTCCATATTTTAGCTTCAACCACGTCGATTGAATCGTCCTCCACCTCCAAAACACTCACATTCTTGCCGAAACGTAAGACGTCCAAGAACTTTTCCTTGACCTGAGCCTGGAAATCGACATTTTCATAGCGCTCGTCACCAAAACCGGCACGAGCACGAATAGCATCCATACTCAAACTGAGGAAGATAGTGAGATCAGGCTGTGGTAAACCAATTTCACCAGAATACAACCAAGCCACATCATTAATCGTCTTTTTAGCCAAAGTATACGCCAAACCCGAGTAGAAGTAACGATCGAGCACAACGGAAGTACCTGAGGCGAGAAGCTCTTCTATATGCAGCTTGAGTTCCCAGCGATTTGCTTGAAAGAGAAGGTGTAACGCGTGATCATCGATATCGACTGACGCGTCAGTAAGATACGCGTTAATGAGCTTTCCCACATGGGTTTCACGAGCGGGAAACTTGAGTAGAACACCGTTGAGGTGTTGACGAAGGAGCTCGGCTTGAGTAGACTTGCCGGATCTGTCGAGACCCTCAATGAGGATCAACTTTCCGCGCATAGAGTAGAGGAAAAGAAGGAAGAGGAAAAAGAAGGGAGGAAAAGAGGAAAAGGGAAGAGAAAAGGGAAGAGAAAAGAAGGAAATCAAACTAACAAGGAATTGAGTATGAGAAGATAGTGTGACAGGTGGTAATAGTATGAAAAGTAGTAATAGTATGAAAAGTAGTAATAGTATGAAAAGTAGTAATAGTATGAAAAGTAGTAATAGTATGAAAAGTAGTAATAGTATGAAAAGTAGTAATAGTATGAAAAGTAGTAATAGTATGAAAAGTAGTAATAGTATGAAGAGTAGTAATAGTATGAGAATTAAGACTAGTGAATAATATGAGAATACTTTCAGAATACTATCAGAATAGAAGGAATATTACATTATGAGAATATCGTGACAAAAGTACCAGAATAGTGATGACAGTATCAGAATAGGATGAGATTATGAGTATGATCATCATGCAATCTCCACAATGCCGACTCAACTATACTTCAATCTTATTCTGACATACTTCACATCACTCGTCATCTTTGCCTTTTCCTACTTCCTCTTCTTCTCCCTCTTTTCTTCTCTTTTCCTACTTCCTCTTCTTCTCCCTCTTTTCTTCTCTTTTCCTCCTTTCTTCTCTTTCCCTCCTTTCTTCTCCTTTCCTCCTTTCTTCTCTTTCCCTCCTTTCTTCTCCTTTCCTCCTTTCTCTATGTCGACGGGAACATGACCGAAAGACTCAATGACTTTAGTCTCATCAAACGGAGATACGCCCTTCTTTATTTTAGTATCCGTACATACACCCGACGTAGACCGCAGTGCAATACATACGGCCGACGGCACGGGAGTCCAGTGGCTATCAAGTTCTCACACTGACCGTGAGAACGACGCTACTGAGACGGATGCTTAAATAAAAAAAATTTCGCGTTGGTTTTCTTTTATAGTGCGGAAAAAGAAAAGAAGACAATGAGTGATCAGAAGGAAAGGATGATGGAAAGGAAGAGCGAGGAAACATAATAAAGGATAGAGATCAAGACAATGAGATAAGAAAGAGAGGTAAGAAAGAGAAGAAAGAAAGAGTGGAAAGAAGTAATAAAAGATAACTTGGAGATTACTTGGGAATAACTTGGGAATAACTTGGGAATAACTTGGGAATAACTTGGGAATAACTTGGGAATAACTTGGGAATAACTTGGGAATAACTTGGGAATAACTTGGGAATAACTTGAAAAGATAGATTAAGTGGAAATAGTGGTAAACGCCCCTGAACTCTCTTGTTCTCTCAAATCTCACTTGATCTACCAAGCCTCCAAAAAAAATAACACTAAGCCAATCGAGCAAGAATACTAAAAGATCTAAAACATGTCTAAAGGTAAAGATTATAAGTACCAATCAACCCAAATCAACCCAAATCAAACCTTATCAACCATAACCAAGTCAAATCAATCAAAATTGATCCAAATCAACCGTAATCATTTCCAACCATTCCACCCAAACAACTTTAACATATTTCACATTCCTCAGCAAGACAGTTCCACCTCACAGCCCCAGCCATTCTATATCATATAACCCATTTTCTCAAACATATCCCATTTTCTCAAACATATAACCCATTACATATAACCCATTTCCACTCATATACCCGATTTCCACTCATATATCCCATTTCCTCTTTATATATCCAACTTCTGTTTCTTCATCTCTTGTCTCACCATTTTCTGCTTTTCCTTCCGTAGATTCCGTAACAACCTCTTTAACGCTTCCCCCATGCTCATTTTAGCATATTTCGCATCCTTTATGCTCATCCTGTATACCCAACCTCATCCGTCTCATACCCTCTCACCTCTTTTCCTTCCCCCTTTCAGTCCCCCTCCCTCAGCCCCCGACATTTTTGGCGCGCTTTTTTCACCAACAAAACTCCAGACAACATGTCGGTCCTGGTGTTAACAAGTACGTAGCACACATTCGCTTTCAAACATAACTAACAGTCAGTCGGGTCCAGTCCCCATCTATTCTTCTACGCATGGAAGTTGCAAGAAACCCGATCCGCCGAGGTAACAGTGGTAAGCAAACGTGCCCGCAACGACTTCGCCTTCAGACTGGCTTCGTCGCAAGATCACCGTTTTCGCCCTCACCGTGTATACCAACTGCTCGCGCAGGTCGAACCTCAACACTTCGATGTGGTGGTGGTAGCATGTAGCCAACTCCAACAAATCCAAGCCGTGGTGGCCGAGGCAGCCCCATTAATGGCTCCGGACGCCCTTGTGGTGATCGAATCAACGCGGTTTGTCAACCTTGAACCTTTTGTACTGCTTAGTTTACCAAAGGGTGCATCTCAGGCTGTGGTATCCATCATGAATGAACTCGATGTAAGGCCTGTTTCAACTGGTACTTATGCTTTTGTTAATAGGTGCCCTCATGAGCCTCGGGTTTACCTTGGTACGTCGCTGAGCGACGCTCGTACGGTACAAGCTAACCGTAATTACCAACGGTTTGCCAAATTGTGGGCCGCTGTTCAAAGCTCTCGCGCTCCTGGAAGTGTCGCGGTGGTCAAAGCGCTCAATAAGAAAGAATTCATGACTTATCAGTGGAAGTTGGCACTTCCAGCAATTGTATTCCACCTGTTACTGGTGGTTTTTGAAGCTGATACTCCACAAGCACTCACGCAACAGATCTTGTGTAAGCCTTTAGTCACTGGTCTTGTTAATGAGGTGTTCCGAATCATCAAGAAAATGGATTGTAAATTGGTAAAGGGCTCTGAAAATGAAGCTAACTTGGTACAAAATGAGCTCACCATGTTCCGTGGCACTCCTACACCGGGTTTCCCGCCTTATTTCCATGCTAATCCGCTATTCTATAGCTTCTACCATAAGCATGCATTGGATACAGATTTGTTATTGTTGCAACCTATTCTTTTAGGAGATGACCATGGTGTACGTACGCCATACTTGGAGAACCTTTATTCTATTATCTGTCAATTGGCCCGCATTAACAAGGACTCCACGAGTGTATTCTTCCAGCGGAAAGACTCGAAGAAGGATTCTTCAGAGGATGGTTCGAAGTCGAAGGAACTCGCCGCAGAATATTCTCGTCTCCAGGAGGATGTGTCACTGCATGACGCGAAACTTCTGTCACTCGTACTTCAAATCACCGAGGCAGAACAGCAACTCCTGGCGGCATCAGAACGTGCTCAAACAGCCCTGAGGGCAACAATTGAAGCAGAAGAGCGCGCGCAAAATGCCCAAAAGGCTGCTGCAGAGGCTGAACAAAGGGTCCAAAATGCCCAAAGGGCTGCAGTCGAGGCTGAACAGAGAGTTCAAAGTGCACAGAGAGCTACTGTTGAAGCTGAACAGAGAGCTGCGGCTGAAGAACAGCGAATTAATGCCCTGAGGGCTGCTGAAGAACAACGAATGAATGCCCTGAGGGCCACTGCAGATGAACAAGGGAATAGGGCTGTTGGACAAAAGGCTGTTGAAGAACCCGCGAATGTACCCGCAGATGTCATGACACCACAGGCCAATCTCCACGAATTTGCAAACATTGTGGTATATGACCTGCCGGCACGCCCTAAAGAGGAACAAGGCGAGAGAGAGCAGGGAGTGAAAGAGCAGGGAAGAGAACAAGAGCAGATGACTCCAAAGCAGGTACCAAGTCAGATGAATGGCGCACCTAACGGATATGCGTATGGCAGCGGTGGCAGCGGTGGTAGCAACGGAAGCAACAGTAACAATGTCCCTAACGGTTACAATGGTAACAACGCAGCTAACGGCTTCAATGGTAACATGGCTAATGGTTACAATGGAGGCGCCAATAACGGACCTGGATATGCACCAGGCTACGGACCTGGATACAATGGACAAGCCTACAACGGGCCAGGTTATAACGGACCAGGTTACAATGGACCAGGTTATAATGGACCAGCCTACAATGGATCCGGCTACAATGGATCCGGTTATAACGGACCAGCCTATAATGGACCCGGCTACAATGCTGGTTCTGGACCTAGTCATCCCGGACCTGGCCCCGGTTATGCTGGTTCTGGACCTAGCTACTCTAGTAGCCACTCTGGCCAACCTGCCACATTGGCCGGTCCATATAAAACTCTTCCCAAGAACGGCAGCTATTCCAACATGGATCAGATCCCACCACATGGGCTCCCATCTACAGGCATGCCTGGTGGTCAGTTGCCTCCTCACTTACGCGGCCAGGAGCTGAGGGATAGTATGGTATCTAACGTGAACCGCTACCAACAGCCCGGTCCACGGCGCGTTCCTTCGGGCGCGAGCTACTATGACATGAGTGGCATGCAGTCCAACCTCCCTTCATTCAACAATGCCGCACCCATCGATCCGTTCCTCGAGCTGCGCTTCAAGGCCAATCCCAAGAAGCCTAATCGTCGCTCAGCATTACCATCCATGAGTGGTAACATCGACGGTATGGATATGGGTGGCCGAGGTGGAATGCCACAGCCAGGTCAATCTGCGAAATACCGCTCGATGGCACCAGGGACTTTCGGTCCGGGTCTCGGATCGTTGCTGGGACCAACTGGAGGATCTTCAGGATCTTCGGCACCAACTGGGGCATCCTCGGGATCTTCGGGACCAACAACTTCATCCATTTCACCGCAGAATAGGGCAGCATCAGCTTCGCTGAACTTTTTGCAGCCGCCGGTTCAGAACGCACTGCTGGGATCGAGCACGCAAACCTACGATACGCCCAAGACCAATGAGGAAGAGGGCGTGAACAGCTTTTCGATGGCAGTTCCAGAGACACAGGCACCAGAGACTCCAGCTGTTCCTTTGGGCGGTATAGCTTCTTCCGAACCATCCAAGAAGAAGAAGGGTTTCTTCCGCAGAAAGAAGTAAAAGTGTGAAGTTGAGGATTAGTCTCTTGTCTGAGATTGAAGGTCTCAAGAGAATGTTCGAGATTGTCAGCGAATGAACGAAGGTGAGAAAGAAGGGTTGAGGCTAGTATCCAAGAAGCCGGCGATAGCTTCTTCCGGTAAATCTGGGATGAGATTTACCATCGACAGGATTCGAGGATCGACGGCACAACATATGTAAGTAGTTTCAGTGTAGGTTAAGAGGAGGATGGATAGAGGACGTATGTAGATATATAACAATTGTACAGATATCCTTTGTAAATGGTGGTGAAAATAAATGGCTGCGAAAAATTGAAAAGCTATGAACACGCAAGGAAGTGGAGGTATATATGGATTTATTCGGTGGGTTTGTTGAGAGGTGCAATATAGAACTTATTTGTACCCTTTTGGGGTGCAACATTGTGTTTGGTACCTTTTTCAACTTCAGGTACCGTATGGTACCTTTTTAGAATATCAGGTACCGTATGGTACAACTCAGGTACAGTGTAATGCCCTTACATGAGGAACCATGCATATGGTCCCTTTCCCTTACATCAGGAACATAGTACCTGGTTCCTGTACCTTTCCCTTACATCAGGAACATAGTACCTGGTTCCTGTACCTTTTCCTTACCTGAGGGGCATAGTACCTTGTACCTTGTTCCTTTCCCTTGCATGAAAATGATACCTGGTGCCTTTCCTCGTACCTTATTCTGTTCCTGGTTTCCATTATTAGGAAACCTAACTATTGTTACTGTTCGCTATCTGTAGAATCACCTTATACTTCCACTTCCTTGGGGTATATGGCACGTGATCAGGAGATATTTTCAATACCACTACAAGACCTGCTCTTGTGTGTAGGTATAGAAAATCCGTGATAGTTTAGTGGCTAGAATTACCGCTTGTCGCGCGGTAGACCGGGGTTCAATTCCCCGTCGCGGAGCTTTCCTGCGCAAGTGGTTTAGTGGTAAAATCCAACGTTGCCATCGTTGGGCCCCCGGTTCGATTCCGGGCTTGCGCACTTTTTTTTTTGCCGTTGGCTAGAAGGGAGCTTAGTAAGCAACGTTGCACATGCATGGGGTGACCAGGGTACAAAAGCAGACCTATTTCCGGGGTTTTTGCTTTCTTTCATACCTTTTTAGCAATGGCAAAGTTCATCATTCACTGGTAAGTACAGTATATCATAGTAGAGATCTATGTGTCTGATATATCAATAGATCAATTGGACTCAGGGCCTTCTCGAAGCTTCCTATAACAGTATTTCCGATGAGCAGCAATTAACCATTAGGCTTGACCAGTCGAGAGCACACAGGATCATTTGGCTCATGGATCTTCTTCAATTAAACTATGAAGTTAAAATCTATCTCAGGAAGAACCACAGAGCGCCAAAGGAATTGTACGACATCTTCCCCTTGGGAAAGTCACCAATTGTTGAAGTTATCCACGATGATGGTAGCAAATTGACGCTTGCTGAAAGTGGACACATCATCCAGTATATTGTGAGCAACTACGACACGGACAAGATCCTCGCTCCAGTGAATGCTGCCGATCAAGAGAAAGTCAATTATTACTTGCACTATACAGAAGGTACCCTTCAAGGACTCCAGGTATCTTTGTTGGTCAATAGCGTTGCCGTTGAGAAAACCCCATGGGGAGTAAAGTGGCTTGTCTCTTCAATTACAGGCAGGATCAATGACGAGTACTATGCGAAAGAATTCGACGTCAACTTAAGGTTCTTGGACGGTCAATTGGCCAAGAAGAACCCCGAGTATTTTGTTGGAGACAAATTGAGCGCGGCTGACGTGATTCTTTCGTTCCCGATCTATGATTTGATGTATGAGGAGGGTAAGGGTCTTATTGACATTACTGGTCGCAATCAAGATCTTAACAAGACGTACCCTCATTTGTTAAAATGGTGTGAGTCAATGGACAAGCAGCCTAAATTGAAGGAGCTGTTTGTGACAATGGATAACAAGGTGAAGCAGATCAAGGGACCTGCAAGACTTTAGTTCCAGATATGATGATAGCAGACTCTAGCAGTTAGCAGAATTATTATATCAGCTTTAATTGATTGTAATAGAACTGAATGATTACGACCACGATCATGGCACTCAGTTTCATTTCTCTCTATTTGCTCTTATTCATTTTTATCCGTTCTCACTCTCAAATTCTTGAATGCTGAATTACTCCCCTAACAAAATATGTTCATCACATCTTATTAAAGGTATATACAGCCATTTCAAACCAAGGACTTCGCTTTTGAAGAATGATGTTTCGGAGAAATCGGGATTATAGAGGATTCTCTGCAACACTGATGAGCATTCGCCTAGACTAGGCGAGCCAACTACCAAGTAAGGTAAGTTTCGGCGCCTTACCTTTTCCGGAGACGGTCAAGACTTTTCAATCTTGCATCAATCACCCCAAAAATTAAGGGGCTTTCAAATGTGTAATGACAATAACATACAAACGTAATTAGTTAACTTACTGGACCAGGTAGTACTTGAAAATCTAGACTATTTCTTTTCTTTACTTCCTTAGTTTATCTTTCCATTCTCCAGTATATCTTTCCATTCTCCAGTATAACCAATTCCCCAGATTAATTTGGTATATTAGATTCCCCCCAATTTATTCTTATCCCCCAATTTATTCTTATCCGCTAGTTCATGTCCCTATCTTTCATGTTCTCAGATTTTCCCAATTCACTGCACGTTTCTTCTCTCTCCAGCATTTCTGTTCTCCGATGCTCTTCGTAGCGTATTTTCTAACCTTGATCCATTTCTGGTCATAGTGACTGCTGAGAAAAAAGCAGTCATCGTAATCTCCGAACACTTGTATGCAACTGAGTTCTTTGCCCCTGAACCATAAGGAATCAACCCCCTTCATCCTAACAAATATTACTCGCATGGCCCCTATCTTGTAGCTGGCTTTTCAAGCGCGTCTTTTCCTCACGACTGGAACTTTTCATCATTGCCCATAAGCACTTTTGACCCCTGCAAATCTATTTTAGTAGATCGTCGCTGGAAGTACAATGTAAGGGGATAGGAGTCATTCTTCCTCCTTGCGTCGGCTTATGCAGACATCCTGCGGACCGTGAAAACACTGTCTGCGTATCAGTCTCACTTGCCAAATGCAGGCACGTGATAGCCCATAGTATTTTTTTCTCAACCAATAACAAGCTCTCCAAGCTATGGGTAGATCATTCTACGAGAACGACGGTGAGCTCGTGGTTAGCAAGCCTGGCGCACCTACCACAGAGATTTCTAATGAATTAGAGAAACAGGAGTCCGTACACGGAGACATCTCTTTTGTCGACGGTATGGTTGTTCGTACCACGCCCTACTTGGAAAAGTACATGAACAAGCTCCGTTTGTTGGCACACGATAAGTTGGCATTAGTCGAGACCGAATTGAGCACTGCGAAGTCTGCTACAAGCAATGAGCTTAACCTGGTGGCACGTGAGGTCAACGATGTTATCAAAGAGCCAGTTTTGCCTAACCTCATCTATATATTGACTTTGACCTTGACAGGTTCCATTATGGTCAGAAATAGAAGTCTCCCAGTGAGGTTTGCTGTTCCTACTGCATTTGCTACAGCCTCGACCGCTCAGTTTATGCCAAAGACATATGATACTTTGGTTGGCAAGTACGATGCTTGGGAGAAGAAGACTTTGCCCGAGGTCAACGAGCAGAGAGCAGAGTTGTGGAGAGCATATTATGCTCATAAGCACTTGGCAAAGGAGTATGTGGCTGATGCACAGGTGGATTTGCAAAGACAGGTCCACAATGCAAGAGTATATGCGGAGAAATTGTTGGACGAGTAGATAGACAAAGTAGATAAAGATGTCATGAAGTGTAGACTATCCGGATAGGGAGAAACACATCAAGAGTGTTCAATAGTAAAAAAGTATACAAGAGGATCCCCTTCTCTATTGTCAATATAATATATTCATTATGAGCGTCAAGACTCATCTCCTCTCTCTGTCTTACATTTCTGCTCTCTATACTCAATTAAACCACCCTAATAAATCTGCGGTGGTATAGACCAAAGTACAAGCTCCGATAACCAACAAGAAACAGTCCAAATATCCGAGCCAGCGGCGCTTTTGATTCTCGCGAGGCAGAAGACTTGGATCGGTCTGGCAGCATGACTTCAAGTGCAACACAGGAGGATACATATACACCAAAGGTATACAAGCAAAACATCCGATGAAGGAAACAAAACGATCCAAACTCTTGCCTCCAACCAAAGCAATGAGCGCCGTTATGATCACAAACATAAAGCGAAACGTGTTTTTTGCCCACTTGATACCTGGAGAGTGCTTTCCAGTAGCCATAAACATCTTTGACTCTATTAAACGGATTGCGGGGAAGAGCTGGAGAGGAGTTGACAATAAAATCGCCAAGGAATAGAGAAGCTGAATCATGATGACGAATGGCGAATCCTGTGGGAGGTTGAGAAGGATCACCGTCTGGATGTTCAGGCCAAAAGTCACATAACCCAAAGTTCCCATACCGATAAACACCGCAGAAATTGTCAAAAGAACCTTTCCCAATACCCAAGGAAAATGATTAGGGTAAACCATGGACTCTTGGATAGGGATAATAAGTCCAATACCCTCGAATGCAAAAATCGCAACACCTATGAAGACGGAAAACTCGCTCTGATTGAACCAGTACTTGATGTCTGGACCAAAAGCACCTCCATTGGTTATCAACCACTCGTAGCACAAGTAGTATAAGATAGTCACTAACCCCACCATAATGAAGAGGTTCGCAAGCACAGCCAGTAATGAGAGCCGAGTGATGTCACGAACCAATGACAAAGGTGCTAAGATCACAATCTGTGCTGCAATGTACCAGTCTGCAGAATGTGTACCTCCACCAATATTGTTCACAAACGCCCGAAGGTTTTCACTAGTGAAGACCATGTAAGCAGCGACAAACCCGATCTGCGAAACCACAATGGACATCAAGATCAATTGCTGGAGCCACTGTCCATAGAGTCGGTATCCAATATCGGCAAAACTCAGCACTTTCGTGGCCATCTTAGTAAATACAAGTACCAAGTAGCACCAGTATGAAAGAAGTCCGAACCCAAGCAATGTCACAATTGAAAACATCAACCCTCCACTCGCAAATGCACGTGGTAAAAAGAGGACCCCAGTTCCCACAAACGCCTTCAACAAAAGGAAATATGCCTTTTTGTCGGTAGCCGTTCCATCACGATTGATGTAGTTATGACTCGAGCTATCTCCAACGAAAAAAAGCTGCTCTTCATAATGAGGTGCAATTGCCAGGTAGTGACATGCAACGTCATCATCATCTTCCAAAAGTTCACCGGCAAAATGCCCGTATATGCTCAAGAACTCCACGAAGTTCGCCGTCAAGAAGTTCGGCTTGCGCTTTCGTGAAACCATAAACTCGCGTCTAAACCCACCAGGAACATTAAGCAGGCTCGCTGTGGATCCCCGGCGCTCGTTCAGGGTGTGCAGTGCAAACAGTGAGAAGCTATGCAGCCTCTTCACATTTGGCCTTTTGCTCAACTTAGCCAAATCGCGTGTGATATCAGCACCTTCGCTGTTGATATCGGGTACATGTCTGGATACCTGTTCAAGAAAGCGGTGGCGCTCATCATCATTGTCCAGATCGGACTCGACAGCCTCCTCAGTAGACTCTTTACGAAACGGCATGTTAGACCCAAGAGGCAGCCCAGTGTATGGCAGTGCTGAGAATGACCCGAGCCGAGACCCTGCAGGCAGTGCCAAAGGCAGCCTGGTGAGCATTGCAATCGACTTGCGACGACTTTCTGTCGTACTCTTGTCGACACTCATGAATGTTTTCTTATCTTCGACAGCGGGTTACAAAACGTTTTGATAACACTTGGAACAAGACTTCAACATGCACGCATAATCTGTAACAAATAAGAAAATGGCTCTTTGGCCGAGTGGTTAAGGCGGTAGACTCAAGTTCTACTATCGTAAAGATGCAGGCGTTCGAACCGCCTAGGAGTCATTATTTTTATTTTTTGTATGCTTTCGTCTAAGCCACTATGTAAGAATATGGGGCGTAAAGGGATAATGTCTACAAAGCTCAGCACCAGTGCTGGCTCCGCGAAGCGAAACTCCCTGTTTGCTGGTAAAAATAAATGGTCATGAGCAAATTATCCTGTACAAGGGGTTGTACAACGCTCATTTTCAATATTCCTATATATAGTTGCAAAAAGATGTAGCATTCCCGTTCAGTATCACTTCCGCCTCATACTTCACCTCACCATTGCCCGTACATTGTGGTTTTATAGGCGTCTATAAGGTCTTCTAGTGAGTTAAGCCCATCATGGAATCTACTAGTAAGTACTCTACATTCATACCATTGCTTTCATCCTATATTGCTATCATATATTGCTACCCCGTATTGCTATCCTATTTTGATATTATAGGAGCCCTACATAATTCCAAAATTAATTGACTACTTGTCATTCATGCTATCATGCTATGCTATCTCTCGCTACTACGCGTAGCCTTTCAAACCGTGTGCCTTCAGAACCATCTGATTATTATTTTTTGTCAGCACAGACCGTAGTCTATTTTTCTTATACCGTGTAGCCCAACTTTTCTGCAGCACCTGGATGCCCTAATTCGTACGCCTTGTTGTACCATTCCATTGGATCGCCGTTTGCGCAACCAGTTTCGCACATGTCTCCCATATGGACCATGGCATCTGCCGAGTTGAATTCTTTGATTGCACGTTCGCACCACATAACTGCCTTTTCTGGGTGCGGCCGTGGAATATGCTTGGACTCGCCATCTGTTCCTCTCATATACCATCTGCTGAGACCCAACATAGCATCTGGGTGTCTCCTAAATGGTAATGTCGATGCAGCTGCCTTCATGTACCACTGAATGGACTTGTTCGCATTGCTTGGACGGTTCAATTCACCGTATTCGTACACATTTCCTAACTTAACTTGAGCTAACAAGCAGTTCAACTTCGCAGACTTGTTGTAGTACGTGAGGGCCTTAGCGTAGTTGACTGGTGCCAACTCAAGTGATTCCTTAATGAATCTGTCCTCTGTGGTGAGATCTCCAGGGTAGATACCCTCGTAGATCTTACCTAATTGGTACAGCGCCAACCCAACAACTTCCTCAAGTTCCTCCTTGTCCTCGTCATCTAACTGGATATCACGCGAGTCTACATTCGACAAGTCGCGCAAGTACCTGAAAAATTTGGTCGAACGAACAGCAGGAACATTGAGGTAGAGGATAGCAATCTTGTAGATCGCACGGTTGTAACCCTTGGCAGCCTTCTTGAAGTACCACAATGCCTTGTCAAATTCACCTTCAAACTCGTATTCATACAAGTCTCCCAACTTGTACATGGTCTTGAAATCGTTTTCATTCAACTCCAAGCACTTCTCAAAGTACTCGACAGCCAAATCGATGTCCTTCTTTATACCGAAATCCTGGTTGTACATCGTGAGAAACTCCTGCTTCAACAAGCACGCGTAAGCAAAGTAAACTTCATACTTCACATCCGGGTCGTCCTCCTTGCCACTCTCAATTTCACGCAACAACTTCAATAAGTGTGTCACCAGTGACTTCACAAAGAGTGCCTTGTTCGAAGAAGCTTGCTCTGGAGGAATTGGCTCTCCCTTAATGTTCATGTATGCATACAACTTGTAGTTGGTTGCCATCATCAACATTTTAACCCATTTCAACCGGTAGACCATAGACTTGTTACCAAGGGCAATAATCTTGCGCAATTCAATAAAGTCTTCGATCTTTTTGCGAATGGTGGAATCTTGTACATTTGGAAATGGGCGTGGAGGAGAACGTGCACCCTGACCCATACCTTGGTTCATTCCTGGGTTCATTCCTGGATTCATTCCTGGATTCATACCTGGGTTCATTCCCATCATATTCATGTTCATACCCATATTACCCATCGGTGGCATATTAGGCATGTTACCCATACCCATCATGCTCACATTGGACAAGCTTGGAACACGGTCAAACCCACCACCCATCATCATTGTGTTTCTGTTTGAAGGATAGTCAGCTGCACTTGCTGTACTATAGTTCATCATTGGATGCGAGTACATGTCTGCCATAGGTGGTGCTTGATCCATCATAGGCATTGTTTGGAATGAGCTCACCAGTGGAGTCAGGCGCAAGTGTTTTCTCTCTTTTCTACTCTTGGGACTGGTGGCACGACTGCCTATCTTATCAGGCAGATTACCTCTTCCACGGGGTTTGCTCACATCCTCCGGCTTGCGACCTATGACGCTCATTCTCTCTGCACGTTCACTTGGTGATGTAACCTTGAATTTACTTGAACCATCACTTTGGATCGAATTCAACGATTTCGAAGAGTTGACTCTTTGCAAAGACTCATCCGTTGAGTTCGGGGTCGGTAATTGGCCTGCAACACCCTCGCCCTCGAAGTAAAGTCCGTTGAACTTACTCTTACCGTCGGCTGCAGCATTAACATCTTCTTCGCTATTGTTCAAATCAGCCACTGCTCCACCTTCAAGTGCCGCCATCGTCGCTTGGTAGTCTTGCAAGTACTCCTTAGGAGATTCATTAACAGCATTAGGGGACCCCGCACTCCTCTCAACATTCATCTGGGATGCTGCACGCAAAAACAGTCCCGGCTGTGGTGTCTCAGGACTTTGTGGTTGACTCTGAGGGCCAGGTGCCACAGCAGCTTGTGGGACTGGGGTTTGCGTCTGAGCAAGCTGCAACTGTTGAATCTGCATCTGAAGCTGTTGGAGTTGAATTGGGTTCATCATATGAAGGTTCATACCCATAGGCATCATCATTGTCTGTCTTCCATTAAATGCTCCCATAAACATCTGTTGTTGCATCTGTTGCATCTGTTGCTGCATTTGCAATTGCATTTGTTGCTGTAATTGCGCTTGTTGACGTTGCTGTGCAACATTGGCATAATATTGTCTCCATTTCTCATAATACTGCCTCTGCTTCGCTTGTCTCTCATCCTCGTCTTCATCAGAAGTACCTGACAGTTCAAATTCAGATGAATCCGTGTAGTCAGAGTCACTCTTCTTCTCAGGGTCGGAATGAGGTGCTTCTGCCGCAATCTTCTTACCTTCAGGCTCCTTGATGGTACCTGCACGCGCAAGCACCTTCTCAGGCAGTTGTTTCTCAAAGTCGGGATCGGGGACAGGAACAAACTCGTCAGGGACTTCCTTCATTTCGGCGGGAGCCTTCCTTTTTGGCGAAGTAGAACTTACGGGTTCAGGAACATTGAGAGCATCCGATGGTAAGTCCAGGTCAACAGTGGAATTGCTTGCACCGAATTGTGGGGCCTTGGAGTCATAAGAAGTGTCCTGAAATGGGATATTTGAAGCTGTTGCTCCAAAAGATGGCTTGCGGAGATGTGGAGCTACTTCCCTCGGAGTCCTTGGGGTTTTTCTAACCTTATCATTAACTAAACTGCCTGGTGAGAAAGCTGATCCATATGGGTCTACATCTGTGGTAGACAGTTTTGGCGTGAACGTTGGGCGGTTAGTAGGCTGTTGTGGAGTCATATGGGCAGAATCCTTACTCTGCTGAGTAATATAGCCCTCAGTGACGCCTGCATTCCAATCTTGAGTAGACTTTGGTGTACCCTGAAGAGAAGTAAGGCTGTTCTGCTTGATATGACCCAGGTTCCGTCTGGTGTTAAATGATTGTTGATTAGTGGATTGATACGGCTTTGGAGAGAAGTTTGGAGTCGTTGAAAATCCATTCTTTGAAGTGAACTCGTTTGGTCTTTCCTGTGGAGAAAAGCTTCCCTCAGTAGAGAAGCCATTTCCGGCCTCATTAGAGGAAAATCCATCAGTCTGCTTTGGTAAAATGCCTCCGTTCGTGTCGGTATCTCTTGCAAACCGCTCATTTGAAGAGAAACCATTAGGAGAAACATTAACATTTGGTGAAGCATTGCTTGTATTTGGTGATAAACCTGGCAGATTGTTCAAATTTGGTGATAAACCAGATTGGTTCATGTTTGGTGATAAACCAGATTGGTTCATGTTTGGGGAGAGACTTGACTGGTTCATGTTTGGGGAAAGACCTGATTGGTTCATGTTTGGTGATAAACGTGACTGATTCATATTTGGTGATAAACCTGACTGGTTGTTCACATTTGGAGATAAACTTGACCTGTTGCTTGTAGGACCAACTCTTTGATTCGGATACAGACCACCTTGGAGTGACGGAGCAAAACTGTTCCTATTATTCTGTTTGAAAGTACTCGAATCGTTGTCCCTGTTAATACCAAACCCATTGGGCAGTCTGGATGGTTGCATTGAAATTCTTCCCGAATACACGGCACTTTCTTTAGTACGACTACCAGGATCTAAAGAAAAGGAAGATGCTGGAGGTGCTTGAGGTACCAGGGAAGGTGCCTGAGAAGGTGCCTGAGAAGGTGCCTGAGAAGCCTCAATAGAAGCCTCTACAGGAGGCTTTGGCAATTGTCTGTCCAAACTTGGAGGTTGATATGAAGGTTTCAGTCTATCATCCAATTGTCTTTCAATGTTATGTTTCTCAAAGGCTGGTTCTTCCGATCTCAGACTAATTGATGAAGTACGTTGACGTAAAAGACGTAACTTGTTCCGTCTTTTCTCCTTAGGGAAGTTGTGCAGTTCGCTCAGCGTATGCAGCAGATCGGAATATGCCAGGATATCACTGCCCGTGAGCAGCGGGTTCGGATAGTGAGATTTGGTTGGGCCAGACGAGACGGGCCTTTCGAATCGGCCAAATCCGTTCGACTTTTCTGACTTCAATTTGTCCAAGAGACCCATAGCAATCTGTTCAGAGCTTAGCTAGAGGAAGGGGCCTGCTAGTTGTTTGAAAAGATAAATAGCCCTCTCTTTCCGATTTGACAAGGCCAAACTTTTTTGCTTCTAAAATTGGCGGCAGGGATGGTAAATATATAATTCAATAAAATTTGCTTGTACGAAGCGACACAAAACTCAAGTTGACTACGAGTGATTATCTGTCAGTTTAGTAACCGTCAAGTTGACGTGTGTTCACTATGAGTATCTACTTCCTCATTACTACTGATTTTCCTACACTTTATTGGTGACCAGCACTCTCTACGATTCATTAACCGTATTGGGAAGTTTCGAAAACATAGATGGTCTTGAAAGTGGCTGTTTCTGTGCACATAGAAGAGTGTGTGAAAAACTGAAAAGAGACCGGGCTCGGGTCCTCGTGGGTGTTATCGCTGGGCTTAGCGGTAAACTCGACAACCACTAACAAACAACCGAGCACTGCGCTGATGTAGTGGAATTGAGGCATGTAGCACCGTGGCATGAGATCGTGGCGGCTAGACCAAATGTACGGACAGGACAATAGGTATCCTTAAAGAGCAAAGAAATGATGGCATTTCATGAGCAAAGCAGATATGAGATTTCAAGAGCAAAGATCACGTAGAACAGACACAAGCATTTGGTATTTCAGGTACAACGAGCAACGTTACTAACAATATAGCCTTGAACCAGATCGCCTCATGATTTGTGTAATCGAAAGAAACACAATATGTTCGCACGTGGTTTTGCCACATTTCACTACTATCTTAATAATATAGTATGATTATAGTAAATTTCCTTGAGGTTGGTATATCAGGGTGTTAATCCCCCTCGTACATCAATTGATGTTCGTCTTCGCTACAAGCTTTCCACCGATGTCCACAGCGCGGAGAAAAAAATTATTTGCATCGCAAATTTCATTTACTCGTAACCAACAATAACCAAAATAGGTTGTTTAGTGCCAGAATTAGCTGTATGGACACTGCGTGCAAAAGAAGGAATCCACTATGCGTTAGTACTCTAGGTTTTGAGCCTCGTTATAATATTCCAAATTTGTTCTTAGTTAAAGCCAATACATTTAATGTGCCACAAGCTCATTGGAACTTCGAGGCGGATGGAAATTGCACCCAAATCCTTGCAAGATGTTTGGGCATCTCCCAAATAATTATTTAATTGTTCTAATTTAAAACTGCTATTTTAAGAAGCGAGAAGATCTGAAAAAAGACCGTTTTGAGAAATCTTCAATTCCAGAAATCGACTTGAGCCCCGGAAACCCCTGGCTGTCGATAGCTTGCTTTGAAATGGTGATCCACAGCCACGAATTCCTCCCCACAACTGTAATTCCGGAACTTGTGGGAACGTGTGTATAACATGCGTACACAAAGCACCTGATGATGCAAATAACAACTTTATGCATAGCATAATTTGCAATGCACTAGTAAGTACGATTACCAGCATATTAGGCATAATTTGCTAATACTAGGCATATAGGTGGGAGTGACGGTACTTGGCAAAACACCTGTGTAGTATTGACTTCATCGCCTCATTATCGTTTCCATCTATGATTATATAATCAAAGATTTTGTAACTTTATAGGTTGCGAAGTCAAGAGCGTATGCTTCAACCAGCACTTTCAAAGTGTTAAGGAGGATCAAAGTACATCATGCGATGCTTTTGTTTGAAAATGTCGTGTTATTTTTGATGCGGAGAAGCGTAGTACTAAACTCTATATTCTGAAAGGTCTTGGTGGAGGGATCTTGTTGGAAAACCTCTCACTAGAACAAGTTTTGTTGGAAGAATCTTACATTCTCCTCAGTTATAGGCTGAGGTTAAGGAATGATTGTTTACACTTTGTGTACTCGATTATATGACTGTTCATATGGGAATGCATTAGCCGAAGTTGAGACACCACACGAGACAAAACTTGACCTGTTTCAGTCAGATAGACGAATAAAGGTGGAAAAACGACACAACTTTTGGACACAAAGTTGGAGTGAAGTTTATTGATTACAGATTCTATTGAGATGTTAGAGATTCCATTGAATAATCGATTCTTGAATGGAGAATCTTAATTAATAGAGATTTGTAAGAGATTCAACTCAAATATATCAAGCTATGATCTCAATATTCCACAAAGCTTAGAAGGGGTAAAGTATATCTTAAGGAGTGGTGTTAGGTACACATATAATAAGGGGGCGTTATGTACTTCATAAGGGATCATTAGGTATCCTTATCACAAACACCAGATCACTTTACTTCGGTTATCCATATCTAAAATAAGTACCGAACCGATCGGGTTATGTGCCCTTGTGTGGAATTTCTGTGTCAGCTCGGTGGAAAGAAATCGATAGAAATTCTCAATGGCCGGTACAGAAACTGTGGAGAACATGGAATTATACCTAGTAATGAAAGTGGTCATATAGAGCTTTCATGATGTGGAATTCCCAAACCTCAACATTTACCAAATCCATTAACTAACCCCACTACCAAATCCATTACCCCATTATCAAATCTATTCTTTTGTCTCATCAATAACGTGTCACTAGATACATGCCACCATTATCCGTAAAACTAAATTATGGCTTTCCCTTTGTCTTCAACTCTACCATTTATTCTTTATCTACATTTTTCCACACTTTGCTACTCCCATTTCAAGACTTTCTTTCTGCTTACATTACCTTTCATCCTCACCTCGGTCCTACATGCTTACTCTATCTTTCTTTGTCAGCTCGGTCTTCTCTGATTACTCTATCTTTCTTTGCCACCTCGGTCTTCTTCTCTCTGCTTACTCACCATCCAACCTGCTTGTCTGCTTTCACCGAGTTTTGACATATTGGTCACGTGCTTAACACCGAGTTTGTTTGTCAGCAAGTCGTGATGGAGCAAGTATATATATGGAACGAAGAAGTAATGTAGCTATTCAATATCAACAAATTCAACACACATAAACAACAATGACTATTAACGGATTCGCTATCACTTACGAAAAGCAAGGACAACTTCCTGAGGTTCTCAAATTGACTGAATTTACTATCGATGAGTCCAAGTTGAAGCCAAACCAAATTGTCTTGAAGGCATTGGGCTCTCCAGTCAACCCATCTGACATTGTTCAAATCACTGGTGTCTATCCTTCTGCGCCTATTTTGCAGGAATTGGACAACACCTCTGGCAAAAAGGTTTACGTTGGTGGTAATGAGGGTGTCTTTGAGGTTGCTCACATTGGTTCTGATGTGAAGGATTATTCCATTGGTGACCGCGTTGTTGCTGGTAAAGTCAGCTTTGGTACTTGGAGACTGTATGCTTTGACTGACACTGACACCAAGTTTGTTAAAATCGACAAGGCCCTCTCTGTCGACGAAGCTGCCACAATCAGTGTCAACCCTCCTACTGCTTATGAGATTTTCCACAACTACATCAAGGACTGGAAAGAAGGTGACTGGATCATCCAAAACGCAGGAACTTCTCAGGTGTCTCAATACATCACTCAGATTGCTAAGCACGCTGGTGTCAAGACTCTCCTGATTGTTAGAGACGGTAAATCTGACGATGAACTTAAGGAATTGTACGATCTCGGTGCTACCAAGATTGTATCTGAGTCTGAATTCTTGAAGGAAGACTTCGTCAAGAAGTTGCCTGAACTTTCTAACAATGGTCGCTTCAGACTTGCTGTGAACTCCGTTGGTGGTCCAACCGTGCAACAGCTTGTTTCATCCTTGAGCCACAGTGGATATCTTGTCACTTTTGGTGCGATTTCAGGTGACCTTACCATCAAGTACAACCTCGGTGATCAATTGTTCAGGAACATTACTGCTGTTCCTTACTGGTTGTCTTACAACGCTCAGATCAACCCTAATGGAAAACTTGAGGTCTTGCAAAAGATTACCCAGTTGTATACCGACAAGGTCATTCAGTTGCCAAAGAACTCGGTTAAATCAGTACACATTGACGGTACATTGCAGAGCTTCTTCGGTGTTTTGCAAAGCAAGGGTAAGCTGGTCATCAAATGGTAAATATGACTACAGCAAATGGTAAATATGACTACAGAGTATAGTATAGTTTTTTTTTGCACCCAATGATACTCAAAACCAATCAATCATGTATGCAGGATTCCTAACGGTTCGGAAATTTTGTGCAGAACTGCGATTTCACTTGTTCCGTGGTTCGATCTTCGTGTAAAAGTATATTCTACTATATCTTACATAAATAAGTTTCTTCCTATACCATATTTCAATAGTAAATGCCCTCAATATAGTTCCCAAAGTAGACTCCGGTAAATCCGCAATGACAAGGGAAGGGTATCATCTAAGCGCGAAGATGACTTCTGCGGAGATGCCTGAAATTAGGGGAGAAAAATATGACCCCAAAGATGATTCCCATTCCCAAAAATACTTCGAATTCTAGTCATGTAAGGCATAGCACGGTAAAACCCAATGTCTACTCTGATCTGTCATCTGGATTGTCTGTTCCAATCCATAGTCTGTTAATACATATTAGTGAAAATGACGAAATTCACTCTGCTCCCGCATCATTTTCTACTGGGCGTTCAAGTCAAACCAATTCCAGTCATCACCAGCATCAGGTTGATGCATTAATATCTCGTCGTTGATTCCGCCCAACGCTCCTGGCGCATCGAAATCATACTTCTCTGTCTGGAACAAGTTCATGTTCATCAACTTATCAATCTCGTCGATGTGGTTGACGTTACCTTCTGGCTGAAGGAAAGAGTCTATGGAGTTGTCGACGACAGGTATAGGCGAGACTTGCGGTTCACGGTTGGCACCATTCAACAAGTTCACATTGGACGACAGGATTGCTTTGTCGGATTGTTTAGTAGTTGGACGTAAAACACCATGAAGCTTGTAGAACAAGCCGCATGCATTACAAAGTAAATCGCCATTATTTGCCTTTCTCCACAATGGAGTTGTTCTTGTCAGGCAGTTTGTGCACTGGAGGGCCTTTTTCGGTAAGGGCTGCATATCCTTCTTGAGAGTCAGCTCAAGTGAGGTGATGTATGACGACAAAAAGTTATCCTCTTTCTTCACTGTAGGTGCTGTACTAATGCTACTGTTTGTACCTATGGTTGATGAGTGGCCAAGAGAGGATGCAACGAACGATTCAGGCAGAGTATTCTCCATCTCGAGCATATTGTCATCCAGTTTAGCCTTAAATTCATTCTGGCTGATCCGCCGTATGTGTGCCACGTAGTCAAACTCATCCAACAGAGGATCATCGATCTTTTTCTTGGGTTTGCTGACTTTGTTGGGGTTGTTGACCAACTTTCGGTTTTGTATGCGCCATGCAATATTCAGGATCCGTTGGTTGTGAGGCAAGTAACTCTTATGTTTATACATCTTGTATATTTCCATGCTTGAATCATCCTTGTCATGCAAGAGTTCATCCACAGCGAATGAACGCTCGTCCTTTGGCTTGTCGTACACGAGGTTGTTGAAGGACATAAATCTACTTCTAAGTGATATTTTTGATTTTTTCTATGACTACAATTAATTTACAACGGCCGGAGCTCGTGACTTAAAAGGAGGGGACTGTCCCCACGACTTCCCCACAGGCGGCATCACAAAGGCCGTGAACATCCAAATGCCACAAGGTTTTCGAGCACTTAACTTGGGTCACAAATTTCGACCCCCACAACTGGCCCAACCATACTACCGGTACTCTACTAGATAATTTCGTTTGCCCCCTCATCCAGCAGAAAAAAATATATCATGGCCGATAAAGTGAGGGAGCACAACAGGTATGTGCGTTTGAAGGGGAAATACATCGGAGTTGGTAATGCTGATACCTCTCGGGAGGAGTTCTTCTCCAACATTCACCGAGACACATATGCTTCGTTAAGTCATCATGATCCGCTTTTGACGTACAATGCTCTTGCGTTAGGGAAGAATAAAGAGTTGTTAAGGCAAGAGTTTATCAAGAAGATGACCGATAAATGAGAAGATGACTCCTACAACTGATGGTAAGAGATGGATAGAGAACCGACTGGAACGGAAGGGAATAATAGAACCACTAAAAGTTAGAAGATCTCTAAAACTGATGAGAAGAGTCTACCAAAACTGATGAGAAGAGTCTATCAAAACTGATGAGAAGAGTCTATCAAAACTGATTAGAAGAGTCTAATTAGAAGAGTCTATCAAAACTAATGAGTAGAGCCCTAAAACTGATTAGAAGAGTCTACCAAAAGTGATTAGAAGAGTCTACCAAAACTGATGAGAAGAGTCTATCAAAACTGGTGAGAAGAGTCTATCAAAACTAATGAGAAAAGCCTACCAAAACTAATGAGAAAAGCCTAACAAAACTGGTGAGAAAAGTCCTAAACTGATAACAGAAGTCAACACTAGAAGTTATATATGTGGGAAAGTTATATGGATATAATCAACCCATTATATGATCTTCATTCAGTATTGTGGCATGGGTTTAACAAGATAGCAGAGTGCTGTTGATGAAAGATCCTCAAAAAGTCAATTTACTTGATATAATTTGCGTCATGATCGCGGAGATGTTTTCAAACTTTGCTTGAAGGAGAGCATCAGTAAGCTCTCACATTTTAAACTTAGCATTTTCGGTAGTGGATAGTAGAACTCAACAGTATCAGTGGCCTAACGGTTGCTCTACGTGAAGCAGACCATATACTGAAATGTCATTAGGAAGTTATAATAGCATTAGGAGGTTATAGATTTAATAGAATTGATAACTGTATGAAGATACTTTCTACATATATAGTTCGTTCCTTGTTCTTCCTAAATTACTCTTCTTACTTCCTTGCTTTTCTTACTTTATTGCTTATCCTACTTCTTTGCTCTTCCTACTTCTTTGCTCTTCCTACTTCTTTGCTCTTCCTCCTTCTTTGCTCTTCTTCCTCCTTCTTTGCTTTTCTTCCTCCTTCTTTGCTTTTCTCTTCCTCTTCTACCTTCCTCATGCATCTCCTTGTGAATCGCTCAACAAAGGTGCGGTTTCACCAGATGGTCTGACACTACCCTTAACAGCAACACCAATGGAGAGCACAAACAACAATCCAGAGATTATAAAAGCAAACAACCACTGCAACGCAAACACCTTGGTGAAAAATTGGCCAATAGCCAAGGCAAAAGTAAGCGCGGCTGAACTCAAACCAACACCCCAGTCCTCAAATAACAAAAGGAAAGCACCTGGTATCAACAAGAAGTCCCAGATGAAGATGTTTGCAACGATACGACCAAAGAGTTTGGTGCTGTGGAACACAACAGCACCATTCCAGAAAATGGCGTACAATAACCATGAGAAAGGAAATGCAACTCCTGCCAAGTGAACATAGACCCAAGTGGTCAATGGTTGGATCTTGAAAGTCTTGTGCTTGAAGTACAACACAGAAATGTTCACGAGGTTGAGAATAAGAACAATCTCTGCGAGAATGTAGTGCTGTTTGGCAAAAAGCAAAGACCATATGAATGACCCCACATTGAACCCGATAAAGTGTGTATCCACATGCTTAGTGGTGGCATTTCCTCCTGGGGCATCGAGATCAGGCCACAATACTTTGGTGAGGAAAGTGATCTGGAGAAGGTAAAGCACTGCCCAGTAACCGAGAATCAACAACACATTAGCTGTGAATGGTGTTTCTCCAACATTGATAGGTGAATTGTCATCGAGTGGAGAAGTACGACCAACAAGGTAACGTATGTTTCCGTAAGCGGAGAGTAAGAGCGAGACCACGCTCGCGGCTTTGATCTGTTGTTCCGACATGTGGATAAAAAACGGGGATCTTGCAGATTTTATACCATGGTTTATGGTTGCTATTTGGTCTAATTGGGACAAAAGGGGCAAAATATACGAGAAAAATTCAATATTACGATTTCAAAGAGAAGTTGACATAATTCAAACCTTAAAGATACTTCAGATGAGCCTCAAGTAAGCCATATGTCCATTTATAAATCACTTCCTTAGAAAATTATCAATCGCTTCGTTAGAAGAAATTTTGATGATTCCCTAGAAACTAGAAATTTCGCAAAAAACTTCCAAATCATTGTCAGCCTTACGATGCGGAGTGTGGCGTGTTTCAAAAGAAAAATATAACCAAACAATTGTTGAAAAATACTCTATTCAAGCTACTCTATTCATGCTACATGCAAATGATATACCATCTCCCATCAATTCCTAACCTTCCATCTCTCTCTCAAGTTTATAATGTCCAAAATTCATTGATACACTAAATATTCGTATTCACTATGGGCTTTCACAATATGGACTTTCCTAAGCCCTCAAAATGGACTTTTATTTCTGTCTCAATATGACCCTTCATTTCTCTACGTCCTCATCATGGCCCTTCATTTCATTCCTTAACATGGACCTCTGTAACCCTTACCGTCCTTGCCCTTGTCTTGAGTTTCAGGCTCAACCTGGTCTGGTGGGGCAGATTCAGCAGCGGCAATCTTGGACAACAAGTTGTAGATGACCTTGTGATCGTTTTCTGGCTTGACATCCTTGTGGGCAACTAACTCTCTAACGGTACCAGACGCATCAATGAGCTTCTCCATGATGGCCACGCAGTCTGACAATAACTTGTCCAACAAGTTGAGCGACAAAGAGTCACGAACCACCACACGCAAGATCTCCTTTTCGGTTTCGTTTGGTGGCAAGTGGTAGTTTGGAACAATAAAACCCTTGTTACGCAACATGTGAGCAAAGAGCTGCTGTGGAATCTCAGGATACTTCTCACGAATCTCCTTAGTGAAGCGGAATGCAACAACAGGCAATCCAGGGTGGTAGTCCTGCTGCTTAGGCTTCTTCTCATCTTCGTCGGTGCTCTCACGTGTGTAAATCTTGGCCTTCTCAACACCCTTGATAGGCTTGTGGATCACAGAAAGAACCTCGAAGTAGGTGGTTTCCTCGAGGAACTGTGAAAGAAGACGAGCATTGTCAATACATGAGTTGTAAAGCTTAGTGTAGCCCTCTCTTCCAAGAGTCAAGAAGTTGAAGTACTGCGTGATAACAGGGAAACCCGGTCTTGAGAAGTTCAAACCAAAGGTCTCCTCAACACCACCAAGGTAGTCCAAAGAGAACTTCAAACTCTTTGGCAAAAGCTCAGAGCGCTTCCAGATGACCCATCCGAGACCAGCAGAGGTCAAACCAAACTTGTGACCCGAGGTGTTAATGGAGTCAACTCTTGGAATCTCAAAGTCCCATTTGAGGTTAGGGTGGGTAAATGGTGCAACAAAACCACCGGATGCACCATCAACGTGGATACGCACGTCATTACCAGTCTCCTTCTCAATCTCATCTAATAAGAGGGAGATTTCCTCAACAGGCTCGAAAGCACCAGTGAAAGTAGAACCCAAAATCACAAAGATACCAATGGTGTTCTCATCGACGTTCTCCTTGATCTTGGAAACATCAATGAGGTGGTGAGATTCCTCACTAATTGGGATCAAACGGTTCTCAACATCGAAGTAAGTGGCGAACTTCTCCAAAGCAACCTGTGCACAAGTAGCCATCAAGATGTTTGGGTTCTCAGTGGACTTACCTTGAGCCTTACGCCTTTCTTGCCAGCGTCTCTTCAAAGCCAAACCAGCCAACATAATGGCCTCAGAAGAACCAGTGGTGGCCGTACCAATTGAGTCAGTGATTTTGTTACCACTCTCATCAATCTTAGTTGGAGCGTGCCACAAATTGGACAAGATCGAGACACAACGCTGCTGCATGTCAATCAATGATGGGTACTCGTCATTATCAGCCAAGTTCTTGACGATATTGTCGTTAATGAGCTTCAATTGAAGATCAGTCAAATTGGTGTTGACGAAAGAGGCAAGGTTAAGGGTAGGGTTACCATCCAAACTCAATTCCTCGGTGAGGTAACGGTATACCAAGGTGGAATTGGAAGATTCCTCAGGAATTTCATACTTTGGAACGGACTTTTCAGAGTCGTAACGGAAAATATACTGCTCATTGGCACTCAAGGATGTCTTCAGACGCTTGGAAAGGAGCTTGTTCTCAAGTTGTTCTGCGTTGATATGTTTGGTCAATGTCATTTCGGTTAGTTTTTGAAACGAGATTAATGCGAATTGCCTCGATTTATATAGCAATGCATGCAAGGATACTTCGGAAAGAGAGGGGTGCGAGTAACACAAATAAAATAGAAATAATGAGAATGCGTTATCATGTAATCGATGATCATCATAGTCAATTGAAAACCACCAAATCAATCTATACCATCCATTCAACCTCAATTGCCATCATAAACCACTTCTATACCACTTTATGCTGGAATTCTTCCTAGGTTCACCAATTGCTGTTTTGCGAGCACTTACGAGGCTTAACTTGAGTTTGACGACACAAAATATTCGGTAGGGCCCGGTAACAATGCCCAGAACCAAGGAGTTATAAAAGACATCAACTGGAACAGAGTGTATATAGAGATAGCCAATGGTCGAATTGAGCTCATGATCAATTCTTACCGGATTAAACGTCAATGGATGTGTGTAATAGCAGCTTTTCCGTGGTGGTTATGAGGCGAAGTGCTACCATTTGGCGGCTCATCCATATATCGCTCACAACCCCGACCACATGAAACGTGGGTTCCGGAAACTGTGGGAAAAGCAGGAGGGGAGCGATGAAACACGCCCGCTATTGTGGGGAATGGGTTCCGCGGCATTAGGTCTTTGAAAAATACCGCTATCGCAAATATAGATCGAGGTACAAAATCACAGCGAAACTCAAAGAAGACCCTACAGCATATTGAAGGTGATCAATGTACTGCTTGTAAAATGAGAATAGAGCTGAGAATATTGAAGATCCATTGGGCATAGATAATAATAGTTGGAGTGTGGAGAATAATATCTGGAGTATACTATGGAGACGTGAAATTGCAACTTTTAAAGTGTGTACGTCATCGATCACAAAATACTAATAGACAGCTTTTCCAAACTTCCTACACACAAGCGGCTTCAAATATAAACATACTTTCCTGTATGTAACTACTTGCGGTTGGAGAGACTGAATAGCGTGAGCTTACGTCAACTACTCCAGACTTAAGGTTATATGCACTCCGCAAAACTAAGACTCAATTTTTCAGTTCAAGGTCGATGTCTACAGCATAAAACATACTACTCATTACAGTATATACATTGATATCATCTGGCAGTACTACGAGCTGTACGCGCCGACACAGAAACTATTAAAACTAGTGAACTAGCGTTTCTGCTTACTCGACCTCGTCAACGTCGTCGAACTTCTGACCCTCAACCAACTCTGGGATGTCGTCGTCACCACCAGCAGAAGCAGCCTCAGCAGCAGCGGTCAACTCCTCTGGGGTCTTACCAGCCTGGATCTGCTCAGCCAACTTTCTCAAGATCTCAAGGTTCTCAGCACCCAACTGAGGCAAAATCTGTGGGATCAACTGGGTAACCTCCTTCTCCTGGGCGTAACCGCTGAATGCAAAAGTGTTGTGAGCAGCAGCACCCTGGACACCTACTCTGTTGAAGTGCAAGACCTTACCGTCCTCTCTGAAGAAGTTGGCCTCCTCGACGTGGTCAATCTTGGTAGCCTTCAACTTCTGCAAGGACTCAACCAACTTGGTGTCATCCTGCTCGAGCTTACCGCCCTTCTTGGCCTTGACTCTGGAACCACCAATCTTCTTTGGGGTGGCCTTCTGCAACTTAGCTAACTTTTCTGGGTCGATAGTCATTGGAATAGTGAACAGTAAAATTTTTTTGGTGAACGTCGACTTTTGGTTGAAAAAAAAGTCGTGCGACGGAAAAAACAACGAGTGTTCGGAGTCGTGACAGCGATCAGGGTCTACCTTTGAACCAGTTGACTGATGCCATTAGTGTTATTGTAGTGTATTGAAGACAAAATAACAACAACACACTAACAAAACAATACAATGGAGAAAACTTCCTTATGATATGCATGCATAATGTTAATGTATTGGTGCATTGAATTGACTGTTGCGAAACCAAGGAACAAGCCGTGGGGACGTGATTGCTGAGGTCTATTTTTGTGCACTCATGATGACAACCCTAAAAAATGATCTAATCTGTGGTTATGGCTAATGGTGGCGATAGAGTCATGAGATCTTGACGACTAATTTTCCTGGTATTGTCTATCCCTTATCTCATTACTGTGGTGCAGGATCTCGCAAGTCTAATTTGCAGCCACACCAAGAAGTATAAATGTAGAAAAATGGCAAGGAAGAATAGAAACCCAGATAATGACATTTTACAAACGATTCATACCACATCTCCGTCATGTTGATGATGAAATTGTGTTGGAAAACGATTCATATCTGATCAAGGACAATTCTCAAGTTCGGGTCGAGGAGATCCCAGAACTTGAATTGCGGGATGAAAATGGCAGACCATGGTGGAAATTCTTTGACGAATACGAGTATCGCTTCAGCAAAACCACTAAGAAAGTCCAAAGAAATCGTACTGGTGCTGAAAAGAAACTTCTTCTTAAACTTCACCTCATGATTACGCTCTACTCATTTGTGGGTTATTGGGTCAAATATTTGGATCAACAGAATATTACCAATGCATATGTGTCAGGAATGAAAGAAGACCTCGGGATGGAGAAGAATGAGTATATTAATGCTCAGTCCATGTATAATGCTGGAGCTGTTATCTTCCAAGTATTTTTCATGTATCTTCTCCCTCGCATTCCCCTCCACAACTTGATTGGGTTTTCCGAGGTAATCTGGGGTTTCGTCACTTTAGCTCACTATGCCATCCACACAGTGCCACAATTATATGCCTTGAGGTTTTTGACCGGTGCGGCTGAGAGTGGTTACTTTATTCTTTGGCACTTTTGCTTCAGTAACTTCTTTCTTCCAGACGAGTTGGGATTTGTAGGTGGATTCTACTATTGTGGCCAGATGCTCGGAATATTAACAAGTGGTTTAGTTGCAGGCCATACTACGCAGCTGATGGATGGAACAAATGGTATTTCAGGGTGGAGATGGCTTTTTATCATCGATGCAATTATCACCATTCCCGTCGGTTTAATCGGGTATTATGTGGTTCCTGGCACACCAAAAGCATGCTACTCTCTCTTTTTGACCGACGATGAAATCAGATTGGCACGGAGGAGGATGGAACGCGCAAATATCAAGAGTACTGACAACACTGACGTTTCTGATTTTTTCAGTAAGAACTTGTGGATCAAGATTCTCACTGATTGGCGTATATATGTGTTGTCTTTACTTGACTACGCTTTTTGGAGTAGCAGTAATACTGTTGGTGGTGGTATAGCTGTTTGGTTGAAAGCTGACAAAAACTATTCGATTCCTACACTCAATCGTCTTACCTCCATTCCACCAGCCTTAGGAATATTGTATATTCTTTTGGTGAATGTTGGAGCTGATGTCACTCATTCTCGGGTTTTCTCCATTACCTGGGCGTATATCTTCAATTTGATTGGCAATGTGATCTTGGCTATATGGGATGTTCCCGATCTGGCAAAATGGTTTGCATTCATGCTCGGGTACTTCAACATCACCGTTAGTCTGGTTATCTATGGGTGGATGAACGATATCATGCGTCATGATGCACAAGAACGAGCCATTGTATTAATGTTCACTAACCTTTTTTCGCAGCAATTCCGTGCATGGGTCGATAGAATGACATACCCAACGGTTGACCTGCCACGTTACCACAAGGGTTATGTATTCAGTGCAGTGCACACGGTAGCCACCATAATTATGGCATATGTGACCCTCTGGTTTTATAAACGGCAAGAACGCAAAGACGCACTCAAAAATGGAATATTGGTATATAATAGTGCAAATGGCGTGAGTGAAGAGGTGAGAGAATTATTAGCTGGGACTAATGATGATTCAAGTGACTTAATCGAAGTGGATAGAACGGGTGATGTCCTGAGTAGCTTGGCTAAAAAGTGATCTTAAGACATCCCAAATGTATATTGACTGGATACCAGAATGTAGATACCAGAGTCTAGTCTTAGGATTGTGTAGATGTAGGCTATTTAATACTTGAGTCAAGATTTGGTTCTGTGGTGAATTGCATATTTGGTATATTTTATCTTGGTTACTCAATACTCGTGTGAACATTGGTATATTCGGCGATATATTTGGGGTATTTTTCGCACCCTCTCCACTTTTTTCTTGTTTCCTTTCCTCACATGATCGCCGACATCAGAGCTTACCTTAAGTCGGCGACTTTCAGGCGATACTGGTCTGATTGGACAGTGGCATTCGTACTTGCAGCATACTTCTACTTCATTGCTGAACAAGCGCGTCCATTTGCGCGACAATTTAGTCTTGATGATTTGTCCATTCAACACCCATTCGCGACTGTCGAACGCGTTAGTGGACCACAGTGTCTCCTTATTGCGTTCTTTGTACCTGTGACTACTATCATAGTTGTTTCACTCGCATCGAAGTCAGCTAACTCCAACTGGGTTCACAAGCTCCAAATTACACTTCTTGGTCTCGCCCTTTCACTCACTGTTAACGGTGTTGTAACCGACACCTTGAAGAATTGGATTGGTAGACCACGGCCCGATTTCTTGGCCAGGTGTGGACCTGCTAAAGGCACGCCAACATCTGGATTTGTTGATATTTCTGTTTGTACGGCTCCTTTGGGCCCACGCAGACTCATTGACGGTATGAGATCCGCACCTCTGGGACATTCATCCATTAGTTTCAGTGCTATGCTCTACCTCACACTTTGGCTTGTGGGTCACTTCAAGTTGCTACAAAGAAAAAAGCCAGTTGTGGGAGTTCTTGCCGCCAGCACACCGCTCTTGATTGCAGCCAGAATAGCATTGACAAGAACACAGGATTATAGACACCACTTTTCTGATATTGTGCTGGGATCAATTATTGGCTGCTTTTTTGCAGTGGTATTATACAGAAGGTTCTTCCCAAGCCTTTTGAGTGAGGATGCGGGAATGATAGAGGGAGAGGAGATGTTGCCCGTTTGAGTGACAGTAGGATGCGGGAAACCATTCCATTCGAAGTGTATAATATAGCATGCATAATGACAGGCATACTTAACAGGCATACTGAATATGCACACTTTGTAATTTAAGTTGACACATAGTTGATTCCAATATAATCAAGGAGTTATTCAAGAGAGTCAAGGTGTTATTGAATATGTGACAATGACGTAACATTTTGATTGTTCCAAGTCGACCATTTTTTGATCGATCCAAGTCGAGACCACTTTTTTAATGACACAAGTTGGACTGCTTTTTGACCAAACTCGAAACCGCTTTCTTAACTTGTGATACAGTATACTTTCTTTTTGTATCTCCTCTACTATTTGGTTATCATTTCCAGAAATGTTTCATTTCCCAAAACGGATAGCTGCAAAAAACCTGTTCATGAAGTGTTGCAAAATTGTTTTACCTTTGAAAACATGCAAATAACATATAAAGCCAACAGAACAGGCTTCTCAAATAACCAATGAGTGACATTACTATCATAAATACCCTTACGTCGACATTGTATTTACCTGTATCGACATCAGGTCCACAAGCTTATGTGACAACATTATATCATATTAGTACTGTCACCCCAACATCTACATCCAACACACCTCAGATTGTTACCGTTCAGCCTTCTACATTGAAACAGTCATATAGACAAGCATCATCAAGTACGGAAGAAGTCCAAACCTCACAACTGTCTACAAAGATTGTACATGCCACACCTTCGGCCAGTGATATCAATGGGCTCCAACTTCTGTCCAACTCCGACCCATCATTAAAAATCGGGCTAGCGGTCGGGATACCTATCGCTGTGATAGTGATATTTGCTGCACTTGCTGGTTTCTTCGTATGGTTACGCAAAAGAAATTTGGCGGCTGCAAAAAGTTCTTCACAGCTATACCCAGATGAAAAGTGGCATAACTTCGAACGTTCTACCAGTCTGTCCACATCAACAAAGATTCCAGAAAGAAGAGAAATCGAAACTGCTCTGAAGATGTTCGAAAGAAGAGGAACCGACTCTTCTCTGAAGACTTTCGAAAGGAAAGAACCCGTCGATTTGTCTCAAAGAACCCTATCATATGAGACAAAAGAAAGATCGTTACCGTCTGTGGAATTAGCTCCTCCCAACGCTGCAGATAAACGAAACCTGGTACGTACGTTTTTCCGCGATCGTCTCAGTAGGTGTATAGATGGTGATATCATACCTCCAGGTCCACCACTTTCCCCTTTGTTTCTCAAGAAGTTCAGGTTGGCAAAGCCCAAGGAAGCCTCATCATCCCTGGTCAAAAACCCTCGCAACAAATACGACTTGAAATTATCCATAATCGCTTCACACGATCGCTTTATCGTCGTCAAAGCGTACGAAAAGCTTTTAGATGACGAGGTAACCATAAATCCAGGTGACGTGGTAACTATAATCAAAGATTACTCTGATGGGTGGTGCAAAATTGCTCTTAGCTCAGGTGAACAGGGCTTTGTCCCCCGAGTATGCCTTGAGCTGATGGAAGAAAGAACTGATGTGGAAAGAGGAAATCGGATATAAATACTCGATATGAACTAGATTGATGTAATATTGAGTTTGAAAGGCTAATCGATCTCTGGACTAATCGATAGCTCTACATCCAATCTGGATCTAATGCCCACTAAGGCTGCTCTCTATCTTTTAGAAACTGCAAAATTCATGCAATATAATCGTACAAAGTAATACAAACTGATGAAAACCCAATTCAAAGAGCTCTCGACAGTCACTCTATCAACTTCTCGCACACTAACAATAATAGTTCTTCCCCTAATACTGCCGACCGTATCCCGATGCGTTTGGCTGGGGCTGGTATTGATACCCGTATTGGTCGTAACTCCTCTGTTGACCTGGCGACTGTGCCCCGTTACTACGAGGGAATCCAGGGGCCGATGGGACCCCAACCAGCTGGTTGACAGTGGGCCCAAATCCAGGCAGTCTCGGAAATCCAGTTTGTGGTTGCCCAGGACGCCCTTGAGGGTAGCCCTGAGGGTAACCCTGAGCATATCCTTGAGGTGGCACCTGGTTTTGGGGTCTCTGAGGTTGACCCTGGGGCGGAATATGTATGTGTTGAGGTCTCTGGGCAGGAACCTGATTTCTTGGTGCCCCTTGTGGTGGAACCTGGTTTTGAGGTCTTGGCGCCCCTTGTGGTGGAACCTGGTTTTGAGGTCTTGGTGCTCCTTGTGGTGGAACCTGGTTTTGAGGTCTTGGTGCTCCTTGAGGTGGAACCTGGTTTCTTGGTGCACCCTGTGGAGGTCTTTGCCCGGGATATCCCTGCGGAGATGGTCCTTGACCACCACTTGGTCTAGGCTGACTCTGGAACCCTTGTCCAGCTTGGCCCTGTGGATATCCTCCTTGTGGGTACCCCATCGGTGCACCCTGATACCCATACATCTGCTGCTGAGGAGGTGCTTGTCCATACTTTTGCTGTCTCATCGCAATTGGAGCCTGACCCGCCTGATGTGGAGCCTGACCCGCCTGATGTGGAGCCTGACCCGCCTGATGTGGAGCTTGGCCTGTCTGATTTGGACCCGCCTGATTTTGTCTCTGCTTCACCATAGGCTGCAGTGTTTCCCCTTGTTGATAAGGAGAATACTGCTTTGGGTACGACAGTTCTTGCGGAGGAAGTGATGGAAGAGGCCCAGAGAGCTTCTTTGGCAGAGTACCAGTGAGCTTATTGGCCAGTCCACCCTTCTTTGGGGGAGAGTTTGTAGGATAAACCTGGGTAAATCCACGGTCTCCCTTATCAGGGTACAACCCCTTGTCATCCTTGTCATTGTAGCGTGGAATTCTGTTCTGGGAACTATTGGGCGAAGTGATGAAGCGTGGCTTACCGGTTTGTGGCGGCAACAGTGGCAAATCCTCCAGATATGGCGACAGAGCATCGCTCACACGACCTGTTTCCGAGTGAATCGAAGTGTGGTCGCCATTGTAAGTGGCAGTGACGCGAGGAGTCGAAGTTTGTGAGTATTTCACGTGGTGCTGAGGTGGCGCAGGCTCCTCGTTTTCGCTACCACTATCGGAGTACCCACTGAAACGCTTCTTGTTATCGGCAACAGTCTCAGCAAACTGCGAATTGAATTCATTGAACTGAGTAGTGGGCGATTGTACCGACGAGTAGGTACTGTTACGCATGCCCATTCCTGGTACACCCAAACGGCGCACATCGATCTTCTGCGACAGATCGGAATCGGAGTCCGCGTCACTGAATAACTCGTTATCGTTGGTAGGGTACACACCCAAGTTGAGATTGCGGATACCCGCCAAGTCCTCTTCATCAAACTTCTCATGTGACCCATTGAGAAGCTGATTGCGGTCGGTATGGAACTGATCCGATGGCGTTTTAATGGTGGAATACTTCTGGTAGATGTCCGCGAGCTGAATCGACTTGTGGTGGTCCGTTTTGGAATCGTCAAGTGTTAAATTGTGCACATTCTTGTTGTTATCCGGCTTGACTTCTTGAGACAACTTCGAGAGCATAGGAGGTTTGGTTGGACTTCCCGAAGATGGCCCCGGAATACCACCGTTCTGATGACTACCTACACTTGCATTACCAACCAAACTTCCACTGCTGTTATGACTGCTAACAGTGCCCATCTGACTACCATTGATACCTCTTTGACTCTGGTAATCCATATCATGGCGAGTTTGGGTCAGAGGTGAGTTTGGATTCAGACTACCTTGTGAGGCCTGGCGAGCGACAATAGCACCAAGAACACCACGTTGGCTACCACAGCCTTCGTATCCGCGCTCCAATTTACCTCTGAGGAGACCACGAATATTGTTATTCCAGGTGTTTTGGTCCCAGTTGAGGAAATCGCCCTGTGCTAGCTGTTGAACATCGTTGACTTCAAGATAGTGCACTGCTGGGAGAGTTGGCAAGCCGAAAAGAAGCGATTCAGGGTCAACTCTGTCGGCCTTGAGGCGCTTGGGTCTACCATAAAGACCAAAAGAGTCCAAAAGAGGTACTAAGAAGCGGATCAAGGTGTCGAAACCCGGAACACTCGAGTGTTGCTCAGGCATGAGGAAGATGTTAGTGGCAGTGAAGTCACCCATAGACTTCTTGGAAACCTTTGGTGATACCAGCGGAGACTTAAAGTTAATATAAGCCTCAAGTTTGAGCATAGTTGAGTGGTCGATCAACTGTGGCGACTGTGGGTAAATGGCTGTCACTGACGATGCTGTAGCGATGACTGCCATTAACAGCTTCTTCTTCTTGTGTTCGTTCTCATAAAGGAGTACACGACCTGGGGTAAACGATTTACGCTTTGTAACCGAAGGTTCCACGACTGCATAGCACCGTTTCCATGCCATACCACTACCATAACGAATCAGCACCCAGTCTTCGTGATCGAAGCGTTTTTCCGCCAAGATCGTACGGATATCTGACAACCGTGACCCACGTGCCGAAAGGAGAGCTGCGGTGTAAGCTCCCTGGAGTGAGGAATACTCAAAGTTTGCGAGTCTGAGAGCCGAACACCATATAGTGAGATCACCATAGGACTTGAACTGAAGAATGTAGCGATTTTTCAACGTAGTCAGCACGATCACCACATTTTCGAGGTTTTGCTTTGCGGCAGGAAGGTTACGCATCGCGTTGTATACCGAATCGGTAAAGTTGATATAGTTTGGTTTGGTGGACGCTTCAAGAAGTGCTTCTGGGTTGTTACGAAACTGTGCCAAGTTGGCAGCATCCCAATAAGCAAGTTGGTTACCCGTTAAGATACCATAAACTTCGCGCCATTCACGATCCGCGGGTTTGCCGTCCGAGTTGATGTCATAGTATAACATAAAAATGCCTTCATGGTAGCGGCGGTGAACCTGGGAAGAAAGAAGTGTGACAATGGGAACAAGCTCAGGAGAAAGCCCGTCAAGGTCCGCGGACTCCGATGCCACACGCAGGAGCGTAGCTGGTGGTGCGGACTGCTCCTGCTTCTTGGGCGATCCAAGACGTTGTTTGAGCATAGCGGTGGAGAAAAAAAAGGCAACAAGGAAAAAAGATAAGCCAAGGAAATCAAAGTTGGGGGGAGTTGTCGAATTGGATATGAGTTGTTGAGGGGTTGTGGTTAGGGTTGATGTTTAGAATGATGTTGTATTATTGGGAATGATGTTGATGATATTGATGTGTTGTTCTTGTTGAATTGTTGGTGGACTTATATTTTTGTGTTCAACAAGACAATGGCACGAAGACGAAGGAAGAAGGAAAGATAGAAGAATGAAAACGAAGAGGGAGAATGAGAAAAAGAAGAGTGAGAATGAGAAAAAGGAAGAGGAAGAAGAAAGTATAAGAGTCAAGTAAAATTAGGGTAAAAACCAACCAAAAGTATCCATAAATATTCAAACCCCTCTTCCCCCCTCCATATATACTTAAAAGAACTCATAAGGATAGTAGTAATGATAATCAACTAAGTATACTGAACAATACTATAAAGTATTTACTCATCATAACTCTTATTGTTTTCCGATGCGGCATTACATTAAATGAGGCTATGTTGATCTGGTACGGCTCGCGTCATCCTGAGCTGATCTGCATGAGATCAAAGTTCTTGGACTGCACGAGATCAAAATTCTTGGAGATCAAAACAAAAGTTCTTGGACTTTTGCCGATGTTTCCGTGTGCATTAGCGACGGCTTTTGATTAGAACACCACGTTTTTAAACAAGTCTTGGTAATACTGCTCTCGGACTTCATAGTATATCCGTAATAGAACTCCGCCACAGCTCCGCCCCAGTTCTCATCTCATCAAGAACCTTGGTGGAGAGGACTGCATAGACACAATGCGTCCGAAATAGGAAAGTCCAATACGCGGACGGACGACGCTGAGATGATGATGCTTGAATTGGCTTTTGATCTTGGCAAAGTAAAGACTAGAAATAGGAGAAGAGGAAAGGGAAGAAAAGGTTATAGAAAGGAAGGAAGGGTAAAGGTAGGATATAAAGTGATAATGTTTTTACATGGTCATGATCGTTGACCTTTTTTACCGTTGAAAATCGCACCTGATATTCTGTTGATATTTGCTCAGAATATGCAAAATCATTCTGTCTATAATATCATAAAGTCATTATTATCACCTCTTCTCTTTATCATCTCTTCTCTTTATCATCTCTTCTCTTTATTATCATTTATTATCATCTCTTCTCTTACCCTACTATATCCTCTTCCTTAAACTTTGCAACTCTTCCAATGCTTTGCGCAATTCAGCATCAGCAGTCTCCACATCCTCATAATTCAATGCTGAGATCGCAAACTTTGCGAGCTTTTGAACCCTGGTTATCTGATCCGTTTTAGAGATCATCTCTTGGAGATCCTCCTTATTAACAGGTGATGATACACTTGGAGCCTGTTTTGATGTGTGTGATGGAGCATGATTGCTTGTACGTGTAGTCTCTTTGGTCGGTTTTCCCGGTGGTATCACTTGAATCGATGCCTTTTTGTTGATTCCAACAGGATCAGTGTCTGGAAGATACTTTGGTGCACCAGGAAGCAGTACACCAGATTCTTCAGGTGCAAAGTGAGGTGCTCCAGGTAATGAAAGCGAATCTAAGGAGGGATCCTCATCTCCTTTTGGTACTGTATCATCCTCTGGTACTGTACTTGGAAGATCAGAAGGTGTGGCTGGAAAAAGATCTGTGGGGTTTGGTGTGGTTTCCAGATCAACTTCTGTAAAAGGTTCTCCAGGACCTTCATTGGTAATTTCTTTACTAGTTCCTTCAGATTCTTTAGTAGTCTCTTCAACCTCTTTAGTAGTCTCTTCAGGCTCTTTCGTACTCTCTTCAGGCTTTTTAATAGTTTCTTCAACCTCTGTAGTAGTCTCTTCAAGCTCTTTAGTAGATTCTTCCTTTCCAAGCTCTTTAGTGGTTTCGTGTGTCTTCCCTTCAGTCTCATCTATGTCATTTCCACCCTCATTTTCAACCTTCTTCTCCATCTCCTCAAACTCCTTCTCAAGCTCATCTTCACCGTCGGCATACTTGATTTCGCCTCTGATGAGTTTAGCCATGTTCACCTTGATCAACTTGATTTTAGCTTTGTTTGCTGCCTGGAAGTCCTCAGAGCTCAGGCATTGACCACCTGTGGCCTTTGCCCAGTCGATATCGGCATCAGCAAATAGACTAAGGATCGAAAGGAAGGATACAGTAGCACGTAACTTGGCAATCAAGTTCGCAGTGTTGGTGCTCTTGGAATAATTGTTGATGGCAGTAAGGCACCCATTGAACAATTTATAGGCAAAGGTCGATACTATGGAAAACGAGATCGTGCGATCACTCAATGCTTTAACAACACTCTCATCATCGTCATTCTCACCTTTTTTGATGGATTCCGTGTCGTCGAGAAGCTGTATAGTGAAGATCTCAATCTCCTTCAGGGTGGCGTGGAGTTTATTTGATAAGATGTATTCAAGTACATACACCTTACAAAAGTAGCTCACCACGGGATTGACCGTAGCTACCTCATTGGCACGTGCAATGAATGGTGCGACCGATTTGTCCAGGCTGAGACTTGGGGGGATGGTTAATGTCATGATAAGAATAAATGGAACAAAAGTATCGAAACTAGAGAGAAAAGTACCAGAGATAGAACAAAAACAGAAACAAGTGAACTAGTATACACAAGGGCATACTTATCATTCAGATACCTTTTACAATAGAATATTAAAGTGAATAGCCTTATAACTAATTGAATATCTGCAATAATAAGTAATAGAAGACCTTGTATCTAATGAAGAATACCTTATTGGGAATACCTCTCGGGAACCTAATAACTAATAGAAGATCCTAATCCTTATAACTACATAGTATACTAAATACCTAGTATACTGAATACCTAGAACTATATCTAGATAATTCATATAATCTTTATTCTCTTTATCTTATATACAAAGTTCAATCATGATTGTTAATCGTGAAGTTCAGGCATCCTCAAGATCTCTCTCTCCTTATTCTGTGCGTCCTCTTGTAACAACCTCAAGATTTCAGAGTTCTTCCAACGATCTGGCAATGGTGTCACATCATAGTTCTTAACTGCCCAATAATAAATATCCCAGTCTGGCTCATCCAATAATTGGTCGTACTCGTCCAACTGAGCCATATTAAGCAGATTCAAATGCTTCTTGGCAAAGCGGGACAACAATAAGTCACTCTCAAGGATACCACGCTTACGCAGTTGATACAACAAACGTGCTCTTTTCACATCAATAGTCTCACCCTCTCTTTTAATTGGCATGATCTTCAACTCAAGAGTGGTAGTGTCGATCTCCGGGTTCTGCGGCTTACCGTAGTTACGGAGTGCGGTTGATGACACCGAAAGCGATCTAGAGCTCAGAATCGAGCCCACCTTCAAGACTGGACTCGAAACTGGGCGAACATGGTGGCAAAGGTTTACGGCTTGTTGGAATCTCATGGGGAAAAAGTGTTGTAAAAAAGCCAACTCGAATAAATAAGGTCAACTAGAAATACATTGATACTGGAATTAACCACAATCAACTCACCACAAAACATATAACCAGGTAACTGATAAGGAGGTAGGTAAGAACTAGGTCAAAACATATCCAGATCAAGAAAATAGCCAACCCATCCTCGTCAATCATACCAAAACAAACCATCCAAGGTCAAAACATAGCTAACCTACCCAGGTCATACCGAGGTTTAAGATCAAAACATAACCACTTCAACCAAGTCTCAAGTTATTTACCCAAAGTCATTACATCCAACTAATCATCAGTTATGGGAAAAGCCGTATCTAAGTTGTCGAAAGACGACATCCAATCCCTCAAACAAGCCACGTACTTCGACAAACGTGAGCTTCAACAATGGTATAAAGGTTTCTTACGAGACTGTCCATCGGGTCAGCTCTCTGAAGAGGAATTCGTCAAGGTGTTTAAACAGTTTTTTCCTTTTGGTGACCCAGAAGGTTACTGTCGTTACCTCTTCCATGCTTTTGATATCGACAACCTGAAGTTCATTGACTTTAAAGAGTTCATCATTGCACTTTCAGTGACGTCGCGTGGTACGGAGGATCAGAAACTCAATTGGAGTTTCAAGTTGTACGACCACAGAAACAAGGGAGAAATCACCTACAAAGATATGTTGTGCGTAATGGTTTCCATATACAAGATGATCGGTCCCATGGTGGAATTACCTGCAGACGAACTGACACCAGAGTTGCGAACAGAGAAGTTCTTCAGACTCTTGGATAAAGATAAGGACAAAGATACCATAAACTTAGACGAGTTTAAGCGATTACTGAAGTTGGATCCCGCAGTCAGTAATGCCTTGACCTCGTATGAGGGCTTGGTGTAGGGGAATAGAGAGAAACCATCATGAATTGGAATAGAAACCGAGATCGAATAGCGTCATTGGAGAGGAATCAAGAAAAGTATAGGTAATAGCTAAAAGGAGAGGAAATACGAGATGAAAATATGTAGCAACTAGATAAGAACTGATTGACTACAATCCCAATATCTACATCAACAGGTTAAGACAATCCCAATCTATACCTTGTACCCCTCTTCCTCCCATCTTATCCCTTCTATCTTATCCCTTCTACTCTTATCCCTTCTATCTTATCCCTTCTACTCTTATCTCTTCTACTCTTATCTCTTCTACTCTTATTTCTTCTACTCTTATCCCTTTAGTATTCTTTTCCTACTTCTACTGCTGCCCCTCCACAGCCTCTAACAACCCATCCAACAACCCATCGATCTCATCGATGCCCACACCAGTACATATGCTCACCACCTTCTTGAATTTGGCCTTGAGTGCACTGTAGTCCACCAAGCGTGCGACTTCAGCCTCAATGGCATCATTGAAGCGTTTATAACTTGCCACACGTGCTTTGAGGATCGAAACCGGCTGTAAGCTCAGCATAAACTCGGCGTCGTTCTTCAAGTCATCCACAGGCTCATCCTTGGAAATTCGTTCATACAACGGCTCGATCACATACTGTGCGTCGATGTCCTCGTCATTATTACCTTCGCCATCATCATCGCCCAATTTCTCAGTCAAGTTGGCCATCTGCAACTTGAGATTCTCAAGGTGAACTAACCGCTCATGAACTTTACTTGCCAGGAACCGGTTATTGGCTGTCACGATCGTGGCATCGCGGAGAGTCGCATTCAACGCGCGTATATGCTGGCGTTTTGCACGCAAGATTGTCTCGTATTCAGAGTTTGTATTCGATAACAACTCTTGTATCGATTGGAAGATACGCCCAGAATCACATGAAGCAACTCCATCAGCGTCAGAGCCTTCCTTCCCAACACTCTTTTCATCTCTGGAATTCTCTAATTTTTCATTAGCATTCTCTAGTTGATCATCTCCAGTACTCTCTGGCCCCTCCTCTTCGCCAATGTCACCTGTCTCTGCGAGTCGCTGGTCCAAAAACTCCACAGCAGTGCGTACCAACTCAAATACATGGTTAGTCATGGGATCACGTACAGCATCCTTGACGATATCATAGTCATTGGGCCTCACACCACGCGCGTTGACCGCACTGGGGTCAGCACGCAACGCCAAGAGTGCACACACCATCCACCGCGATCCCAGCTCCGCTGCGATGTGGAGTGCTGTGTCGCCCGTACGATCCTGCGCCGCGCCAACAACCGTATGTACCATGTCGCGGAGTGCGCGCGCATCACCCAGCACGTGCTCGAGAACTTTGGCCATGTAGAAGCGTGCGCTATCGGGCTTAGTTGCAGCCTGTTCGGCCAAGTGGTGAAGAATTGAACGGTGACTATTATCGAAAAGAACCAAACATGGATACAACCAGCGCAGTAGGAGTTCAGCAAAGGTACCGCGTTCCATAGCGTTCGTAACGCGTACTGCCACCACTAACGGCGATTCACCGGCAGTATTACCACGGATTGGTAATGCGAGCCCAAGTTCCACAAATGCCTCTACTAGTATTGGCGACGCCAAAGTCGCAGCAAAGTGCAACGCCGTTTGACCTTTTGAATCTAACGGTACGTCAGCCACGGCGGAACGTGTGTGCCGTGTGAGAATTGGTGAAAATACCGCGGTTGCCTCGGATACATTCCACGAGGTTTCATCATCACCATCTTTAGCATCAGCTCCCGATTGTGCTGCTTCATCACGTTTGAAGACAGCGCCGAGAGCTGCTTTGAGCTCTCCGGCAACATCGCTATCGACCTCTGTGACAACAGGGAGAGTATAGGGGTAATTTGGGTTTGGAGGTACGCGCATTACGCGCAGTTGCAGGTGTTGAGTATCGCGCTTGTGGCGTTTTGCTGGAGAACCCATCAAACGTTCAGAACGATCGATAGGGTCTGGGTGGTCAGGAAGTGGGTCTTTTTGCGATGGTAATGAGTCGAAATCATGGACGTCGACAAGGAACAACTTCTTAGCAATAGCATAAATGTCGAAGCGTAATGCTAAAGTCACTGCTTTATCGTAGGGGATCCAAATTCCACGAATGTATTGGTTATCGTGAGAACGAAGGTCGAGGAACTGATTAGCATGACCTTTGTATTGAGAACTGGACAATACTTCATTTGCCAATACACTATCGATCTGTGGTTGGGAATAGCTTCCTGCCTCGCGAAGGATAGCAAAGAGTTGAGACACATTGATGTAGGAATCTTGGACGCGACGAAGAACGACGACGCGGTGTTTCATGGCGAGTGTGAGTTGAATGAATTTTGTTCCCGAGTACACAGCAGCGTGTACGGACAGCTCCATTGAGAGGTGAGTTTCCGAGAGGTGGTTCAGGATCAGCGCCGTAGTGGTGTCGCCGATATTGAGGGGCGAGTCCATGATGACGCGTGTACGGAAGAAAAAGAGAAAAGATGGAAAACAAAAAAGGGTAGAGGAAGACAATGGAGAGAATAGAGAGAAGAATGAGAATGGATGAGGGTAGATTAGAATAGGGAAGATGGAAGAGGAGTGAGAATGAAGAATAGATATGAAGATGAGATTGATAGGGGAGTAGAATGAAGAATAACTAGAAGAGAAGTTAAAGGGATTGAAATTAAAGAGGATCAATAAAGAGGATCAATAAAGAGGATCAATTTGGATGATTAAAGAGGTCCAGGTTTGATGAGGTCCAGGTTTGATGAGGTCCAGGTTTGATGAAGGTAAGTTGATATTTAGAAGAGATAGTATGTTTATATCTCTTCTGTCTACCATGTCTATTTGTCTTACTTTATTTACTTTATCTCGTACTCGATATGTTCTTTAGTATATTCACTCTATGTGTGATATCTATTTTATCTATTATATCTATATCTACTATGCCTATTATATCTACTGTATCTACTACATCTACAATGTCTACCACATCTACCATCTACTAGTGAAGAACATCTACTTCATACATTCTAATTATCTTATCTACCTCATCTACTCTCTTATTTTTCCCTCTTTTCTCTACATCTTTTCCCTCTTTTCTCTACATCTTTTCCCTCTTTTCTCTACATCTTTTCTCTATATCTTACTCAGTTCTATGGACTACTCCAATCGAGTCAACTCCAAGAAAGGGTCTGGCGGTATTGCTGGCCGTGAAGAAACCAACGTCCATACTCAAAAACGAATCCGTGAACTTCTTGCAACTCAAGTGCTCAATCTTGATAACGACCCCTACGTTGCACGCAACCATTTAGGACTCCTCGAATGTCGATTATGTCTCACTACTCACATCAGTGAATCATCATATATCTCACATTTAGGCGGTCGTAAACACCAAGTTAACCTCGAACGCCGTAAAGCTCTTGATGAACGTTCTCAACCACGTACCGCAGCTCATCCCTCAATCAATAGTGTACCTAAACGTACTTGGACTAAGATTGGAAGGCCTGAAGTTACTGTTACAAAGGTCCGTGACCCTGAAACTCTCCAGGTGGGAGTGTTAATCACTGTTAATTGCCCGAAAACCACTGTTGATGAGCCGTTTTTCCGTCTCATGTCGATATATGAGTTGAATACGAGAAATCAAGAGCTCGCTAAAAAGTATATGCATGCTGATGAAGGTGAGGAAATTGACGAGCTGGCCTCACAGTACTTGGTGATATCGGCAGAACCATACGAAAATGTGTGTGTGGTAGTACCGAATTTGGAGATTGATCGTGATACTGGCCATTGGTCGTATTGGGATAAGGATGTGGGGGTATTCTACATTCAGGTAATGTTTGGGAAGAAAACAGAGAAGAGATAAGAAGAGAGAAGAGATAAGAAGAGAGAAGAGATAAGAAGAGAGAAGAGATAAGAAGAGAGAAGAGATAAGAAGAGAGAAGAGAGAAGAAGAAGAGAGAAGAGAGAAGAAGAAGAGAGAATGAAAATGAGAGATAAGGGGAAGAGAGAATGAAAATGAGAATGAGAGATGATAGAAGGGAGATGGTAGAAGGGAGATGATTGAAGAGATGGAGACTCAACAATTAAGTTTGATATTACTACAGGAAAAAGACGTCAGTATAGAGAAAGGTTGATTAGAGAGGTTGATTCATAATAGGATTTGATAATAGGATTAATAGATATACTAATAGATTGGATATGATAAGGTTGATTATAATAGAAATTCTATTATGCTCTTGACTCTTAGTATAACCAACACTCTTTGTACCCACACTTACTTGAAACATTCCTCACGTTCCTTCAAATGTTTCCCTTACTATGAACTTGTTTCGTACCTGCATACATTCACATCAGATCATTTCGGCAGTTTGAGTCAATGACCACGATTAAGTCTATTAGGACCCTTTGTCTAGCTTCAACTTCACTAGAGAATTCTCAACTTCTTCACCAAATAACTTGTTCATTTTCACTCTTCCTTTACTTGCTTACTGTTTTACTTACCCACTCTTTAACTTACTCATTCTTACTCTTTTACTTATTCATTCTTCAACTTGATCATTCTTTATCTCACTCATTCTTTATCTTACTCATTCTTAACTTATATCTTTCCTCTGTTGTATCTTTTATCCTTTCTCTTTCTTTTTCCATCTCCTTCTCTCTCCTTCTCTTAACTTTTCTGTCTTTTTCTTTTCTCCACACTATGACGTCCGACTACCAACACGAGTTCCTTCAGCGATGCGAGGAGGCTCACGATCTCGTGGATGCATTCCTCAACGATAAGCTTCCATGGGGCCCGGTGCCCCAACGTCATGCGGCATATCCGTACTCGGATTCGATTCGTGCCAGCGTCAAAGACAAAATCCGATCTTCGGTACACCAGTTAGCAGGTGCTATTGAATGCCATGGTCTTGAAGAGATTGCCATACTGTATAACGGTGGAAAGGACTGTTTGGTAATGTTACTCCTTCTTCTAACTGCAATCCATATCAAGTTTCGTGGTACACCTTTACCCCCACAATACAAGCTTGACTCGATTTATATCCATTCAGAGAGCCAATTTCCAGAGTTGCTCGAATTCATCGAACTGTCTACACGCCGTTATCACCTCAACCCCATTCTCATCCGTCTGGATATGAAAGAAGGCTTTGAAAAGTACCTTCTGGATACACCTCAAATCAAGGCAATCGTCGTTGGAGTGCGGCATCTGGACCCTCATGGTGCTGCACTTCGTTTTGAGCACCCTACCGATGGAGATTGGCCAAGGTTCTTGCGTATTCACCCTATTTTGGATTGGAAGTACGTAGAAATCTGGGATTTCCTCGTGGGGACAGATGTCGATTACTGTCGTCGTTATGACATGGGTTTCACAAGTTTGGGTGGTGTACTGAATACTCTCGAGAATGATTACTTGCGTCTGGGTACCGGGTTCTTACCAGCATACATGTTGCGTGAGGATGCCGATGATAGGGAACGTGATGGCCGTCTCCGGAGGTTGAAGAATGATCTGGTTGATGACAGGGCCGATGCTCAGTTTGTTCAGTTGAGAGAGGAGAGAAAGAAAATAGAAGAGGAGAGGAGAGAGGAAGAAAGAAGAGCAGAAGGGGAGAGGAATGGGAAGGAGTAAAGGGGAAAAGAAGAGGAGAAGTGAAGAAAGAAAAGAGTAAAGGAAGAAGAGGAGAATAGAAAAGAGAAGCTAGTGGAGTGGAGAAATAGAGAGATTAACTAGAAGAGAGAATGGAAAAGATTAACTAGAAGGGAGAATGGAAAAGATCAATGAATCGAGATAACCTTCTCAATCCTATCGATCACCGTTAGACTAGTGGATTATTTAAGAATATTTGGAGGCTTGATGCCATAAATCATGTGAATAGAGAGAGTATAGTGATAATGAGAACGTTTTCTTATCATTATATCCATTATAAAATTCGTAGTACAAATAAAGATAACTATCAGCAACTTAGCATCGAACTATCTTAAGAAATCATAATGAACGTCAAACTATTAGTAATTCATTCGCTGACGGCCTTTATATTATCTTATCCTAAAATCTGTCAGGAATTCAAATATCATTGATGTTCTTCACTTCTTGATACGTCTTGATATCTTTACTTCTTGATATCTTTTCTTCTTGATATCTTCACTTGATATCTTCACTTCTTGATATCTTCACTTGATATCTTTTCTTCTTGATATCTTCACTTGATATCTTCACTTCTTGATATCTTCACTTGATATCTTTTCTTCTTGATATCTTCACTTCTTCTTGATATCCACCTTTCATCCATATCATTTCATTCATATCACCTAACTCACACTTCCCCGACGTCTACCACTCTTCATCAAAACCCCTTTGAAGTAATCATCACTCAATGGCCCTACTCCAATCTCACCTAATGCACGCTCTGCGCTCGTATAACCCACCGATACCGGCATTCCTTCCTTACCATCACGCTTCATTTCCAACTGCTTAACCTTCATAATCAACTCCACCTCTTTCCTGTTATTATCATCTATTTCAGCCTGGAGTTGCTGTAAGTACTCAACGGACTTTGTCAAGATCTGACCCTTGTTAGGCTTTCCGTCTTTGGTACCAGAATTGCGCATGGCGGCGGCAATATCGGCCTCCTCCTCGTTTTTGGCCACAGGGGCAGCCTTATCCTTTTCATTGAAGAGTTCCGCAGGAATCAATGTGAGCAACTCTTGGATTTTATCATTAATATTATCACGGCGCTTGCGCTCATTGCTCTTATCTTCATCATCCTCGTCATCCTCGTCGCTGTGCCTGACAATGACCGAGTTCTTGCGCGATTGTGGCTTGGATACACCACCTCCACTAGTGTGACCATGGATCAGTTGCAGAAGTTGTTTCTTGATGTCATGAGACTTGCTGAGAAGTGTATCCACGTTGTCTTGTGTGACATTGAGCCCAGGAATGTTTATCCCGTCCTTGTACGAGTCTTTGAACCCGCTGAAGTCACTCATGTTTAGAAGGAAAAATAATTTATATTTATCCAGTATAACAATGACTATAAAGAATGACTATCAATACCAGGATTATACGAATATCCAGAACTATCAATACCGAGATTATATGACTATCGACATCGCCACTACCAACTACTATCAACATTACTACAACTATCAACATTACTACAACTATCAACATTACTACAACTATCAACATTACTACAACTATTAACATTACTACAACTATCAACATTACTACTACTATCAACATTACTACAACTATCAACATTACTACTACTATCAACATCCACCACTCTCATACTATCCCATTAGATCATCCCATCTCTCTATTTTCTATACCTTTTCATTCTCATCTATTTACAGTTCTTTTACTCTCCCTGTAACCCCTTGGCCAAACGTGCCAACCGCATCTCTAAAGTCCTCACACGTTTGTCATCCTCAGCAGACCACAATGGCACGCGTGTGCCTGAGTTGACATCAGCCTTGCCCATCTTCATTGCATGGTAGTCCACAATCACCTGCTTCAATATAGCAAATGTTTGTAAGTCGCCCGTAAATCCATTATTGCGCATCTCATAGTAAAGCATCTCAACTGCTCGTAAGTTGGACTTACCACCGTAAATCCACGCAATCCGAAGCATCTGATTGTATGTCTTTTGATTACATGCAAAGGTGTATAAGGAAATGTCACGCTTAAGTACGTTGAAAAACGTGAGTGGGAGCTGACCATCCCGGAATTTGAACGCAAGTGTTTGTAATAAACGGTTCACAATGATTGGAAATGTCAACACGTTCATCGTGGCATACTTGCGGCCATCCGCACATTGTTTTGTAAGATCTGCAATGAAATCGCTATGTTTTTTGCCAAAGGTAGCGGTCTTGAAAAGATTACCAAGAAACAATGCCTTCAGGTCCTTTTCACCATATAATGTAGACCATTGCTTCACAATATCGTCAAAATATCCCACAACCTCAGCTTTCGTACTAATACTGTCAATATACTTGAGAATAGGAGCCATAGCGACTTCACACTCTTCGAACATCTTGGTCTTCAACCTGAGAGAAACATTCGACAAACCGCCGTGTTTTTTAGCCACTAAACTGCCGATTCGTACGTTGGTACGTTGCACTTGGTCGATAATGTCGTTATGTTGTTCGGCTTTGTGATGTTTCTCGTTTTCCATAGGTTTCATATACGACTGGAAAATGTATTCGAAGAGCTCTTTTTCATCTTTGACCACTTCTTCCATGGCATCCACCTGTTTATCTTGAGTCGGTTCGAAATCTTCCAGGCCCAACTTTGGCTCAAGTGCATTCTCTTCCACATTCAACTCTTTGTTAATGAAGTCTGCTAGGATATCATATGTTGGATCTAATCCAGAACCATCATTAGGAGTTTCCAATGTTCCATTTTGAGTATTCATAAAAGGTTCTGATGTTCCATTTGAAGTCTTTCCAAAGACCTCTGATCCATTTTGACTCCCATGGTTTTCAGACCTTATAGCATCTTTCTCATCTCCTTGCTTTGTTTCATCTTTCTCATCTCTTTGCTTTGTCTCATCTTTCTCATCTCTTTGCTTTGTCTCATCTTTCTCATCTCTTTGCTTTGTCTCATGCTTTGGATTTGTGCCCGCCTGCTCCAGAGGCAACATCTCATTGATGAATTTATCGAAGTCCGCTTGAGTGGAGCTGAAGCGCACAGATACCGCTTTATGAACGGAGATCGCTTTGCGAACGGGAACCGTTTTGCGAACGGGAACCGCTCTGCTCACTATTCGCGATAACATGTGGAAGAAAAAATATGGAGATGGAGAGAAATGAGAGATGGAGAAATCAAAGACATGAGGATATGGAAAATACAGGGATGATTAGTATACTAATCTTTGATATCCTTTAATGACATCTTTGTACTTTATGATTATAATTGCTATATGCTTTTCTCCCTCACATTATTTCTATTACTTTCTACAACTATACACCCATCTTGGAATATGCCTGAATCTCCACATTATATCATTATCTTCATATCTCCATATTATCACATCTTCATAGAACCTTTTCGTTATCTTCTATTCATCATAGAACTCTCTCGTTTATCCATCATAGAACTCTCTCATTTTATCCATCATAGAACTCTCTCATTTTATCCATCATAGAACTCTCTCATTTATCCATCATCTCTTTCTTTATCTCGTCTCTTCTATTTCTCGTCTCTTCTATTTCTCCTCATCTATTCTTCATGTCCCTTCCTTTTCTCCTCTCCTTCTTTATCGTCTTTCCCCTCTCCTTCTTCTTCCTCCTCTTTCTCCTCCTCTTCTTCCTCCCCTTCCTCTCTCTTTTCTCCTTCCTTACGCACCTCGTACTCCCGGTAACCACTATCGATCAACTCGCACACCAACCCCTCACGTTGAATCTCCTCGGCCCGTGGGTGTGGGATTTGCCAGCCTTCACCAAGCAATCCTGTCATATACGTGGCCACGTCGTCACAATATCCAAGCAAGCTCACATCAAAGTTACAGTGGTCGATTGGATCCTTGTTGAAGAGAATTTGTGGTACATGCTCCGGAACCTTGTCCACAATGTCTGCCACAGGTGCCACCTTCAATGAAGTACCAACACTAATCAAGAGATCGCACTCGTGAAGATCGTGGTTGATCGTGTCATGGAACTCGTCCGGCAAGCTCTCGCCAAAGAATGTGATGTCTGGTTTATACACTCCAAAACTCTCAGGAACATATGCATCATCATCTCCAGCTAAGATCTTCTCTTTGGTCGCCATACACCGAGGACAATATGCAATTTCTTGCCGTTTGAGCTTGTCCTCAATCTGCTCTCCTGGTATCTTCGTACGGCACGTCATACATGTTGCGGTTGCAAACAGACCGTGACACTGAACCAACTTCTCCGGTAATATACCTGCAACACTCTCTAAATTGTCGATATTTTGCGTGTAGTTACGGAGGAGCTTACCCTTGGCTTGGAGCATCGCGATAAACGCATGAAGAGGACTGTATACCTTCTCAGGAGGCAAAATCATGTGGGCAATCAGGTAAAACAAACTCGGGTCTGTGTTGAATATTTCGAGATCAAACACCTCTTGTGGATCCAGAAGTCCAAGGTGTTGAACTTGAGCATAAAAACCTTCCGATGACCGGAAATCTGGAATTCCTAAACTCGTTGAGATTCCCGCACCAGTGATCACGAGAATCTTATTGGCTCGCCGGATCTGCTCTAAGGCATCATCTATGGTGCGCACGTGATCGAGTCTTGTGCGAGTAGCCATTACCTTCACCATTACGTAGTTGAGGAACTTGATGAGTCGCATGAGATCATCTCCTGCCGATGCCCTTGGTACGAACCCGAGTTGGAGGATGAGCTGTGTGATGTCATCGCTATTTGCTGCCGTGGGGAGGTATTTCTGGAGAAATCGCATGTTGCCGTGCTCTTTGAGGTAGCGCCTTGTTTTGGCGATTGTATCTGGTGTTATGGCTGAGATTGACTGGACAAAAGAGGTGGAGGTCACGTCACTGTCCAGAGGGGCATCACTAGGTGTCAGATCTGCTTCTTGAAGTTGAGGTTGGTTCACATCGGATTCTTGATGTTCTCGATCATGGCCCAGTGTCATTTTACCAACAGTTTCATTATAATGGATGTTTTCTGTATCGAAGGAATCCACGGTGTATGAAAAAGAAGAATCGGTATCTTTTTTAGTTGCATTACCGTTTAAGTCTGCGTTTAAGTCTGCGCTTAAGTCTGCCTTCAAGTCTGCCTTCAAGTCAGTGTTCAAGTATGTTTTGTTCAAGTCTGCCTTCAAGTCAGTGTTCAAGTCTGTTTTGTTCAAGTCTGCGTTCAAGTCTGTTTTGTTCAAGTCTGTTTTGTTCAAGTCTGTTTTGTTCAAGTCTTCCTTGTTTGTACTGTATTTGATCTGTTTTCTATCGTCTTCATCACCCTGAGTATAATCTGTTGTTGTATCATATATCTCGCTTTCGTCCCGACCTGTCGGGGCGGCATGGACCCAGGTATTAACGGAAAGGGTCTCGTGGTCAATTTCATTGTCACTTTCTTCACTTTGTATTCTTTCTTCTCCTTCACTTTCACTCTCCATCAATCCAACGCCCGTGTTGAAACCACGCGTCAAGCGTGGCATCGACTCAACTCTGGGCCGTTTGATCTCTCGTTCGTCGTCCGAGTCGATCAACACGATGTCCTTCATGTTGTCGAAAAAAAATTTAGATCGTAGATATGAGTAGATACGAGGGTATAGACATTAAAGATTAGTATAGATACTAGAGAGACTATAGATACTAGAGGGACTATAAATACTAGAGAGTGTATAAATACTAGAGAGACTGTATAGATACTAGAAAGACTGTATAGATTCTAGAAAGACTGTCTAGATTCTAGAAAGACTAGTGACTGATTCAATCAAGCAAATTTAAGATCTAAGTACTAGTGAATTGTGAGAAATGGTGGTGATAAAGTGTGAAAGAAATAGTGAGGGGATGAAAGGAATGAGAAGGTATAATGAGAAGGTATAATGAGAAGGTATAATGAGAAGGTATAAAGAGGATAAGAGTTAAGAAAGGTGATGAATGTGCTCTTAGGGCTAGTATAGACTTTCCTAAATAGGAATCTCCAAATGTTATATACTCTTAATACATTTTCTCTAAGTAGTATCCAAGGTATACATTTGCTCTTAGTAGTATCTAAAGTATACATTTGCTCTTAGTAGTATCTAAAGTATACATTTTCTCTTAGTAGTATCTATACTTTTGCCATCTTGAAGAATACTTCCGTTATTTGCCAATAGTTGAATGGACTGAGTTTGATATCATTAAATTTGATCTCACTGGTAGAACATCGAGTTTTCATCAAAATTAGACCAATTTTGTATGAGCACCGTTTTGACTACATAATCAAATATCCTAATGGTTCACTTTTGACATTCATCTTGATGCCCCATCTTCTGCACCCTTATCTCAACTTTGTACTCCAAATAGCCTCACACTCAAAGTATTTACACAAAGTCATCTCAAGCCAAGCAATACCGGTATTTGGCACAAAGTGATCTGGACAACCATCAGATCCACCTAATATTCTGGTACAAATTTGCTTCAATACCTCGGTATCTTTCTTGAACTTATACTAATATATTCAAATGTCTTCATATATCTTCATATATCTTCAAATATCTTCAAATATCTTCAAATATCTTCATATCTTCATATATCTTCATATATCTTCATATATCTTCATATATCTTCAAATATCTTCAAATATCTTCATATATCTTTTCATATCTTTTCATATCTTTTCATATCTTTATATATCTATTCATATCTTTCATATCTTTTCATGTCTTTTCATATCTTTCATATCTTTTCTTCTACTTGTACTACTTTTGTTGCTGCAACGCGTCTATAATCATTGACTTTTGACACGAGTTTTTCAACCATTGTTTTAACACCTTTTGTCTTTCACCTGATTTCTTCAGATCGTCCAATTTTATCAACCATATATCTTTCTATCTAATTGTTATAACAAGTCTTCTAAATCTTCTTCAAAGTCTTTAATCCAAGTTTTCTTTCTAAATCTTCAATCTAATCTCTGTTTCGATCTCCTCTTTCTAACCCTATTTTCTTCCTTTTCATCTCTTCTTTCATCACTTTCCTTACTCTGCCTCTTTTCTTTCGCCCATTTTCTTCACCAGCCTTTTTTTCATTTGCTAATTTTTAGCTACTCTACGTGTCTTTTTCCCATGCTTGACAACATTGAGTTCATCAAGACCCCTAAGCTGGGTCCTGTGCCCCCGGTGAGTACCGAGTGTGGCGTTCAAACTACTTCTTCACCAGCTATCCATAATGCTCCATTACCAGCAGATGGTCCAGGATCGAAACATTTCTCAAACCTCGCCATGTTTGGTTTTGTTGTCCTCATTCCTTACTTCGTCACTAGGAAATTGGGTGGTGGTAAGCTCGTATGGTTCATCCTTACCTTGTTGTTTGCTTTGCCAATTATGATGGCTTATTGGACTATCATGTCGTCTTATTCACCACGTTTGAATGAGAAGGCCAAGTATCCTAACCGCCCTATTTCTTACTACCTCGATTACCACACTGATGAATTGAAGGCTAAGTACGAGTTGTCTAACAATGGTAAGGGTACTAAGATTCCAATTGAGACTTTCCAGGAACTTTTCTTCGAGGGTAAGGTCTCTTTCAAGGGTGACTGTCTCGATGTTCTCGAATATAAGCACGATTGGGCTAACTTCCGTTTTACCCTTTCTCTCTTCCGTTTCTTCTTGTTGGGTATGATCCCAGAGGTTATTATGCACTCCCAGTCTCAGGATGAGGAACAGGTCCGTGAACACTACGACAGAGGTGATGACTTCTACACTTGGTTCCTCGGTCCAAGAATGATTTACACTTCTGGTGTTATCTCTGATATCACCGTCGAAGAATCTCTCGAGCAAATGCAAGACAACAAGTTGAACATTGTCGCTGACAAGATTGCCCTCGAGAAGGGTGACCATGTCTTGGATCTCGGTTGTGGTTGGGGTACTTGGTCCACTTTTGCTTCTGCTGAATATGGTGCCAATGTCACTGGTATCACTTTGGGTAAGAACCAAACCAAATGGGGTAACACTCTTCTCAACAAGTATGGTATTTCTGAAGAACAATCGAGAATCTGCTGCGTTGACTACAGAGATGCACCAAAGTCTCAGAAGGAGAACGGTTTGTATGACAAGATCACCTGTTTGGAGATGGCTGAGCACGTTGGTATCCGTCGTTTCGGTGCTTTCTTGGAGCAAGTCCACGGTATGTTGGAAGACGATGGTCTCTTTTTCTTGCAGTACGCAGGTTTGAGAAAGAACTGGCAATATGAGGATTTGTGCTGGGGTTTGTTCATGAACAAGTACATTTTCCCTGGTGCTGATGCTTCTACTCCATTGAGTTTCGTTGCTTCTTGTCTTGAGGCTACTGGTTTTGAAATTGTTTCTGTTGACAACATCGGTGTCCACTACTCTGGTACTTTGTGGAGATGGTACAGAAACTGGCTCGGTAACAAGGACAAGGTCGTTGGAAAGTACGGTATTAAGTGGTACCGTATTTGGGAATTCTTCTTGGCTCTGTCTACCATTGCTTCCAGAAATGGTACTGCCACTTGTTACCAGTTTGTCTTGAGAAAGAACATTAACTCTTACAGAAGAGTTGAGTACATCCCACACCAGAAGGGTTTGTTGGCTCCTTTGGCTAAGGGTGTCAACTGGGTCAAGCAATAGATGAGAGGTGCAATGGCTTTAGTTGATGATTTCAGCAGATGATTTGGATTGTGATGATTAGATTGTGATGATTAGATTGTGATAACTAGATTGTGGTGATTAGATCATGATGATTAGAGTGTGATGATTAGATCATGATGACTAGATTGTGATGACTAGATTGTGGTGATTAGATCATGATGACTAGATTGTGGTGATTAGATCATGATGATTAGATTGTGATGATTAGATCATGATGACTAGATTGTGATGACTAGATTGTGGTGATTAGATCATGATGACTAGATTGTGGTGATTAGATCATGATGACTAGATTGTGATGATTAGATCATGATGACTAGATTGTGATGATTAGATTGTGATGTCCCTTCTGATTATTGGATTCTGATGGTGTCTGTTGACTTCTTCAACTTAGCTTTCCAAAATAGTTTAGTAGTTTTATGCATAACTAGTTCTCTGGAGTTATAGAACACCTGGGCTGTTTTAGGTGGATCTGCGTAGATGTGGGGAATAATAAACCTCGCTATGACATCATCGAGTGCACGTGATCATGATTTCGATCTACCAAGATAGTTAATTAGGATTGCATGGCCAGTCCTGATTCATGACATACTAGCGGTTAGAGTAATTGCTAGTTATTACTTGTTAGTCTAATTGCTAGTTATTACTTTGTAGTTTAATTACTAGCAATTATTTGGTAGTCTTTTATCCGCAATTACTTGATAGTCTAACAGTTATTTGTTAATCTCTTTCTTCATGTCTTTAGTCATTCCTCCTCTTTCCTTTTGATCCGACGTACCCCTTAACTCTTACTTGCTCTTATTAGGGGTTTGACTCTGATTGACACAACTAATCTCCTTAAGTCAATATTCATGGGCTTAAGAGAACTCGGAGTCATCGCGACTCCGGACTCCTTTTTTCGGTGGAGTCGTATCAGGATTTTTCGGAGTCATAAGGACCTCCACATTTCATCCCTTGTTTTCATCGCCTAAACTTGTAAGAGCTCCCACGGACAGCATTTGGTGCATAGAATCATCAATCGTTCTCATCGAATCCATTAGAGATCTCTCGAAGTTCAAACTAGTTCAATTCTCTTGTCTATAGTAGGCTTGGTTATAGTATTTTGTGAGCCGCGGACTGACGGACGGCTATATACACAACCGTCTTGCGATATCACGGCCCCTCTCGGCAGAAGAGCGCAATTGGAGTCAAAATATCGGATCGTCGACCGAAACATTGCACGTGCAAGGTGAATTATCAATGCCGACGAGAACTCATTGAACTCAATCATGACATGCTTCATACTCTACTGTAGGAACCTTATCACCGACTTATCTCATTGCTACGAATTCTCCGGCCCGATACACATGGATTTGCTATTCAATCGCCGGATCCACCTCGGTGTATGCATTTCGGGGACCTCCGGTGGGCCGAGCATGAAATTTTGCCAATCACATGACGAGGATCTAGATAAGGCTAAATCTAGTCAATGCGCTAGGAACCTGCGAGAAAAACCACCACTAATGACTTCTAACAGTGAAGATGATACATGAGCCTCTTTTTCCCGCTTCTTTTGGCCTCTGTGCCCCCCTCTTATCTTACCCACGGCAAATGCCGACAGAGTCAACTTTTTTTTCTGCAGCACACGACTCCACCCGGCGATCAAATCTGGGGTAATCTATATAAAGCTGTGAATTTGCCGCTTAATTCCCCTTCTCCTCATCAGTGAATATGTCCAACCCATTCCCAAAAACCGAAGACAAATTGAACGGTGTCCAGATCTTGGCACCTGTCCCAGACAGAGCTAAGCACATCTTCAACCCAGAGGCCTTGGCCTTGCTTGCTACCCTCCACCGTGCCTTTGAGCCCGTTAGACAGCAATTGTTGCAGAACAGAAAGACTCAGCAGAAGTTGAGAGATGAGGGTCACTTGCCAGACTTCCTCCCAGAGACTGCTTACATCAGAAACGATGCAACTTGGACTGGTCCTCCACTTGCCCCAGGTCTTGAGGACAGAAGAGTTGAGATTACCGGTCCAACTGACAGAAAGATGGTTATCAATGCCTTGAACTCGGGTGTTGCTACTTACATGGCTGACTTTGAAGACTCTCTTACCCCTGCATGGGCTAACTTGGTCGATGGTCAGGTTAACTTGTACGATGCTGTTAGAAGAAACTTGACTTTCGAGTCTAACGGTAAGTCATACAAGTTGAATGTTCCAAAGGGTGGTCACATCCCAACCTTGATTGTGAGACCAAGAGGCTGGCACTTGACTGAGAAGCACGTGTTGGTCGATGGCCAGCCAGTTTCTGGTGCTATCTTTGACTTTGCTCTCTACTTCTACAACAACGCTCACGAGACCCTTAAGCGTGGATTTGGTCCATACTTCTACCTTCCAAAGATGGAGCACCACCTTGAGGCCAAGTTGTGGAACGACATTTTCAACCAGGCACAGGACTACTTGCGTCTCCGCAGAGGTACTATCAGAGGTTCTGTCTTGATTGAGACCCTTCCAGCTGCTTTCCAGATGGATGAGATCATCTACCAGTTGAGACAGCACTGTGGTGGTTTGAACTGTGGTCGTTGGGACTACATTTTCTCTTACATTAAGTCTTTGAGAAACCACCCAGAGTTCATTCTTCCAGACAGATCTCAGGTCACTATGGAGGTGCCATTCATGTCCTCTTATGTCAAACTCTTGGTTAACACCACCCACAAGAGACAGGTGCATGCCCTCGGTGGTATGTCTGCTCAGATTCCAATCAAGGATGACCCAGAGAGAAACAAGGCCGTTATGGAGAACGTCACTAAGGACAAGTTGAGAGAAGTTACTGCTGGATGTGACTCCTGTTGGGTTGCACACCCAGCTTTGGTGCCAATTGCACTTAAGGTGTTCAACGAGAACATGAAGGGTCCTAACCAGATTAACGTTCCTCCACGTGTTCCATACAAGCAAATCACCCAGCGTGACTTGTTGAGTCCATATGTTCCAAATGCCAAGGTTACTGAGCAGGGTATCAGAGCCAACATTGTCATTGGTATTTCTTACATTGAGGCTTGGTTGAGAAACATTGGATGTGTTCCAATCAACTATTTGATGGAGGACGCTGCCACCGCTGAAGTTTCGAGAACACAGATCTGGCAGTGGGTTACCCACGGTGTTAAGACCGATGAGGGTAAGGTTGTTAACGAGCAGTACGTCAAGACTCTTCTCGACCAGGAGTACGAGAAGTTGCTTAAGTCTGCTAAGGCTGGTAACAAGTTCAAGCAGGCTTACACCTACTTTGCCCCAGAGGCTTTGGCTAAGAAGTACTCTGACTTCGTTACCACTTTGATTTACGACGATGTGACCACCATTGGCAGAGCCCAGAGTGCACAGAAGTTGTAAGCAGTTTATTTATAGGATCTATGACATGATTGTATGAGAAAGCGTAGATGTCTTGAGAGGAAGTGTGGAGAGAATTGAGTAAAAGAATGTTAGATGAATTTTATGATATAAGTTTATGGTGAGATTGTAAGGGTCTTTCATGAACTTTGATATCATTTGACTTTCATTTGATATAATTTGACTTTCATTCATGAACTTTGATATCATTTGACTTTCATTCATAAACTTTGAGAAACTCTGATAGATTTATAGGTCTTTCATAAACTTTATATGGTTTATCATGAGATAGTGACTCTGATAATAGATTTATAGGTCTTTCATAAACTTTATAGGGTGTTTGATAGTGTCATCCGAACTTTATAATATAGACTCTATCATGAGATAGTAGGACTTTTCTTTATGATATCATGAGAGAAATGTCTTTTATCTCGGTCACGTCTTCAGGAAGCTACTAGTTGACCATGACCTGTTTGAGCTTTGACCGTGCTTGCAATAAGTCTCACCACGTGACGAGCCAACGTTTGACGAGTTTTGTGATAAGTTTTGTTTGACCATGTGAAAAACAATGGACAATAAGCCCCACTGTAGATGATGACGACGACGCGTTTTGGTCTTATTGTGAAGATTGTTGGGCTGAAGATGTCTATGAGAGGTTGGGGTAAAGTTCAGCCTTTGCAAGCATGGTTGTTAACACTGTACGTTAAAAAAGATTATTTCATCTTGTTTTCGTGACCACTGATAACCATTTGTGACTGGCTGAAATTTGTCGAAACCTAAATATTCGAGGCTAAGTCACTTATCGTGGCGGGGTTTTGTGCCCTTAACTGATAAATCTATTCAGGAACAGGTGCTTGCCACAATAGATATAGATACCCGCTCGAGGCGGTGCCTAAATAGTATGCAGACTTGTGACATCTCTGGAACGCGTGAGCCAAAATGGTATATCACCTTGACGGGCTGGCCCAAAAAGGAAGTGTGGTAGACGAGGGGAGAATATATATGTGGGAGATCTGCTAGATTTCACAACCAGCCATGGCGAAGAAGTACGCAGTTTATCGGCTAGACAAGAAGACGGGGATGTGTAAATTAGTTGAGGTTTATGATACTCCCCCAGAAGTTAAAAAGGAGAAGTTGAAGAAGCAACGTGATGAATTACCGTTGTGCGGGCACACGGTAAGAAAGTAAACAGAAAAGGAAGTGGAGGGAAAACAGAAGAAGAATAGAGGGAAAACAGAAGGAAATGAAGAACAGAAGTGGTTTGAGTTTAATGAATGTTTATCTTATGATGTTTACGAGTCCTATGAGGTCAAAATTTCATGAAGTCGATGTCAAATTTCATGAAGTCGATGAAGGTCAAATTTCATAAAGTCGATGAAGGTCAAATTTCATGAAATAGTCCTATCAAGGTCAAGATTTAATGAAGTGGAGTTCTAATGATCAACTTCTAAAGGCTATGAAAAGTTATATGAAAAGTTTTATGAAAGTATTATGAATCTATGATTTATACGGTTTTGTGCAGCCAGCGAAGTTCTACAAGATTGTGTTATGTTGGCTAGGTAATAGGTATACTTTTTTATTATTAGCTAGGTAGAATCTTTTTAGCTAAGATATTGGTTTGGTATATTTCTGTACAAGCTAAACCCTCACTGTATGATGAAACTGTCCATATGGTATATGTTAACGGAAAAATACTCACATATGGTGCAAAAATTTAACCAACCAATAAGACAGCAGGGACTACTACACATAAATAATAGCTAGATGAAGCTGGAATCTGGACCTTCCACAATAGTTTTATGCTAACTAACAGCTACATATATAATAGCTATATATGCAATACCTACGTATACAATAGATATACCCATCGTCAAATACTATCATTTTCACTCATATACCCTTTTTATTACTCGTTCATCCTCTCTAACCAACTCCAATCTTCTCTTCACTTCGTTCCCGCCTTGTACTGCACTCGGAAGAATATTACTCTCTCTCCACGCAACTCGGCTGTTCATCGAGTATGCACGCTAATGACTCAAACTTCCATCTCGGAATTTCAGTGAAAAATTTGCAGCCGGCAGAACAGAACATGGACGAAGCCTCAAATACTCTTTTTTGAAAAAACTATTGATGACTAGTAAACGCTGTATTTGACTTCTTTGTCCAGGTGATGGAGCATCTCTATACTATATCTTCAAGAACTGACTTCAACCTACTCTTTGTTCATCATCACCTCTACAAATTTTTTGTGTTCTCCCCCACCGATCAATGCAGCCAATACAATGCTCCGAACCATTAACGCCGCACTCGCAAATTTGTTGACAAAGTAAAGGCCAGAACCAGCCGGTAGAATTAATAGTGTGTGATCTCGGATTAACATGAAGTCTGTGGTATAGGAACATCTCTTTAGATTCTACGGAAATCTCCATCATATCATATCATATTATTATCATTATGTATTATCTAGCACCGCTAGTTTGCATGCAACCATGCTCTCTATTATCCCATAACCCAATTAGTTGGTTCTCACAGAGAAACCGAACAACTCGCCAAAGAACGAACCCAGAAACTTTGGCTCGAAAGTGGCAGCAGAGGCTCTGATCTCGTTCATGATCTTGGCTTCCTTCTCAGCAGCGGTCATTTTAGTAACGGTAACTGGCATTGTGAATATGTGAATGTTATGTGAATGTAATGAATGAAGTCGAGAATTAGAGGTGATAGCCTCCATTTATATATTATTTGCAACCTTCCGGCATCCGCAAACAGAAACTCCGCGCACCCGCCTTTTTTATCCACAAAGCTATTTTTCCGGTAACTTCCCTTGGCCCAGTCGTTAAAAGTCGGTACGGCGTACCATTAGACCGAGATGACATAATCTCACTCTAATGAGTCATGCCATCTTTCAACTATAGGATACTACTAGCATCAATCGTTCTCATTCATCCTTCGTTACACGTTGGCACTCACCCACCAACACCCACTAATTGACTCATTGTAATTTCTTTTTTGGGGGAGGGGAAGACCAAACGACCGCGCTTCGCTTTAGCACAAAACGGTCTCGAGTGGTAAAATTTTCGTGAAAAAGAAAAATCGGGTGTCTGTGAGCCACGCAGACGCCATACCCTATTACTGAGCCTAGTGTTATGGGGAGTAATCGGTATTCATGCTTAAAGCATTGATTATCGTGTCCTGATTTTTACCTTTCTTTCAAGGTACATATTGCCCACCCGGCTTGCTGGAGCATTCAAGTGTGTTCCTGCATATATGTGTCTCCACTCGTCCGAGACCGTTGGCAGGTCGGAGTTTGGAGGCGAGACGGAATTCGTCGCATGACGGCAGTTTAGCGATTTCGGATACCTTTGGCGATATGGAGAGATTGGGGAGATTGAGAGAGGAGGGTGTATAGCATGGGAGGAGGAGATAGGTGTGATAGAAGTTGGGTGAGAGGGGAGAAGGAGATAAGCGAGAGGGGAGAAGGAGTTAGGTGAATGTAGGAGTTAGGTGAGAATTGGAGTTAGATAGAGTAGGAGTTAAGTGAGAGGAGAAATAAGCAAGAAGGGAGAAATCAAAGAGATATATGGTTGAAAAGAAAGCCATAAGTAGTGAGATATATGACGGAGTTCCATTAATGTTGCAGGTGTTTAGATGTCCATACCATCTTGAAAGTACCATCTTAATTGGATAAAAGAATAACTGAATCTATGTTTACGTGAGGTCATGCTAACTGAGTACACATGGGAGACCCCAAGACGTCTTCAAGCAAAATCTACATATAAAACACCACACTTTGTGAGACACAACATACACACCATGCGTACAACATACTTTACTCAGGTACCTTGTGTTACAACATACTTGAATGCTAAACGCTGTGATGGGGCACCGTCAACATCCATTGCTACATACAACACAATCCTTCGTTAGTTGCTCTACATTTTGATTGTTCCAAAAAAGGAAATTCGCAGCCAGAATCAACAAGCACTTCCTTTCTGCAAAATTTAGATACGCCTATCTTGAATATGCCTTTCCACTAATTGGGCGTGTTAGTCATCTCCAGCCTTTTATGAGACCTATTTTTATCCATTTAAGCCTACGCTTCAGCCTACTCTTCAGCCTATTCTATATATTCATTTTCCTCTTTATCCTCGTCGTCTTCATACTCATTTTGTTTCCCATCCCCTTCATTTTCATTTCATTTCCCATCCCCTTCATTTTCATTTCATTTCCCGTCCCCTTCATTTTCATTTCATCTTCCATCTCCTTCATACTTACCTCTCCATTATACTTCTTCTCATCCCATCCCTAAACTTTCACCTCTTCGTCGAACCAACTATCCAAGCCCCTCCGTGGATTCACACCCCCAACACATTCAAACACCCATCTTTCAATACGTACATACCGTAACAGCTGACACGCCTTCCAGTAGTAGTAGGCCACATGCTGTACTTTGAACCACTCATCATGCACAGTGGGATGCACCATCCCCAAACCTAGGTTCGGAGACCCGCCCGCATAGCTACCAAACACATCCAACTTCTCTAGTCGGAGCTCCGCAATGAGGGCAGCAACAGTAGCCTGCTGCGAGCCTGGGTTGATGCGGAGACTGCGTAATTTCCGTAGTTTGCCAAGATGCTGGTAGAATCCAGTTCCACCAGGTACCATAGTAAGACGGTCTACACCTGAGGTACGAACTCGGGTACTTGGAGACTCTTCGCGAACTTCGACTGCAAGTTTCACAATAGTAGCATGGAACCTCAGAATACCCTCACCAATCGTGTCAAAGTACCCATGTTCCGCTTCCCAGGTGTCATTGAGACGGATAGTAAGGTCAAGAGCACAAAGAGGTGCATCCAAGGACAAAAGGAAATCCGATACAGATTCAGTCTGTGCCTCACGTACATCAAGAAGGAGTTCTTTTACACCTGTCAAGTGTTCTACCAAAATACCTAGGAAGTTGGAAGAACCTCTCGAATCCAAACCTAAATCATTCCTTGAGTTTGGATCTAAATCTTGACTGGCTGCATCAATTCTCTCTCTCCTTATATCACCCATCACTCCCCCTTCATCAATTCTGTCTCTCCTTTCAATTATTCTCTCTCTATTCGTTATTCTCTCTCTATTCATTATTCTGTCTCCCCCACTAACGCTTATCCCCCGCAATACTACCCTCCTCAATCTCTGCAAATCCGCTGTCTTTACCAACAAATCCGCATCCAGTGCCAGAACCAAAATATTCTCCAACGTTAACAGCAGTAACGAGCTAATATTAAGCAGACACACTTGCGAAATAACCGTACACTCAGGCAGTGCTGTAGCTAATTCATAACATGGGGGATGTGTTAAAGAGGGCTCATAGCACGAATATCGAGCAACAGAAAGTTCAGTAAGTGGGGCTCTCCCAACCGCTTTGACAGCCAGTCCCAACCACACGGCAGGACGTATTTCCAAACGCTCTAAATTACCAAACTTCAAATCAGGAAATCTCCCATCAATTCGAAGCGCGAGGGCACTAAGCTTGTCCGGATTCGGAATCAGCCGTAAGTACTCCGGAACAAATCCCGTGCCGAGCCACGTGATCTCACGAATAGCGGAAGCTGATTTGAAGAAGCGCACCAAGTCATCGTGCAAGTCGTGGTCGTAGACATTGAGCAGTAGAGGTAATCTCACACACTCGATATACTGTATATGTACACATCCAGGAGCTCGTAAGAACCTTCGCCAGTTGTAGGGAGAACTTATATAACTGCATATTGGATGACGGCGCTGACGTAAGCGAGTTGAGGAGTATTCAGGTTCATTATCGAAGCGTTTATAGTTAGCATCCACGACAATGCAACGGTAGAGGCGGTGTTCTGCGACAACTGCACAAGATCTTGAAGTACGGATCAATGCGAGGGTATCATATTGTGAGAGTAGATTGACGATTTGTTCTCGGATCTCGCGTGGGAGGTTGGTGAAAGGGAATGAACCTTTTGGTGATTTTGAAGGATGAGTTGTAGGGTTGTTGATTGGGGAATGGTTCGTTGATGATCTTGGTGGAAGATTAGTACCTAGAACCACGGGATTTTTTGCATATCCGACGGGTGTATTTAGGGACATAAGAAAAGATAAGATATGAGGAAAGATAAAAGAACGAGAGGTGAGGATAAAAGATAAGCAAAAGATAAAGTAGAAGAAGTCAAAAGATGATGAATAAATGATGAATTAGATGATGAATAGGTGATAGATAGATGATGGATAGACGATGGATAGATGATGAATAGGTGATGGATAGATGATAAAGGATTGGGTTGAGTAGAATTAGATTGAGTAGAATTAGTTTGAGTAGGATTAGTTTGAGTAGGATTAGTTTGAGTAGGATTAGATTGAGTAGAATTATATATGATTAAGGATAAAGATTGAACTAAATGATGAAAAGGTATAAAGAGACCACAAACAATTGAGTATAATGGATATTTGAAGAGTATGTATTTTGAATAGTTGAATCTTTGTGTAGTACTATGATATCCTGAAATTTGACTCTCTGAAATTATGATCTTCACTATGTGACCTTCACGACATGTTGTAGTTTTACAATGACTCTTGTGAATCATGGTTCAGAAGTTATACAACTCTTGTCGAAGTAGAACTCTTATCGAAGTAGAACTCTTGTCGAAGTAGAACTCTTGTCTATTCAAAGTTATAGAAATTCTTGTTCATTTCATCAATTGTCATTTTCCTTAATACCTCTCCACTTTGATGTCTTGTCAATTTGCATCTTTTCCATATCCTTCCATCTATTTCTCATTCTCATATATCATTCCCATTTTATGTTCTTACTCTTCCTCATTCCCATTCTATTTGCTTTGTTTCTCCTCTTTGTCTTATTTCTTCTCTTTGTCTTATTTCTTCTCTTTGTCTTATTTCTTCTCTTTGCTTTATTTCTTCTCTTTGCAACTCATTCTCTTTTGTTTGTTTCATTTCATTTGTTGCATTTCTTTTCGATCTTATCTTTTTAACACATGTCCATAGACGAGCGCCTCGCACTGGAGGTCACGTCGCTCTCGACCAAACTCGTGACGGCTGTGGCCAAGCTGCTGGAGCTTGAAGAGAATGTTCTTCATCTCCATAAAGAACTCGCAGCACTGCGTGCCACAGTGACTCGATTGACCCAATATCAAGAATGGTATCGTGCAATGTTACCAAAGTACCTGAAGGTTCAAGATGAACTTCGCGCTACTCGTGAAGCTAAGCGCGTGGCAGAAGCTCAAAATGCAACTCTTCAAGCAGAAGTTGAGGATCTCACGGCTTCTCTCTTTAATGAAGCAAATGAAATGGTGAGCAACGCACTGCGTGAGACCTTTAACTTTAAGGTCAAAAACCGGAAACTTTACGAGGAAATCGATGAGAAACAAACAATCATCGATGACTTACAAGATCAGTTGCGTCACTTAAAGGAAATGTTTGCACAAATCGAAGATCAACATCGTGCAAGTAAATCAACTACCCCTCATCTTGAGTCGTCTGCAACTTTTGAACCAGCTTCACCACCTCTGCCATTGGCTGTACCATTGTTCTCACCGCTTGTGGGAGCTGTGCGTCTTGATCTCAACAATTATAATCATGAGTTCAAGGCATTTGTTTATGCAGTGAGTAGCGACGATTTTACTTTTGACCTCGCAACCCTCAAAACTCTCCGCTACTTCAAACGCATCTGGACTGAAGAACTTGAACCCGCATGTGTAGTGCCTACATTACCGAACGCAACATTGATCAATCGTTGGCAAAAGGGTAGAAGCTTTTGGAGTTGTGTCGTTGAAGGTCGTGCGATGATCGAGCCGGTAAAGGGTATTAACGAGGTATTCAAAAGAGGAGCACATGGTGGTACACACAGTAATACTAATAGTATACAAAATACCCCAGAAAGTACCCCAGGTAAACAAAGTGGAGCTCCCGTTGCCATTCAAGATGCTTGCAGTTTTTGTGGTGAACTGCGTGAGGATACTCTCGAGCACCTGCGGTTATACTGGTTTAAGTTGTTGAACGTACAAGCACACCACCTGGCCAGCGATGATGATTTGATTGCAGCATATGCTCTCTGTAACTACTGTTTGATTAAAATGAGACACATTTGTGACTTCTTTGCAAAACTCCGTCTGGTACATGCCAACGTATATAAGTTACGTCGCGATCGGTCATTTGAGGAGTACGCATACACGTCGACGATGGGATTCAAGCGTAACTCTGTGGGGCATAAAGAACAGCGTGGACTGACTGGCCTGTTGCCGGAATTGATGAACAGTAGTGTGGCGCCCATTGAACTCGACAGCCAAGAGGAAGCCAAGATTGTCAAGATCTATATGACTCTTGCTGTTGCACGTGCCAAGATCTTCTGGAACAAATATGGGTTCTGGGATACAGAACGCGATGTGACCGAGGTAGCCTTGGATGACATGCATAACGAGGTATTTGGGGGGATGTTGGGAAAAAGCCAAGGAGTGAAGGGAGAGGATGAGGAAGCGAGGGAAAGTGAAGAGGTGAGAGATCGGAAGGTGGGAGAGGATGAGAAGGTGAAGGAAGATGAAAAGGTGAAGATAGATGATAAGGAAGATGAAAAGAAATATGAAAAGGATGATGAAAAGAAATATGAAAAGGATGATGAAAAGAACTATGAAAAGGAAGATGAAAAGGTGAAAGAAGATGAAAAGGAAGCGGGTGATGAGGATGGTTATGTCGAGAAAGAGAACTTGGAGAATGTGGAGTCGCTGCTTAATGAGCAGAGTGGGACTGGCGTCCACGTGATACGAATTGACGAACTAGCAGGAGAGTAGTATAATAGGTAGCGAACGGACATCGGCAGGGATAGAATGAAGTAGGGGAGAATATGGGAAAAGATGAAGTAAATAATGGGAATAATAGTAGCTAGTATTGGGAGAGAAGAAAGGGAAAGGTGAGGAAAGGAGTGGAAGAGACGAGAAGATGGGAAAGAGGAAAGTAATGGTGATATCGAGTACTGGGGAGATGTTCAATAACTAGGGATAATAGTTTTCCAGATCTTGTTGAGATGGTCTTTCCTAGAGATGTTCATGAAGAAGTTGTTTCAGAACTTATTGAGAGGTTTTTCATCGTCTCTCATATGTTGTTTCTTTGAGACGTTTTTCATCGTCCCTCATATGTTGTTTCTTTGAGGGGTTTTTCATCGTCCTTCATATGTTGTTTCTTTGAGGGGTTTTTCATCGTCCTTCATATGTTGTTTCTTTGAGGGGTTTTTCATCGTCCCTCATATGTTGTTTCTTTGAGACGTTTTTCATCGTCCCTCATATGTTGTTTCTTTGAGAGGTTTTTCAACATCCTTCAATTAGACAATCCCTCTTTGAGATGTTTTTCAACATTTTAATCAGATGACCTTCAACGTCTCTCATTGAGTTCATCCTTCTTTAAGATATCCTTTAACGTCTCTTATTGAGAGTTTCCTCTTCACCCTCATTGAAATGTGTTACTTCTTGACCCTCATTGAGATGTCACCTCGTCTGTCCCTTGTTTCTATTTTTATCACTATCATCTTCTAGACAATATCGAACTTATATTCAACACAATTTTTTTACTACTCTCATTTCATCCAGTTTCTAATACTCTCCCACATCATATACTTATAGTTGATCAAGTGCTTTAACGTTTTTCCGACGTTCTTATTCTTTTCCTTTCTCTCATATTCTTCATCTCCACCTGCACGTCGCCTGTTTTCTTTGTGACACTGAAATGACGCCACGCACGCTTGCACCGACACACCCGAAAGACGCGTACCCTGATTGGTGAGTCGTCCAGCCATCGTGAGACTATGAACTTCATAGATGAAGTTGGTAAAGTTCATAATTGAGATATAAACCCAACAAATCAAAGTCGGAATGTTGGTTGGATGTTGGTTAAATGTCGGCTATATGTTGCCTGAATGTCGGCTAAAAGTTGGACGTTTTTGGATCTGACATTTCTAACACTTCCCAGACCTTCAACAGACGTAACGTAAGAAAAGTATAAAGAGTGTAAGAAAAGTGTAAAGACTGTACTAAAAGAAATGTAATGAAAATCCTATAGTAAACATAAATTGTATATCACTTCAATCATTTCTAAATGTCTATTCTTTCAATTTCTTCTCCAGGGTCCCTTTCTTGTCCCGTGATTTCTTCCTTCAATTTCTCTATTACCAATACAATTTCTCCATACTCTCTATACAATTTCTCCATATTCTCTATACAATTTCCCCATAATCTGTATACAATTTCCCCCATTTTCCTTTCTATCTCTTCTCTTGAAACTATCTTCATTCTCTTGGTTTCTCTCCTCATTCTCTGATTTCTCTCCCTACCTCTTTTTCTCTTTTCTTCCTCCCTTTTCCGCTTATCTTTTTCGTTTATTTTTGTCCACTTTTCACCATGAGACGAAAGACAGACCTCCCTCACCCCGGAGTGTCGTCTGCGCTCGAGGACGAGCTCGCCAACTCTCGTGCGTACTCGCCCGAAAAGCGAATGCTGTCAGGAAGTATCTTTAGCATGCGTAAGAACCGCACTTCGCTGACTTCTAGCGACTCGACGCGAACAACTATAGTGCCAACGCACCAAGTAACTGCCCTGAATCATTCACGCCACGCAAGCACTTATAGCATTAGTCGTGCTCCACAACAGAATCCAAACCAAGCATATAACCCTTACAACTATCCCCATGATACCAACCATCAAAATCAACACCAAAACTCCCAAAACTCCCAAACCCATCAAAACTACCCAAACTACCCAAATCACCCTACAAACCACTTAAACCTTCCAAATTCTTCAACTTCAACACTACCTACTCTGCAGTCAAACCCTCCGCCACTTCCCCCAAAGTCACCAAATGCGCAGTATACCCATGGGGCGGCGATGCAACCAGTGACGTCAGCGAGTTCCACTTTCTCACGTAACCCGTCGATCGTTTCTACATCGTCGCGTGCACTGTCTCCAGCTAAGAGCATTAAAAGCCTCAAGTCACAGAAAGGTACAACAGAGACTGCGGCAACCGGACTCCAGAAACCAGGGTCTGTGGCTGAGATCAATCGTATGTTCACAGCTCTCATGGAAAAGCGCGACTTCAAATCGCTTCCCATGCAAGCTAAACAGGAAATGACTCATTATCACCCGGATAAGAAGTGGATGTTGATCTATCAAGATGCCTTGACAGAGCATAAGCGTACTCAGGGTAGTATGACACCTGATAACTCCAAAACACCCGAATACTACACCAAAAAGTTGCTCGCTAAAACCATCACAGCGGCAGAATTAAAGAATTTATGGGTTTCACTCCGGACTGAGCCACTCGATTGGGTTCGTAGCTTCATCTACGATTGTCAGGGAGATGCACTCCTCCTGGCCTACCTCTGTAAACTTCAGGAACAGATCGTGCAACTGGAAGAGGCGGACATCGCCGCCGAGGTGTTTGACCGCGAGTTCAACACGCTCAAGGCGTTAAAATGCATGATGAACCAAAAGTTAGGCGCCGAGCGTGTGCGTACAGATGCAAACCTCTACGTGTCTGCTGTAGCTGGGCTGCTTCTCAGTCCACGCATTCTCACGCGTAAGATCGCTCAAGAGTCGCTCACTTTCATGGTTGCGTACTATGCGCAACACGATGGTGAAGGCCAAGCCAAATACCACAAGGTATTGCATGCATTGGATGCACTCCCACAGCGTGCACACTTGGAATTCGATCGCCTGAAGCTCGTACGCAAACCACCACAACCCGACTCCTATAAGCGTTTTGAGTTGTGGTTGCGCGTGGTGGAGAAGACGGTACTGGGACGTGGACACAATGTGAATTCGTTAGTTGGAGCAAGTGAGGAATTGAAGTATGCACATCGTGATAAGATGAGCCAAGGTGGCCAAGGCGGCCTGGGAGGTTATGCTACTTCTGAGAATCATCTCCTCGAGTATTGTTTTGGAACAATGCTCCTCATCAATACTATTATCCAGTATGGATTGGACTTTCGTGTTCGCATGCATCTCCGGGCTCAATTCACTGCTGCCGGCCTTGGGCGTCTTCTCACGGTGTTTAATGAGCTCGGATATGAGCAGCTCCTGCTCCAATGTGCCAAATACCGTGAGATGGCCGATAATGATGAGGCTGAGCTTAAACAGCGTGAACAAATGGACGATCACTTAAACTTTGGCGACCCTGTGGAAGTTGTTTCGTCAATGTGGCAGCATGTACGCGGTACGGCTGCTGAGGCTGCAATGGTGTCAATGATCCAGCACATGTATCTCCACCAAAGTACTGCCGAGGATCAGGAGCGTAGCATGCGGATGATGGATGGACTTGTCCAGCACGTGCTGACCGCACATACCACAAATGACGAAAGTGCAGTGGGCATTGCGGTGAACAGGCTCTACCAGGGTTTGCATACTGACGACATGTACAAGCGTGCAATGGATGACTTACGAAGGTATAAGAAATTAGCGGAGGAAGCCACGAGTGAACGTGATGAGATGGCACAGCAGTTAGCAATGGGCTCAGAACAGCTCATCGCGAATTTGCTGAGTGAGGTGCGTGAGCAGGAGAATGTTCTCTTACGTACACGTCGACTCAACGAGGAGTTGAGTACGGAGCTTGAGGACTTGAAGCGGCGTCACTTACGTGAGAAACAGGAGCAAGAGTTGGAGATGCGTGAACTCTTGGTTATGCTCAATACTGCCAAGGTGGATCCTCAGGAAAAGACTTTATCTGTGCAGACCACCAACGAGAAATTGATCCGCAAGTTACAGAAGCAAATCCACAGGCGCAAGGCCGAGTACAAGTTGGACAACCGCGAGTTGGGTACCCAAGTCGAACCTTCATCGCGGCTTCGTGCGTTGCGTGATCAGATGGGTGATATTGAAAACATGGCTCGTGAGTTAGAGATGACTGACTTTGATATGTATGAGCCTGTGAAGGAGAACACCGTTGAGGAAGTTGACGAGGGATCCATGGAGGAAACCGTTGTGGATACTGTGGATGAACTGTTTGAGGAAGCTCCACGTCAATGTCGCGAAGACGATCTCCAGAAACTCGATTCGCTCCGTAAGAAGCTCTCATCGCTCCAGAGCGAGTCCAATGATATCATGAAGTTCAACAACTCAGCGATGTTTAGCAAGCAGAAGATGCTTGCGATGGATCGACTCCGCGAGTTGGAGCTCAATTTCAAAGACTTCAACCTCGACTTCAGTACCGATGATGTCGTTGATCCACTCGACCCTGCCATTAAGGAGAAGATCAGGGATGAGTTAGCCGAGGTCGCACGGTTGAAGGCTGACCTCAAGCGTAAGCTCGCAGATGTGGGAGACCTGAAGGCCAAGAAAGAGCTGAGTTTGGACCCGTTGGCTTACAAGAATAATAGGAAGAAGACAGTCGAGGGCATGGGACCAAAGTTGATGCTCGAGTTGGAGAAGCGTGTGCCAAAGGCGGCCAGTATTGGAGGAGACGAAGGGGAAGAAGACGAGAAGGAGGCGGTGGAAGAAGAGAAGGAAAAGACAGCAGTGAAGGAAGAGAATGTGGAAGTTCCATCTACACCAGAAAAGGTGAAGTCGGTTGGAACTCCACCTCCTCCTCCACCTCCTCCTCCGATGCCTCCTATATTAGGAGGTCAAGGAGGAGTTCCTCCCCCACCTCCAATGCCGCCTATATTAGGTGGTCTGGGAGGTGCTCCACCACCACCTCCAATGCCTCCTATATTGGGTGGTCTGGGAGGTGCTCCACCACCACCACCAATGCCGCCTATATTAGGAGGTCTGGCAGGAGTTCCTGCTGCACCACCACCACCTGGATTCCTCACAAACCCAACTACGTCTACCGGACTTGTAATTCCGCGGTCACAACCACAACCTCCTGCTCTTCGCCCAAAGCGGAAGATGAAGCAGCTTCACTGGGACAAGTTCGAGCAGACCGACCACTCGTTCTGGACCGAGACCCCCGGCGGGTTTGCACTGGAGCTCCGCGAGCGGGGTATCTTCGAGGAAGTGGAGCAGATTTTTGCAGCGAAGGAGATCCGCAAATTGGCCACCAAGAAAAAGGAAGATATCGACAAGGTGTCGTTCCTCTCGCGCGAGGTTGCTCAGCAGTTCAGTATCAACTTACACGCATTCAATTCATTCAGCGACGAGGATTTTGTGGCGAAGGTATTGCGGTGTGACAAGGATGTTATCCAGAACCACGCTGTGTTGGAGTTCTTTGGTAAGGATGAGATTGTGGAGGTGACTAACAGCATGGCACGTAACTTCGAGCCATATTCGACAAACTTTAAGGATGGCGACAAGAGCAAGCCGGAGAAGGATCCTGCAGAGTTGCAGCGTCCTGACCGTATCTATCTCGAGTTGATGTACAACCTTCAACACTACTGGAAGTCACGTGTGCGTGCATTAAACTTGTTGTGTCATTACGAGAAGGACTATGAAGACCTTGTACACAAGTTGCGGTCGATCGACGAAGCTGTGGAGGGTCTCAAGAACTCGCAGAATCTCAGGTCGTTATTCGGTATCATTTTGGCAGTGGGAAACTATATGAACGATTCGACCAAGCAAGCACAGGGTTTCAAGCTCAGCTCATTACAGCGGTTGTCATTCATGAAGGACGACAAGAACAGCATGACCTTCCTCCATTACGTGGAAAAGATTGTAAGGCACCAGTACCCGGAGGTGTTAGGATTCATAGACGACTTGGCCAAGTGTATAGAGATCGCCAAGTATTCTATCGAGACCATTTCAACCGACTGCAGGGATTACGCGCAGTTTGTGAAGAATGTACAGTCATCGATCGATATTGGAAACTTGAGCGAGTTGTCAACTTTCCACCCCGACGACCGAGTGTTGAAAGTGGTGCTCCCCGTGCTTCCAAAGACCAAGCGCAAGAGCGAACTCCTCATGGACCAGGCCAAGTATACTTTCCGCGAGTTCGACTCTATCATGCGCCACTTTGGCGAGGACCCTACGGACCCATTTGTACGCAACTCGTTTGTGAGCAAGTTTGCCAACTTCATTGGCGACTTCAAACGTGCGCAAACCGAGAATTTGAGGCGCGAAGAGGAGATCCGCGTTTACGAGCTGCGCAAGCGGTTGTTGGAGACGCCCAAGCGTCCCGCGAAGGAGGAGCCCGAAGATGCCGACGGCGACAATGTCATGGACCTGCTTTTAGAGAAGTTGAAGGCCGTCGGACCTGCACGCGGCGAGCCGTCAAGCGCAAGAAAACGTGCGTTGATGAGGAAGCACATAATGAAGCGCGGCGAGGACGAAGATGCCGACGTGCTGGTGGAGTCTATAGAAGAGGATGAGGAAGTAGGGTCGCGTGCAAGGAACTTGCTCCAAGAGTTGAGAAACGAGAGCAAAATCCTGGTGGAGAAGTACCGGCAGGAGCGCAGAGAAAGGACGTCCAATTCAAGTCCGTCGGTATCCAGTCCAACCACGCTGGAAAACTCATTACCGGTGGAGGACGAAAAGAGTCCATAACGCATTTGCATTATTTATACATAGGAAACGATGATGATAGGAAAATGTAGAGAGGGGAGATGGTATTTATATCCATTATAGCGTATACTTATACTTCTTTTTATCTTTTTCTCTTTCTCTTTATATCTATACTTCTTTTCTGTCTCTATATTCTATTTCCTTCTCTATGCTACCCTTCTCTATGCTACCCTTCTCTATGCTACCCTTCTCTCTGCTACTCTACTCACATCACGAATATCGTAGTCTACTAACACCCCTCTGTTCTCGCGGTAGTCAAAGGCCGGTTTGTATACCTCAAAAATGCCCATTCCTGTGACTTTGTCGTCGAATGGTCGCGATAGCATGTCCACGTAGTCACCAATAGCGTTGTGAAATGGTCCTGTACTTAAGCGCGATGCGAGTGTTTCCATCTCTTGTGGAGCCGGCTGTCGGAACAGGAGTACCTCGCCATTTACACCCACGCACAACACCAGGTCGCTCTGTGGATTCAGCAGGTAGTCAGACAGTCTACGTTTATCTTGTACCCATGGAGTCTGGAGCAGAGTATGGTAAACCCGCGGCACCATCGAAAGTTGGTACCGAGTGCGCGACGCTGCGCTATATGAACTATCCATGATTGCCAAAGACGAAAGGAGTTTGTCACCAGCGAGGTACGTGTCGCCGAGGCGCACCTGATTGATGAAGCTATTAGGAAGTGGATCACTCGCCTTGAGCCACATGAGGCCATCGTATTCAAATCGAAACACCAGGTCCTTGGCAGTAGTCACGAGAAGCATATTGTCATCGAACACAAGGCTTACGATATCACTTACCATTTTGTGCAAGAGCACTTTCGGCCGGAGCCTCCTTTCCACAGGGTTGTACCCAGTGACGTAAATTGATGCCCCCGAAGTGAAGAGGATATCATCTTCAAACTGCAAGATATTGGTGATGGGCTCGTGGTGCTCAAAGAAACTGAGCTCAAGAACTTGAAGGTCTCCTTTGTTGTTCACAGTCTCAAGGACCTTAAAGGAACCAAGCCGACCTTCATCACTAGAGGATGATCTTTCTCTCCCACTTCCTTCACTAGATCTCTCTCTCTCTCCATATCTATCACCCTCAGATCTACTTCTCCTCTCACTAGATCTCCCATTTCTTTCACTTCTCTCCTCCCTTGAACACCCAACAAGGAGCTTCTTCGAAACCCTGCCGTTACGTTGTATGGACCAGATGGTCAGACAAAGTGGGAGTTCACCTGGGGCGAAGATATTTTCGTTCTTCTTGTGTACTTCGACGTGACGAACCACACGCTGCGTCCTCTGGTCTACAAACTTGAGGCGCGACTTGGGGCTCTTGCTGTGACAAAGCACACAGAATAGCAGGAGGTGTGAAAGGTGAAGGGCACGTTTGGCATTTTCCACGCGTGCCTGACGCACAACTGGTTGTTTGAAGGTGCCGATACTAGCAAACGCCAAACCATCGCTACGCACCACAGCAAAAGGGAATGAATTTGCTGAATAGCTATGAAGCGGTGCATGGCCACGTGCAAACTCGCCGAGTGCAGCCATTGCTGTTACTGTGTGTTCCGTGGTTTCGTCAAAGTTCACACGAGTAGGGTATTCCGAATCGTAGTAGTTCACCTCCCAGATGGCCTTACTAACGAGCAAAAATACCTCTGGGTCAGGACTCACGCAGAATCTCACGGGCAGTGATGATACTCGAAGGAACTTGAGTGGTTGCCACAAACGATCGAGCTGTACGTAGTGCCCGGACTTGGTGCCTATCGCGTACCCGCGCGAGTTGGCGATGATCTCGTGGATCACAAGGGGGACAGTGTCTGAAGGGTAGGGATTGAAAGTGTTGATGTTGATTGAGTGGGTTAACTGAAGGCTGAAATGGATTCCAGAATTGTCATGGAAGCCATGTTGGTCATTTTCATGATCACTTCCACTCTCTTTTTCATCACCTTCCTGTTCTATGTCACTCATTATAATGTCCTTTTCTCCCTCTTCGCTCTCTCTTCTGTAAACCCTCAACACACCATCATAATCACCCACAACCACTGCATTACTCGTAAGCATCACAGCCAGTGGTTCATACTCTACCTTCGTCCGTGCACACTCACGTAAAAATCCGCTCTCGCGCAATCCTCCCGCACGCGGGTCAATTTCCCCTGTTTGGTACACTTCGATCGTACCACCTTCAAGAACAAAGACAATTTCATCATCCTTGCGGTCCACAAGAATAATTGGTACCACCAGTGGTTGCCACCACTGTACCTCTCCAAAGTCAGTCATCATCATCCCGCTCCTCGTAACTTGTAATATGCACCCTTGAACAGCTCCAACATATAGCGAAGCCTCTTTTGCAAGAATCCCATCTGTTTCTAAGAGTGAAAGACCCCAGTCAGATTTACCAGATTGCTCTCCATCCTCTTTTATCTCTTCATCCTCTTTCATCTCCTCGCGCTCCAATAAGACCGTGTCATATGCCATCAGACAAAAGAGTAGCTCGCGGCCATTGAGGGCCACCGCGGTAAGACGCTCACATTTGCGCAAGTTTTCGTACAACACCCGCGATCTCTCCGCACGGTACCCGCACCGAAAGTTTGTGAGACGTGCCTTCTTCGACAGCCCCGTGATACCCCAAAGGGAATTTGTCAGGTCCACTATAGCCTGTGTAAGAGGTGCCCACATCCGGTAGTCGCGTATCCGTCTGAATGTCGAATATTCTGCATTACCATCAAGTGGCGTAGCTAACACTTCACGAGCACTGCCAGTGTCACTTGCGTAGAAAAGACGGTATCCATATCGAGAAGGAGAGATCGTGAATACAGAGATTGCGTCATGCGCACGGAGTACCTTCTCGATCTTATAGTCATCGTCGGAAACCAGCACGCGGTAGATCGCACCAGATTTGGCTGCGATCCAGACGTCACCACTCGTATCTATCAGTGAATTTTCATTAGGTGACTCGATCAGTGTACGTTCAAGTGCCCTTTCTTCGTTGTCTCCTTGTAGGTTTTCATTCTTCTGATCCTTTTCATCTAATGTGAATGCTGTTGGGAAGTCCCATGGAGCTGTGATTTCTCTGAAAGAGTACTCCGCTGAAAGAATATTGTGTGGTGATACCACCACGATGCTATCTGTGCCCACAAAGAGAAAGTTTTCGCCCGCTGGTGCCACAAATACGGGGATCTTAAAGGTATTGTCGAGTGGGAGTGTGGACCTCTGGAACGACAGTGCAATGCTCTCGCCCGCATCCCACGTATAAAGTGTGAGTGCTAACCTCCTGTTTTCAGTGAATGCAAGTACAAGGAACATAATATGGTCGGTACAGTCGGCGAAGCATGAATGTAATATGAGTCTATCGACATCCACATTGAAATGCTTTTTAAGCAGCATTCCTGTGCTCGTGTACTGTGTGTTGTAGATTCGAAAAGCACCACTTGCTGACGTCGAAACCACCAGAAGTCCTGATTTGTGCGCGTGGAGTGTTTTACCCGAAACATCGAGAGACCCAGGAGTCTTGTGGTATCCAACTTCTGGAATGGTGGTAGGATCGCCGCAATTCGCATTCCACCATTGGACTACAAATGGTCTAAACACCAAATTCGTCGTGGTAGGCACAGCGCGACCTTGGAGATGATAGTCGCCGTCACGATAGCCACGCGGTACGAGCCAGACTCGGATCAAGAGGAGATACCCCGACTTTAGTGATACCATGAGCGAGTCTTCTTCGATGCGATCATGCAGTGTACGTACTCCTGGTACTTTGACCACGCTACGAATATCGGTTGGAAGTGCAAACTCCACGGAGTCGATCAAGAGAGACCTCTGGCGTACCACAACGCGGATTTGTGCCCATTGTGGAGGAATTGGTTCAGTAGGTGACGGATCTCGCTGTATATATTCTGGTTCATCAATATCGCATAGGTCATCATCCTCAAAGGCTTGCAGTTGTGAATCTGCTTCGGGTTCTACCAACCACTCGTGGTTTTCGGCGGTTTTCTTCAACCCCGTGAATGCTTTGTTGGTCTGTAAGCGGAAAGTATATGATGCTAGTATGGTTGGGGGGAGGAGTAACGTCTCTTTTATTAGTGGAGTGGATGGCGGCGACTCCACCTTCTCCGCAAACGTGTCTGGTATGAGGAAGTCGTAGTTGAAGCTGTCGATATCCATACAAAAAAGGATAAAAAGAGACAAAGATAGTACAAGAGAAATAAGGAGGAGAGAATACGGAAAATATAGTGACAATTTATGAAGACACAGAAGAACTGAAGATATAAAGATGATGCAAAGAAAAGACTCCACGTCATATTCATTCCTAATCTAATTGATATGTATATACCAGTATACGTCCGTGTCCTTAGTATAATACAATCGTGGCATCTCAACCTCCACACTTTTTTGGTTTTTTGCACCCGCTAGTTTTTGAGCGTCTTGACCCGCTCGTTTTTTGCACCTTTTATCTACATCTTTCCCATGCCGCTTTTCTCACCATACGTGATTACATTGACTGTTTCACTTTGTGCACTCCTAGCAGGTCTTGAGCTGGTATCGCTCGCTTCAACCCTCGGTTCCCCCCAATTTCGTGCCTATTTCCATCCGATTTCTCGCCTCGAGGAATTCGTCATGATGGCCTCCAACCCCATTGGTGCCGCACTTGGTTCCATCGTCATCGGTTTCATTTTATCACATTTAGGATACTCGATTTCTTTCACTTTCATTGCTTCGGTTTGGTGCGCGGGCTCTATTTGCGCTTTCTTCCTGCGTTTCATCATTCTCTTCGTTTTGGTCCGCCTACTCAAAGGAATGGCCGTAGGAATGGGCTCTACCATTATCCCCTGTTACTTTCTAGAAACCATAAATGATAATGGTCACTCACTCGCAGTTGTTTATGCCGTCTACCTTGTGGGTGCCGCCCTCATGTACTCACTTGCCTATACTTTCGTGTCGATTTTCCCCAATCCTTACGCTTTCAAAATCCCTTGGTTACTCGAGCTTGCCCCTGCACTTGGACTCTTTGGCACCCTGTTCTTTCTTCCAGAACCCCCACGATGGTTGGCCTCTAGGCGAAGATGGGGCGAGGCCGTCGTGAATAGTGCTAAACTCCATCTGAAATTGTTCGAATGTTCACCAGCTATATCTACACCTTCATATGCTTCGTTGTTTAAAGTCCCCATAGTATCCCACACAATATCAAGTGTATCGGTACACTTCTTCACTCAAATATCAGGTGGGGGCTCGTTTTCCTTCTTATTCTTGCACATCTGCGATATGTGTGGCCTTGACCATCGCTGGCGGCTCCACGCTTGTCTCACCCAATATTTCATTTACGTATTGCTCTCAGCAATACCCATATCTTTACTCAGCAAGTGTCGACGCAAAGATGCCCTCGTATTTGGGCATGTTCTCATGTTTGCTGGTTACTTGGCGGCGTTTGTTGTGCTGAAGGTATATGGTGAACCACTGCCTGGAATTATTCCATATACACTCGATAGGCTCCCTGCATCCACTATGTTGGCAGTTAGTCTCTCAATCACAGCAATCTATCATACAGTGCTTGTTCCTGTGACCTGGCTGTATCTGTGTGAATTGTATCCTATACAATGCCGAGTTAAAGGCCTTGCGGTTAGCCTTACTGTTCTGTACCTTCTCAATACCACAGTGACCTTGGGACTCCCTGTAACCATTCATATCATGGGACCGTGGTCATTTTTAGTCCTTTGCTTCATTTCCCTAGGTGCAGCTGTTGCCCTCACGCAATTACCGGAAACTCGCCAAAACGACTTTCGGCTGCAAATTTTGCTCCAGGAAAAATGTCCAAAAACGGAAGTGTTGCACAAACTGAGTTCAGGAAGCGCCAATGCATCGGTCACAACAGATAAAGCACTGAAGGTTATAGATCACTCAACACAGAGCCAAAAAGGTATTTTTAAGAACCTGCCTGAGGACCTCACCTCTGTTGATTCCTCCAGAAACAATAATTTATCAATAAATAATAACTTATCTAGGGACAACTTACCTAATATTGACAACCAGTTAAAGCCCAACTCGAGCAATAGCACTATTGTGGATCACATACAGGCATTCACAGCAAAAGAAGTTGTGGATAAATCTGATTGCATTGCCCTTCCTCCAGTCACTTCCCCTTACATGCTTAAAAGTACTAGTACACAGATGTCACCAGGGTGGGGCAACCGCGGGGAAATGGCCATGGAACACACTATGGGGTCAGAATCTCCAGAAATTGTGATGCTGAACTATTATGTCGAGACTGGTTTAGAACATGGGCCATATGATGTTCAAGAGAAGGCTCAACTTGGGTTGTCAAATGATGTGAATCAGTCCATGCTTCATCATTTGCAAAATCCGTTCGCTAAGATATAGAAATTTGCAGATTTTTGAGAAAATAGTGTAAATATCGTGGCATGAGTCGTCCAGAATTTGATGAAATATGAAACAGCATCAGCGGAACCTATAAGGGATAAATTAATCCTCAATTGTATATGTTGTCTGTTTAAATCTAGTACAGCATTTGCTGAACCATTGTCACGTGATTCATTATGGGGTTCGGAGAAGAGACGATATAGCTAGATCTAGGCTTTATCCCAAATAGCACAAGTTACACAGGAGTGCACATATAGAGTTATCACAGGAATACACATCTAGAGTTATCACAAGAATACTCATTTCGCTCAATATAGGTTATCTCACATCAAAGCAGCTATTTTCCTACAGATTTAATTACTAGAGCATTTGACCCAGAAATATTTGGGGCACATATTTCCAAAGTTTTTTATCCGACTTAGTTTGCAGTCTTTTTAAAAAAGATTCACCATGTCATATTTGTGTGCTCCTGGTCAAGATGAGCCCCTGGTAGCACCATCTCAATACCTGGAGCCAACATCACAGTCGATAAACCCACAGACACCCGTTGATACGAACTTCAATTTGTCCAAAACTTACCTCTCAGGCGACGACCTCGAAAAGTCGCAGGTGAATGACCATGATCTGGATTACTTCAGGGTGGGTTATGAGGTCAGACGGCCGAAGTTATATACCTTCATATGGATCATCGGATCCGCGATCTTTCTCATGTTTGGTAACACAACTGGTTCGAAATTATTCTTTGATTGGTTTCATATCCCGGAGACCAATTACGACCACACCAAGTTCTCATTCTCGGTGACATTGTTATACATCCACGTTTTTGTCATTCCAATGGCCATGTCCTTGGGTATGAAATACTATCACAAGTTCCCCTACAAGATCCTGCCCTCCAAAATCATGTCGATCAGTGGGTATACTAACTTCTTATGGTTTCCGGTCGTCTTGATCAGGCTGATGTTTGTCAAAAACAACTTTTATGAACAGCTTTACAGTTTTCTCTTGGGATTTGTGATTGCATTGAGGAATATGCAGATTTTTACGTTAGTGAATAAGAACTACTTGCTTTTACACAATGGAGATGTTGACGCTAGCAAGACACGGACCTTCATATTTTACATAGGATGGGGTTGTGTGCATATGATAATCTCTACTTTGGCTAAGTTCTACTTTATAGGGATCTAGTTCAATGTGTCTTTACTCCCATATACATTTGGACTTGTATTTCATCCCAAGTCCCATCAATATGCATTACACTTTCTATTAATATATATTTACCCAAGATTTATGTAACATAAGCTATCTCAATTACCCAAACTCTACTGTAACCTAATCCATCGCAATCTTTTATATATTTACCCAAACTCTTCTGTAATTTTAGTGTCAATCAATTCGTATCTCTTGTGCTACTTTTTTTGTCTCGCTCTGTCACCTTTTTTATCTCTTATATAAATCTTCTTTCAATGTCATACGCGCGTGTCCCCGATCAAGATCTCATAGATCAAGATGAGCCTCTGGTAGCACCACCTCAGTACCAGGAGCCAACACCACAGGTGATACACCCACAAGTTCCGGTTGACACAAACTCCAATGTGTTCAAACTCAATTTCTATCGCCAATATTTCGACTTGGACAGCGAGATCTTCTTCGCTAAGATACAGAAAGCAATCAACCCGCTTCTGAGCTCATTTGGAGTGGAATCCGACGAGGCTGAAAGTCCTGAGTTATATGGCTTTATATGGATTACCGGTACCTTAATCTTCCTCATGTTTGTGAGTACAACCGGTTCGAATATACTCTCACATTGGCTCCACAGTACCGATGGAAACTACGAGTACAACTTCGACTTACTCACCTTTTCGGTTACATTGTTTTATGGCTATAACTTTTTAGTTCCTATGGTGTTGTACATAGTGACGAGCCACTTCCTAAAGTTCCCCAACAGACTTCTGCTTACCAAAACCATGTCGATCTACGGGTATACCAACTTGTTGTGGGTACCAATTACTTTGGCCAACTTTGTGATTGTTATATTTATTAACAACGACAAGCATCACGTTCTTCTCAATTTGCTCGAGTGGCTCGTTGTACTGGCCAGTGGCGTGGTTACTGGAATGAGCAACATTTCCAAGATATTTCCTTCTGTGAAGAAGAACTGCTTACTTTTGCACAATGGTGATATCGATGCTAGCAACAGACAAACCTACATTATATTGGGGGCATTGGCTGTGGCCCATGTTGCATTCACATTGGCCGTGAAGGTGTGTTTCTTCGGAATTTTTTAAACAAATAGTGTGAAACCAGTCAGAGACTGAGTGAGTCTTTGGTAAAACGAAGATAGAGTGGGACGGAATAGCATGAGTGAAGGTTCTTCGATACAAACCATGGTGGAATAAAGCATGTTAAATATTTGATAAAGCGGCATAAGCATGTTAAATATTTGATAAGCAACATGAGACATGTTGAATATTTGATACAAGTGACATAAGACATGTTGAATATTTGATACAAATTATAGTGGGATGACATTAGTCACGTTGGATATGATGATATCGACAGACCCAACAAGGAAAGGTGCGTTACTTTAAGGATATACAATATGAATAGATTGATGTAGAATTCGGGGTTATAGGGAATGCACAGACCTACTGTCAACATGTGGATTTTAGTAATATGGAATCCGCTCTTTCATGACAAGGTATCGTCTCCAATGTCAGTTGAGTGTTTGAAAATGTTTGCAAATCTCCACTGCCTTATGGCACTGGTGCTCATCTACAGATCAGCTCCCAGCCCTAATAAAAAAAGGTCGTGCACGGAACATTCCCAAAAGTATAAAAGCACCCGTTTTCGCTTTTTTTTTTCTTCCATCAACCACATTCCCTTTCAAATACATTCTCAATAGCATCGTACTGCGGTGATTATTTGCATTTACCAATTGTTCCAACTGAATGACCAATGTTGACAACTGCATCTCGTTAAGTTTCAGCCTTGTATGAGCTTTACCTGTTGTTGTGCGTGTATATGAACGGGAGTGTGGCACATGTGTGACATTGTGCTTAAATGACGATACATCCGACCGGGCGGACATATGGCCCCTCTGCCCCTTTAAGGAGTCGTGTTGCCGTGTACAAATTTTGCAGCATTGGCAGAGAGGAGTTGATGATAGGTCTTTTTCTGATTGAGCAGCATACAATGTTCACATATGTGTTTCGATAATCTGGTGCTTAAGGACGGAAAGAGATGACTAGCATTTCTAATCACATGTCCTTAAGCACCAGATTATTGAGAGTTCCACATGCTTGTCGTGGACATGTGTTCATGGTAAGGATGTGGAATTTTGAGTACTTTCTTGATTTGATGATGATTCCTTTATATTCACACTGTACGAGGAGCTTGCTCCCCTGACTACAAAAACAAAAAACTGATTTAATGACTCTGAGGAATCAAGAAAGTACTCGCGTAGATGGAGGAGAATGAAGACGATCGCGATGGGCAGAGGAGAAATAGTGCCCGAGTAAAGTTGCCCGAGAATACTTAACTATGGGTTGGAGTAGATCTAGAGAACTCCAGTAGATCTAGCAATAGTTGAGATCGAGGAAATATGAACTTTTTGAAGAGGTTTATTTGTACTAGGATCTTAGCTATGTAGTGAACTTTTCTATACTCTCATGGACTTGTCTGAAACACCCTTATACTTGATTAGACTCTTTTATTACCTTGAATAGACTCCCTTTAACTTGAATAGACTCCCTTTAACTTGAATAGACTCCCTTTAACTTGACTTCTTTGAAAACCTTCCCTCAAGTTCTTTTCAAGACCTCTCTTGATCATCTAAGATCCTGCATGCATCGCTAGTTTTTCATTTTTCATCAGACCAGAAAATCCTTATAGCATGCGACCTCTAGTACGATATCTGAAGGCCAGATATCTACCCTGCTGGCACGCGCTTGCTGTGCGGAGGTGTTTCCATAACCGAAGCCTGGTTCTGGCAATCTACTCGCCACGGTTCAATGAAACGCTCGATACACGAGCTCTTTTCACTGGATCGCAGGCGTATCGGTTGATCAACAACGGAGATTTGAGGGCGCGATACTTGGAATTGTTGCGAAGTCATGATGAAATGACCAAGAATGACCGAACTACCATCTTTGCCACCATCGATATGCTTGTTGATACAGCCAGTGGGTTCCCGGATCGCACTACGATCGAGCTCATATTCAACTTATGGGCTGCAGTCTTTTCCAAACGGGCTGTTGGAGAAGTTGCTGGGCTTCAGAATGACCTTGCGGGGATCAGAGACAAAGTCACACATTTGTGCATCAACACACGTAACTACCATATCTACGAGAAATACTTGAAGAAGAATATATCATGGGCAGATCACTTGGCCCAGACTTTTCAATTATCATATAAGGACGGGAAACTCGTGCTAAATCGTTCGGGAGTGATGGCATTTGTCGGAAATGAAGAGGTGGCAATCGAAACAAGGCGAAAGTTTCTCTCACAGCTCATTCACGCAGGTGTGTTGAACACAACCGATAATAACGAGCGCTTCTTCTTCTATGAAGTCTTTGTGGAAATGGCAGAAGTTCTTGGTGATAACAGCTTCGAATTTTTACTGCCAGAGTATGGAGTCTATACCAGGATATTACGGCTCATGGGCACCCCGCATAAGATGCCATTTCTCGAGCATATGGCCCGGATTAGTGCGCTCTTCACTACTGAAACTCAGAAAAACAGCTTCATCACACTGTGTATGAACGCTCTTCGTAGCGTCGCACCAAATAGTACACTTAACTTGTGGAAGTACAAGTTGGAGGCATGTGCCGAGCGAAACATGAGCTACCGTACAGTACTCCACCATCGTGACCTCACTAACGCCATGAATGCATTGTGTGAATTGAACCTCCATAGTGAGGCAATCGCACTCTACTCCAATTACCCAGATATTCATAATGAGGACCAGATTGAGGTAATGTTGCGTATTAGTGAGGAGACACAGAACTGGCTGTTGTTACAGTCACAGTTCGAAGACATGTATGGTAAGGGTCGTCTCCCATACATCGAGCACTATGTTGTGGTGATGCGAGCATTGTCGCGAGAGGGTTACCGTGACCAAGTCGATCTGCTTTATGAGCAATTGCAGAAACGTAACTTACAACCCAACGAGTTCATCTTTGCCGCATTGATAGCGAGCAGGCTCTACTGGAATGATATTTCCGGTGCTAAAGAATGTTTCCAGCAGTATTTGGAGTATGTGGCAGATAAGACCAAATCGGCGCGGTTGTATTCGCTCATGTTCAAGGTCCACATTCGATCGGGCGATCTCGATGCCGTCATGGCGTTTTTGCGTGAAACCGCGCAATTACAGCGTGAGACTGGCCTTGATCTCGTGAGTGATGAGACTGTTGCCACACTCATTGCATTTGCGTCGCGCAACTATGGTTTGCGTGAGATTGAGGATATGATGACCATTGCACGCGATTTGAACATCGTGGGTCACAGCACCTACGTGAGTTTGGCCAATGCTTATATTAACCTCGACCAATTTGAGCGTGCCGATAAAATGGTGTATCTCTCACACCAGGAGTCGGATGTTCCGTTTACCAATCCAGATAGTTATGCCGTACAGTTGCGTAATTATGCCAAATGGCTGGTCAACACGCCACGCGGAGACTTGAAGGAATTTCTCGCTATGAAGTCTTCGTTTATTGCACAGATGGTGGTTGTAAAGAACAACGAGGTGGTGAGTATTCATGGTGGAAGTCCCCTCATCTATACCGAGGTCATCAAGTATTATCTTCTGAGAAAACAGATAGCTGATGTTTCTGAGGTTCTTTCTATCGCAAAGCAGAATGGCGTTCTTGCGGAGGTGCATTTTCTCCCAATTCTACGTCACTTATCACGCGAAAAGACTTACGAGGCCTATACGGAAATTCTTACAATGTACCGACGTATGGCTAAGGAGCGCATAAAAGTAACCACTGCAACATACGTATACCTCATGCAAGCACTCAACTTTCTCGACAGCCAGCAGAATGCTAATGGTGTAAACTCTACAAAGTTGCTCGCTAACGTCATGGAGATGAACGGTATGAGAATTGATGGTAGGTCTAAGGATCCTGAAGCCGATCATTCCAAGAAACCGACTTCTGCTAACGTATTGGCGAGTTCCATCGATCTCTGCAAAATCATCTCATCTTATGTGGATGCATTCCTGGATAAGCAACACTCGCAGCTCCTCGTCAACTTCTTTGATCAAATCAAGGGCATGTTGGGACACAGGCACCTGCACCGCTTCCGCTTCACAGTTTATATGGAGATGTCCAAGATATACCGTTTGCAAGACCACGATGACTTGGCAAGGCAGTTGTTAGAGTCGGGACTCGACGACTTACGCAAGATCAGCAGAAAATATGCGGCAGAGTACCCGTATAGGAATGACTCAAGCGATGGAAGAACTGGCACAAGGGAAGATTCAACGGATAATTCTACTAGTAACAAGGCAGTGTTAACGGAAAAATCAACAGAAGACTACACTGGCAAAAATGACTCGTTGGGATCAACTGACAGTCATGACTCTTCAACCTCTGATTCTAACTCCTCCGGTATTGTCATTCCTAGTTCGCTCACCATTGTTTACCGCCAGCTTAGTGCGATGCTTCTCCATCTCAATGGTGATAACTCAGGGATCCTTACCAAGATTGACAACGACATGATGCCACTCACGGGCCCTCAGTACAATGCGGTTATTGCTGACGTACTCAAAAAGCATGTGGATGACAAGACCTTCCTCCAGATCATGAAAATCACCGAAGACCACCTTGTTGCAGGAAATTGGGTGGAGGTACGCATCATGAGAATCTACCAACAGTTGTATCATCTCGCATATGAGCATATCCGCAATGTTCAGGGTCAAAGGACGGTTGACAAGCAGTATAAGTTATTGAATGTGTACTACAATGTGGAAAATCAGACGTATGGGCCACGCAAGGGTTCTGCGATGACGAGATTTACAACCCTCTTCAACGAGTCACGGTCCATAATTAACGCGCACAAGTGGACTGTGGACCGTGTTTTCGCCGATATACCTGGATTTTTCAACCCGGAGAAGCGCATCTTGTCGCGCAACAAGTTGTCACCAGTCAATTCCCACCGCTTGTGGTTGGCTATGAACTGGTATGCGGATCACGATAAGCATAAGGCTTTTGCGTTGATGGACGAGTTCCCGCAAACCGTTGAGTTCCTAATGTACAACGATACTGCTAGAGTCAGAATGAGCTATTTTAGAGAAAAGGTGGATGCAAAGATCCCCAAAAATCCAAGAGAGAGTTACGAAGAGAAGGTCAAGAGGACAAGAGAGGTTTTGAATACAATGAAGAGGCGCTCTAATTTTGGGAGATGATTAAGAAGGATACAATGAGAATGAGTTAAGATACAATGAGGCTTAAGATACAATGAGGCTTTATGAAGATACAATGAGACTGAGTGATGATACAATGAGACTGAGTGATGATACAATGAGACTGAGTGAGTACCAGATTAGGATCCTGGTAAGGATCCTGGTAAAGACAGATTCAATGAGCCAATAGGGAAAAATAGAGTACATTCCGGGAGACTCCGGAATCAGAGCACATGGTGAAGCATAATTGGAGCATAGATGACAGACATGGTCTGTATTGCATATTCTTGTATATAAAAAGAATGAAGGAAGCATAAAACGAATGAAGGAGAGTAAAAGAATGAAGGAGAGTAAAAGAATGAAGGAGAGTAAAAGAAGGAGAGCATATGTTGTGCTTTTATGTAAGAAGTATAGTCGTTTACATATACTATTTCTAAAATGTAACTTAATGTTACCTCAAAGGTGTTACTTTTAATACAACTTTGGACGTTTATGCTACTTTATATACCTTTAGACATTTACTACTCTATTCAACTTATTTTACCTTATTGTAGACAATTATCATACATTCATATATTTACTCCTCCCTCTTTTTCTTCTCCTTCTTCTCCTTCTTTTCCTTTGGCTCCGCAAACTGGAATACTGCATTACCGGTCTCTCCATATACCAAAGGTCCGATATATGGTTGAACGTTCCATTCCAATCTCACATTGGCCTCTCTTCCTCTGAACGACTTCTCCACATCCCATACTGAATACTTGGCTTTGGCTCCCTTCAAGCTCAACACGGCATCGTCCTTGCTAGTGATGATCTTGTCCCAGTATGTCACTCTGTTAGACGAGCCCTCACTCTTGCCGTCATATTCTGCGGTCAAGTACACGAAAATCTGCTTAGTATTCCAGTTGAACAATGGTGTCAAGTCGGCGTCCAAGTCGAACTGGAGACGTGAGTTTTCCTTAGGCTTACGGTTCACAGAACCATAGTTGAACGAGTACTTGATGTTGGTAGTTGGTTTGATGCTGCTAATGCTGGTCTCGAGTCCCCATGCATTATCAAGATAGAGCTGTGCGAAAGTGATGACAACTACGATGGCCAGCACCACCATTGAGGTGGTGAGAAGTTGGTTGCCGATCGTTTGGAACCGCGTCACCAAGTTGAACATTACGTGGAGGAAAAATAAATATTCACTGATTATTCAAGACAAGAACATTGAAGAGATCAATATGAACATTCAAGAGGGAATATTCAAAGAACAGAGTACCAACTACTTGGGATCTAAAACTTTTAAAACTATTCAAGACCAAGTGTATTGATCACCAAAAATACCTTGACCTCTTGTTAAGATACTTGGTTCACTCCTAACCCTACTCTTACCATCATCTTTTAAAACCAAATGTCAATCCTCCCATCTACTTTTGCATAGTCTACCTCCTTATTTCCTTGACTTGTCTACTCTATTTCTCTTGAATGTCCTATTACTCTATCTATCTCCTCTCCAAATACTCCTTATGGAGCTTTTCTTGCTGCTGGTACTGCTTCATCAACTTCTTCTTCATGCTCTTGGTCACTTCTTCACCCTTGGCGTCCTTCAATGGCAACCCCTGCTCGTCCCACTCAGAGTACAAAGCCTTGTCCTTGAACATTTCGCTCGGGGCAATCTTCATCTTGGCCAAGCGCTCCTCCTCCTTTTTGGCGTTAGCAGCCTGCTGTGCTGCCTTCTTCTTTTCCTTTTCCAATGCAGCCTTCTCCTTCTCCTCCTGCTGCTTTACTAACGCCTTGACCTCCTGCTCGTTCAAAAACTTAACCAAAGCAGACCCGTTAGGACGGTCATCCAAAGACACACCAAGCTGAACCAACTGCGCACGGATGGCATCACTGGCCTTGAGGAACTCAGATGGTTCACTCTTCTCGATCGCAAGACCACGCACGCTGTCACGGAACTGCGAGAACGCCTTCACAAATGGTAACGCAACATCCTCAGCAGATGCAGCAGTCGAACCGCTCTTCTCATCAACCCAGCCCAAACGGTCGCCTCTCACCTCAAATCCAAGAATGCTAAAGATCTTGACGATCCAAGTCGTCACACTCAACAACACACCAATACGCATCTCGCACTTGCCAGTGGCACAGAGCTGGATGTAGTTGTTACTCTTACTCACAAGCTCCTGGATGGCACGCAATGCCTGCGATGTCGATAAGTTGTCACAGAATGCTGCATGGACGTCATCCTGCGCCTTGGTCAAGTCCGCGTATAACTGCTTCTCAACGTCCGACAAACGTTTCGACACAATACCCGTGCTGTGCTTGTAGTCACTGTTCAAAGCTCTCACAGTAGTGAAGAACTTGGACATAGTCAGCTCAAACAGCTTAACCTCCAGGATCAAACTATCCTTGAAATCCAACAGCTTGTCCCAGGACGAAAGCGCAAACACCAAACGCAACTGGCGCGCAGAGTAGTCGCGCAAGGCCTCCTCGATAGTGATGAAGTTCTTCAATGACTTCGACATCTTCTGGCCCTGAATGTGCAAGTGACCATTGTGCATAAAGTAGTTCACCCACTGCTTGTTGTCAAAGTACGCCTCCGATTGTGCAAGCTCGTTGTCGTGGTGTGGGAAACACAAGTCCACACCTCCCGAGTGAATGTCCATATTGGAGCCCGTGATATCAGACGCCATCACAGAACACTCAATGTGCCAACCTGGACGACCCTCGCCCCATGGAGATGGCCAGGCAGGTTCACCGGGTTTCGAACCCTTCCAAAGTGCAAAGTCCGCGGCATTTCTCTTGCCATCTGACGACGAGAGAGAGCCCTCACCATCATTGATCAACGACATGTCACCCTTGTTCCATGGCTGAAGTTTGGCGTAGTCATGCTTTGGGTCGTTTTCAAAGTGGGTAGTGTCGAAGTACACCGAACCGTCGGCTGTAGCATACGCGTACCCGTTATTCACAATCTTCTCCACAAACGTAATGATGTCCGGAATATACTCAGAAACACGAGTGGTGATGGTTGGTGGCAACACGTTCAAACGTGCCATGTCCTCGTCATACTTACCTTCCCAGAACGCAGGCAACAGGCGGAAGATCGATGGGTCATTCACGGTATGGCCAAACTCCTTGTCGAGACCCCATTGGGCAACATCCTTGATTGCCTCAAGGAATGAAGAGATGTTAGTCTCAGTAGCCAACGCCTCCTTGGCAGTCTTAACCGCCTTCAAGTGCATTGGGAACTTTGGTGACTGCTGTGATGGATCAACCGACTTTGCCCATTCGCCAAAGTCACCGCCTTTGAATTCGGTGAGGTTGGCAGATGTATAAGCATCAACATATGCACTGACCTGCGACTTCAAATCCTCATTGACTTGAGTGAACTTCTTCTCCAACTTTTCTTCGAACAAGTACTGTTGACGGGCAGCAATGATGATCTTATCGTCGATGTCGGTAACATTTTGGATGAACTGGATGTTGTAGTTGAAGTAGTCCTGAAGAATACGTCTGCACAAGTCGGTGCTCACGTAGTTACGAGCATGGCCCATGTGGGAGTGGGTGTATACAGTTGGTCCACAGCAGTACCACGTGATGTGGCCAGGCTTGTTGGAAACGAACTCATTTTTAGTACGGGTGAGTGAGTTATAGATCTGGAGTGTCGCCAGTTTGGTTGCGACGGGGGGGAACCATTGGGGTTGGGACTTTGTTGACATGGTTCGTGCAAAACGCTGTAACATGTAGCGTAAAAAATGTTGCAAAAGTTTTGCGCCATACCAGAAATGGAGTATGACACACACTACGAAAAAGTCATCATGAGAGTAGAGGCTGGAGGTTTCGAAGGCATAACACGGGACTGGTTGAGTATAGTCATGGTCATAGCAGTTGATATGACTCATGTTGATTATGTAAGCGTGATGGTAAGAGTAGAAGGATTAGAGGATGAGAGGAGATTGGAGAGTATGTGAGAGTAGAAGGATAAGAATAGATGGAGAACAAAGTAGATGAGGATGATGGATGATGATGATGATGATGATGATGATGATTATGATGATGATGATTATGATGATGATGATTATGATGATGATGATGATTATGATGATGATGATTATGATGATGACTTGATGGCAATGTATATGATGACGAATGAGGGATGAAGTTGTCCTGGAACCTAACAATATCTAAACTCTAGTCTTTCGGACATGTTCAGTGCCAATTCACACCCACAATTCTATCATTGACACTTCCAAAGTCATTGAAGTTCTGGTGGCAGATTACCTAGTGACTCTTCATTGGAACCCAATATGCCTTCTCTGTTAGTACTCAGACATGAAGTTGGTCGCATTTCACGAGCCCCCCATAATGAAACTAGGCGTGTTTCGAAGGACACGCTCTCGAACGCAAATTATCGGTCATCATAATACATACCGTAATAATAGCCTGTAAAAACAACGTGTAAACCGTGTTTTTAAAACCCAATCAGTGTAGAGTGTAGGCGTGTAAAAAAGTAGTCTAATGGGGAAGTTTGGGTGCCCTCTTTTCTTTTCTTTTGTGCACGTGATTAGGGTTTTATCCCTATCGGTTGCGCGGTCGTCGATGAATTTTTCTCTTACCTAATCGCAAATTTTCGGGAGCCTTGTAAAAAAAAAGTCTCTTGTTGAAATTTTTTATCACTCTTCATACTACAACGATGTCCGCACAAACCACCGTGAAAGCCGCAAACTGGAGATTGGTCGAGGTTGGCCGTGTTGTCTTGGTTAACAACAAGGACCTCGCCGCCATCGTCGAGATCATCGACCAGAAGAGAGTCTTGATTGACGGTCCAAAGGTCCAGAGACAGGCTATTTCTTTGGCCAAGGTCGCTTTGACCTCCGTCGTTTTGGAGAAGTTGCCAAGAGGTGCCAGATCTGTTATCGTCGCTAAGAAGTGGGCTGCTGCCGACATCGACGCTAAGTGGAACCAGACCGCTTGGGCTAAGAAGATCGCCGCTAAGGAGAGAAGATCCCAGTTGACCGACTTCGAGAGATTCCAGGTTGTTGTCTTGAAGAAGCAGAGAAACTTGGCTGCCAAGAAGGCTGTCAAGGCTTAGGGGAGTTGAGTTGTTAAATATTGGTCATTTCTAATGAATGTATATTGGATCAAGTGAAGGTAGTGTAGAGGTTTGGTCACAAACCAGTTGTGATGATATATGAACTGTTACCAACGTTGACTCACGTTGTCTTACTGACGTTGTATTATTAACGATGACTAACTTTCTCTATTACTAGCTTTGATTTTTCATGTAGTCTCTACCGTCGACTGTTGCTAGCGTTCACATTTATTAAGGTTATTGTACTAACGTTGATTCTTACTGTACTCACATACGAGTTGTGTTGAATAACGACTTGACGGAGGCTTTAATTCCCCTACCCCACATCTCCACCTTCTCTACTGATCAGCTTACCCTCATCTAACACTAATATCCTCACTTCACTCACTATTTACAAGTGTATATACAGTCGAAGTGTTCATGTCGACTTACTTCTCCTTTTTGGTCTTCTCGTGCTCAGCAATCAACTCTCTCTGTAACTGTGGAGAGGTCTGTGCATACTTCAAGAACTCCAAAGAGAACTCACCCTTACCCTGGGTACAGGCTCTCAAACTGGTAGAGAAACCGAACATCAGGTTCAACGAACATTCGGCAGTGACAGTGAACTCATCTTGAGAGTTGACAGTCTCCATAATCATACCACCGAGCTTGTTGATCAAACCGACAACAGAACCCTGGAATTCGTTAGGAGCGCTCACTTCAACGGACATAATTGGCTCCAAAATCACAGGCTGAGCATCGAGGAACGCCTGTCTGAATGCACCAGCAGTAGCGGCCTTGAACGCCAACTCAGAAGAATCGACAGTATGGGTAGCACCATCATTCACGTGCATGTGAACACCAAGAACTCTGTGGCCAATCAATGGACCCTTCTCCAAACAGTCGTCAAATCCCTTGGAACATGCAAGCAAGTACTTCTCCGAGATCTTACCACCAACAATGTGGTGCGAGAACTTGTTGTCATCAGGCAATGGTGTGAAATCACCCATCACACGACCAAACTGACCAGCACCTCCAGATTGCTTCTTGTGAGTGAAATCGAAAGTCGTAGGAACAGTGATGGTCTCTCTGTAGGAAACCTGTGGCTTACCTGTGACACACTCCACACCGTACTCACGCTTGATACGCTCAACATAGATCTCCAAGTGCAATTCACCCATACCGGAGATAATGGTCTCCTTGGACTCTGGGTCGTACTTGACTCTGAAAGTAGGGTCCTCCTTCTGGAAACGGTTCATAGCCTTAGAAAATGCACCATTGTCCTTAGACTTTGGAGCGATCGACAATGAAATCACAGCCTCTGGCACAAACATTGATGACATCGTAATCTCCTGGTCATTAGCCGGACTACCGAAAGTGTCTCCCGAAGCACAGTCAATACCAAATGTTGCACAGATCTCACCAGCACCAACCTCAGAGACATCCTCCATATCGTTGGAGTGCATTCTTACTAAACGCGAAACCTTAACCTTCTTACCGGACTTGATGTGAGTCATGTATGCACCCTTCTTTAACTTACCCTGGTAAACACGAATGTAGGTCAACTGACCGTAAGGTCCTTCCTCCAACTTGAAAGCAAGACCCACAAATGGTGCGACAGACGATGGAACCAAGCATACAGGCTTCTCCTCACCCTTGGTGAGCTCCAATCCTGTGTTCAAAACCTCGTTTGGCTGTGGGAGGTAGTCCACCACAGCATCCAAAACTGGCTGGATACCCGTGTTGGCTAAGGCAGATCCCATCAACACTGGAGTAAACTTACGGCCAATAGTAGCACGTCTGATAGCGCCCTTGATCTGATCGGAAGTAGGTTCCTCACCCTCAAGGTACAAGTCGGCCATTTCCTCATCGACATCAGCCAAGACCTCGATAAGCAAAGCTCTCTTTTCCTCGACAAGGTCGACCAAATCAGCAGGAATCTCCTCGGTGATACGTAATTCTTCACCTTGGGAACCTTCATTGTAGATGGCGACTCTGTCGATGATATTGACGACACCCTTCAACTGGTCCTCAGAGCCGATTGGCACTTGGATTGCAGCAGCTGGAGTCTTCAATTTCATGTTAATCTGCTCGATAGCACGGAATGGGTTAGCACCCATTCTGTCCATCTTGTTAATGAAAGTCACACGTGGAACATTATAACGACGCATTTGACGGTCAACAGTAACCGTCTGCGATTGAACACCAGATACAGCACAAACAACAAGAACAGCACCATCAAGAACACGCAAGGCACGCTCGACTTCGATAGTGAAATCAATGTGACCCGGGGTGTCGATCAAGTTGAAGTGGTAGCTCTTGTCATCTTTGTCCCAAGAACAGTATGTTGCCGCAGACTGAATAGTAATACCTTTTTCTCTCTCGAGGTCCATGTGGTCCATCTTAGCACCCACAGAGTCACGACCCCTAACCTCGTGGATGGCCTTGATACGTCCTGTGTAGAAAAGCACACGTTCGGTGAAGGTTGTCTTACCAGAATCGATGTGGGCCGAGACACCAATGTTTCTCATCTGGCGTGCGTGTGCAAGATCCGTTGGAGGAAGGTCAGCGTTGATCTTGTCGAGGATCTCTTTCTCCTGTTCATAGGTTTCAGGCATCTTGGTGAGATGCTCTGATGTGAAAGGACGGTAGAAACTCCGTGTTATAGCACGAACATGGCACGGGGAGACCCGTGGTGCAAGAAGCCGCAACATGGTGAAAAAAATTTTACCAATCGGTTCGCGAACTTGTTTTCGCGAATACCAAAAGCATCAAAAGAACGCAAGAGTTGGTGGAAAAGAGATGATAAACTAAAAGTAGGTGATAATATTCATTAGAAGATAAATAGAAGATAACCTGAAGTAAGCAGACGAAATTAGATAGTAATACTTAGAGGATAACCAAAATAGGAAATATTCAATACTAGTCGAAAAGTATACTAAACCGGAGAGAGAGAATAAAGATTGGAAACATGGAAATTAAACATCTATAAATTGGATCGTCTATACATTGGATTATCCATACTTGAGTCATACCTTGGATTTTTTCATGTTTTGTATTCGTCTCATACTCATAGTATCCAATCCTAAGCCCTGCATATATATACAACTTTTCAGTGGCTGCAAAAAAAACCAATTGTGCATTAATGTTGCATTATGCGCTTTTGATACCCTTGATTTCGAAATTTTTAAAGACTTATCTACATTTTGGTCGAGGTGGATTCTTTAATCAGTATGAGACCTACTACTAGAATCATAACTAATCACCTCCACTACTTGAATTTTCATAATTTCTTGTAGTAACTTTTACTCGAACTTGGCCTGTGCAAGCGATGCCTGGTGCTTGTCGAGATCAAAGATGATATACGCATATCTTAAGAAGTTGTCACCCAAAATACTTATCCCATCAACAGGAGGGTTGATCTGAAGAGTCGAACCGTCCACCAAAGCACTGAATGGAACCAGAATATAGTTGTTCCCATCAAATGAAAACTTGAGGTTACCCTTTGGAATACTGTTAGCATCAACAGTCCACCCTTTGTCAGTTTTTGTTGCTCCAGGGTAGTTGGAAGCGATCAGATCGATAGTTTCCTGCTGCAAATAAGCAATAGTGCTACCGGAGTCCAACACAACATCATAGTTTCCAGAAATCTTGTTACCACCATCTGGTAAAAAGTGGTCCAAGTTCACCGAGTAACGTGTGTCCGACGTGAATGGGGCAACTTGTAACGGTCCAGTGTACTTCGAAGTGTCGGATCCTCCAAAAATGATGGCACCATCGTTGGCCTCTGGACTGTTCAAATAGAGCGAGAAATAAGCACTTGAAATTAATCCTTGGTTCTTTAAAGCATAAGGAAAGTTGACATATGGTTTATGTCCGAAGTTGAAGGTTTCTGCCTCTAAAGACTCGTAGCCAAGACCCAAAAGACCTCCTTCCCATGAAGACGTCTCATTGGCAACTCCGAATTGTAACTGCTTGACTTTTGCGCCAGCAATAACAATATCGTCAAGGTAGAAATCAGCAAGAGTACCACTTTTGTCACCATAAGTGATGTTCAATGGAGTACCAAGTGCGTGTGAAGTAGTAGACTTGGTTGGATCATAAGTTCCTGAAAGACTGCATAAAGGAAGCGGTGAATTACACTTGGTGTTTGGGGAAACTACCCAAGTGTCAGCAGAGCCTGTATCAATATCAAGGTTCACTGCCTGATTGTCAGATCCAATAGTAAGTGCAATTGAGTAATAAATATGAATATTGCTGAGCGGCGCAGTATATTCACGTTTGGTAGTCAACTTAGTAGTATTGACTCTTCTAACATTGAAGTCAACTTTAATACCACCATTTTCACGTGTTTCAAGAGGAATGCTCATAGCATTGCCCACCAAGGCTAAGGTGAGCGAAAGAAGGATATTTTTGGAAAATGCAACCATTAGATGTTGTAGAGGGTATTTTTGTAGAGCTAATCACAGATATTTCTGGATTTATATAGTGAACTCCTATCAGTGAAACGAAGATTCCCTCATTTGCCGAAACCTACTTCATTTAGTGCCGTGTAAAACCGGTGTACAGTGGGGACCATCATGGTTGCAATTTTTTCCTGCATATTTTCATCGAAAGCTGTCAATGGTGCGTCTGTACAGTGCAAGAAATAGCGAATATTACCCCTCGTGAATTTTGCTCGGAAATCCAACCAATGACATTGCAAGTGGCTTAAAGTGCCAATTTTGCGTTTGGAATCTTATATTCCATACATCATAACTTCAAACATTGAATTCTTGACTTTCCTTCCAGACAATAATTTTCCTTCGAAGATATGCTTTCATTAAGTTACGGGAGTCAATAGTGTTGTGCATTTTATAGAAGATTCGTTAGTTATTATGCTTTTGAAAGAAGATTCGTCAGATACACTGAAGTGTTTAATTAGAATGTACGCCGCTAATTTTGGAGCGCATCAAAAGATTGCGATTTGACATTAGAATTGAGCCTCCTGATAAGGAATGATTATTGGCCAAATGTGTCAAACAATGATGAGATTGAAACTCCCGGGACTTAAGGGTCCTTGAAACAGTGAGAAATACTTCACTTTCGGCAATAACACAGTATCGTTCGATAGTTGCATATGGAATGAAAAAAGCCTACTTCTATCTGGGGTAGATTGGCTGATAAGAACAAATCAATGCACATTGAAAATGCAAGTGATCTCGTAAAAGAACAATGCAATTTATGATTTCCTGAGCTAATTACTGGATTTGTGGATGTAATTAATGGTGGTCGAGTCCTGCAACTTCTAAAACCTCTACAACCTCAAATCTTGGATGTACTATGAAGCTCAGCTGATTTCAACTGACAAACTGGTTTAATCAAATCTTTGAATATGTTAATCAGCTGAGATATATCAATTCAAATCAAACGATTTCAAGTGTTCTGTGAAGATCTTTTTCTATGGTATCTTTAGTGTCTTTCTAAGGTATTTTCTATGTTATCTTTAGTGTCTTTCTAAGGTATTTTCTATGATATCTATTTTACGCAGTATTTATCACTTAACTAGTCTCTTGGCTTAACAGGACCAACTTTGTTCACATTTCTGAACATGTAAACACCCTTGGCATTCTTTGAATCATCATCGACAAACTGACAAGTTCTGGCGACTTTCCACAAACTCTTCCACATGTTCTCACCCTCGTATCTGTAGTGCTCTCCCATAACCTTCTTGATGGCCTCGGTGGCCTCTCTAGCATTGTAGAAAGGAATACGGGAAACGTAGTGGTGCAAAACATGAGTCTCGATAATGTCATGGAAAATGTGCTGTCCAATGAAACCGTAGTCACGGTCGATAGTAGCAGCAGCACCACGAGCAAAGGTCCATTCACTAGAATCATAATGAGGCATGGAGGGGTCAGTGTGCTGCAAAAAGGTCACAAACACCAACCAGTGGTTGACCCAACACCATGGAACAAACCACAAGACAAGCATGTTGAAAACACCGTAGTGCTTGGCAAACTGATAGACACCGGTAAAAGTCAATCCAATACCAATGTCAGATAAAATAATGTACCACCACTGGTGTGGCTCGAAAACTGGAGATCCCGGAGCATAGTGCGACTTGGCAATTTTGGACCAGCCCTTGTACTCTTGGCCAGTGGCATTAGTGGCCAAGTACAATTGCAAGCCACCTAACTGTTGGAAAAGAAGAACAAGAAAGGTATAGATTGGAGAATCTTCCATAACTTCGCTGATCTTGCTCTTGTGCTTCATGTTAACATACTCCTCCTTGGTATAAGGAACGAACACCATGTCCTTGGTCATGTGACCAGTGGCTTTATGGTGCTTCGAGTGAGAGAACTTCCATGAAAAGTATGGCACAACGAGTATGGAGTGGATAACCCATCCGACGAAGTCGTTGATGTTCTGGTAGTCGGAGAATGCACCATGACCACACTCATGAGCCAAGATCCACAAACCAAACCCAAACAAACCGATCAAATAGGACTCAACCATCCAAAGGGCACCTCTAACGACCTGTGAAATCGTTTCATGGCCAACGAATTCAACTTGTGGGATAGCCCAGTGACCAGCGTATGCGATAGCAGTAATCGCCGTAACATCACGAGCCACATAACCCAACGACCGCACCAACGATCTCTCATAACAGTGCTTAGGGATAGCACTCAAGATGTCCTTAATAGTGTAGTCTGGCACCTTGAACTCCTTACCAAGAGTGTCCACTGTGGACATTCCCGAGGTAGGACCGCTCTTATCAGCTTTCTGCGCACTTCTGACGCTGGTGGCGGTAGTGGTGGCCATCTTGTTGATTTCTATAAAAGTTTGCAGTACGCTTTTATATGTTTCGTTTCTTTTTTGTGCAGGGACCAAGATTGATACCATATGCATGTGAGATAGAAGAGAAGAACGGCCAGTCTTGGTGAATATACATAGTGATGAGGAGTCTTTGATAGCGTGTGAATACGTCGCCCTGTTAGACGGTATTGCTGAGTAAATATCTGTATTTGAATGTACGTGGCTGTGATTGGTGGGTCTTCGTGTGTATAAATTCGACGCACAAATAGGCGATGATACGCGAATAATAATCAAGATATCGTCAATAAAAAGGCAGCAGAAAAAGAGGATGATTAAAGATGATGATGGGGGGGGACGCGGGATCCGATTGATGAGTCGAGCAGAACGATCTTTCTAGCGTTCTGCGAAAATATTGGGGCTGAGCTGGACGTGATGGACCCGAAAAAACGTGCATTTTTTTCAACAATAGCACTGCACTCTAACGTTTTTTCAGCCGCTGCCAGTTGGACCCCCACGTCCTTTTTGGATTTACAGTTTATCATTTTGGGTGTTCGTAACCATTAAAGAAATTGGCTGAGGTAGGGAAATTTGAACTATCAGAGAATGATTGTATTATATACACTGAAAGCACTTCAGACTCAATCTCTATTGATACAAGCTGTCGGAAATCAAATAGTTCCGATACAATAATTATGTCACGTGTGTTATCACGTGACTCTCTGAGTTTAATTTTAAGGTGCGGCTGTTCAGCGAAATTTTGGAGTAAATAGACAAAGTTTGGAAGAAATTCATCCAATAGAAGAATTGATACATGAATGATCAACAAAGAAAAAAGGTGCCAATGAAGGATGGTATAAAAAGTGAAAGAATGAATAGTAATGGAACACATAGAATGTTAGGAGCCTTTTTTGATCAGCTTTAATATATTACGAAGATCTCGCAATCTAATCTCTCATCACTGCTTTGCCTGTTTAAATTTGAGCTTTAAGTTCTGAAAGATCGCAAAGTAAAGACGATTTCATGTCATTTTGACAGTCATGTGCATTCAGTTGCACATATAATGTATTGTTAGAGACTACATGCATACTTGCGCATTCTCATATAATGTAGTGGTAAAGACTACATGCATACTTGCGCATTCTCATATAATGTAGTGGTAAAGACTACATGCGTTCTTGCGCATTCTCATATAATGTAGTGGTAAAGACTACATGCGTTCTTGCGCATTCTCATATAATGAACTGGTCAATGTGTTCGTGTCATTTGCGCATTTATCCACATTCTGGTATTGTTTAACTCCCCCATAATGTCATTGTAGCCGTCTGAATTCGGAGTTCTCAGTAACACATCTTGCTTGAGTAGCCCACTAAAATTTTATATCCCAATGGGGAAATTACCGAAAACGTATATCCCAAGTGTGTGGAGTACTCGAAAGAGAATACAGACGTGAGATTTACGAGTGAAAATTTTGATGACACCTGCGAGAAGTGTACGAATGCGACAACAAAACGGCGCTACGCGCTACGTAAATTTCAATCAAAATTCCCCAATTTGTAAATGCCCCACTTCTATGTACCATTCCTCTACCCAAAACCAGAACGGAAGACCTACATCGATGGGTGTGGCTGCCATTATCTTTGTCTATTGAAATTAGATGCGCAATATACGAACTTTCATGCGACTCCGCAACCCCACTAATTACTCGAGAATACAAGAGCTTGCAAACCTCAGTTAACTATGGTTTCTGCAATGATTTTCCCTCGAGTGGATATCATCCATACAATCACATCCCTACCAACTCATCCCTGTACACGTCCCTTAATCTTGGCTCGCCACCCCTGTGGAATGTGACTCTAGCGCAATTCAAGACGACTTAATCTGGTCCCTCAGGGGAAAAATAGGAATTTCCTAGATAGGAAATTCCTAGAGATGGTTGCAAATGCAGGAATTTTCCTCAATAGTCTCAATTGTCTCATGTGTCGCCTGAGCAGGCTTCAATGGGGCAAACTAGGATACGAGGAATTAGTTATTCTCTGCATGAATGAGCTCCAAGTAGGCATTAGATACTTCAAGTTGACATTAGATGAGCAAGTAGACAATTGAAAATTAACACTTTAGCTTGACATTATCTAGTATTGTCACTGCCTTAAGAGTGAACAATCAGGTGGAAACATTGATAATGGTGGAACGGCTTTGAACCTTGGGACTCACAAAGACCTCATGAAAACAACATTGAGTTCTTGCAACCAAGTGAAAACAATCCTAACAAAATTTTTTTAGGCATCTGCCATACATTTCTCCACACTTTACCTTCATGTTTCCGAAATCGTCCATAGAAAATCTCCCCTGCCCTTCTTAGTCCTACGCCTCGTCTACATTGCAAGCCTCACATTTCATTTCGTTCTCCACACCTCCACTTCGCTTCAACTTGTGGGCACAGGGGCTGTTCCATCTGCATTCCGCCTACTCTGAGACAAGCTACAACCCGCACAGTCCTAATTACTTTCCCTAAGCGTAGGTGTTCAAAAATAGCAGACCAAAGTAAGATTTCCTGATTGGGAAACTGTTTGGTTGCAGATATTCCCAAACAGGAAATTTTGTTTTTGCACCCAGCCCTAGCATTTTACTTTCGACAAGAGGAAAGAAAGAAACTACGTTACCAAATACGGGAATTTCCCACCTGTCAACTCTAGTATAAATACGCTAGCTTCCGCCGTCTTGGTGTTTTCTTATCATCATCAACAGCTCACAGTTTCAGCCTTTCCAACGACAATCCAATGAAGTTCTCTACTACCACCGCTTTGGCCATTCTCGCCTCCTCCGTCGCCGTCCAGGCTGCTCCAATTGATGCTGCCCAGGCTGCTCACGCTCAGTTCGCCTCCTCCACCGACCTCACTTTCGTTAAGAAGTCGGATGCTGCTCAGATCAAGTCCCTCATTGCTGAGATCTCGCACATCAACAAGAAGAGAGAGTTCACTGACGACCCAGTTGAGCTCGCTGAGTTGCAGAGAAGAGCTGACTCTGCTATCGGTAACTTGCTTTCCGCTTTCTTGAACTCCGGCATCATCTCCGATGTCTTCAACACATTGACCACAGACTCCGGTATTAGATCCTCGCTCGGTAGCATTCTCTCCACTGTTGGCTCTGCTCTTGTTGAGAACGCTAAGCCATTGTTGAGTGCCGTCTGGAACTCCGGCATTATTGGTAAGGTGTTCAACGACATTATCAACGACAAGGACTTGATCAACGCTTTCCTTGCTGCCATTCCAGATGTTTTGCTGGCTGTCACCTCGTTGCTCGGTTTCTTCACTGGTGGTTCGAGCTCTTCTGCTGCTCCAAGCTCTGGTGCTAGCAAGAGAGAGATTGTCGACATGAGCAACTTGAGCGAGGATGAGTACTTGTCTAAGAGAGACCTTTCCTCCATCATTGCCTGGGTTGTCCAAGAGATCAAGGACTCTGGAATCGTCCAGAACTTGGTCAACAACTTCTTGCAGGACCCATCTAAGTACCTTTCCATCATCGGCAATGTTTTGCTGTCTGCTTTGAACATTGGTGAGGAGATCTTCAACTGGGCCAAGTCGAGCGGTCTCTTGGAATCTGGTCTCAACTGGTTGGAGAACAACGGTGGCTCTTTCCTCGGTAGCTTGGCTAAGATCATCAGCTCCTTGTTGGGTAGCTCTTCTTCTTCCTCCTCCACTCCATCTACTGCTTCCGCTGCTGCCGCTGCTGCTCCATCTCCAGCTGCTCAGGGCTACGCTAACACTGTCACTACACACACCACCACTACTGCTGCTGTGACAGCCGGTGCCGGTCCAACTACCACTGCTGCTTCTGGTAGCAACTCCGGTGGTGTCAACGCTGTTTTCCAGGCTGCACAGGCTGCAGGTAAGGCTAGAAGAAACTACTAAGCAACTATCTACTGTTTTTGAGGAACAGTGCGAATCTGCATTGCCTCCAGTTACCCTGGAGGTTCTCTTTATGAGTCATGTTTGGAATAGTTGAGCTTCTTCACTGCGTTTGTCTTCGGTTCCAGTCGTCTGCAGTACGACTGGTAGAACCACTAATACCGGTTCTTAAAACACTATATTTAGTTCACAAGTTATAAAATGTTATTGGAAGTTATTGTAGAGAAATCGGGAACTAGTTGATCTTCATAGTCGATATTCAATATCGCCTTGAGAGTTGATCTTCATAGTTGATAACCTTCAAGTTATCTATGATAGTCTTCAGAATTGTGTTCAGAGCCAACTGTTCAGGTGATGGGATATGATCGCTCAGTTGACTCCCTCAATATGTCTTCAATGGAGTCTACTTCGATGTCTTCCAGATGTCCTAATCAATTACGTAATCACATACGTCATCCTGAAGTCTTTCTGAATATCTTGCTGGATATCTTCTCCAACTACGTCTTTCTTATTTTTACACCCCCTGACTGATCTTCTTTACATAACATTCTGCCTGCCAAGCACTTCTGTTCTCACCAGCCACTAATCCAGGATTGTACCCTTACCTCATTTTGGAAAAATCCCTGCGCATTCTGCACGTTGAAATTCGTTTTAAAACTGCGTAGACTGCCATCAAAAAATCTGTGCGATACCGGCACACGACATTATGGCCAATTCCTGATCCTACCAAAAATATTGTTTGATTTCTAACATCTCACATCATCTGATAACTTTACTCTCCAAGTCTTTCACTTCCTTCGATGATGTTGGTAAATCTCATCCCTTCCTGTCGACTTTCGCCCATCATGTCTTGGACCGCCCCTACAGGGTGGAAAAATTGAAAGGAAATTTGTGTAATGTTGCGCATACGTATACTTCTGGGCGCCCCTCGTGGGAGAGGCGACGGTAAGTGCAGGTCCACCTGAAATTCAATATAATCCCTTTACTTAGTGAGAGGAAACCCAAAATCGAATCCGTGAGTCGTTTCCTTCTTTGACGCATATGACGTTCTATGTCATTCTCATGCACCAACATCGAAGACATCAATAGCTATCATGCACAAACTTTATACATGATAATCGATCTTCACATCGCGTATTTTTGCCATATGAATTCAATACCCGACTGGCGGTTAGTTTCCGACATTGGGGTGCCGCACAGATTCCTCGGTTATGCTCGTTAGTGCTCATAGTCCTCGCTTCTGCCAACGAATTTCATATTATATACAGGAAACACAATATATTGTGCAGGATAACCTTTCGTAAAAGAACAGTTAGAAATGAGATCATCACTATTTTTCTATCGACGATGGTATCGGCCGCATGCGATCTTGTACCAATTGGTAATTGTTGCTCGAATCACTCAGTATGCATTCAATAATGCTGCAGCGAATTTGCGCATTAATTTCACAAGCACGGACTTGCTTCGTTTAACGTTTCTCACCTATGATCCGCTTAAACTCCGTTGCTCTTTGGTTCCGTTAAGACTCCGTTGCACATTCCTACTTACCATGTTTGGTGGGTTTGCATGCGGGCTATTTTTCAACGATTTTTCATGCCCGTTATCATGAGCCACCACCCAGTTATACTTACCCTTAGCATTTTATTACCAAGGAGGGGTGAAATGTGGTGAAAAAATGCGTCAAAGGTTGCACAAAAATAGGCCATTACCTAAAGCACGTACCGAAGACGCCAAACGGTTAAATTGCGACTAGGAGATATTTTCTATTCTTACGCCGGCCTTCTCTTCTTCCTTGTGTATAAATGGAAGTAAACCCCACCCATCTTCTAAAATCCCACCAATCTTCTAATCGCCTATCTACTAAAATCAAATTCGATATGTTGATCGCATTGACCACCCCAGGCTCCGCTTTCAAGCCAACCCTCAACAAAGTCTCTAACCTGTGGAGATTAAAGAAGTTCAAGCAGGTGTATATTCTGAAGGGAGGCTCTCCAAATGCTTCTGCTACCAGCTCAATTAGCTACGGAAGTGAGAAGGACTTCATCGCATACTAATTGGTAAATGATGGAAAGCTAAGTTAGAGAACAATTCTAAAGGAAACAAGAACAATTCTGAAGGAAACGAACAATTCTAAAGGAAACAAGAACAATTCTGAAGGAAACGAACAATTCTAAAGGGAATATTTCTGCGAAATCGATTCTAGCCAAGATATACTAGGAGCACTAATGATGCACAGAAAACCTAACTATGCTTAACTTTAAACATACTAGGCAACCTGCTCTAGGAAAAAGGATGCAAATTGCTAGTATAGGAAAAAAAGTCGCTACATACTGTTCTAGATCTTGAAGCAGACTACTACTACCTGGGTATCTCATCACGACCACCCAGAGTTCAAATGCCTGGAAGGCATAATCGGGGAGGCACAGCCTCGTTTAATTCTTGTTCAGCAATAGGATCGCTGACATTTTTGTAATTTAATGGATATTTTAACGTGAGAGCAATATGTAGAAGACCGTGCATTCTAAGAAATCCGTTTAATGACGTTGATTTTTTACTCCGTCCGATGGTGAAAAATTATCTCATCACCTCTATTGGCACTTCCTTTAACGCATCCTCTATCAATCTCTATCTTGATAAACTATCATCACAAAGGTGTTTCCCCAGTCTCTTGTACATTCCTTAGATAGAGCATTGTTGGGTTCGCCCACCAACATAACCTTTTGGAACACAGTTTTTCAAGGCTCTTCCTTGCATATAAGCGGTTATCATTGCACGAACCTCCCTGAAACGTATATTTTCCTTCACACAAACAATCGAACTCAGGGCTTCGCACCATGTTGCATGAGCAACTTGGGGTAGGTTAAAAGGTGGTATTAAAACGTTACGAATTTAAACATGTCTCAGAACCCACGTGAACAACACTATATATTACTTAAATTTCTTTGATTCGCATACTTACAATTCACTGTGAATTCTTCCTTGAACATCTTGAAGTAAGTTTGGACTTCACATATGATCGACTTCAAAACGTGCAACTCGCATCAACTTTAAAGTATTTACCGTCAAAAATATACTTAGCCAATACTCGTCAAGAACCTTACTCTCATTCGTCATTTAAATGTCCGCCTTCCTGTGATACTGAAGTTGTACTAACCTTTCGTCAACTTGAGTAATTCCTATTTCGTCACTAGAATTCACATCCACACTTCCATATCAATACTCGCCTCATATTCTTACTCGCCTCATATTCTACTCGCCTCATGCCAATTCTACACCTATCAAATATCCTTTCTATTTTTTTTACTCGGATCTTCCCTCGTCAGAGTATGTCTCTGACTTCTCGCTAGGATTCCACGCAGCACCCGGCACCGTTAATCCCGCCAGCTGTTGTTGCTGCTGCTCCTGCCCACGTCTATCTCTCTCATATTCACGCCACCTCTTCATTACAATCTGTGAAGAGTCAAACTTACCCTCTGCGGCACTGTGGTCACCCTTGTCACCACCCTGAACAACTCTAGTCTCACCCCAACTGAAATCATCAAACTTCCAGAACGCATATACTGGCAAGACAAAGTTCCAAATCGGAAGCGCAAGGAGGTAAATGAAAAAGTACACAATGTACGACCACGATGAAACAGTGATTACAATAAGTGTACCAGGTAATCCAAACACAACACCAAGCAAAACCAATGACATCACCGGAGTAGGGTGTGAGACAATGGCAAAGATAATCACATAAATAGTAAGCGTGATGGCGGCTGGTAACACTAAAGTACCAATCAACTCAACTGCAATAACAAACTGCATAGAAAAACAAAAGGTACCACACAAGTCCTGAGCCTGCACCAACTCCATCAAGTTGTGTACAGTAGAGTTAATCCAACGACGACGCTGCGAAAGAAGAACCTTAAAGGTATCCGGCACGATGGTCTTACAAATGGCCTTCGGCACGAAAATTTGGCTTCTCTTAGGGAATGTCCGCAACATAAGCGAGGTCAAATAACGATCTTCACCCAAAAGAAGTAAATTCTTACGGTGAAGAGTGTCTGTAACATTATCTGAGTACCGCTCCACAATGTCCGGATTGGCCAAAATTGGAACCCAGAATCCATCCTTACCCTTTGGAGCCTTAATACGGTACATACAGAAACATCCAGGAAGACATGTTACACCACCGAAAACAGACTCGAAGGCCTTGGCCTGGTGGTGCGAAATGTAGTACTCAAACACTTGAATTGTCGTCACCCACGATCCCAATTTATTCGCAATCTTGGTCTCACCACAGAGTCCCATGATCATAGGATCGCGCACAAATTCAGCATTCAAATGCGTGAGTGCATCAGGGTATGTCTTGGAATCAGCATCTTGGAACAATAATGTCTCGTAAAACTCAGCCATCAACCCAGTGACTCGCCAAATCGACTTCAACATTTCAAACTCAAGCTCGGTCATTCTCTCGTCAAACATCACCTTTTGAAGGAAAGACATGATCACAATCTGAGAATCACGCTTACCTCTGTTACCGGGCTTCGCAGTAACAGCCTCATCAGGTGTACCACACTTCACAATCGTAATAACAGGAACTCTCTGCTGCTTCTCTGGAGGAACAGTCTCATCGTTATATTTGTAGAATCCGGCATAAACCTTGGCCATGTTGTGTCTCTTGCTACCCTGCGCAACGGCGACATAAGAATATGGTTTCACTTCGTCAACAGGAACAGCAAAGTCGTTCATCATACCTAACATAATATCTGGTGTGCTCATGTCATTTCCACTACCTTTGATGATACCATCACAAACGACCACAATTAACTTGTGTGAGTTCGGATAGTCAGTAGTCGCAACAGAGTCCAAAGTCGTCCGAATACCTTCTTCGTCTTCAGAATAACATGTAACAACAACCATGGTGTGAATAAGTGGGTACCCATGTGGTTGATACTCCACAGGAGGCTGTGGAACTGCAGATGGATGGATAATTTCGGCAGACAACCCATCAACTGGGAAAGCATCATGGAGTTCAAATGGAGAATAAGTGGAAGCAGGACGTCCGCCAAGTGTTAACAAGTCGGTACTACTGCGGTTCATCATATCAATGCTGTTTCTTCTCGTACCCAACAAATCAACACTGTTCCTTCTGGTGCCCAATAAGTCATTACTGGATTTCCGAGTCAACATTTCACCGCTAGAACGACGCAACATGTCTGTTGATGAGGCATCATTCAAGTACATTGATGAAGCACGGTTCAGCTTTTTTGCACCTCCCAATAATGCTGCCTGCGTTGTCATAGTGGTGTATTCAAACGTCTTTGACAACTTATCGGCCGAGTTGTAGTACTGTGAAAGCTCATTCTTTGCAGCGAAACGCTTTGGGTTGTTGCTAACTCTGTTGAACACTGATTGACGGTTGGTTTTGTTCTCTTTGTAATTGGCACGTGCACGCAAAGGCACAGCCTGTGTCTGGTTGGAAACTTCGGGGTTGTTGTCGTCGACCCAGTTTTCAATCATACGATCTCTTTCAGCCATTGACTTGTTGTCTTCTATAACACCTTGTTTGTTTGCAATCCACCAACGGAAGTAACAGGCCATAACAAACTTACTGATAACGACGGAAAGAATAAACACCAACGAAGACCAAAGCACAACATCCGAAGCAAGACAACCAATAGTATCGGAGTCTACTGTTCCCACCTTGATGATCTCAGTCAAACAACGTGCAGCTTGGCGTTCATGAGGTTCGGTCAACACGAGCGAAATGTCGTGGCCACGGAAAACAGTCTCGTTCTTCAAACGGTTGAAAAGATCTGGGTAGTTGAGATCCAGTGAGATCCAGTCAATCAAGTTGAGATCAAGAACATTACCAGAATACACAACCAAATTACGCAGACTGTTGCGAATATCATCCCATGTGAAATAAACATCACCACCAACTTTAAGCCCATAATATGAATCACGTGCATCAGAAGAAGTGTGGCAAGCCCAACCATTGTAGTAGACCTCTGAAGTATTTGGACTAGTACTACCATCCTGATCAAACACACGGCATGGCATGTACCATGCCAAGTTGTCACCATCAGAAGGAATGTTTGAATCGTCCTTCTTGGTAATGAGACCCTTACAGTTACCGTTCACATTCTGGAAGAGAAATGATGCATCTTTACCACCGGCATTGATCGGTGGATACAAAATGTTCAGACCGGCACCGATTCCGGCTGCAGCTGGATGCTGAGATCCTGTGAGGTCGTAAAAACGGCCGTTAATGATGAGGTTTCCGGAGTTGACCTCGTTGTTCCGAATCCGAATACGCGAAGACAGACACACAGTACGTGTGAAACCGAATGTAATAAATGCAACAATGGCACCGAGACAACAAATGACGGAAATAAGTCCCATCTTCTCACGCCATGCAAACTGTGCATCACGCGTACGAATACCAAAGAGTTTGAGTAATGGTGCTGGAGCCCAGAATGTAATGGCATAACAGTAGACCTTCCAAGGGTATAAATCACTCTTCTCCTTTTCTTTAATCTTTGAAGCCACTTTACGCTGGGACACATTTCTTGTGGGTTTTTTAGGAGACTCGTCATTGAGACCATAAACCTCACGGCCCATTTTTAAGTCATCAGAGTCCTTTCCTGGTGATAAACCATGTATATCCATAAGGGGTATGCCTTCATCAGAGTCCTCATAGTATTGATTTGGAGATTCTTCGACGGTAGTGGGCAATTTTGGGTCCATTCCAGTGGTACTTGGCTGGATCTTCAAGTGACTTGATTCCTGCTGAGCCACTTGAGTATAGTGATACCTTGGATGATTTTCATCGATACGTGACCTCTCGGGACGCACCAAGGACTTCTTACGCCCAAACTGCGACTCGTGGTCGAACTCTTGGTAGGACATGAGAACAAGAGTGGTGGATTTTTTTTACCGCTGAGGAAGAAAACGAACGGAAATCTAAAGAAGCAAAAAAACATACAAATCAAAACAGGAAGGCGGACAAAAATAGAAGATTCGCGCGAAATGTGTTTACAAGACCGAAAGGAGCTTCGGACAAAGCTTAGGATATCCAAGTTAAATCAACTCATAACTCTTGACTATCTCAAGGGAATAAACCCATAAGATGATGTCTTAAAGGTTGGATAATGAAAAATGATCTGCTAATACGCTAAATTAATTGCTTGATCTGCTAAAGTACTAAATTTATTGCTTTTCTTGTGGGCCGAGAAGCCTTGGAGAATTCTCTTGATGAAACGTGTGGGGTCACAAAACAAAATGCAAAACTTGGTAAATTATACCCGATAGACTCGTTGAACAAACCGACTAGCCGTCAAGATCATAATCTCTATCTGATAGTCCGATACTCCTCCAAGTGTCTTGTTTCTGCAAGATCAAATCATATTTCCTAATTAGGAAGGTCACGCGTGGAAGGGGGTTTGAATGAAGGCATAGAACGTGGTGTACAGATGATACGAGACAACCCGAGATATTACATAATAGTTACAAATGTAGCATATATAGTGCATGGGTCGAGGTATTGACTATAAAATGTAGAGTCAGTGGAATCTAATAGTAAATGCACTATTATAGCCTGTTGAGCAGTTAGACAGATTTAGTGAGAGATAGACAAACTAATCAAACTAATCGAATGTAGACAGATTTAGTATACAAGTAACTTATACGACATTTTGGTTTGATACTACCGAGAAACAATAGTTTTTCAACGTTTCTGTATTTGCTTTATTGTCTACAGTAATTGTTTGGATATTTTTTGTCACAGCCACCGTCTTATGGAATCTTCATCTTTTAATCTCTTTTCATCCTATCTTCTTTATACTTGAATACCTTCACCTCATCTTGAATACGTTCACCTCATCTTGAATACGTTCACCTCATCTTGAATACGTTCACCTCATCTTGAATACGTTCACCTCATCTTGAATACGTTCACCTCATCTTGAATACGTTCACCTCATCTTGAATACCGTCACTTCATCTTGAATACCTTCACTTCATCTTGAATACCTTCACCTCATCCTGTCTTTTAATCAATATTGTACATACTTTTGGACTACCCAGAGATCTAGCAGATATTCGCTTCATGCTTTTCGTCATCTTCCCTCATCTCATTTTTCTTCAATTCTTTCCCCTCTCCGACTTCTCTTCATTAAATCAACCAAACCTGTGACTCTCTCACTATACGGTACCATTGCCACAACCAACGCTCCCAAAATACCACTAATTTGTAATCCCCCCAAAATCTCTTCCATCTCCATCTTCTGGATCTTGCTCATCGGACACTTCCCAAGAAGCTTCTGGTCATCAACAAACCGTCTCATTGCAAACGCTGCACGTAAAGTGAGACGCTCATCTGCCACCTTACGAACATTCTCATCATCATCACGACTCAAACGGATCAACTCCCTCAAGCACTTGAACCGTGTTTCTGTATTTTCATACCGTACTAACGGCTCGGTTGTGCCAAAGAATTCATCAAAGTCATACTCACTGAATGCCCGGATCTGCTCCTGTATAGTACCCCGTTGCATCCGAACCTCAATCACATTGGGTGCGTATAAGTATGAGCTAGCATATAACGTTTCAATGAAATGGTTCACCAAGTCGTATTTTTTGCTCTCCACCAACCGTGGCATCACTGTCTCTACTAGCGCACGGTACTGTATTGCCAGTAAAGGCTCGTCAAAGTGCTCAACTTCTGCCAGGTTGAATGACATAGTCATCGCATTCACAGCCAACTTCCATAATTCCTCGTCACCAATGTCTACGCTCATCAACCTGCGCAAAAGCCCGCGCAAGATCTCATTGGCCCGTCCCCATGACTCACCCGACCCAACGGCAACAACTTGGAGAAGTGCCTTGGTGATCTTGATGGCTCCTCCATCATCCACCAAAACTTCGGTGTGCTTAATCGCAGCGAGCTTGTCAACAAGTAATCCCATGCTCATGCGACTCATGGCTTCGAAGGTAGGTACCTTGACTTTACTCATCAATGTCAGGTTGCTAGACAATTTACGCTCGATACGCTCACGGAGTCCAAAAGGATACACGGCCATCTGACTGAGTTGCTGCGCAACTGCAGACTGAATGCTCTCGTTGGCGGGATCGATGATGCGGAGGTTATCCACTACAACTGCCTGGAGTTGCGAAGGTCGTGCGTTATCGAGCATTTGTGATGGAAGAACGGGGTACTTGGCACATTTGCTCAAAACTCCAAGAATCGTGGTACACTCATCCACCGTGAGGTCGTCTGAAATTGCCACATATAACTGCGGGAAGGTCTTCATCATCGCTGTGAGGCGCTCTTGATACGCCGCGGCATTGACAAAGTCGTACTCCACCGAAACACTTGTCCAGAACTCAAGGAACATGTTGCGGATTTCTGCCAGTCCTGTGTCGTGGACAAGGTCGTTGAAAGCAGCAAAAACTTTGAGATCGAGCGAACTGATGTTGAACGAAAGGAGGGTCTTTAAGTAGGATATAAGAGTGCGCCATGGCGAAGTACCCATCTTCTCATCTCCCAACTTCTCATCCCCCTTATCCTTATTTGACTTAAAGAACTTCTTATAAATCTCCACCAATCCCTGGAGTACCAATACCAAACTGTCCACCCAATCTTTCTGGTGTTCTTCCACCACAAAGAGCTTGGTCAAAACAGCAGAGTATACCGTGGACCATACCCCTGCAGCTGTGAGCAAGGGCCCATGCGCGTCAATGATCTGGAAGAAGGTCTGGATGGCACCGTCACGCACTGTGGGCCGCAGATCCGATGTGAGCGCCACAAGCTGGTGAAGGAGGTATACCTCAAGTGCAACATACGAGGCATACAGCTCCCCAGAAGAGATTACGGCAGCAAGAGAGTCAAAGTCGGCACCAAGTACTACCTGAGAATTTTGCTTACCGTTCACAGGCTCATCAGGTTTGCCACTATCCTTACCAAGCGCTCCCTCTATTCTGCCCCGCAAGCTATCACTAACTAACCAGAAGTAATGGACCAGACTAAACAGAATGTTCAAGTCGTGCTTTTGCGCACAGAATCCGCTTAAGGTGTCGATTAACAAGCGTAAATGCACGTATGGGAGCGAACCCACAAACTCATCCAAAATCAACTTCATAGTGTTGAATGCCAGGTCAACAAGGGGGGCTATTTTACCCTTGTCACGCTGGAACAGCGTGCGTACAATCTCAAATACTGTGTCCCAAGAATCCTGGTAAAAGGCGTCATACTTGTCCACCAACCCATGCAAAGTTTGTAACGCAAAGAGATGCATCTGCGTCTCGCAGTTTTGTGCCATCTGCTCACCATCTCCAAGCGCAAACATCTCTCGCACAAATCCTTCAAGTGCAGTAAGCGTCTTCTCAGCTGCCTTCACATGTGCACCACCACGTGCCTCGAACGCGGTGCGTGCCACGTGATCGACGACAGCGTTGAAGGTTTTGGCAAAGTGGAGCCGCAACTGAAACAACAGCTGACGGCGAAGTGCTGCGCGCGTAAAGAAGGCACAGATTTTCGCCCAGTGTGGAGTGTCATCCATGAGGAACTTGTTTGAGTCCACGAGAGCGAGCTTGAGGATGACGGTGGAGTAGAACGACGTGTTGAAAGGGCATGGCAAAAGGGGGTCAATTGTCAGTCCATTTCTTCCTTCATTTGTGATTTTTCCATGGACCTTTTCTTGACTTGTTCTTCCCTTTCTCTTTTCACTTTCTTCCTCTTTCATATTTTCTCTTCTCTTACCTTTTTCACTTTCTTCCTCACCTTTCTTACCTTCTTCCTCACCACTCTTCTCACTTTCTGTCTTTTCTTCCTTCTCCTCCTCCTTTTCTCCTTCCTCGCTCAATGCCATGACAACCGATATCAACTCACCATAAGAGCTCTGTGGGTAGTCTGCGACACTGTCGAACAACTTCTTGCGCAGGTTGTCGATGTTGGCGCGCTCCGTTGCAGAGATTTCAACGAGAGCCTCATTCTTACTGGCACTATACTCGTCCGCGCCATTGAGGTAGTAGTCACACCACTGGAAGGTGATCCACACAATCCGCCACGACTCTCCGAGGGTCGTGCCTAGCGATACCGCTAAATTGGTTAATGCCCTCAAACATGTCACATGTCTCGAGTTGAATGCGACCTCTGCAGGCTTATCGTGAACGATACTCGTGCCGAACGACTCAGCAATACTCTCACCCAATGCCAAAAGCTGCTTACCAGTTTCAGACTGGGCAGCAGGTTCGCTCTTGAATGTCGTGGGTTCCACAATTGCACGCGCAAGGACCTTTAAGAGCCCATCACGTAAAGGTGCCATACCCAACAACCCAGTGGCATGCGTGAATCGCTGCAATGATCTCACCAACAAGTGGAAGGTCTCACCATCCATCGTCGTATACATCAACGTTTGGAAAAGTGCCGTAACGTCCTCGTGTACACTCGCAATGAAGTCGTTAGTGAAGTCAACATCGGCCTCAAGGGTCTCTGTCACAGTATTTGCAGATAAATCCTGTACAAATCCTGCGATTCCATCGGCAAGCAAAATCACTATCTTGCAGATCAAGAAGATGCGGTAGGTGCGTGGGACTTGAGGTGGCTCCTGCTTATCCAAATGGTCCAAGATTGGCATCTTCAATGCGGAATGACGCGATAAGTATGGTTGACTAGTGGGTGCCACAAGCACCTTGGTCTGAAGTTCGCGATGGGTGTTCATGTAATGGCCGAAGATGGTCAAGAGTTCGCGCAACACGTCTTTTTTGCGTTCCGCACTGTCATAGCGTTCGAAAATGGTCTTAATAGTGAGGAAGTTAGCAAATAATCCACGGTATAACTCTAATACCATAGCCTGCTGCCATTCCTCGGGTGCAGAGAGCATGTGGTTAAAGAATGAGAGGATCACCTCACATTCGTCTTCTAAGTACGCAATCTGCTGGGAGAGCAATACTTGAACGAGTCTCATAGCACGACACACTAATGGGAATGCCGAAACATTCGAGGCATCGAGCCCCACACTACTACTGAGGATCCGGAGGAGTGCAGGTACCAACCTTTTCCGGAGTATAGCCACCATATCAGCCTCGTGGAAGAGTTTTGTGTGAGTTGAGACGACATTTTCGATGATTTCGAGAACTGCAAGCGTTTTCAACGCGGCGATTTCTGCAAAATGCTCTGGAGCTTCGAATTCCACGAGCCGTACCAAGTCTGAGAAGAGCTTCACGAGTTCTGGAGAAGATGATTGAGGATTTGGAGATTGAGATTGTTCATTTGCTTCCTCTGAATGTATTTTGTCATCCTTTCCCTTTTCTATTATCTTTTCACTCTCTCTTTTATCATCAAAAACATTACTGAACAACTGCTGGAGGGTTGCCGAAGCAGTATTAATGACTACTCCTGGCTTGTTGTTCATAGTGAGTGCGGCGCAAATACCGAGAACCTTCTTCAAGTTCGCACCCTGGATGTTCGGAAACATTTGTAACAAAGCCGGTAAGCATTGTAGAATACGCAATTGTATATCAATGCCAAGAGCTGATGCCTCACGCAAGCCATCAAGAAGTGCTGGAAGTTGCTCGACACTCACCACTCCACCCACGATAATTTTGTGGATGGCAGGGATCGCTACCGTGGTGATTTTGGCGTTTCCCGTGGAAATACCCAGGATAAATGGTTGTGTGATAATAGCTGTTTCGGCCTCACTAAGTGAGCTTAGATCATGTTTTTGAAGAAGCGAAAGGGCTCGGTCACATTGTGCTTTAACATCTGCATGGCGCCGTTTTGACTCTGTTTGAAGAGCACTAAGTTCGGTTTGAAGTAAAATTGTCATGTGGAAAGAGTGTTTAGTAAAAAAGTAGTGTGATAGTGGTAGTAGTGTAGTAGTGGTAGTAGTAGTAGTAGTGGTGGTGGTAGTGGTGGTAGTAGTGGTAGTGTAATGTGGTAGTGATGTTATAATGATAATAGTTGGGTCTAGTATTTAACTCAAACCAACTAGGTTTCACTCGAGATCTATTCCAAATACTTGACTAATGATTGTATTAGAACTTAGTTCTATGATTGAATAGATCTGTGTCTTTGAATAGATCTTCTATGACTAGATCAACTCTTTAACTAGATCGTTCTATGACTAGATCAGCTCTTTAACTAGATTGTTCAATGACTAGATCTCTATGACTAGATTGTTCAATGACTAGATCTCTGTATGACTAGATCGTTCTATGACCTGATTCTTCTACTCGAGACCCTCTCTCCTGACTCAGATCCTTATTGTTGTGTTGGAGCTCCTGTGGTACTATTACGCTCTATATCTGGTGCGAGGCCACGGTCTTGTTGATTGATGACAGGTGTATATTTGTTTAAAAAAAGGTACTGCATAATGGAGAACATAAGAGGACGAGAATAAAGAGAAGCTAAGAAAAGAGAATAAAGAGAGAAGGTAAGAAAAGAAAATAAGAATGATTTTTGGATAGGATGATATCAGCCAAGTATGATATTGACCAAGTATAGTATCAGCCAAGTATTATATCAGCCAAGTATTATATCAGCCAAGTATTATATCACCTATGGTTATACCACCAATATTCAATACCTTCATAATTCATTTTAGCACCTTGAGAATGTCAATCAACGTCTCTATGATCTTTTATGTAGAGCGTGTAGATAAAGCACATTCAGCTAAATGTTTGACATTTAGAGGGAACTTAAATTATGGTAGTTTGGATATTGCTAGATAGAAACTGGTTGATTGAAGTCGATATGTTGGTGATAAGCTGGTGGATATGTTGGATATTTTGGACATGTTGGTGATAAGTTGGTGGATATTTGGATATTTTGGACATGATTTTAGGTGGATATTTTGGGATATTTCGGGGATTTGGTGGATCTTTAATCGATGAGATCCCTCCCCCAAAATCTATAGACTCGGATATCAATTGCCTTTTCCATTCAGGTTTACTATGTATGTTGACGAAATATTGGCGACTTCGCCTCCTTGGTATTCACCATTGTCTACTATTGCCTGATTGTTGTCGTCAGATAGTGAGGTTATGATAGCGGGTTAGTCGGAACGTTAAAGTTGGCGCCATAGATATGGCACAAGAGCACAGGCCAAGAGAAAAGTTTCAAACGTCCAATTACACCAACAATCTTACCAGCCATACGTCATTGAAAACCAGAACAACTCTACCTATAATTGAATAAATCCTAAAATACCATCTCTACCTTTATCATCTACCTTCACCACTTACCTTCACAATCTACCTTTTACACCATCTACCTTTTAAACCATCTCTTAAATTCACAATGAAGAAATACCCAATTTTCTCTTCATCCTTGGTATTGTCAAGACAGATATCAGTGCTCATATCAATTATAGATGCACTCTTAAACCTCCTCATCAACGCTTGTATCAGTGCTCATAGATGTACCCATTCCTCTAACACTCCCTACGTAAATACTTGCCATGAACCCCACTTATCATTCTATCCCTTTACGTTATTATCCCAAGATACCCCGCTAGCAAAACCAATCCATGATTCAACAATAATTCCTCTTGGTCAATGATTCTTCTTCTAGTCGGCATTGTTCATTATTCTTCAAATTATTTCTTTGTCTATTCGACTCATAGTCATGAGCTATCAATGCACCTTTGGCATCTTCACGTTGTTGCATTTTCACCCCGTGGTTCACCCTGACTCCGCAATTGTACAAAGTTGCTTTCTTCTCTGCTCCTATCTACGGATCCTGCATATTTCACCTGCAGAGATCCAAAATAGGACGCATGCATTTTGCATCTATTTTTTAGCATGAGCCCAAATGTTGGCCGTACCAAAACATTTAGCCAACTCAATTGACTTTATCAACTCATTTTAACAAGAACAACCTAATTCATTAAGCACTTTTCAAGTAATTCAAACAACTTTTTGAGTAACTTCCAAACATTTGCCATGTACTTCAAAATTGTCCCATAATAAGTAAATTCCTTCCAAATTAGCCACATCCATACATTCCCCTTAATTCAACGAACCCTAATTCAACGTACCTGATAAAAATCGCACATGTCAATTCTAACCCCCAACTATCTTCAACCAGCTTTCTTCAGCTATCTTCAACCAGCTTTCTTCAGCTATCTTCAGCTATCTTCATTTACATTATCTAATCATTTCTTTACAAGTATTCCTTACCCATTACCGTTATCATTTCTCGTCTAAATCTATTTGGTGCGCAAACGTTCGTTCTCCGCTCTCAACTCCATAATATACTCAGCTGCCCTTTCTAAAATGGCCAGCTTGTTCAAGCGGCATGCGCCATTCAATGACGGTACTACCTCGGCCAATCCAAGGATTTTGGTGTTAATGTTCACCCTATACTTCTTTTCAATCTTATTGTGGGCAATCTTCTGGTCTGAAGTGAGCTTTTTACGCTCTCTCTTCTTCTTACATCCTTGCTTCTCATCAAGAGAGTGTGTACTGCTCGAGCTACTGCGCCTCGAATCACCAACATTTTCACTTGGTTCACTCTTAACAGGACATATAGTGCTCTTTGGCATTTCTGTACTCGATGCGAATTGTGTAATTTCATTATGGGCATATGGGTCCTTATACTCCAAACCAGGGAGTGTAGCCATAGACTCATTTGGTATCATGCTGTCTCTTTGTGAAAACACATTAATATCGTCCATCTTACCGAAGTCGGAGTTCTTTTGTGTGTAGTTTGTGTTCAAATCGGTGGTCTTTTGTAAGTCACTCTTTGGGTTGCGTCTTTCCTCTTCAACACTCTGTAATCTTTCAGTCACCAACAGAATGTCCACAGGTTTTGTATCATTCCATGAGTCAAAGTAACCTGTGAAACTTGTAGATGCTGTCAATGGAGCGGTTGATGCTGCAGTCGAACTATACATCATCCATTCATCAGATGCTGGAGAGAGTGGTGCCAGCTCATTAAAGAGTTCATAGCAGTCTATCATAGTAGGGGATTGATCCATATTGTATGTGTATAATGATGAACAAGGATGGCATTATGACTGTATTTATAAACCCCTCCTCCCTCGCAGCATATTATAATTCCTGAACATGTATCTGTGTACGAAAATCAGGTCATCTGTAAATAGAAATAATAGTGGGACGATCTCGGTAAACAGCACAAAAGTTTAAACATCTGACTGGCGGGTTTTTGAATGAACATGTGTTTTGTGAAAAATAGGGTGCAGGTAATGCGAACAAAAAAAGGGGTACAATACCAAAGTCCGACCAAATATGAGACCACCAACAAATATTCAGCCTTCTGAAAATAGTCATCATCCCCCTTCGTTAAGATGTAACGAGATCTTTCGCTTGATTCTACAGTATTCCCACCCCCATCACCCCTCATGGTAATGTTCAATTATCACGCCGTGTATGCACCATCAGCCTTTTTCTTGTCGAGACTATTTTTCGAGTCATCTGCCTGTGAAGTCTTGCCGCCAAAAAGTTTTGTGTTTCTTTTGTTGGCCAAAGTCGGAGATCTAAAATGCGGCGAAACTTTGCTCCGACAGGCAGGTTTCGGATGTGGTCGGACGCTTTCGGATTGCACTTTTAGTGGGTATCTGATGGGGTGGCTTCTAGTGAGGCTAAGAGCCGAGGTAAAACAGACAAACAAAGACTCCTCCGAAAGATTCTTATTCCTAAACTTCTATTGAATTTCACTATACTCTTTTTACTATTCTTCTTCATTCTTCTTCACTCTTCTTCACTATACTATTCAATTTCTTCTTCTGTAAACTCTTAAAAAGAAGAATGGTTCAATACTTTGTAATAAAGTTGTACTTGATTACTTGTTTTAGGGGTACTTATGAACACCTTTACCAAAACATTATCTCGCGCCACAAATGTCTACGTACATTCCCAATCTGCACCAGAAAAGATGTGAATTTTGGGCGCGTTGAAAAATTGCTCTGAAAATTTCTCCATGATCCCTATTCAGGATATCAAGTTTGGTCTAGTGTGTATTTTTTTCATAGTGTTACTTGTGTTTCACTATGCATGGGTGGTTCGGTCTTGGTTACTTGATCCATACCAACCTATGCTCGAAATTTCCTTAAGATTTGCATCCTTTTTTGCAGATATGATTTTAGTTGGGTATCTTCTCTGCAAAATATACCCAATGATTTATGATACCGAGAAGGAGAAAATGAACTAATCTATAATGAATATATGTTGAGAAAATCACTACGTCAATGGTATAAGTCAAAGATGTAATATAAGTCAAACATGTGTTTAACTTTTATAAACGTTCTATGTATATTTCTTACTCTATTTGAAAATTCATTTGATATTGTTCAATTCTTTACATTTCTTGTACATATTCTTGTCAATCCTTATTGATCCTTAAATTTCCATTATTACGTAGTTGAGCATTTGACTTGCTGATCCCACAAATTTGAATCAGTTCATTTACATGTCAGTTGATTATAACTAACGCATTTTAATGCAAAATGCTATCAACCATCGTTCAAACTCTCGTACCTACCATTATTATTCCGATCCTAAATTATCATTCAACTTTTCTACTCTACTATTCAACTTTTCTACTCTACTATTATCTTTTCTCATCTCATTCTCATTCACGTTTCCTTATCATATTCATTTCTTTTCATCCTTTTCTTTTCATCCTTTTCTTTTCATCCTTTTCTCTTCATATCCTTTTACTTCAATTTCTTTGCAATCAACAATCCATATACTCCCAAACTAGCAATGGATGCAATGTTAACCAAAGTAGAGATTCCATGGAATGCTCCAAATTGTTTGGTGAGTTTCTTATACTCTTCAGTAAATTCTCCATCAACCTTGTCTTTCTTGTCGGCAATCAACTTATTTCTCTCTTCCTTAATGTTTCTGCACTTGGGCAAAAGGTACAAGTAGTTCAATCCTCCAGCAATTGAAGACAACGAGAGGAGTCCAATGGTAAATGGACACAACTTCCATGGAGAAATCAACCCCAACACAAGTGGGGACAAAGTTTGAAATTGGAAGTATGTGGGGAAAACTTGCGTCTGCAAATTGCTGAATTCTTCACGCGGAAGTTTCTTGAAAACAAGTGGTGAAACAATAAACGAATAGAAACTTGCTCCTCCAAATGAGAGTGTGTAGAGCAAGAAATGGTAGGGAATGCGTGTGTTCAATCCAAGTGTAGAGATCATAGTGGTATAATGGTAGTATAATGTTTTGGTTAACCTGTCCACCTTTTTTTCCTCACCCTTTTACAAAATCACCTGATCGGAAATGACCGGGTCGGAAAAACGAGGGTTGGGTCGATGAAAATGCGGTCATTCTTCATGCAAGTGTCTTCCAGACATATTTTTTCGTTACTAGAGCGCGCCACCTTCGTCGGTTGGAATCTTGCGTGAGTAACGGCCTTGTTTTTCCGACGCCTCGCAAGAATCTCGAGATTTTGCAATCCTCGCTACATTCCTTTTTTTCAAACACCCCATAACTCATCCAAACTTTCATTGCTTTTATCTTCCAATTTCTACTTTTTCATTTTCTATCAATTGTGTCGACCTTTTCATTCCTACATATCCATTCTCTCTATCTTACCAGTCTTCATTTTCTTCCGCACTGTACCCTCCTGCTGTCTCTCGTTTTTTACGATCATAAGGTTTTGCGACTGTTCGCTGCAGAAAGTTTTTCCGTCTCGGAGCTCAAAAAAAATCACGAGGTGCTTAACTCCTTGTACAGTGGTCCAAGACTCGATCTATGGACTTTTACTACCGAAAGACGTAATAGCAATATGAAAAGCCAGCTTTCTTTTTCTCCTTGAATGTCAGTTTTCTTTTTAATTCCTTGTTCTGTCATCTGCATGTTTACAATCATCTAAAACATCCTCCCCAGAGTCCGTTTCTCGCCTACTTCTGCATCGGAAAAACTATGTTCGCCTGCAAAATAGCGTGAGAATCACTTTGTTTACCCAGGGCTCTCTTAAACGACAGCCTTTCGACTTTTACGACCAAATTAATTTTGCCTTTCGTATTCTAACTCACCCCTATCCATGACCCGTTTTCTTCAAAGTAGCTGGTCTACATAGCAAGATTTCCCTACACATATTCCTCCTCTGCTATGCACACTACCTAAAAATACTCAAACCTACTCTACATATCTCTTATATTTCCTTTAACTAATCTTATATTTCCTTTAACTAGTTTCTTATACTTCCTTTAACTAATTTCTTGTACTTCAACTAATTTCTTATACTTCCTTAACTAATCTTATACTTCCTTAACTAATTTTATACTTCCTTAACTAATTTTATACTTCCTTAACTAATTTTATACTTCCTTAACTAATCTTATACTTCCTTAACTAATCTTATACTTCCTTAACTAATCTTATACTTCCTTAACTAATCTTATACTTCCTTAACTAATCTTATACTTCCTTAACTAATCTTATACTTCCTTAACTAATCTCTTATATACTCAGAATTTCCCAATAACCTCGAACATGCTCTTCAATGCTCCGAGCTTCACCTCTTCGTCATACCTCACAACATCTCCAGACAAGTCTCTTCCACTGGCCATCCACACATAATCACTCTGTAATCCCAAACTGATTCCTCCAGTAGTATCGTCCTTCTTCATTCTAGATGTCTGTTCATACTCCTTTGCTGCAACCTCTGCTTTCTCCACAATTGAGTCAGAAACACCACACATCAGTGCTACGTTCATTCCAAAAGACCCGGGCGCAACTCCGCTCTCCAACTTGTACAAAAACGTAATGTTCCGTGATGACAGGTCAAGAACAATACCCATGCGGCGCGGTGCTATTTGATTGTGGTTCACAAACAGTGATCCAAGAGTACCGTAGTGTGTAGCAAAGAACCCAAGCGGTTGAACGTGTGTTGCTAAGAAATGTAATACACCTTCCGCAATTGCATACCCGTCACTACTAGAACCACCTCTTCCTAACTCATCCAATATAACAAGTGAGCTCGGCGTTGCATTGCTCAAAAGCTTCTTCGTTTCCAGAAGCTCAACATAAAAGGTCGACTTCCCTTGCATGATGTTATCATTAGCTCCCAACCTTGTCATGATACGGTCAACAGGACCCACTACCGCCAGCGATGCAGGAACATAGCACCCAACTTGGGAAAGAATTACCGCAAGCGCAGTGGTCCGCATAAGTGTCGACTTGCCCGCTGCATTAGCACCAGTAAGAAGATTAAAGTTGGCTTCAGTACCACCCAACTTTACTGTGTTCGGAATGAACTCTCTCACTCCAGAGAAAACTGGGTTTCTCAACTCCTCGAAGTTGAGTCCAGGTGTAGATGTGAACTTGGGTCTGCAAGACTCGCCCATTGCCTCAGAACTCTTTGTCAACGACAATAAACAGTCGATGTTGGCAACCAGTCTGACTGTTGCCATCCAAGTCGAATAGTGCTCGTCAAACCGCTCGTACATCCTCAGCTTAAGGGTCTCACAAACCTGCTTGTGAAGCTCTCTTTGCTCCATCAAGCTTCTTGCAAGTGCCTTCACTTCAGGTGACCAATAACGCTTCACCTTCGATGTCGACCCCATTTGCTGCCAGCTGTTGGGAACATTGCCTGTAACTCTGTTCGGAAGTTCAATGAGGTAGATCTCCTTACCGGAATCACGGTAAACAACTTCATTAGACCGATACTCCTTCTTATATTGCCTCAACAAGTCAGCCAACTCTGCCTCAAGCAGGTCTAGTTTCTTCTGTGACTCATTGAATTCGGGATCAAACCCACCAATAGGCACAACAACCTCGTTCTTTGCCTCTTCCCTATCGAAGGCATCTTCCCATGGCTTGATACACTCGCTCAAATCGCTTGGAAATTCGTTGATGTACTTGTACAACAATCCGGCATCCTCGCCAATATATTCCTTAAGCTTTCCAATGAACAGTGCAATCTTCTCAAATCCCTCGACTACACGCAAAAAGTCTTTGAACCTGAGCGTTTTCGCGTGCACTCTCGCAAGAAGACGCTCTAAATCAGGTATTCCCATGAGGTTTTGTTCAAGGTTAGCGCGCACCTCCAAACCATTACCCATCAAGAAATCCACGGCGTCATAACGACTTTCAATCTCATTGATTTGCATCAATGGATATAACACCCACTTCTTCATGGCACGTTTGCCAAACAGTGTGATTGCGCGATTGAGCAACTTGAAAAGTGTACCTTTGTCGGACCCATCGAAAGAGTTATTGAAAAGTTCCAAGTTGTAAAGCGTAACACCGTCAAGAAGCATGTACTTCGCAGTGCTCTTCGAAATATCGTACCACTTGAAGTTACCTAAAGTCATAATGGAGCTGTCCAACTTGAGAGACTGGAGATACGAGAGAAGTCCTCCAAATGCGTGGAAACCAACCTCATACTTGTTCATGAATTCGACAAGCAAAGGTGGGTATTTGGAGAAATCGTCCTGGTTCTCTGCCTCATAGTATTTGGAGCGTAACAAATTGTCCATAGTGGTTTCACCACTCCAGTACTCTGTATCTTCGTTAACTGCATTCCAAATCGTGCCTTCTGATTTGAGAATCTTGGTCGCAATTCCACACAAGTTTCCCTTGGCAACAATGACCTCCTTAGGCTTCACCTGTGCAACCAAGGTGTCTAACTTTGAGCATTCAGCATCATCTTCAAACTCAATCATGTTTAACTCGGCTGTCGCCGTATCAACGAAAGCAACACCAAAGCGTTTATGATCACCTGCATCATGTTCACGGACACTCATACAGTATGTAGGCATGTCATCAGTGATCATGTCCAAGTCTGTCAACGTACCAGCCGTGAGAATTCCTGTGAGCTCTCTCTTGATGATTTTTTCCTCCTTCGTGGCACCTCCTCTCATCTCTTTCATAAGTAAGGACTCCTTTTGATCAACTTTGGCAATCTTGTAACCGTGAGAAATGAATTCCTTAGCCCAATATTCAAACGACATTTCTGGGATACCCGCGAGCTTCATGTTTGCACGGCCACCACCCGCGATTTTCAAATCAAACTCTGTGTTTGCAATCACGGCATCATTTTCATACAATTCAAAAAACTTACCTTTCTTGAAAAACACCACAGTACTCCACATCTTGCTCTTGATCTCCCAGTACTGTTTTTCAAACGCAGTGAATTTAGACCATGCAGACTGTGGAATGTAAAGGGTTCTGTCATCATAATCAGGATCGTTAACTCCACGTTTCTGCGCGTCCTTAATATCCACCAACCATTGATATCTCTCTTCGTTTTCCTTCGAGAAGTTTTTCCTGGCCTGTGAAAAGTGCGAGGGGGAAGAGAGTGTGACAGATGGGGATGCTTGTGTTGGTTTGGAAGAAGGTTTGTTTCCAGAAGAGAAGGATGATAATGATGATGACTTGCTAAACGATTTGTCGGACGTGTCTGGCGATCTGGGAGTGGACGCGTTTTTTGCAGCCAAATTTTTGGGTTTGTGACTTTTTTTCTTTGGTTGGATTTCCTCTTCCTCCTCAGATTCATCGTCACGTTCTTCAACCTCCAGCTCGTCTTCAACAACAAAGTCACTCATGTCATCATCTTCTGCTTCCTCTTCAGGCTGAAACTCATCGCTATCATCATCACTTTCACTGTCAATTACCCGACGTCTCTTCTTGACATGAACCTCCTCATCCTCAGACTCGTAGTAGTTAACTTGCTTGCGCTTTTGAAGGGACTTCACAGGCAGCGAGTTGATATCTTTGGAAGGAGATGAAGAAAGTGGAGTTGGAAGCGAGTTCTCTTTGTCGGAATCATTGTCGGACGATTTGGATTCCTTGGGAATCTGTTCCTGTGATTTGGGTAACTCGTCTTTAGTGACGTTTTCACCCTTTTTCGCCTTCACCTCCACATTTTCCTTCGTTCTCGCTTCCTTTTCTCGCAATGGAGATGACAGCGGGATATTCGCAGGCTTAAAGAACGACATGAGCGTCAGCTGCTTCTTGCCCGACGCAGGCGTGCCATTCTTTTTAGCTTTGGATAACATCGTGAAGAAAAAGTTCGTGTAGTTATCTTTTCGCGTATACTCCACGAGAAAACGCGTCTATAAAAAATATGCACGTGATTCGTGTCACGAGTGATGCCCCGAGCTCACCACACATGAGGAGACAAAGTGAGTGAGTGAGATGAGCGTGTGTAAACGGTGTGATTATGACCAATCGTGTAGTGAATATGATCTTTTTTTAAACATTATGTGTATATCACAACATTAAGATTTGCCTTATTTGATTTTTGTCTTTGTAAAATTTGCACCCATTTCTAACAGTCTCTACTCAACATTTGCTAACAGTACTAACATTCTACAATGTTTGCTCTCTCCTACCTAATTCTCATTGCTGTCAGCTTGGCAAATCCCATAGTTATCTCACAGTCGCCATTCTACAAAGTTACGACTGCAACACATGACCGTTCCACAGTAACGTCCTTCCTTCAGCAGGCATATCGGTCGATATTAGGAGATGGGAACCCATTGAAAGCCTCGCCAGAGCTTTCATTATTGACAAGAGAACGACTGTGCTATGAACATACTACTATTCTTTTCTATGTCAAGGCATTGAACCTCGTCACTAAAGATGATACAGCTCTGGAGTGCAGAACTAACCTTAACAGCAAGTTTTCTTCGGTAGTGAGACCCATACCTAATGTTCACGAACAATTGTTCTTTCTGAGTGACGCGCTCGAGAAACAGCTCGAAGAAGCCCTCATTGAGCGCTTCCTGTATTACCCACACCTTAAAAACTACCAGTTCTCCAATTTCACCGGATTGGACTATGACATGGAGTGTTTGGCTGGCTATCAAGAACTTATGCAAGTACGGCTCAAAACACAAGCCATAGAAGCTGAGGTAGAACAGGTAATACAGGTACCGCCAGTGTGTGAATTTGCTATGGTAAAGCAGAACTACGAGGGTGAGTCGCGGCTGAACTTGAAGCTTGTGCTCCCAATGAATTCTGAGCTCTACTGTAGAAAAGGCCGTACGAAATCATGCAATAGGATAAGTGCAGAGTATAAGAATTCGCGATACAAAGTGGTTCCATTTACCGATTTGGTTCATTAATGTCTATAGATAACGGAATGCAGTCGTGCTGACATCCTTTCGGATTTTCGTAAAATATCACCGATAAAAAATGGCTGCAACATAGTGAAAAGCACTGATTAAAAAATGGCTGCAACATTGAAAAATATTACCGGATTTTTTTAAATATGAAAGCAACTCTTACTTTCTCCTTGCTCCTATTTGAAGTCCCCAGCGGAGATCAGGGACCTCTCACACATCTGGCGGAAGATACTGTTCTCGTTGTTAAATAAGTTCCATGGTGTGTCGTACTCACTCATTTCTCCCTTGTCCATGACCAAAATACGGTCATAGTTGATGATTGTCTTTAATCTGTGTGCGATACACAATATAGTGCAGTGAGCAAACTCTCTTGCGATAGTTTCCTGAATCTTCGCGTCGGTTTCGTAGTCGACCGACGAGGTTGCCTCATCCAAAATCAAGATACGTGATCCCCTCACCAATGCACGCGCAAATGCAATTAACTGCCGCTCACCAAGTGAGAAGTTGGAACCATCATCATCCACAGTCTGGTCCAAGTGGAACTTGTGATCAGGTGCACATTCCAAGCCACCGTCGACGCCCGTTTTTTGTTCGATCAAGCCTGTTCTTCTCAAGGCATCCCAAAGCTTGTCGTCACTACTGTCGCCAAATGGGTCCAAGTTTCTCCGAACAGTACCGCGAAATAATACTGGGTCCTGTGGAATAATGGACAACTTCGTACGCAATGCATGCAAGCCCAAACGAGAGATATCCTCGCCATCAATGATGATTCTGCCAGAATCCAATTCGCTAAGACGGTACAAAGCTGACATAATCGACGACTTACCAGCACCAGTTCGCCCACAGATTCCGATCTTCTCAGTACTCTTGACGTCAAAGTTCAAGTTCTTCAACACAAGAGGTAAGCCCGGACGGTACGCCATATTCACTTTCTCAAATGTTATGCAGCCCTGTTCTGGCCAGTTCGGGCTCGGAGTTAATTCTGTGATCACGTGTGGTGCCTCTTGTGGGATGTCAAAGGCGTATTCCGACAAACGTTCTGCAGAGTTCATCTCATTCTCGACCTGAGTATAGGTCTTGATGAGCACAGTCAATTGACTGGCAATCTGAAACACATACGACAACAACAAACCCACTGAAGCTGGGGAGATATTAAAAACACGGCACACACAGAGCAATGAGATGAGAAGTGCAAAGATACATGCAATCATCGTCATGTGAATTGCCAACCAACGCTGGTTGGCAATGGTGACATAATACGCCTCGTCCATTTTGTTAATGCGAAAGTCGCTCTTAGCGATGAAGCGATCTTCGTGTTTATAGGCCTGGATTGTAGACATTCCAGCCAAAGTCTCGTTAAAGTTGTTGTATACCAAGGAACGTTGAACTGCCTCCAAACGCTTAGCCTCACGTGCTGAGGCTTGGTAGAAGTTAGAAGTTACCACGAACAAGAAGCCGAGGAAGGGAACAGCGATCGCAAACCATGGCAAGTAGATGATACACAAGATCAACACACCACAAATGTTACTGAAAGTGAACAAAAAGAAGCGGATCTGGTCACCAATCTCATTATCCAACACATCTGTGTCTTTGGTGAAACGGTTCAAAACTCTACCCATGGGAGTAGTGTCCATGAAACTCATCGGAGAGCGTAAGATACGACCAACAGCCAAGACGTTCAAGCGCACTGACGCAGTGTTGGTGATGTAGACCAAGATGACAAACTCGAGGAGCAAGAAGATGAAGGACAAAAATGTGAAAGCCACATATAATCCGATATAGAAGTTGTTGGGGCGGTTCTTGAACTTGTACTCAGTCCAGAACGACAACCAAGTGTTGGTGAACAACTGGAAAAACGCAGCCAAAATCATGCACATCACAAATGATGGAATCAAGAAATACTGTCCAATCTTACCACTTCCAGTCCGGAAGTACCCCGAGTAGATACGCCATGAAATCTGGTTCACCGCCTGGTGTTCCTTTACGGTCAAACGTCCGTCAGTGGTGTTATTCGCATTGAAGTTGCGCCTCTCTTTCAGTTCTTCTGGGTTTTGCGGGACACTGGGGAAAGCACTCTCGTTTGGTTCTCTTTTATTTTCATTTTGCTCTTCTTCTTTCTCCTCCTCCTCTTCTTCTTCTTCTTCCTCCTCTTCGTCCTCTTTCTCCTCAGTTCCATTAAAAGCCATCAAGTTGGCAAATCCCGCATTTGTTGCTTGCAACTCTTCTTGAGTACCCACACTGAACAGGCCATCACCGTTCATAAAAATGATGCGATCAGCGGATCCCACGAGAGAAAGTTGGTGTGTAGCCAAGATCCTCGTCTTGTCCTTCAACATTCCCAACAAGCAATTGTTGACGATATGCTTACCCACACGTGCATCTACTGCAGACAACACGTCGTCAAGAAGTATTATATCGTGCTCACCATATACTGCACGAGCCAAGTTAATTCGCGCCTTTTGTCCACCGGAAAGTGTGATACCACGCTCTCCGACCTCAGTCTGGTCTCCACCAGGTAATATCTCCAAGTCACTTTCCAAGGAACATGCGTAAATCACCTCACGATAATGCTGCTCGTCAAGAGTACGTCCGAAAACGATATTTTCTTTTACAGTTGCATTTTGCACCCACGGCGTACCACACATGAGAAGCGATCCATTCACAGCAATGGATCCGCTCGTACGGTTCATGAACCCAGAAATTGCGCTTAATAGCGACGTCTTACCAGATCCAATCAGCCCTGTAACGACCACAAACTCACCTTGACGGACCTCCAAGTCAATGTCATGCAACCCCGATTTGGGTTTTTCGCTATTTCCTTTTTTGGAATCGGTTGCAAGAGTTGATGAAGACAGTCCATCTAGTGGCAGTCCATCTATTGGCGATCTATCCAGGGACATTCCACATGGTAAGACTTCATTTCCTTTTTCAAAGTATGATTCGTTATTATGAGAGTCGTCATCACGTGCGGACTCATCGCTAGATGTGCCAAACTTGTTTGTAGTTTCATGGGTATTGTCTATCTTCTCTTTCTCTCCGCTCTCTTCCTCTTGTCTATCTCTTCCCTCTCTTTTCTCCCACTCAAAAGTAGCGTGGACCACATCTATGGCTACACCACGGTCGTTCATCTCACGACGCTTTTCTGGCAGCGCTTCAGTAAGCACCGCCATTGGGTCAATTTCATTTGCGGTTAAATAGCGACCCACACGAGTTAAGCCGAGATATGCATCGGAACCCGCAGCCAAGGCCTTGGGAAGCATGATAACTTGTTGGGTCATCACATTGAAGAGTGTTATGGACGAGAACACCGATGCTGCACTACCGTTACCGGCCGTTTTATATACTACCAAGAACGATAACATCGAAGCAAACAAAGTCAAAGTCATGGCGAATGCTGTGATACCATTACGCAAGATTTGCATTTTGAAGAGAAAGTGCATTTCTTTGTGCCGCACCTCCGAGATATTATTAAGATATGCACCTTCCCAAGCATAATATTTGATGATCTTCAAGTTATTCAAAGACTCCTTCATGAAGTTCACACGGGCATCGGTGAATGTGGTGGCCTTACGACGGAACAGTAACAACAGTTTGACACACACTATTGTCAAGATGGTGAATACAATCAATAATCCAATACCCACCAAGGCCAGAACACCGATGTTGACGATGAGAATGGCAATGGCTATACCAATCGATACTGGGAAGGCCACCAAGAATGGCTGGAATCCCAAAGCAAAATCGATACGAGATAAATCCGTACCCATCATCGATGTGATTTTGCCAATGGGATATTGGTGTTTACTCTCCGAGCTCAAACGGAAGGACTTGGCAAGCATTGACTTGGTGAGTACCGCCTTTGCTTGAGCTCCAGTCAACATCGACCTATAGAAGAAATGGTTCTGCAAGATTCCACTCACCAAGACCACAAAAGATGTTCCAATCGAGTAACCAATACCTTTACCAATACTCGAATGTCCCATATCTGCACCTTCCACAAACTCGATTAACTTCTTGGTGAGTAATGGGTTTGTCGACATTCCTGTATTAGCAAGGATGAGCAATACGATGGAAAATCCATACTGCCACTTGAACGTGCTCCAGAGCGCGCCAACAATGGCAGTACGTGGTGGAGTGAAATCTTCCATATCTTTTTGGATATCTACCAGTGAAGTTTCTGGAGTTTCATTGCGCGCAGCGCACTTTTTCGCGATGTGGGTCGCACGAGCAGCAGTCAACTGCTTTGTGAAGTAGGTTTCAAACTTCTTGTTCATTGATTCCACAGTGATATCTTCTCCAAGAGTGAAAAGATCCTCTGGTTGTAATGTCCGACGGTAACCACGTCTCATCATGGGCATGAGCCACCAGAAGAAGATCTGTGACACGATATTGGCTGACTTCTGGGGGAAATCATATCTCTCTTCAGGAAGAGGTAATGGCGGTATCTCCTTTGAGAGCAACCATGTGAAGAGCCTTCTCTGAGGCTGGATTTGACTTTCAAGAGCACTCATGAAAGTAGTAGTGTAAAGGTAGGTTTATCAATGTATTAAGTGCAAAGTACCACGTAGTTAGAATAGTGCGATGTAGTACCACGTAGTAAAAATAAACGACGTAAGGTCTTAATACTAAAGTTGACTAGTGATTGTGACGTAGTGATCAACTAGTGTATGATTATAAGTCAACTATTATGGATCAACTGTTATGTTGGTTGATTATTGATGGTTGTATGGTTTATGGTATGGTTGTATATATGGTCTATAGATGAAGTATGTGAAATATTTTTTGGTATGATCTATGATGCTAGTTTATCTTTCGATGCCCCATGAACTATTATATATGTTTCGAGACGGCGCAACATATTATACCCGTTTTTTGTCGTTTGCCGCGCGCTCAAAACCTGATATCGGAGTAGATGATTTTGTTTCCGGTAATAGTATGCGCAATTATCACGAAAAGTAGCTTCTGACTGCCTCCACAACACCCACTTACTGTCCCCAGTAGCCTACTTGCCTGATCCAGTGTCACTCCTCTCTAGGTCGGTTTTCTTGCGATATAGTCGTCTTGTATGAGGGGGAGGCTTATAGAACGGCTTTTGCGGATTTAAAACGGATTCCACATGCAGAATAAAGCACACGTATACAAGCACGGCACGAGATGTAGGCATAGCATAATATATGGATATAGTAAAGGATTTGTAGTATACAGTTCATGTTGAAGTGCTACGATATAGTCCTGATGTGGTGCTCAGTGCTTAGCAGGTCTTATCTCATATTGCTTGGCGTGTGGCTGACAATATGACAGCCGTGCGAAAAAAGTCAATTATGATGAGGAGACAAATTAGACGGGTTGGAAAACAGATTGGAAGATGTGACCGGCGACGGAGCCAAATGATATGATGGTAATACCCGTGCTATTGTAGGGTACAACTCGTTGTAGTTGGGAGTAGTGACCTAATTGCCGGTTCATGTTGTGAACCGGTATCGGCACTAAATCACGGATCTTCGGTTAGATATCGGTTAATCGGCTGCAAAAGAAATGAATATTTCCGACAAGATACAGTTATACGCATAAGCATCAAATGTCATCTAACACAA